>CM060965.1:150174373-150854373 GCA_030765045.1 Tenodera sinensis | reverse complement strand
CATGTGACTCTAAAGGTCGGGCTTTTATGACTTCCTGTTTGAAACAGACCAACACACGCACGCACAAATATACATACATAACACCGTGCGCGGAACGTTTTCCAAATACAACTTTTTGGGTCCATGGGGCTTCAAAATGTTTTCAATGAAATTTGGACCTCGAATCTTTGGATGGAGTACTTACAATATTTCTGTTACTTGCTCCTAAGTGGTAGAGACAGGAATAATAGTGGCGGTATAATTTCCTCAATTTTTATTATTCATTAATTATTTTAGGTATTTTAACAAACTTAAATACTCATGTATGTGACGCTGAAAATATGATAATGTAATCTACCGGAAAAAAATTGTGAGTTAGGCATTTCCTGATTGCTATTTTTGGATTTTACTATCATATAAGTTTATTTCTGTTATTGTGAAACTTCATCAATGGACGAGTAGATGTATAATGAAATCATATTTTTAAAATTAATTCAAAGCATCATGTCATCTTCAGCAACGTAAAAATTAAGCTTAAAATATAAATTTGGAACCCAATGTGTGCCGAATAGATTTACAACAGATGTGATGCTAAATTCCTAGAGTTCTTCTTTTCCTTTTCAACTGTTTTTGTAAGTTTGACTGTGAGTGGTAGATCAGATCGGACGGTGAGTGGAGCAGCGACATTGGCACTCACATACATTGAAGTTCAGAGTTATCAAACCTTTTTGGGAAATGTGAAGTATTAAGAAACAATTAAGTTTCACCAATTGACCTTATAGTCAGTTGAACTATAAAGCCCGGGACTTAAATCACTTATAGCATAGTAAGTCGCCTTTAGGGTATATTAAAAAGTGTAAAGGGTACAGACATAGAGGGGACACCTCGCTCACTTCGACCTACACAGATATATTGTGGCTACTACCCCCCAGGAGGCAGGGATGAAATGAGGGAACCGAAGGTGCCATACATAGTCGCAGCTAGATGGCCACAGAGACGTGCAAAGTCCCTAACAAGTGCCGAGAGGTCTTCATCCCGGCGCCAGACCCCACCAAGCAGCCATCACACCGCAGTTACCATGCGCAATCATCCGCGCCATCTGCCCGGCACTGCCAACACTACACGCCTGAAAGTACGTCTGAAAGTACACCTGGAAGATGATAAGGTAGTGGAATGAAGGGAAACATGGAAAACCCCATGTCACAATGCGCGGCTACCCACGACCTCCCGAATATGGGCGTCAGGCGTTACCACCTGAGCCACCCCCCTCGGTTATTACCGTATGTTATCTCATATTAATTTGAGATCTTCCTGTCGTTTACCGAGAAAATGCAGGTTACTTGAAGAAGTTAATGTCGATCGGCATATAGCCTTGCAAGCTCGGTGATCAGAGCAACCGGACGAAAACCGGAAGATTCGTAGTTTATATACCAAATTTGGCATTGAAGTTGTCAATCTGATTCTACCTTTCCAATCCTTGGTTATCTCATATTAAAGTAAAATGTTAGAAGAAACCTTAGTCAGGCAAGTCCCAATTCGGCACTTTGGGAATGTGATGGAGACACGCTAACCCCACACCATGGAGTTGGGGTGCTTTTGTTTTAACCTAAAGGTGGTACTGCATAATGTGTGAAACAACAAAGGATAAAAATACTACGTTTCTTAATTCGGAATAGACTGGCTCTGTGGTCTAGTGAGCAGAGAAGTCCAAAGCTACTCACAGCTGCATTTTGGCCAGTGTTTTAAAAACATACAAATAATATATTTTTCAATCTAAAAGTTCTTTGACCCTTAAGCCTTTAATTATACACTCCAGCTTTTATTCTCGGAGCCTTTTAAAGCATCAACACGCGAACATTTAAATTTCTACGAGGATGTGGATTATTGGCACATGTTATTTATTCCCAATATCTTTTACTAGACTTTGCTTTGCTTTACACTTTTGCGCATTAAAAGTGTTACAGCAATCTTGTCCAAATTTTCAGTAGGAATTCGAAGACAATGAACTTAACACTGATTTAAATGTAAATTAATTCGACCACTCAGGATAAATTTAATTCTTCTGGAACATCCAGAAGAGTGACAGAATTTCTCTACCCCAGTTGTAATGTGTTGGTATTTAAATAGTCACTTAATGCTTTGATTTTTTCAAAGTAACGATTTCTGTAACGGATGCAACATCTGATTAATCAGCGTATTAACAGGAAAGTAAAGTGTTTTTCTTGAAAGGTTGGAAGATTTCCAAAGAGCTTAATAATTTTAGTGAATAAGCGCGCGCCTGTGTGTGTATGTATGTGTGTGTGTGTGTGTGTGTGTGTGTGTGTGTGTGTGTGTGCGCGCGCGCGTGAGAGAGAGAACATAATTAAAAATAGTAACCCAGTATTTTAAATTCTTCCAAAGATGCAAGACAAAGACTTTAAACAAAATCTTCCTTTCCCAAACTCCCCTTTTCTATACAAAAAGTAGAACTCTTTAAAACACATTATTTATTTCAAACACTTTTCTGTTGTATCCAAATTATTATTCACTATTAGAAGTTTGAACTTTTCATTTTTGCTGTCGCTATGTGCATTTTTTTTAGCGATGGTGTCTATAAGAAACGTGTAAATAAACAATTTCGGCAAACGTTTCTTTCGACTAAATAAAACTTTTGTAACTATACATTGCAGAAGAGAAATGAAAAGAAAGGAGACGGGGTAGAGAAAGTCATGTGAAAGTAACGCTACAGATTTTTGTCCACACATGATATAAAAAGTCAGCGTAAATATTAACAAACATTTTAAAACAATAAGCATGTTGACAAACGATTTCCTCCTCATATTAGCGAAGTGTCCAATTCCAGAAGATAACATTTACCAAATTTCTCACATTTCATGCGTTTCTCTTTTAATCACAAAATGTCTAAATGGTACTGCATCTTTTCGGCAACCAGTACAAGAATGTTATTTTATATTTCGGACTGAAGAACTATGAACTAGATATCATTTGGCTAATTTTCATCATTTTAAGAGTGAAATTCCTGTTTACTAAACATATGAAACCACATTTTTGTTTAAGATATTTAGGAAGCGGCAAGCGGCTTTCTGGTACAACTGCGTTTTTACATGAAGTTTTTCACACAATAGTATAATAAAACAACTATAATAATTATTAATACAAGATTAGAAATATACTTATTAGAAAAACAATTCGTACATGTAGATATTAATCGGATGAATACATAAGGAGAATGTTTCTTATGCATCCAATAATCAAAATTAGTATAACCTTTTAATTATGTCGAAACCTTTTAATTAAAAATCTGATGTGTTGCACTCACATGACTTTCTCTACTCTTGTACTAACCATTCTTACAAACTCTTATACCTATATCTTCTTCGTGTTAGTTGAGATAACCATTACCTTATTGCTTGTTCCCTTGCAAGGGAAATGTTAGAATACAGGAGTCTTTGAGCGATAGTCAAATATTTTAAGGGTTTGAGATCCCGTTCTCTTTGCACGCCTAACATATAAAAAAATGAACAACGATGTTCTATTTCACGAAAGTTTTAAGTTTTCCGAAACTATTCCGATAACAAGGAATATCTCCAAAATGGTCCACTCTACAAAAAAATTTATTCAGACATAAATTGTGTGTTTTAGCGAGATCTACATTTTTTGGAGAGTAAGATTTTGTCCATCGAGTTATTCAAAAGTTCTCCAGAAAAAACAGGACTGCGTAGAAAATTCAAAATACACATTTCATTTGTCATACGAGTATCTTAAACATATAGTATTCTAATCAAAATCGTTAGAGCCATTTTCAAGAAAATAAAAATTTTCGAAAAATGTTCCACGTAAAGGGTAGTTTAGGGTGGGACTATTTTCTTCGAAATCTTCGTGTCGCATCCTTGAAAGACATTAAACTTAAATACCAACTTTGGTTTTATGCGTCTTTTCGTTTTTGAGTTATGCTGTCCACAGACAGACACACACACACACACACACACACACACACACACACACACACACACACACACACACACATACATACACACACCACACACGGACCTTTTTCTAAAAGTGACTTTTTGGATTCAGGGGGTCTCAAAACATATATTTCTGGTGAAATCTGGATATCAAATTTTTGGGTAGAATACAATACTTCTGCTACTTACCAGTGGAGAAAGTAAAAACTGTATCCAGTGGTCTTGTTTCTCTTGTCTACTTCTGTTGTACACGTGTACACAATGTAATTTTAGCTTTCGAGAAAATAATTTAGATACTATTTAGTTTTGAACGCATCAAAACAAACGAAAAATTCCTGACACTAGACACTAGATGGAAAATAAGTGGAGCTGTTTTAATGTGCCGTAATAATGGAAACTTGCAAGCACAGAAATGCATTAAGCTTCCAATAATGTACGTTTTTGTATGAAAAGAAAATTGAAAGCTTTGCGTTGAAATGACCAGAACTTTGGTCTACTACCTGCGAGAATTATAATATAGAAGGAGAAGGAGGAGAAGAAGAGGAAACTGCAATGGCAGTCTTTCGTGTGCATTAGATTCATGTTTTCTGCTTCTTTTGTATCACTTTCCCCAGTCATTACGTGCATTTTTTAAATTTTTTACTAAGTGCATTTTTTAAGAAGTGAAACCAAATATCCTGTCATACGAGTATATATCTTTAGCGTGTGCTTTTATTTATATATTACGATCTGGCTATTTGACTATTGGATATGTTTATCAATTCAGTTTAAGGAGAGTCGAAATTATGAAGTTTGTGATTTTTTCCAAACACAAGTTTTACTTCCATGTGAATATTTCAGATCTTCCACTCATTTTAGTATTATGTAACATAGAGGTACGCTAATGGTGAATACATTAAACTTATTATTGAAAATGAAGCTACGTATCATCTCAATCAACTGCAACTTCTGAAGAACTAATAATTTTCTAAACATATGCCCAATTATCTCTGAAGTTCATTGGTATAACGTGCTGAAATTATTATCACACATTTAAACTAAATAAGCTTTATTTTAATGAAAGGGTTTTATGTATCAGGCACAAGAGTTAGTATTTTTAAAGACCTTATATTACAATATTATATTAAAAAATCACAACGTTGCCTCTATGAACAGAACGTGTTTTTGATTCATTAGTCAAGTGTAAAATACTACTCTATATGGCTTAAAAATTCAACTAATTATCTTGAATAGTGCTATAGATAATGGGTTACCTATTAGCTCTCCCTAAAATGTCTATAATTCGACATGTTTCTTATTCAATAGGTCTCTCCTTTGGTAAATTGCAGATGTATTCATTTCATTATATGGTAATTCATAATTAGAAGCATACCTTACATAATGATAGGATTAAACTGTATGAGTAATACTGAAGGTTAATCCACACATCGTAATTTTATGTTAAACTGATACCTTAACTAAATGTAAAACCAGGTTATTTTTTGCCCAAAATTAATGCATTTGAAATAAGGGGCTGCTATAGTACAATATGAAAGTAAAAATCAATGATATTTATTCTTAATACACATTAAATCTAATAAAGTGAATAATCCTCGTTTGTTTATGCGTTTCCATCAACTGACAGGAAAGTTTGGAATACAAAGCTATATCATTCTCTCATATTTCTTAAATTTATTGATTCATTTGATTGTATTCTCCTGAAGTACACTCAGTTCTAAGATTTGATCACTCGGAACATCTACATTGCATTTCATCGATACTAATTTATTGACGTCCTCCAGAAGTGCGCTCATTGATTTTTAGTTGGTTGTAAAAACCTGGAGGAAAATGTGTAAATAAAGGTATTTAATTTACTTAAAGGTGATTACGGTTGTTCTTTATTAATGTGCTTCGGAATATATAGACGTTTAACATGCAAATAACAATTAAAAGTGTATTAATCATGTTGATTTTTACCGCATTTTTATGGAAAACTCTCCCACTTTCCACTTTCCGCTTTACATTTCAACACTAGGAACATTTATTGGGTATTTTTCTTTTCTCTACTACGTGTAGTAAGTGGGGGTTTGTATTCGATGTTGAGATTTCACTGAAAATATATTTTGAGGCCAGCTGAATAAAAAAAAAGTTATTTTTAGGAAAACGTTCGTCTGTGTGAGAGTGTGTCAGTGTCTGTGTGTGTGTGTGTGTGTGTGTGTGTGTGTGTGTGTGTGTGTGTGTGTGTGTGTGTGTGTGTGTGTGTGTGTGTGTGTGTGTGTGTGTGTGTCAATCACTGGACAGCATAATTCAAAAACGAAAAGTCGGTTAAAAGCCAAAATTGGTATTTAAGTTTATTGTCTTTCAGTGATGCGACGCAAAGATTTTGAAGAAAATTCCTCCATCCTAAATTACTCTTTACATGGAAAATATTTAGAAAACTTTGATTTTCTCAAAAATGGGTAACGATTTTGAGTAAAATGCCACATGTTTAAGATATTTTTATGGCAAATGGAATGTAAATTTTGAATTTTCTCGCTATAGCCTATGTAATTCTGTATACTCTTTACGACTTCTGATTAACTGGTAAACCATAAGAGAGTTACGAAATCTTACTATACATAAAATGCAGATTTCATTAAAACACACAAGTTACGTCCAAATGCATTTTTTTTTTTTTTTTTTTTTTTTGACTGAACCATTTCAGAGATATTCCTTGTCATTTGTGTGAGTTTTTCAATAATTAAACTTCTCAAATGGAAAGTCGTTATTCCCTGTTTTATCTTTTGACCGCACAATGAGAACGGAATTCCAAAGTCTTCAATTTAGCGACCAGCTTTAACAGATTTGACTATCGC
Source organism: Tenodera sinensis (assembly GCA_030765045.1). NCBI lineage: Eukaryota > Metazoa > Arthropoda > Insecta > Mantodea > Mantidae > Tenodera > Tenodera sinensis. Next base: position 150,847,592 of record CM060965.1, on the reverse strand, counting down.
TGAAAGGTTACCATATCCTCCTTGCATCTACAAGAAAGTATGCAATAAGATTATTTCTGCGAACGTTTATCTCCATTAACATGAAGAAGACAGAGGAATAAGAATGTGCGTGCAACACATCAGGCTTTTTCAATGCAATTTCGAAACGCGAAGTAAAAAGTGTCCACGTCTTTTAAGAACACTTCTTTCTATTCTTCGGCTTCTCATATGCCAAAAGGGTAATCCTCATTTTAGTTTGCGAGAATAAAGCTCCGTATAAGTGTTATATGTGTCACTAACGAGATAAACATTACCGGACGTCCTTCAAAGTAGGAATTTATTAGTTCGACATAGTTGTGGGCATTATCAACAGAAAGAATGTCATAGAAAAACTCTGATATGTTGCACTCACGTGACTTTCTATACTCGTACTAACTATTCTTACAAACTCTTATTCCTCTATCTTCATGTTAGTCGAGTTAAATATCTACAGAAATTATGCATTGCTTGTCTCTTTGTTGGTACAAGAGGAATATGAGAACACAATAGGCTTTGAGCGATAGTCAAATATTTTAAGCTTTAAAATTCCGTTCTCTTTGCACGCAAAGAGATAAAGAGAGTAACGACCTGTCATTTGAGAACAGTTTAAGTATTTTAAAACTCAAATAACAAGGAATATCTCCGAAATGGTTCAATCCACAAAGAAAATGAATATGAAGTAGATTGTTCACCTTAAGGAGATCTACATTGTTAGTATAGTAAGATTTGGTCTACTTCTTATGGTTTACCAGTTATGAGAAGTCATTAAGAGTAAAGAGGACTACGTAGACTATAGCTAGAAATTTCAAAATATGCATTTCATTTGTCATAAACATATCTTAAACATCTGCATTTTTATCAAAACTGTTAGAGCCATTTTTTAGATCAACATTTTCAAAACATTTTGCAATAAAGGAACTTTCTTCAAAATCTTCGGATCCATTCTTGAAAGATATTAAACTTAAATAGCAACCTTGTTTTTTAACCAACTTTTCGTTTTTGAGTTACGCTGTTCACAGACGGACACACACACTCACGGAGCTTTTTCTAAAATCAATTTTTTATTAAGAGGACCTCAAAACACATTTCCTGTGAAATCTCGGCATAGGAATTTTTGGTTGGAATACAATACTGCCCCTACTTACTATACGTAGTAAAGAAAGTAAAAAGCAAGGGAGAAAAAGTGAAAATGGGCTTCGCCGGTAATCAAGTACATATATCGCTAGCGCTATGTGTATGAAACATTCAACCTGATGTGTGTAAACTCCGAAAATAGATGGACTCATTACCTCGACCTTCGAACATCAGCAACATTGTATGTGGGAACGGTAATGAACATGCGGGCACTCGCTTAGCGCTATAAAAGTGCTTTATCATGCTTTCTGCGTAAATAATCAATCAATTTTAGTAGCGAAAAACAGACCAGGAAGGTCGCATATTCCACGAAGCTCACAACAGTTCACCTCAAAATTCAGGTTTAGTTTAAAGGTAAAATATTCAAGTTAATTTTACACAAAGATTGACGACAACAACACAATTTATCAGTGCACACTAATGAGCAGGGCCCGGATGTTTATAATATTCCATAGTTTCTTTTAAGCAAAGCACGATTTTATCAATTGTGATTAAAGTTATGCAATTCTCATGGGTCATATAAAGTCATATTTTGGCTTTTTTGTAATTTTCGTGTTACTTTTCATTCTATAGTCATACTTTCTCTTAAATTTTTGTCATCTTTTTATATTTCTTTTCCAGTTTCACATATGTGCTTGTAGTCATTCAAAAGACAACTTTTGACATCTAATACTTGTCTCATATTAGGTCTTTTTCCCGTAACAATTTTGCGTGCAAATAGAAAATCGTTCCTTTTTGAAGACTTTAAAATGTATGTAACTTGCTACTGTAATTCTTCTTTCTGATCGCGATTGAAAATATGACATTTATTTAATTTGTGCAGAGCTGAGGGTTAGCTTTTGATTGAGCAATTAAATAAATTCAAAATACAACAATAAAATTCATATTTACTTATTATTAAGGGTGATAGATTTTTAAAGCGGATTTTCAATGTAATATTAGTTTAAACAGCATTACATTTTTGAAGAGTGCGAAAATGCACCCAAAAAATGTTGGTCATATTTATCATCATATTTTCTAATTTTTTCTGTTATAAGTGCTCTCATATTCCTAATGCTTATAGATCAGAAACATCCGGGCCCTCCTCATGAGTTTGAATATAGCGATTATAGCTGAAAGCATTACAGTTTTACGGCATGTCGAATTTTCAGACTGCTTTAATTAGTTCCAATTTACAGCTAAAAATCAATAAAATATTTTTGGTCGATTAATTTTCTATTTATAGCAGCGGACGTTCTGTTGAAGGTCATGACCGCACAGTATGCAGATTTGAGTTTATTGCAAACACTTGGAAATATAAACATGCAATAATAATGGGATCCTGTATGTCTTAAACGATACTGTCTCTTGCAAACAAAATTCTGCACAAACACAATAGTATTTTAAAATTAGGATGAGTAGCCTATGTACTTATTTATGGTGTACTTACACTGTGAAGTGATAGAAGAAACATATCCATCCTACAGGATGTTCCAGAAACACGTACACTCGTTCTTGGAATGTTTTGCCTCTTTTGTGATGGAACACGTATTTAGCTTTGAAGGCTTGGTCGATTGGCAAGTAAATGGGATAATAAGGGTCTGGCACACCTGGTGGACCTCGTTGGTCCCCCGAACCACGTTGAGTTCCATCAATTCCCTGCACAGGTTCCACCACGTCTTCATCCAGTTCATCGTCGACGCCATAATCGTCATCTTCGCTCTTAGTCCTGCCATAGCGTCTTCTGGACGCCACTCCCGTCACTTCATCCGATCTACTGCTCGATGAGTTCCTATGTCTGCGCTTCTTGATCGGCGTAGGTACCCTCTTGTGATGAGCCTCGCCGAATCTGGGGTTTCTAAATCGCCTCAGCTGTTGTCCGAAGAAATTAAATCTTCCAGGAGCCACTTCCACCGCCTTCTCCGTCGTGCGGTCGTCTTCATCATTGTCCTCAGTGTCACCATTGTTTCTCAGCCTACGTCGCTCCTCACGATCCTGATCCTCGAAGACCCCATCGTCGTCTTCGGAGGAGTTGATTGCGGTGGTGGTCCGATGATTATTACGAAAACCGGAACATACATCCTCTCCTGAAGGACTCGTTGACACCACTGGGGACTTGAGGACGCTAAGCAAGAGGTCATCGCTTCTTCCGCGGTTGCTGTGGTCCTTGTATCGACTCTTAGAGGTACCTGTCGCTGGTATTATCACTTCGCGAGACTGTCGGTAAAGTTGTTCCTGCTCCGAACGGTTCATCCCTTCTGCCATAACGGCGCAAAACATTTGAAGAAGTCGACGGTGTTCTGATGCTGGCAGTCCTCTGATGCTATTTTAAACATTCAATGAGAGTCAAAAACTTCAAAATTCTCTGTTTGCAAGCTTATACGGAAATAATATCTGATATACAGTTCCAAAAGCTTGCGCTTTGAAGTCCTGTATTTTCGGCGAACAATCTTGCACTTGCATAAACTGCTAGAAACACTCTTTTTATAATTATTATACAAAAAGTGTTTCTATCCCAATTTTACACATAACCGTGCGATAGTCTTTAGAATTAGCACATTCGTTCCGATTTACGAGTCGTCTAAATCTAGACAAGGAAGGAATGTATTTGACAGCCGAAAGGAGAGAAAGGCCTCTAGAAACAGGAGTAAGACACCAAAACTAGCAACCCATGCGTGTGCAAACGCTCCACTTCGACATCGAATATTGTAAAAGAATTACAGAAAGAGAGGTGGAGTGTATTATTGCTTTTTAAATACAAAGATGGAGGAACTTTCGTGTCAACGAGAATCACAGTTGAGCAAAGAGATTCAGAAATGAAGCTATCGTTATTACTTTTCTTTTCTCCGCTTTCCTTTGTGTAAAGGCAAGGAACAACCAAAGATGACGGTGTTTGTGTGCAAATCGTGCAGCATGCACCATGATTTGTATCCCCCCTGGACGATTGCCAAAAGTACAGAGAAAGATAGAAAGAGAAATAGAGATAAAAGAATTGAAACAATTGGAGAAAACAACGGCCTTTTAACTCCCAAATGTTTTAGCCTGCGTAGTAGGGGAACTATTAAATAGTAACTATGGCAACACAAACACAGAATCACACTTTTCGAGAAAAATCTTCACGGAAAAATAATCGATATCACTCTAACAACGTTCACGACTCCGTACAAAAATACTAGTTGTAGGAAAAGAAGTAAAGCACTTGGATTTTATTTCCAACACATGTGATACTCTTGTTTCGGGTTCACCATCACTGTTAACCAATCACCACCACCCGAGCTCGTTGTTTTCTTTGTTGTTGTTCCGGCGACCACCGCGACAGTAGAAACGATGGGTGATTCGTTGTCACCGGGAAATCATAGCGGATGGCCCTAGCACCGCCTCACATGATCACAATAGCACGAGGTGGATATAGAGAGCCTGCCATGTCGCTGGCCCCCACTCCCGACAACCAACTGTGGCTGTAAGACTGACTGCTGTCTACTCGCGCTGCCTCGTGCCGCGGTGCATGCCGGGAGAACACTGCACGCAGCCATCGACCGACCGAAAGACGGGCCACTAACACTACAAGAGAGAGGGGGGAGGGGGGTTATCACGTCATAAAGCAAGTTGGACCGAAAAAAAGTAAGCCAGTTTAGCCTGTTCACAAGAAGTGGTACTTGGAAACTTCTCTTAAGCAACAAATAAACTGTAAGACTCCGAGCTGCTATCACTCAACTCACACAAAGCACCTGCTTTTCTCTTAACCTCCACTAAAATTGCTACTGGGGTTCTCAAGTATGTTTAACAACTCTGCTAATTGTTTATGCGTACATGATACTCCTGTCAGAGCTTATAAAAATATACAAGTATTAAATACAATTTACAATTAAAGAAAGAAAGAAAAGTGGAGGGGCCCTGTGCGGCTCTGTGCCAACTCTATCTTTGTTTCTCATTACTCTCCTATTGCTTTCTCTACTACGTACTTACTACAAATACAGGAAGTATTATATTTCACCCAAAAACTCAATGTCGAAATGTTAGCAGAAATAAACATTTTGTGGCCTCCTAAACTCTCAAAAAGTATTCTTAGAAAAACGTGTCTGTGTGTGTGTGTGTGTGTGTGTGTGTGTGTGTGTGTGTGTGTGTGTGTGTGTGTGTGTGAACAGATTAATTAAAAAACGAAGAGCCCTACAAACGCTTATTTTTTATTTTCTAAAAATGGCCTGATTAAAATAGCGCACACACCGCAAACATTTTAAAGTACAATGATAAAATGTTTCTGTTAAGATCTGTTATTATCAGCCTATACGACGGCCTTCTGAGTTTAGTAATGTGTAAGGAAACCCTAAATGTCAAGATTAAGAGACATTAACAGGATAAAAGCCTTCCAGAAGAACAACTTCTAAATCAGAAGCAGTTATGAAAAATAAAGTTTCCGGCAATCAACACAAATTGCATTAATCATGGCGTAAGTATGCTTGTTTATTAAAGCATAGAGAAAGTTCAGCTGGAATTAGTACTAAGCAAGACAAAAGTGACTAGCAACTCCTTTTTCTTTTCTCTAGGTCCCGTGGTTTCACATTCGTTAAACTTTATAAACGTAATGTTTTTGCTGTACTAATTTGCAAATATGGAGAACATTTTCAAAGCCTGTTTTAAACTAATGAAGTAAAGAAATCGAGTTGGTGATGTTGCATTATTAATAACAATTGCTTGAATATTAAATTTTGGTAGATGGAATTATATTTATTATCTAGATTGTATAATAAATAATTATAATGAGTTTAATTTCATTTCTAGTTGTTTTGGCTGGTAATCCTTAAGGCTTTCTGGCTTGAGTATATATTTTATCATATTTTGGTTTTTTTCTTCATATTTTTACATTTTTTACACCTCTACTTATGAAATATTAACCTTCCCGGTAAGAAGCAGATATACAGCTTATTAGTTGAAGAGTAATTAAAGTTAGTTAAAATTATCTCAAAATATCTAAATTATTACCAGAATTTCATTACGTTTTATGGTTGTTTTGAATTCCTCTTACTTTTCTTACCGCTTACGTATGGCGAACTATTCCATTTTGAGATGTACGCCATTTTCATGTTCTCAAAAATACAGATAAACATAGGCCTTCTTCAACGTTAAGCTACCCTTTTGCCAAGAAATTCCCCTTTCTTTTGAAGACATGTTTTGTTTGAACAGTGCCGTATTCATTATCTCCTACGTACTATGCAAAACAGTGTATTGCCCTGCAAGTCATACGAGGTTCAGAGTGATTTAGCTATACGCCACGGAAATGAAACACTTATAGCATATTAATTATACATAAACAAATTCATCTGCATCAGCAATGTCCAGCTTCCGGGAAAAGCAAGGGTCAGTTTGTGTAGCACACTCGATAAACAAAATATGCATTTATACAACACATTTCAGCTACACGACCAATACAACTGTAGAGTTAGGCCTTTAAAATAAGGATAGAAGCGTTATACTTTTTAGAAGCTAACTGGCTTATTTACAACTCATGTTTATTTAGTAAGTGTAGTCGATAATATAACAGAGTACGTTCAATAACCTTAGCAGTTTGCGTACATGAGCACTAACGAACATGCGATTCAGCAATAAATATTTGGTGCAAGCGCACACATTTCCTACAGTGTGCATATTTGATCAAATATGTCTGTGACAACTTTCTAGATAATATTCCACGTTAATTACTGTCGCTGAAGCATTTACTTCTGCCATGTTTGAAACGTAATAGGATGGCTGTATTAAGAAGTCTTACCGTGACCATTTCATTTGTTGTTTTAGGTCACAGTACAAGGGTATGCGACTCCTTTTGCTAAATAACTTAACCAATTACCAGAGTAAAGGTTGCAAAATGGCATAGAAATGAAACATATTACATTTTCGATCGCATTGGCTAAAAGAGAAAACGGTAAAATGATGTATTCAGTCTGTCATACAGACCTCTTATCATGACTGCTAGATATATCTTATCGGTTAGTACAGGACACTGCTTTGAAGGTGTTAAAATCTATGGGGAAAACTTAATGAGCGCTAAGGTAAGCGATGAAGCTTACGATTCAAAAGATAGCGTCTTTTGAGGCGTAAGCTTCATCAAAATCCGCCGAAATTTTTCTTTTATGCTCTTTGTGCATTCTTATTAGTGGCGTATTCTGCATGAATGGAATTAATGTACTACATGCGTTGTAGAATAATGAGATGACTAACATTCATTTATAATTAAAGTAGAACAATTTAAATGCCAGAGGAATATTTTATTCTATTTGTTTATTCTATTATTGATTTACTGAGGGGCCCTAATGACCAAGTTGTCGACGGGCCCTTAAACCCAACACACTCACTCACTCACTTGATTTACTGATGTATTTATTTTATTATTTATTGATTGATTTTAATATTGATCGACTGATTTTATTATTGATTTAGTGATGTATTCATTTTATTATTTATTTATTTTATTATTGATTTATTAATTTATTTACTTTATTATTGATTTATTCATTTTATTTATTTATTTATTTGTTTATTTTATTGATTGATTTTATATTTATTTATTTATTTTTGTAGTGTTTGAGGTCCCGCAAGCGGTGACATTGATGATACATGGAATGAAGATGGAGCACCGGTGGAATGAAGTGGCGGGGGAAACCGGAGAACCCGGAGGAAACCCACCCCAGCGCCACTTTGTCCACACAAATCCCACATGAGGTTACCTGGGATCGAACTCGAGCCGCTCTGGTGAGAAGCGAATGGTCTAACCACTTGACTACGACGCAGCCGTACCAGAGGAATCAACAATAACTTGCCGACTAAGACAGAAAATCATGGGATCTGTCGTAAACAAGTGTTTACTAGGATAAAAAAAGGATGGCGTACTTCTGTGGGTGACTGCTTATTAGTTCCTCCGACAGCCTAGGGAGGTACTGAGGTATTCTCACCAATAGTTTACCATTATACGTAACAACAGTAGGTAACCTGTGAGGAACAGCAAAATACATGCTCAGTGTGTCAGTGCATTCAAAGTGAGAACTGCTGAGTGCATTTCGGAGAATTTTGCCGCAGAGTATTCAAATTATGGGTGATTCTGAAAGTGGCGTTATCGTACGCGTATTTTATAAACCTTTTCAATCACATCGATTCTCGAATAAAATATGTGTTGGACTCACATGACTTTCTCTACTCTTACAAACACTTATTCCACTATCTACTTCACGTTAATCGAGATAAACATTTATAGACGTTATTTTATTGCTAATTTTCTTGTAGGTACAAGGTAAATGCAGTAGGCTCTAAGAGAGTCAAATGTTTTAAGAGCATTGGTGACCTAGAAATGTTCTATTTGCATGAACAAGAGATAAAAATGTGAATAATGACCTCCCATCTGAGAATAAGAATTGCAAAATTCTGACAAATAGCAAGTAATATTCCCGAAATGGTTCCCTTTATGAAAAAGGTCATTTGATAAATTGCGTGTTTTAACGAGATCCACATTTTTATATAGTAAGATTTGGTCTATGTCTTAAAGTTAACTAATTATGAAAAAGTCATAAAGAGTAAACAGGGGTTCATGGGGTGTAGTCAGAAAACTAAACATATACATTCTATTTGCCTTAAAAATATCTCAACATTTTAATCAAAATCGTTAGACATTTTTGAGTAAATCCAGATTTTTGAAAGAATTTCCATACAAGGGCGGATACGTTTTCTTCAAAATCTTCCATGTGCCTCCTTGAAAAATGTTAAAATTAAATACCCAATTTGGTTTTTAACCGCCTTTTCGTTTTCGAGTTATGCTGTTCACACACACACACACACACACACACACACACACACACACACACACACACACACACACACACACATGGAACTTTTTCTAAAGATGCCTTTTTTGGATTCAGGGGGTCTCAAAACGTATATTTCCGGTGAAATCTTGACATCGAATTTTTGGGTCGAATACAATACCTCTCCTACTTACCATACATAGTAGAGAAAATTTAAAAAAACTTAAAGAAGGACACTGAAGTGAAGAACTTCGTGCGTACATTTAACCCTAAACTTACAGAAAGATAGTTTGATTATGCGACTCTGAAACTTAGGTGAGTTTTCCTGCTTGACTGTCTTTGTTGCTCGGGAAATATTAATCTCCTTAGAACTGCAAAGATCGTGATTATCGGTATTAAATGTATATATTTATATAACACCAATCCATCAATTTTGCACGCCTGTGTAAAATGTTCAAGTTAAACCACTGATTCACATAAATTTCTCTACAAACCAGTTAAAATTTCTTTTCACTTCATATCAACAGACAGAAACTTTTGGCCCTTGCAGATTAGTTTCATTATACATTTGGTTGCGGATGCAAGATGGATAAAGGAAACTGAATAGATAGTCAGAAATTTAAGAACTGTATCGCTATAATGCTAATGTTGAGCTTCCATATTCTTTCCATATTGTTGGAGAAACAAAAAGGCAATGACTACAAAAAAAATCTGTTGCTCTATATTCAGATAACCTTCTTTAGCCACTATCGTTCATTTATATATCACTTCTACAAACTATTGTTATGAAGGCTAAGTTTTCTATCTACATATTTCATTACAATTAAGACAAACATTTACAGATATAATTTCATTATACATTTAGTTGAAGGCACAAGCAGAATACAGGACACCTAATCGATAGTCAAATCTTTAGAAACCAGGTCGCTAAATGCTTCCTACAAAATCCGTGATCTTTCCACGATATCACAAGAACCAAGTGCAAAGCGACAGCATTTTCAAGTTATTGAAATATTCGAACAAAGAGCAAGGGACATCTTGCAAATGTCTAAGGCCACAAGTTATTTTAGATAAATTACGTGTTTTAGAGATCTGCATTTTCACTTTCTCTACTGGTAAGTAGAATAAAGTATTGTATTCCACCCAAAAATTGGATGTCGAGATTTCACCGGAAATATATGTTTGAGACCCCTTGAATAAAAAAAAGCATTTTTAGAAAAAGGTTTGTGTGTATGTGTATGTGTGTGTGCGTGTGTGTGTGTGTGTGTGTGTGTGTGTGTGTGTGTGTGTGTGTGTGTGTGTGTGTGTGTGTGTGTGTGTGTGTCTGCCAGTCTGTGCTTGTCAGTCTTTGGACAACATAACTCAAAAACGAAAAGTCGGTTAAAAACCATAGTTGGTATTTAAGTTTGCTGTCCTTCAGGGATGCGACATGAAGATTTTGAAGAACATAGCCCCACCCTAAACTACCCTTTACGTGGAAAATTCACCCAAAATCTTTATTTTCTTGAAAATGGCTCTAATGATTTTGATTAAAATGTCATGTGTTTAAGATATTTGTGTGACAAATGAAATGTGTATTTTGAATTTTCTGGCTATAGCCTATGTAGTCCTGTTTACTCTGGATAACTTTTGAATAACTCGTAAACCGTAAGAGGTAGACAACATTTTACTCTACAAAAAATGTAGATCTTGCTAAAATACACAATGTATGTCTCAATAAATTTTCTTGTAGGGTGAACCATTTCGGAGATATTCCGTGTTATGTGTATGAGTTTCGGAAAACTTAGAACTTTCGTGAAATGGGTCATCGCTGTTCATTTTTTTATATGTTAAGTGTGCAAAGACAACAGAATCTTAAGCATTTGACTATCACACAAAGCCTACTGTATTCTAACATTCCCCTTGCACCTACAAGGAAATAAGCAATAAGATAATTTGTACAAATGTTTATCTCAACTAACAAGAAAGAAGATATAGGAATAAGAGTTTGTAAGAATAGTTGGTACAAGAGTAGCGAAAGTCATGTGAGTGCAACACATCAGATTTTTTGCGTAGTAGTGCAATTTAGTTTTCACTTGAGATTTACCAGTTAGGCATATAGTGAGTTAGATAGCTCCGCGGTAACGTGTGAAGCTCGCATTTGGGAGGTCGTGGGTCGTTGTCCATGGAATCCGAATGGAAAAGGGAGCGTCATTTGGGGGCCCCCTGAGTTGGCCCCGGAAGGTGTCGTCAAACTTGGTAAACCTTAGGGACCTCTGTCACTGTCTGTGCATCTCGATCTGGCACCAGAGGTCTCTTCTCATCTCATCGTTCTCTATTATTTATTTCCTGCAAAATCTAGATGCTATCGAACTTTTTGTTAAAATACAATTCTTTTCGCGAAATGGCGGTAGGTCTTGGCTTTGAAAGGGTTGTTGTGCCGAGGGATTTGTTGGTTAGCAATACTTCTTCATTCTACTAAGTACTACATTAGAAGAAGGCGAGAGGGGTCTGAGGTATGAGAGAGGGCTTGGAGTATTAATCTGCTCACGCAGTCGACTTGGTTGCTGTGAAAGCGTAATAAAATCACGCTCATTTTACCAGATCTAATACTAGTGTGTGATGTTGGAGTAGGTATTTGAACGCCGAGCACAACAAAGAACGGCCGGGGCTAAGCTACTTCACACCACATACCAGGCTGGTGAGCAAGCAAAGGCGCTCAAGGTCAAGCTTTCTCACACCACTCATGCGAGCAAACGCGTGACTACCAATTGAAAGAACACACAAAGGGTTTTCCAGAATCTTCGAGAACTGTGCGGCAGCCGGCATTTTTTAGAAGTTTCAAAAAGAATCATGTGACGTCATCCCTTCTATATAAAGAGACAAAGAAACATCAGAAGAGAGAGAGTTGCAGACATGATTTGGTTAGTGTCAGTGTGTGCGAGATAACCGGTGTGTGATAGTGTCGTCGTGAAAGGTACGACGCGTCGAAGTGAAGAAATTGGGGGCATTTAAATGCAAAATTTAAAAAATCTTATATATTGGGGCTCTAATGACCTAGCTGTCGATGGGCCCTTAAACCCTAATCACTCACTCACTCACTCACTCACTCACTCACTCACCCTTATATATTATATTCAATGACTTTCTCTACTCTTGTACTATTATTACAAGCTCCTACTCCTCTATCTTCTTCGTGTTAGTTAAAATAAACATTTGTACAAATTATCTTATTGCTTATTTCCTTGTAGGCGCAAGGAAGATATTACAATACAGTAGACTTTGACCGATAGTCAAATCTTTAAGGCTTTGAGATCCCGTTCTCTTTGCACGCTTAACATATAAAAAAAATTAATAACGATGATCCATTTCACGAAAGCGTGTTTTCCGAAACTCACACACATAACAAGGAATATCTCCGAAATGGTTCAACCTACAAGAAAATTTATTGAGACATAAATTGTATATTTTAGCTAGATCTACATTTTTGTGCAGTATGATTTGGTCTATCTGTAACGGTTTACCAGTTATGCAAAAGTCGTCCAGAGTAAATACGACTACAGGAGCTATAGCCAAAAAATTCAAGATATACATTTCATTTGTCATAAAAATATCTCAAACATATGGCATTTTAATCAAAATCGTTAGAGCCATTTTCAAGAAAATCAAAATTTTCGAAAAATCTTCCTTGTAAAGGGTAGCTTAGGGTGGGACTATTTTCTTCAAAATCTTCGTGTCGCATCCTTGAAAGACATTAAACTTAAATAGCAACTTTGGTTTTTAACCGACTTTTCGTTTTTGAGTTATGCTGCCCACAGACTGACACATAGATACACACACACGGACCTGTTTCTAAAAATGCTTTTTTTTGGATTCAGGGCGTCTCAAAACATATATTTCCGGTGAAATCTCGACATCGAATTTTTGGGTGGAATACAATACTTCCCCTACTTACCAGTAGAGAAAGTACAAAGTGAATAACGACGTTTAAGTATTACAAAACTTACACAAATAACAACGAATATATCCGAAGCTATTCACTCCACCAAAGAAAAAAAAACTGCATTTAAGCATATGTTGTGTGTGATTTGGTCTATCTCTTATGGTTTACCAGTTATGCAAAAGTCATCAACAATAAACGGGACTACATAGGATATAGACAGAAAATGCAAAATGTGCATTTTATTTGCCATAAAAATATCTTAATATATGGCATTTTAATCAGAATCGTTAGTCATTTTTCAGAAAATCAAAATGTTCTAAAACTTTAGGGTAGAGCAATTTGCTTCAAAATCTTCGTAAGGATATTAAACTTAAACTTAAACACCAACTTTGGTCTTTAACAGAGTTTTCGGTTTTGAGTTCTTAAGTTCACGGACAAACACATAGACACAGACGCATAGAAATACGCACACTGAACACAGACCTATTTTTTAAAAATGCCTTTTTGGATTCAGAGATCTCAAAACATATGTTTCCGGTGAAATCTGGGTCGGGTACGATACTTCTCTTACTTACTATGCGTAGTAGAGAAAGTAAAAATAAATAAATATTATTCTGCCAATTCTCGATCGATTCGCAGTAATCGTTAGAATCAATTTCAATTTCTTCTTAGCCGCTGTTAACACCATCACAAATCTGTTAAAACCAATAACATATGCTCGCAGGTAACCTCGCAGGTTACTGGAAAACACGACTGAAATTGTTTCTCTCCGTTGAGAAGGATTAGGTTAGTTTCTTGTATTTTTAGTTAGTTAGTTACTCTTCAAATATTAAATCTGTATGTCTTATCCAAGTTCAAGACAAGAGAAGTCTATATAGCTATTATTTTTTGTCACGAATTATTCATGGAGAGCTGCTTCACTTGGTGATCACCGCATACTTTTCTTTGTCGTTATAGTTTGAGGAACTTGAGAACTGCGCAAAGATCCGCGGCTTAAAAGGACTTAGAACTACATAGAACTCAAGTTTACTTTATATGGCCAAGTTCAGAAGACTTACTGAGAGGAGAGCTTCTGAGGTGTCAGAGTACAGTCAGTTTGAATGCATTTCATCAGTATATTTGTCCATTACATTACTCTTTACTACTTCAGAAATAAAAGAATCTATTTAGTTGAATGTTTAGACTGGGAACATGAGTCTCTATTCCCACTGGATACACATTAAATAAGCAATTTATGTCGAAGATACCTAATTACAATAACTACAGTTAATGTATGTACCTTAGGCTTTCCCTAAATGCTTTGTGAATAATTATATACCTGCATTACATGTTTTACCGTAGAATTTATTAATTATACTACTTGATTCAGCAATCAAATGCTCCTTCATAACCATCTTGTTTTCGACACCTCACTCTTTTTTGTATTATCTACCCGCGTTAGTTTCCCATCCTCTGTCGTCGTGTTTTGTGGAAGCATTGACCGGTTGAGTTTGGAAGACTCGAGTTCCGTGTCGAGAAGTTCTGACAAGGAAAGGCTTGAGTCCAGTTCTTCTATTTGGCTTTCGGTGAGTGCCTGGGCTTTTTATATTTTTGGCTCATCATGAACACTTTATTCATGTAGTAGATACTTGGTTCTATGCTGACTGACTAATGACTTCGTTAACATTTTTGGTTTTATTTCAGAACTCTCCTTTTCGGGATGTTTCCTATTTAATCGAAAGGCCACTCTGGTCATGGGTTTCATTGTTTGAGCCGCATAGTACTTGAGCTGGTTTAACGTACATTGCTTCTTATATATTTAATATTTGGTAGTTAAGTATGCACAGTCATATTTTCCATAGTCCTTAAATCAAACAATTGATACATGTTACCGTACTTTAATATGACAATGAATTATAGGAACGTTTAATATTTATACTGCAAGACGTTACAAGATTTAATCACAAAATCTGGTGTTGGCAGCTGTGTGTACCCTAAATCCTTTGGTAAATACATCGACATAAATGTGTCTGGTCGTCACCTTTTTACGGACCTCTGATAAGTATTGTCCGGGCTCCAATATTTTTTGAAGAACTCCTACACACTGATTTGCCCGGAACGATAGCACATTTTCACACAGAGCTTATCTCAAGACTAGTGTTTATGATTTGACCTTTAAGGTTTCAGTCAATTCAGTAAAATTATTATCAGGTTCAAATCAGCATTATGTTGTCCTGAAAGCACGGATGGGGGCTCCGTTTATAACACACGCTTTGTTATTTCTCAAACTGTCTTTGAAGAGGCGGTAATTAAATTCCTATAACGTATTCATCACCCCCTCCTGTGATATTGCAAAGCATAGTAAGAAAAACAACTAAACGCTCTGAAAGAAGCAGAAGCAACTATAATAGCTTGCCTCCAAATTATATTTTAGCACTACACAGTTTTTTAATATATGCATCGCGTCAAGTGCAGTGGAACCATGTACCACCTGATTTGGAGCTTAGCATTTTGTTGATTGATTCATAATGTATGCATAGTAACTAATGGTGCATAGTCGAGTGCATGGAATTGCGGCGCACATATTTCTGTGTAAGGAAACACCTAAGCGCTTCTGCCACACACACACACAGTTCCCATCTTTTACTGCAGCCATCGCAAATTTTGGAGTCACGAAACAACGCCTGAACTGTGACGCAACTTCCACGACACATCCCTCTACATTCTCAAGCCCCTCCCTAAACATAGGCAATATTATCAGCATTGGCTCAGTCCGCTATTCGAGTACTGTGTATTCTAATACCAGTAACGTTTTCAAAGCAACAAAAACTGCATTTATGGCTGAATGAGAGGAGAAATATATTTTCTGTAGTAAAAACGAGAACGAGTGCGAGAAGTATTAATGGGTGTCAACCACATTATGGAAAATGTCACAAAAATGATGCTGCGTTATCGGATAAATTTATTACGACTTGGTGTGTAAATTAATGGTATTTCATATTGAATTATGCAAGATATTAGGGACTTTCTATACGAATGTAATTATCATAATTTTATTTCCTATAAAGCTGTACTAACACATAAATACATGGAGTCGATTATCATTGAGATTTCATTTCAGGGCAGGAATAGATAACAGCGTTGCGATACTTAAAGGAAACACACTCTAGCAAATGTGATAGACATGATGATATACAAACACCGACTTGTAGCTACTTGCAAGCTATCACACAGTTTGAAAAAATGGAAAAGCAATGCAATCTTTTGTAGATGCGGAGTTCATAAAATCCTATGTGGTGGCACTAACATATCTCCCCAACAAACAGGTTAAAATTCTCAAAATATATGCTGTCTCCTAACATTATCAAGACTAGAGCGCTGAAAATTGCAGAAGTAATTTGAAAGGATATTCCACATGAAGTTAAACGAGTTTGTAAATTACTCTCTAGCACTGGGTGAGAGAACAGACAAACGACAAGGCTTAGTTAGCAATCTTCATTTGTGGATCTTCCTGTACCCGAAGAGTTTTTGAATCTTATAACTTTAAGGAACAAACAACAGGAGAACTGTTGGAAATATTGAAAGACAGTTAAAAATCTGTTATGTTGCACTCACATGACCTTCTCTACTCCTGTACTAACCATTCTTACAAACATTATACATACCTGAAGCTATTAACATGAACCAATATAATCCACCAATGTCACAAAGTATGTAGAGAGTACTAGCTTTACTTCACTAGAATGGAGTTGTACTCAATACACAACCTGCGCGTTTCAGCACCATGTCTGTGCCATTTTCAAGGTAGGTTTACTTTGAAAATGGCACAGACAAGGTGCTGAAACGCGTTTGTTGTGTATTGAGTACAACTCAATTTTATTGAAGTGAAGTTAATATTGTCTACATACTTTGTGATATTGGTGGATTCTTACAAACTCTTATTTATTTATTTATCTTATTTGTTTTAGTTGAGATTTCAGTCTTACAATATCAAAAATTCTCTGGAGTTAATTCCCAAGTCAAAGAACTTCAAGCTACATAACACCGACATCCTGGTCTCATTCGATGTTAAATCTCTGTTTACCAACGTTCCGATAAATAGCATAGCTGCTTTACTTGATAAATTGTTAAAATATAGTAATTTATCAAGTCCTATTGTAGAAGATTTGATTATGTTGACTACTTGCTGCATAAATCAGTTATTTCACTTTCAAGAATCACTTTTTCAAACAAATGCATGGGTAATAGGTAATCGACTTTCGCTACTATTGGCAAACTTATACATGAGTTTACATCCACAGATATTTAAGACTTGGTTTAGATACGTAGACGACATATTTGCAATAATTCCAGCTGACCATATTCATGTATCATTGGACATATTCAACTCTCAAGATGACCATATTAAATTTACCATGAAAGTAGAAAAGAATAATCAACTCCCTTTTCTGGATTTACTGATTATAAGAAATTTAACCTTCAATAGTTATCGTGGACAACTATATCAAACACAACAGTTTCAACCCAGTATTACACCAGCAAGCAGTATTCCGTTGTTTGGTACATAGACTACTTCACGTACCATTGTCGAAGAAAAATTTTGCTTTAGAATTGCAACATATCCATCAAGTACAATTGACAATGATTTCCCATCTTCCTTGATTGGTAGTATGTTCAAATGATCCAATAAAAATTCCTGCTACATAACAATTCAAACTTGAAACACTTTACAAATGATGTTATCTACAAGAAGTCCACTTTTCATCCAGAGGTATCTCGAAAATTTGAAAAGATTTTAAAATTATTTAATATACAACTAGCCTACAAAAATAACTTTACCGTTAAGAATTCTTTAAATTTACCATTTCTAAATCTGTGGAAGCCATGAAAAAATCAGGCATTTATCAAATCAATTGCCAAGAGTGCACAGGTATTTATACTGGAAAACTAAAAGAATCCTAAAAATCAGACTTAAAGAATATCAGAGAAATATAAAATTATAACAAATGGACAGATCTGCTGTTGCCAACTATTTCTGGAAATTCCAACATGATACAAGAGATACAAGGTTCTTCTCATTTAGATATTTGGGAGAAAATTGACATCGCAGTTAGAGAAAGAGTTGTTAATTTTGAAATTCCTTACTTCGACCCCATGCTTCAACTGTTATTGACATCAGATGAAGAAAGAAGAATGATTCCGGGGCCCACCCGAGAGATGTCGCCATTTTCGCTTCGAGGAAGTCTCAATTTTTACCACCCTGGGGCAAAAGAAGGTCCAGCTGCTGTGAACGAGACGACATCCATGGCTTGCAGTTATCAACAGCCTGAGGATGAGAGGTTACCTCTACGCAGTAAGAACATATTTTATGTATAGTGATGAGTATAAAAATATTAACTGCCAAGAATTCTACTAAATTCTTACATCACTCTAAATAAACTCCATTTTAATAATATTCTAACCATCTATATTGTTACCTTTTCATGAAGCATGTGTTAGAATTATCACAATACCATGAGTCTTCTTAGCGCGGTGGTAGCGCTGTTGCTTCCCAAGCGGGAGACCTGGGTTCGATTCCCGGTAACGACGAGATTTTTCTCCCACTGGGAGACCTGGTCCGGGGTGCACTCAGATTTCTTAGGTCCCTGAGGGGGTAATTGAAGAGCTACTTGTTTGACAAATGGTGGCTCCTGGTCGCGAAGACCGAATAACTAGCTGGAAGAGCCTGGGACGCTGACCACGTACCACCCTCCAGTACTGCACCCCACGCCTGACGCCTGTAGTGGGCAGGGGTGGCGGATGCAGCGTTCGGGCGATAGGTCTTGGCCCGCTAAGGGCTCTTGCCGAGAGAATTTATCTGAGAAAATTTATCGAACATTGATCTGGGCTATTTCATAAATAAAACACTAGTTTAATTACTATACATATAACAGACTTGACCAGAAAATGTTAAATGCTATAAAAATATCGTAAGGCATATCAACTTCGACCTACTTAGAACAAAGCGAAACCCAAGGGTTACATGTATTTCGATCTTCTCCCTTTTATAACAGAAAAAACAGTTTATAATCTGAAATAAATTTTATTTATTTTTAACATTAACAAATATTCTTTCTTCTGGAAAAATACGTTAATTATTAAAAGAACAATTGTTAAAAACACAGTTTTTAAATTGAAATGGAGTGCTTTGATTGTTAACCGATGTAATGTGTAATAAATTGCTTTTCAGCGATTTATGGGATTCAGTTGGCGACACTGACTAAACGAAGGTATGACCTGTAATAATTTGGACAAAACAAAAGAATGACCAGGTGATTCATTCGTATATGATAATTTAACGCTTCTGTGTATGAAACAATCTACAAAATGTTTCTCTCTCAAGCGGTCTTAATATTTGTTTATGGAAATTCAATTATCTGGAGATATTTTAAAACATACGTTACGTACACACGTAACATAGCATCAACCAGTAAATTAGTTTGAACAATGGCGGAAATTAGTTTCAGTGTCGAATTTATTACGTCATGAAAAACAATTATATTGATTATTCTAATGCATTAACATTTTAATTAAATCTGCTCACCTGCAATATCTGAGTGCCGCTGCTGCGAGTGATCGTCTAGTTCTCACTTCAACCACAAGTAGGCTTATTTTGTAGATTTGTGGTGACTCTCGTGGTCTGATGTGGTGAAAGCTATTGTAGTGAGGGGGTTAAAATTAGAGGCTGCCTGGCCGGGACCATATATTCTCTCAGTCCCTGGATTGAGTAACAGGTTAGCTCGACACTCTCTCTCTCTCTCTCTCTCTCTCAGTCAGTCAGAGAGTCAGTCAGAGAGTCAGTCAGAGAGTCAGTCAGACGGTCAGTCAGTCAGTCAGTCAATCAGTCACACATTCACTTTTTGGTAGTGTTTAATGCCCGTAGGTGGCGACACTGATGATACATGGAATGAAGATGAAGCACCGGTGGAATGACATGGCGGGGGAAACCGGAGAAGTCGGTAGAAATCCGCCCTCGCGCCACTTTGTCCATCACATATCCCACAGAATTGGCAACTGCTACTCTTTGTCCGCTGTGCGACCACCTTTTGTCAGTCAGACACGTGTTCCTCTCTAGCGCATCCTCAAGACTCTCTGTAGCTGCCTGCCAGACAAGCGATCGAAAGAGTTTTTAAGTTTTTAGTGAAGAGTAACATGAACTTGAGGATTT
Source organism: Tenodera sinensis (assembly GCA_030765045.1). NCBI lineage: Eukaryota > Metazoa > Arthropoda > Insecta > Mantodea > Mantidae > Tenodera > Tenodera sinensis. The sequence continues at coordinate 150,827,566 of CM060965.1, read as the reverse complement.
GAGATCTTAAATACCTAGTTCTTATACTCTTTTGACATCTTTATCACTTCGTTTTAACTTTGTTCTGTCAATTTATGTATATTTATTTTCCTTTTTAATAGTAATTTTATTTTTCATTGAAGTTTATATCTGGCTTTTGCCATGAAATGCTTTTTAAGGGCTCTGATAACCATGTAGTTGAGCGCCCTTAAACCTACTAAATAAAAATAATAACAAATCCACCATGCGGTCACCTGGGGTCGAACCTGGGCCGCTCTGCTGAGAGGAGAATGGTCTAACAACTCGGACACGGCACGGCCACCACTCATTTTTCACTTACTCTCCTAGTCTCACATTCATTCATTCAGCCACCCTATAACACACACGCACACACACACACACACACACACACACACACACACACATACACACCACTTTTTCACTCTCATTAATTCGCTCAAGAGTCACTTTCTTATTCATTCTTATCCATTCACTCAATTACCCATTCTTTTACATTCATTCACACACACACACACACACACACACACACTCTCTCTCTCTCTCACTCACCCACTCTCTCGTTTACTTAACCACTCTTTCACTCTCTTACTCTATCACTCTGTGAGACATAACCTGCTAAGACCTGTGCAGTTAAGAATACGTAAAACGTCTTAAATGGAAGCGTGAGTGAGTGGGTGAGTGAGTGGGTGGGTGAGTGGGTGAGTGAGTGGGTGGGTGAGTGCTTGAATGGGTGAGTGAGTGAGTGGGTGAGTGCGTGAGTGGGTGGGTGGGTGGGTGGGTGGGTGAGTGAGTGAGTGATTGAGTGAGTGGGTGGATGAGTGAGTGGGTGAGTGAGTGAGTGGGTGAGTGAGTGGGTGAGTGAGTGGGGGAGTGAGTGGGTGGGTGGGTGACTGAGTGGGTGGGTGAGTGGGTGGGTGAGTGCGTGAGTGGGTGAGTGAGTGGGTAAGTGAGTGGGTGAGTGAGTGAGTGGGTGAGTGAGTGAGTGAGTGAGTGAGTGAGTGAGTGGGTGGGTGGGTGACTGAGTGGGTGGGTGAGTGGGTGGGTGAGTGGGTGGGTGAGTGGGTGGGTGAGTGGGTGGGTGAGTGCGTGAGTGGGTGAGTGAGTGGGTGAGTGAGTGGGTGAGTGAGTGAGTGGGTGAGTGAGTGGGTGAGTGAGTGGGTGGGTGAGTGGGTGGGCGAGTGGGTGGGTGAGTGGGTGGGTGAGTGAGTGGGTGAGTGGGTGAGTGGGTGAGTGAGTGGGTGGGTGAGTGAGTGAGTGGGTGAGTGAGTGGGTGAGTGGGTGGGTGAGTGAGTGGGTGGGTGAGTGGGTGGGCGAGTGGGTGGGTGAGTGGGTGGGTGAGTGAGTGGGTGAGTGGGTGAGTGAGTGGGTGGGTAAGTGAGTGGGTGGGTGAGTGAGTGGGTGAGTGAGTGGGTGAGTGAGTGAGTGAGTGAGTGGGTGAGTGAGTGGGTGAGTGAGTGAGTGAGCGGGTGAGTGGGTGGGTGAGTGAGCGAGTGGGTGAGTGAGTGGGTGGGTGGGTGAGTGAGTGAGTGGGTGAGTGGGTGGGTGAGCGGGTGAGTGGGTGGGTGAGTGAGCGAGTGGGTGAGTGAGTGAGTGGGTGAGTGAGTGGGTGAGTGAGTGGGTGGGTGAGTGGGTGGGCGAGTGGGTGGGTGAGTGGGTGGGTGAGTGAGTGGGTGAGTGGGTGAGTGGGTGAGTGAGTGGGTGGGTGGGTGGGTGAGTGAGTGAGTGGGTGAGTGAGTGGGTGGGTGAGTGGGTGGGTGAGTGAGTGGGTGGGTGAGTGGGTGGGCGAGTGGGTGGGTGAGTGGGTGGGTGAGTGAGTGGGTGAGTGGGTGAGTGAGTGGGTGGGTGAGTGAGTGGGTGGGTGAGTGGGTGGGTGAGTGGGTGGGTGAGTGAGTGGGTGAGTGGGTGAGTGAGTGGGTGGGTGAGTGAGTGGGTGGGTGAGTGAGTGGGTGAGTGAGTGGGTGAGTGAGTGGGTGAGTGAGTGAGTGAGTGGGTGAGTGAGTGGGTGAGTGAGTGAGTGAGCGGGTGAGTGGGTGGGTGAGTGAGCGAGTGGGTGAGTGAGTGAGTGGGTGGGTGGGTGGGTGAGTGAGTGAGTGGGTGGGTGAGTGAGTGGGTGGGTGAGTGAGTGGGTGAGTGAGTGAGTGGGTGAGTGAGTGGGTGAGTGAGTGAGTGAGTGAGTGAGTGGGTGAGTGAGTGAGTGGGTGAGTGAGTGGGTGAGTGAGTGAGTGGGTGAGTGAGTGGGTGAGTGAGTGAGTGAGTGAGCGGGTGAGTGGGTGGGTGAGTGAGCGAGTGGGTGAGTGAGTGAGTGGGTGGGTGGGTGGGTGAGTGAGTGAGTGGGTATGTAAGTGAGTGAGTGAGTGCCCGTCGACATAGAGCTTGTTTGGACCCGTGAAGAAGAAAAAAGGTCTATAACGCACACAGAAGATTGATAATGCAAAGACATCGGTTCGGGAATATTTAGGCAGCATTATTTATGAATCTTTCATATGAGTTGCATATTTCCAAAGTGTAATAATAGCTTCTATAACAGCAATGAAAATGAACAAAGCATATTATTTATAAATAACAATTTCAAATAAAACCTCCTGAAACTATTCTCATAGCATCATAATGAAAGGATAATAAAACATGACAATAGGAATAACAATTATAGGAGACGAAAATACCCGTAAAAATTATTTTGAAAAATTAACAGCAGTAAAGCAAGTTTCTAAATAAAAGTCTTAATTAAATCGTGAATAACGAGGTACTGTCCAGTGTGCACTAAACAGTTGACCAGTGCCTTCTAATACCTACCCTTTTAATGAATTAAACTAGAGTTATATTATACTTAATTCTCCGGTTCAACAGCTAATGCGCAAAATGCAAATGCGGCCATGCTTAGGACAGAGAGCGAGAGAGGGACTTTCTATTGCTCCTTGAATAAGCAACGCAGTGTAATAAAGCACACATTAACAAACTGGTGTGACCTGAGGAATTGAATCATAACGGTTATACATAAATAGCAAGATAACTACAACAACTGAAGCACAGTGCATCAATGCTTTACCTGATTTATTACGTAGAGATTTCACCGGAAATATACTTTTCAGGCTCCCTGAATTAAAAAAAGCATTTTTAGAAAAAGGCCCCTGTGTGTATGCGTATCTGTGTGTCTGTCTGTGACAGCATAGCTCAAAAACGAAAAGTCGGTTACAAACCAAAGCTGATATTTTAGTTTAATATCATTCAAAGATGCGACACAAACATTTTGATGAGAATTCCTCCATCCTAAACTGCTCATTACAAGAAGACTATTCGCATATATTCATTTTCTCAAAAATGGCTCTAACAATTTTTATTAAAATGCTTTATGTAAGATGTTGTTAGGGAAAATGAAAGGTTTATTTTGAATTTTCTGGCTATAGCCCACGTAGCCCCTGTTTACTTTTGAGGACTTTTACATAACTGGTAAATTGTAACAGATAGACCAAATCTTACTATGTAAAATTTAGATTTCGTTAAAACACATAAACTTTGTCCAAATGCATTTTTCTTGTAGAGTGAACCATTTCGGAGATGATGAAAAAGATAGACGAACAGTTAGCACAAGAGTAGAGAAAGACGTGTGAGTGCAACACATCAGTTATGTTCTAAGTTTCACATCAATGTAGATTATTTCAGGTTTATATTTTATTAAAGTGTTGAGCGTTAACAGATATAAGTTTATATCTATACTTTGGAAAAGTATTTAGTAAATTGTATTGTTTTGGATGATTCCTATATTTCAGCCCATTTCATTAAGTAGTATGAAAAAGTGGAATTAATACGTAATGTACAAGAATTTACAGTAAAATGGAAATATTTTATAACTCATAAAACATCAATCACCTAAATTACTTATCAGATATTCTATTGTAGTCATCTACATATTTTTATTTCATCCACGAAGGTTTGTAGTTAGATCAATGTAAGTATTATGCATATAGGAAACTTTGCAGTCAATGTTATTCCCACTACAACTTCACTAGGTATCTGTTTGGAGGTGCACCTTTAACACCGTAGAGCAGCGCCTGGAACCATATGCTGCCCGACTCGAAGGATTTACAGTCGGACTCTGTATTACATAACTGAGGAAAAATCCACTTTACAAAATGCGGCCTAAGAAAGAAAATGAAAGTGATCAATAGCCAGACTAGGTCTTTAGAAACCACCTTCCGAATGAGACCAAATGCCTACCACACTAATACCTTTTCCATTTAGTTGACTAGTATTTGCTAAAACGTAGCCCACCTCGCATTAAAAGCATTTTACTTATAGCGCAAGTAGACATATATCTATCTGTCATTACCAATTTATAAATACCTGCACACCATATGTAATACTAATTATATAAAAAGCTATGCTACTATTCACTTTATGTTTAGGAAGATAGTTAAAACTATTGAGGGAATACAACTATTTGAAGCTTTCTGTTTATTACTTTCTTTAGTGCTTACATATGATATAAACAAGCATTACATTACGGTATTACAAGGAAATTTGACTGAAAATGTACATTTTGAGTCCTGTTTAATAAACTTTTAAAATCATTTTTGGAAAAAAGATGCTGCATAAGGTTTGAAGCTTTCACGGCGATGACTATTAATTAGAGCTTCTCGGGTTACTAGCCATGTAATATTTATGAAGTTGTTCTAGCTTTCAGCCATATTATACTCCATAGCCACCACCAGGAAATGAATAATATATGGCCATCTGAAACCCGTGGCCTACATCAGGAATTGCATAAGTAATAAACGGGCGTCTGAAAATCATAGCCTTCTTTTAAGTAATGCTGTCTAAGCTGTACTCAGTCGTAGGCCCTTATCCCTGCTAAATTATTTGGCTCTAATTTAATTTCAATTGCCTCTTTTACGAGTCTGTGGTAATGTAGGTTACTGCGGCGTAAAACCATTGTAGTAATCGTTGATGGCGTTTATATTTTCTTCGCGTCTTTGTTTAACAGTACGACTGTCTCTCCTATATGTCTTTCTACTTTGGCAAGAAATTTTGTACACACCAGGTGCTTTAACACAAAGACTGTTCTTAACCGGTCTCATACTATTTTCAAGATAAAACATGAAGATTTTCAACAAAATCTGCTCACTTCGAACTATCTTTTACACGAAAAAAATGTATGTTATTTTTTATTTTCTCAAAAATGGCTCAACGATTTTGAGTAAAATGCCATATGTATGAGATATTTTCGTGAAACTGAAATGTATATCTTGAATACTCTGTGAACCCTGTGAAGTTCTCTTCTTTCTGGATGACATTTGTATATCTGGTACACCAGTTAGACAAAATCATACTACACATACAATATAGAACTCGATAAGGCACACAACTCACTTCGAATAGTATTTTTTGTGCTGTTAACCGTTTCTGAGATATTATTTGTTATTGTTTTGAATTTTCAAATATTTTCTCTTGTACCTTCTGGGAAGTCGGTATTGATCTTTTATTGGGTCATGCACGCTCTTTACAAAAATGACTGTCACTTTACTTACTGTATCCCACAACGAAATGTGTAAATGTAAATTGAAAATTTATTACAAATGACAAGAAATGGATTAATAAACATTTGTAAAAATATGTTTGAGTTAAAAAGTTTTATGAAGGTGATATGTCAGATGTTTTATCTGTTTTTCTGCATCCATTGACATATAATTATGAATGTTCAGTGAAACACCGCGACGTTCATAAAGTTCATTTTTCAGTCGTATTTATGAACATTCTTCGGATAAATGCCTCATTCTCTCAAGAGGCATAAATGATGTGAAACTTATATCTTACAGAAATGAAGACAATACCACGACAAATACTTTCAACTTCAAAGGTAATCAAACTATTTGTGACATCATAGTGAGTGAAGAGTATAGTATATCATCCTCTTAGGAGGTGATTCTATCAAGACAAATTTAAAACAACACTATTTTAACTTGTGAATAAATATTTAAGCAGACAAAAATTACTTTTTCACAAATTTCATTGCGTCATTTGGAAGTATTAAGGCAAGTTTTATTACAGCAAATACCCAAACGTCTGGCCGACGTCGTAAATACATATTCGAGAACGGGAGGTCTGTGTTTCAAATCCCACCAGGATCGTTCTCACTGGCTGAGATTTTCTTGCCATTGGCAAATGCCGGGGAAGTGCACAAACCTAGGCCTGGAACGTTTTCTTCTCGAATTTCCTGTTCTAAATATAATTTCTAGTGTTGTAGTAAAGAACTTCAATTACCCTTGTAGAAATGAACGAACAATGAACGTTTACTTTTTGTGTTCGGTACATGCACAGACGATACTGTTTAAAACTTCATTTAAACCATTGCAGTATGTAATTTATGAAACTATTGGATCAATTTTTAGTAGAAGCTCTTGTTTTAAGTTTATTGCCTACCTGGTAGGTCATATCGGTGAATGAAATAGGTGAAATAATGCTCAAACGGGCCGGGGTTCTACATAGCTGAAAGTTACCCGATATTTGTCTACTCTGGATAAAATCGTATCCATAGAACTCAACCGAACAGTGACTTGAACTCAGGATCTCTGGAGTGTGAGGCAGACACGCTATCCCTATACCAAAGAGGTACACAATAGAAGGTGTTGTTAAACGTATTTCGTAAAATTCATTCGCCATATCCATTGAGCATTGTAAAATGTCTAATAGTATTTTAAGCCTTTTTACTTTTCTCTGCTGGTAAGTAGGGGAAGTATCGTATTCCACCCAAAAATTCGATGTCGAGATTTCACCAGAAATATATGTTTTCAGAACCCCTAAATCCTAAAAAAGTATTTTTAAAAAAGGTCCGCGCGTGCGCGGGCGTGTGAGTGTCTGTCTGTCTGTGTGTCTGTGTCTGTATCAGTCTGTGGACAGCATAACTCTAAAACGAAAAGTCAGTTAAAAACCAAATTTGGTATTTAAGTTTAACGTCTTTCAAGAATATGACACGAAAATTTCGAAGAAAATAGCCCCACCCTAAACTACCCTTTACATGGAAAATGTTTCGTAAATTTTTATTTTCTTGAAAATGGCTTTAACAATTTTGATTGAAATGTCATATGTTTGAGATACTTTTATGAAAAATGAAATGTATATTTTGAATTTTCTGGCTATAGCCCCTATAATCGTATTTACTCTGGGTGACTTTTGCGTAACTGATGAACCGTTAGAGATAGACCAAATCATTCTGTACAAAAAATGTAGATGTTGCTAAAATACACAATTTATATCTAAGTAAATTTTCTTGAAGGGTGAACCATTTCGGAGATATTCCTTGTTATGTGTGTGAGTTTCGGAAAACTTAAAACTTTAGTGAAATGGAACATCGTTGTTAATTTTTTTATATGTTAAGTGTGCAAAGAGAACAGAATCTCAAAACCTTAAAAGATTTGACTATCGCATTAAGCCTACTGTATTCTAATATTCCCCTTGCACTTACAAGGAAATAAGCAAATAGGAAAGTTTGTACAAATGTTCATCTTAACACGAAGAAGATATAGGAATAAGAGTTTGTAACAATGGTTAGTACAAGAGTAGAGAAAGTCATGTGAGTGCAACACATCAGAGTTTTAAATTATAAAACCACAACTCTAATATGAATTAATGAATGAATAAATAAAGCCATAAATGGCTCCAGCAGAAGCGGAATTTCTTTTATAAGATATACATGGTCAGTTCTTCCACGTAAATGGACGACATTATAAATATTTATTATTGCATACAATGGATTTCTCTTCCACTTCCATTAATAACACTAGTCTGCAACAGTTTCCCGGTTTTGATGAAAATTGTGTATTTTAATGGGGGAAAAAAGCGCTGATTTCAAAAATGATAACCTACCATTTTTATGCAATTCGAAATTTCATTAAGCTGGACACTATAGCTTTACTGTAATATGTATATATGAAGCTATATTTGTGATTACTATAGGTCTATAATTTTATAACTTCAGATGACTAACACTCATTATGGATCTTCAAAGTGTAAATACTGTATAATTACAAAATTAGCCACTCCTTATGTTCTTCTGTGATGAGCTGATAACTAGCGTAAGCAGTTTGAGTGCGAGTGACTAGTATTTATTTATCTCTGCGTGACCATAAGCAGGCAATAAAGCTTTCAACCATTGAATCTTAGACAAACATCCGTTAATTACTCACCCTTATAGGCTCACATCTGAACTTTAGTTGCTTCTTATAACTCGCGGTGATCGGCAGTGCGATTTCCGGATAAGGTTTATCATTTCTATTTCTCTATTTTTAGTTCGTATTGTGTTGTGGTACATTTTAACAATTGGCTTCAACCTCTTCCCGTGTGAGCAATCCAAGTAACTTCTGTTACGTGTGTGGTTCTTTCTTGCTACAGAAGCAGAAAACTAACATTGCATCATTTATTAAAAAGGTGTATTTTGCATATTTTAATGTTAAGCTAGGAGATCAAAATCAAACATGGGCTCCACATACTGTTTGAAAACAGGTAGTGAAGGAATAAGGCAGTGGTACAATGGAAAACAGAAATCAGTGAAGTTCTGGATTCCTATGATATGACGTGAACAAAAAATCATTATGATGATTGTAACGCATCTGGGTACAATAAAAAAAATTAAATATCCAGATGGTCTTGCATCAGCTCTAAGACCTGTGTCACATGGAACAGATCTCCCTATTCCTGTTCCACCAATTCAACTACAGGATACTGAGAGTTCAGTCTCTGGGTCCACAGAAAATTCCAATGTTGATGTGATGAGTATTTCCCAACACACACTGTTGAAGACAAGTCACAACATTTTAGTCAAGAAGAGTTGAACGACTTAGCAAGAGAATTAGTCTTATCAAGGACAAGAGCGAATTACTAGGATCGAGATTAAAACAGAAGAATATGCTGGGCCCAGACACCACATTTTCCTGGTATAGGAATAGAGATAAAGAATTTACCAAGGTCTTAAAGATTGCAGCTTGTTTATTGCAGTGATGCACCAGGTTTAATTCAACAACTGCGAAGACCAAAATATGATAGTAATGACTGGCGTTTATTTATTGATGTTTCCAAACGAAGCCTAAAAGCCGTTTTATTCCAAATAGAAGCGAATTTGTCTCAATACCACTTACACATTCTGTTTTCCTAAAAGAGTCATATGGAAATATTGAAACCATTTTTGAAAAAAATTAATTCCAGAAACATCAATGGCTATTGTACAAGGACCTAAAGGTACCCAGTATGTTACTAGGACAACAAGGATGTTATATGAAATACCCATGTTTTATGCGAATGGGACAGTAGAGATAGGGTTAAACATTGGACAATGAGAGAATGGCCTGAAGTTTGATGGAAAAATTTAACATCAGGAGAAAAATGTAATTCGTGCCAGTCTAGTTGATCCAAAGAAAATGTTATTACCTCCATTGCATATAAAACTAGGCATTATGAAACAATTTGTGAAAGCATTTGACAAAAATGGTTCGTGTTTCAAATATTTTAGTAGTAAATTCTCTGTGATGTCTGAAGCTAAGATAAAAGATAGAGCTCAGATAAAGCAGATAATGAAGTGCAGTGCATTTTTGGACGTCATGAATGCTAGATAAGCATGATGTCCTTTCAAAGAAGTGGTCAACAAGTTTCTGGGAAATACAAAGGATCCGCAATATGAAGTAATTGTGAGAAATATCTTAGAAAAGTTACGAATACTTGGGTATAATATGGGTTTAAAACTTCACTTTTTGTATTCGCATCTAGACTATTTTCCTGATAATTTAGGATCCCTCGGTGATGAACAAGGTGAAAGATTCCATCAAGAAATCAAAGAGATGGAGAGCAGATATCAGGGTCGGTGGAATGTTGCGATGCTAGCGGACTACTGCTGGTGTTTGAAAAGGGAAATCGCTCAACCAGGCTAAGGTAAATCAACGTAGCCATCCTTCCGGGCAAGGGAAGTGTAACTTCATACCCGCTTTTACAGGTATGTAGGTATTTATTTTTATTGTTTACTGAGAAATTTTTCATTCTTTATTTATTTTATAACGCACTTTTTTACATCAAACATACCATTTTTTATTATTTTCATTATAATATTTAGTGATTTGTAGAAAAACCTTACACGATAGAGAAAATCTGTAATCACCATTGAATTTAGCACATCGAAATTAGTTAACATCACCTTTCAAATTTCAAACCGGTGGGGGAAAATTTTTTTGCAGGCTAGTGTAACTCTTAAATTAACTTAATTCACATTTAGTTTTTATGTGCGCAGACTATTATTTCTGATTGTGTTTCATAATCTATCCAAACATTGTACACCTCGCAGCATGGATCACTGGTCTGAGTCGTTTGGTCATCTTGTTTATGGTCATCCTCGGTTCCAACGTGTCGCTTCCCTTTGGTGGTCGACTGAGCGCACCTGTCATGGTGAAGCTTTGCGAAGTGTCCCATCCATGTTCATAAGATTCTTGCAATTGCTGCGCTACACTCTTGGAGAATGTGATTTCTTGTAGTCTTTTGTATGAAACTGTCCTGCAGTGAAATGCCCAGGATGTTTAGAACGTGGGATATTGCCCACTTCGGCTTCCATTACATCAGCCCAGCGCTTCCTAGGACGTCCAACATCTCGTTGTCCTCTCGCTTGGTTTCCCTCCTAACTCATTCGATTCATATGTTCAATCCATTTTTGTGTGTAAGTCACTACTTTATCATACAATTGTTATGCTCCTAATTTCCCCCTTATTTCCTCATTCGTAAACCTGTCAAGTTTGGTGCAATCCTTTATTTGCCTAAGGAACCTTATCTACTCCGTTTGAATTTTATGTTTCTGTGTTTTGTTTGGATCCAGGTTTAACAGCCGTAAATATTGTGGGAATTACCATAGCTCTGAAGAACATTATTTGTGTTTCTTTTCTTACTTTGTTTCTAAAGTTCTTCCACGAAGTTCCTGGAATTTATTTGTTGTAAAATGAATATCCCTTTATACATTAAACCTGATATCGGTCTCTAAGTATGTGAAACCTAATACTTCTTGCAGACTTTGACCGTCTAGAAAAATTTTAGATCCGACTGGAGTTTTGCATTTAAGTGTCGTAAACTTTGTTTTTGTTAATGTATCTTAAAATCGTGTCATTTACAGAATTTATTTAATTCATGCACAGATTTCTGTAAATCATCCTCGTACTCGGGATGTCTCAGGTTCAATTCCCGGCGACTGCCCACTCTGACACAAGGATTTTTCGTGGTTTCGCTGGGTCAGTAGGTTAATGCCGGGGTGGTTCTCCTCTTACACGACTTTCCTGGCTCTCATTTTCTGTACCCATAATTTCCTTCATTGTGTTTCGGATTGTAGAACAGGGGGTGGGCTGCAGCTGTGGGGTAGGTGTGCATATTGTACCGGTTTCTTCCCTGGCATCAGTTGGGAGTACCTAGTCGGGACTAGCCTCCATTTGGGTCCCACCGCTGAGGGTTAGGGGGTTTTGAGTGGCGTCTGATGCATAAGTACTAGAGACTCTAGGGACCTCCATGCTTAGGGCCGTCATCATCCGGATCTAGTCCCTACTCGAATCTGTTCCCTCATTTCTCCCCCTCAGGGGTCACGGCAGAAGCACAAAGAGCCGGATGGCCTATGTGCGATACTCTTCCCCGACCCCTGCATCTACCAAAGTTTAAGGACACCCATTAATATTTTGCAATTTTTTCTTCTAAGATCACATAACATTACACATTATTATAAATTCAAAGACATTGCTTCAAACATACATTACAAACCATGTTATACTTATCAGACCTCCTTTGGCTTCTAAACACAGTAAATATACTCTTTTGGGTTACTCTTTACAAGATTCCTGTACTCTTGCACGGCAAAGCTATTCCAAGATTAGGATAGTGCTCTCGAAGTTTTCGGCGGTTTTTCAGCATGGTGGCTGCCATTCTTCTACCTTCCGATCTCATATGGATATAATTGCCTTAGCTTAATCCTTCCAGGGCGATGCAACTCTTGGCTTGTCACTTCGCTCCAGGTCTGAAAATTTGCTGCTTTTCCTATATTTTCTGTGTGTGTGCCACACACATTTTGTTATCCCCAGCTGAATTGCAGTATCTCTGAATAATTTGTGGCACTTATGCAAAACAATTGCTAGCCACCTGCTATTCTTCTTCACCTGTTTTAGGCATTTTTATTTAACAATCTCTTTTCGCAGCAGAACAAAATGGAAGCTATAGCGTAACTGAATATTATGGCATCATAACGTCAACATAACAGTATTCAGCGGTACTATTTGCAGTATAAACAATACACTATAAACAGACACTACTCCGACTTGGCTGACTCATTCATCCAAGGATTGAATCCATTTCCAAATATATTAATTTAAGCTCTATTTTTCCCCAACTTTTTTTAAAGTTGCAAACTTCATGTCAACTGTTGATAAACGGTATATGATAAAATGTTATATTTATAAACATTTTGGGCGAAACATAAGGCTGCTGGGCAAAATAGTGCAAGGGCAGCATGTATTTCGTTGAAATATGCAAGTGTTCTTAAACTTTTGGTAGGAACTGTAAGTACGTTTACCTTTACTGGGCTCCTCAAAACGTGTAATTTGTGTGAAAATATACTTCCTTTACCGCCTTACCATAAAATAATAGAAAATGCGACAAGTAATATATGCAGTCCACAGTGAAATTACCTATATATATAACACCATATAGCATCTACCAAAGTGCTGTAGTCACATTCAGGTATCTATTTATATCCCATTTAGAGCAGGTATCTTTCATTACTGCAGTGCTCCAAGAAGGTCCATAAGAAGAACCTTGGTCCGGTGCGGCCCTTGGAAGTTCGTCTTTACCATCATCCCACGTCCCATCATTCATCACTCAGAATGGTCCATCTCTTGCCCTTCATATCATGTTAAACCTCTCCCTTTCTGTGGGATGGCATCTCAGGGTTGTGGGTGATCTATAGCATGTGCCTGCCTGCCCTCTTCCTTTGACTTGCACTTCCCTTTTCTCTATTCATCGTCTGTGTGTTTGCAAACTCCTAGTTACTTCCCTGCAGCAGCAGAAGCCTTTAAGGGGTTTATTCATACAGTTGCAGAGATTACACAAATCATTCCGCCTTGTTGTGTTGCCTTCTGTAACAGGAACAGCTTTTATTTCTCATTGCACCGATGATTAGCTAAACTAAGACTATCTTTAGGGGAACAGAGGCTTAGATAAATAGAGGGACAATACAAAAATTTGCTACAAATGATTATAACAAACAAATGCACTGAAGCTATTCTAAATATAATTTTGAAACTTCATTTTTCTGAAAATTATGCTTTTAGGTTTAGGACACTCACGTTTATTTCTTCCCAGACATGTTACGAGCAGAGTAATTGGCGAAAATAGCGAAAAATGACATCTTTAGTGTTATGTAAGGGTTTTCTTTTTCGTTTTAGGCCATCTACGGATGGCAACCCACTGCATTTATATTTATTTCTTCTTTTCTTTTTCCCTTCTATTTTTCCAATATTTCTTCATCCTGACACTGTGATTTCTTCATTCTTCTGTACAATTTTTCGAAATTTTGTATTTACTTTCGTAACTTCGTTCTATTCTGTGTCATTCCTTCTATTAAGGTTTCATTATTTGGAATTTTCTCCTTAATTACATATACATATAACCTTTCTTTTAGTGAAAACTTGTTCCTAAAATATGACAGCTTTCGTGTACTCACACCTTGTGGTTTACTTCTTTACAAATATGAGCTGTTTTTTTTTTTTTTGCAATTTTTTCTTTGGATAAATGTTCTACAAACATTTCTTCAGAATCTATGCAACATACCTAAACGCAATTTTAGGACTATAAAACCATCCTCTAAGTTGTGGTAAAGATATACTTTGATATATTGTGTTATTTTATATGAAAATATTTTAAGTACAGTTGTTTGTTTAAATTTAATTTGAAAATAGGTTTTAAAAATAATTTCTAAATATGTTCGAGGGATACATCACTCAGATTTTTTCTTCATAAATAAATCCCGGCGCGACAGCCCATGAAGGGCCAAGGCCTACCGCCCAGCCGCTGCGTCCCCCACCTCTGCCCACTACAGGCATCATTGGTGAGGTGCAGTACTGGAGGGTGGGACGTGGTCAGCGCAAGAGACCTCTCGGCCAGTCATGTGGTCTCCTCGACCTGGGGCCGCTACTTCTCCATCAAGTAGCTCCTCAATTGGTCCCCCCGAGACCTAACGAGACTGAGTGCACTCCGTGCCAGACCTCCTAGAGGGGATAAAATCCCCATACTGGATCGAACCCGGATCCTCCGCGCCAGAGGCAAGTGCGCTACCAACTGCGCTACGAAGGCGGTCGATTTTTTTTTTTTTTTTTTTTTTTTAACTTTTCCTTATTTCAAGCAATTTGGGAGGGTTTAGTTTCCATAGGTATAGGCAGTTTGCCATAGAAATTAACCGAAAGATGTGTACACACACACAAACACACACACACAACTACACACACACACACACACACACACACACACACACACAGTGCTTTCGTTTTCGGTTGACTATTATTCACCAGCATCGAACTTCCAGCATTATAATCTCAAATGGATTCATCGTTGCTCTGCTTTATTTTCTTGCATGCTGGAGACTACATAGAATAATTCGTTATTTTTCGACTCATCGCGTCTTCTAACTCGAAAAACCACGTGCACAGTATGCAACACACTACAAGGTCGGTATGCCGCTAGGCGTAAACGTTACTGCGTCTACCACTGCAACGATACCTTCAAGCACGGGACAGATCTCTTTGATCCAAAGAGTACTAATTTTAATTCTCAGCTCAGATCACACCCACACGCTACGGTATTCATAAACAATTAACAACGAATTAATCAATAGTAAACAAGAAACTCGCTGAGAAGATAAATAGCAATGCTGCTGTTGTTCTTGTTGTTATGGGTTTATTTTTTACGCTTGCAGAGAGGTTGTGATCGCTTCTATAGCTACTATAGCTAATATAATCTCTTTAAATGGAAGTCAACCACACAAATATAAATAAAACAATCGGTACTTATAAAATAACATTTCCTACTTCTTTAATAGGGAAATTTCGTGGTTTTTAAATTATGTGCTCAGAAAGTTTTACGGGAACGCGTCCCCCAGTGTTCCCCTAGAAAATTAGCACTATATATATAGTTAAATATCTTTTGTCTTATATACTTTGTGGAAATAAACAATTTAATGTGTAAACTTATAAATAATGGTAGATATACGGAAATGAAATTCCTTAGATCTGTCAAAGGTTGTACCAGATTAGATAGATTCAAAAGTGAAGACATACGAGATAAATTAAATGTACCCTCAATTGAAGAGAAAATATGTCAATATAAAGAACAGTGGACTCAACACGTATACCGAATGGATTCAAACCGTTTTCCAAAACAAATTCTAGATAGACCGAGGGGAAGAAGAGACCCGGGTCCAACTAGGAAACGATGGACAGATCCAGTGTGAAGCTGAAACAGGCTTGAAGCCTAACCCTTGTACTGGAGGAGAAGAAGAAGAAGAAGAAGAAGAAGAAGAAGAAGAAGAAGAACAAGAAGAAGAAGAACAAGAACAAGAACAAGAAGAATACGGAGTTAGAGAATTGCAAATATTGCAGTTACATTTCTGCTACTGTTTTGTTTTTGTATTTCGGTTGGCCAGTGGTTAGTATATGGATGCAATTTTTATGAACACAGGCTTGTGTATATTATCACTAACATTTAATAACTTAAAACGTGTA
This sequence comes from Tenodera sinensis, assembly GCA_030765045.1. NCBI lineage: Eukaryota > Metazoa > Arthropoda > Insecta > Mantodea > Mantidae > Tenodera > Tenodera sinensis. The sequence goes on along the minus strand of CM060965.1, from coordinate 150,811,793 downwards.
TATCTGTGTAAAAACACAGTTGAAAAACTAGCCAAAACAGATTATAAATTCACTTATAAAATGGATATTTAATGTTATGGATATAACATAAAACTGAGATTTCATTTATTTTGCAGCAGAGATAATACTACCCTAATAAAAATTTTACAGAGTTTATTTTGGGCCCTATTCTAAAATTCTAAGTATGAGCTGTTAAACCAAGTTCTTTTTAAAACATGTATGGACATTTTAATAGTTTTTATTTAAATAATTCAAACAAAGTTAAAGGAATCCTATATCTGCGTAGGTGTGACGACTGGTAAACTTTTAATTTAAAAGTGTTAAAATCTTCAGAGTAGTTTTCATAAATCCCTGTCGGGTCGCGATGGGTCCGGTCCTATGATCACAAGGGTAATTTATGGTTGGGGCACAAAAGCAATGTAGGTAATTTTATAAAAAGTGAATTATTAGAAAAGAAAGAGTAAAAGTTGAGTCTTCCTAAACAGATCTACATTTCTTGTGCAGTAATATTGTATCTCTTAATGTTAAACAGTAATATTTACTCGTAAGCCAATCACAATGAAGAGGACCTCACAGTCTATTCCCAGAAAATTCAAGACAGAATTTTATTTGTCATTCAAATAACTTAAATATACGTTCAGGAACAATGAAATTGGTTAAGACATTCTGGTGAGTCTTTTCCCGGATGCCTCTGTAAACAAAGAAGCATCGCGTGATTTAAAGGAAACATAAGAATATTCAGAAGGGACCAACATATGGATGAAATATGCAAGTTCATGCTTATGCCAGCTACTCAGTAAACTGGGTCGTATTTTTGGTGGGGGGGAGGGGGTTAGCCTTTCTCTTCCAAACATATACTAACAGGATCTGTGACATTCAATTCTGTAGTACTTAATTGTAATCTTCAGCTACGAATCAGACAGACCAAAACATGAGACATCGTAGCTCCTTCGCAACCCAAATAACTTTGTCTTTTCATTTGCGGACATGCTTGTTGTAGTGTAGAGTGATTATTTAGATGCATAAACCTTGCTAATATGGCTCATTGTAGTCTAGAACAGCTCTGTAGATAGTTAAAGTAAATTTCGGAACTAGAGTTACAAGTCCGTAATTGCCGTTTCCCACCACTTCCCTTCCCTGCAGTTCCCTTCAACCGTAACCTGCTCTCACGAAACCTGAGTCACCCCCATCTTCGTCACATTTGGAGGGGGCGCAGATTTTCTAAGTGACGTTATATCGCATTTGGTGAGGCCGTATTAATTAGTAGCAACGTCGCATTTGGTAAAGGTGCCATGAAGTCGTCTCAGTGTTTCATAGAAATCATTAAAACTACTTTTGGTTTTTTTGGTAGTATTTAACGCCCGCTTTTACTACATACGTCACCGCAGGCGGTGACACTGATGATACATGTAAAGAAGATGGAGCGCCGGTAGAATGAGGTGGCGGGGAACCGGAAAACCTGGAGAAAACTACTTCGCTAAAACTACTTTTGAAAACAAAAAATAACGACAGAAAGTTCAAGGTACATTTCATGAAAATGCCTTAAAAATATACTATTTTAATCCAAATCGTTACAGTCATTTTTCAGAAAATCAAAATTATTCATACAGGAGTTGTTTAGTTTTGGGAAATTTCTAGAAAATCTTCGTGTCACCCTGCAAGAACTGAATTTAAATGCAAGTTTTGTATTTAGTTTCGTTGTGAGTTATGCTGTTCACACAAACACAGACGCACACACACACACACACATACACACACATTATACGAGTATGAAAGTGAAAAGTGAAAAACTCGATATGTTTTAGATATTGGTTGGATTTCCTAATCTGTGTTTCCAGATGTTTTCAGTGTGTCCAAGATAGATTCCAGGAGTCAAGGAGGTGAGAATTATGGAAAAAGCAATTATTTATTTTTTTGAACTTCGAGAACATGCGCTGGTGGTTTCTGTCCATACTGGAACACTATACTACTGTTATTATTTTTGTTTTTAAATTGCAGTGTTAAATTACTTACTAATCGCAATCTGGAAATTGACCTTTTCTTTCTTTGATGCAATACTATGAGATGACAAAACAGAGCTAGCGTGACTTACGGTGACCACAATTTTTACTTCATTATAATGAGGTCTGGTTCACCCATACGCCTGTTTCAAAAGAATGATTTATGAAGCATGAAAGGATATATTCTATCGACAAAGGCAGATATTTATGGAGATTTATTTTATAACTTGCGTATTTAATTCCGACATGAACGAAGATTGTTTTATACTGTTGGCGGAGAATAATTTAAATTGCTGAAAAGGGTATGTTTTAAGTGATATAGTACAGGATGTAAACGTTATCATCTCTATCAGGATCGACATTACAGATTCTTTGAATTTTGTAAAGGTGCAATATGGACAACCAAAAACCAAGACTACGAGCACTGCTGTGCATTCTATAATTCAGAGAACAACATTGAACATTTAACTTCAGTAATTTTTTTAATGATGAAGTTTCTTTTATTTAGTGTGATGATTCATGATTTATTTTTTCTGGCAGTTACCCATGCTGAAACTCATCCATCACTTTGTTCTTAATGGTGCCCACATGGGACGAGAGCTTTGAAAGGCTAACATCACCATGGTAAAAGTCATCTTGGAAGCTACCTCGTGGACTGCTCTAGCTGAGACAGAAAGCTCTCGTCCCATTAAGGACAAATTGATATGTTTCAGCATAGGTAACTGTTAGAGAAGAAGAATTTAAGTTCAGTACTAGCAGTTTCGCAAATGTTACCTTTGCTTATTGTCGTATTAATATAATCCACATCGATTTAAAAAATATTGTAGGCCCAGTGGATGAAATGAAAAAATCTGATGTGTTGCACTCACATGATTATCTATACTCTTGTACTAACCATTCTTAAAAACTCTTATTCGTATTTCTTCTTCGGGTTACTTGAGATAAATATTGCAGAAATTATGTTATTACTTATTTACTTGTAGGTGCAAGGGGAATATGAGAATACAGCGGCCTTTGAGCGATAGTCAAATCTTTTGAACCTTTCAAATTCGATTCCCTTTGCACGGCTAACACATAAAAATGAATAATGAAGTTCCATTTGACAAAAGTTTTAAGTTTTCCAAAGCTCACACAAACAACAAGGAATATCCGCGTAATGGTTCATTCTTTTACAAAAAAAATTATTTGATTGTGTGTTTTAGCAAGATCTACAATTTTGTAAGATTTGGTCTATGAATTCCGGATTAACTTCTTATGCAAAAGTCATCCAGAGTAAACAGAAAAGAAAATTCAAGATATACATTTAATTTACATTAATTAATATATATTTAATTTGTCATAAAAACATTTCAAACTCATGGCATTTTAATAAAAATCGTTAGAGCCATTTTCAAGAAAATCAAATTATTCGAAAAATTGTCCTTGTAAAGGGTAGTTAGGGATGGGGGAATTTTCTTCAAAATCCTCATGTTGCATCCTTGAGGCACATTAAGCTTAAATACCAACTTTGCTTTTAACCGACTTTTCGTTTTTCAGTTATGCTTCCCATAGACACACACACACACACACACACACACACACACACACACACACACACACACACACACACACACAGACCTTTTTCTAAAAAGGATTCAGGATGAAATATCGACATCGAAAAAAACACGTTGCACATAGAACATATTATCATACGGCGATCTCTAAAAACAATCTAGTCGAGCAAAGTGACGCAAAATATAACTTATATGATGTGGAGTTTGGTAAGAAAGATTAAGCGAAATATCCGATTACAATTTTAAATAATATCCGCACCTCTGTGTCGGCCTGGGTGGCTATGTTGGTTATTCGCTGGCCTACTGATCCCAAGGTTCAAATCCGGCCCAGACCGATTGTTTTTAAGTGTGCTTAAAAACGACAGCTCCATATATAGATTTACTGGCAGTTAACAGCATCCTTCAGCAATAAAATAGTTTCAATTTCTTTAAGACACCTCCGGTTGGAATATTAAAAAACAATAACAATCTGGGTCAATATAATTTAGGTCAAACACAGCCCAGAGGTACCAAAAGAGATTACAACTGTATAATGAAAGGAAACAAATGGCCAAATCAATAAGAGGCATTTAAATGAAAGAATACTACTGTACAAAAAGTGTGGCTCGTCCGTTATACCTTCTTTACCACTGCTTGTCAATATTTCTGCAGGCTGGAACATTAATTCAGAGCAAGTTTCTATTCTTTTATTTTCTTCTTCGTTCAAGCTAGATTAATATTTCCTATTTTTCTATTTTCTCTGCATTGCCACTTGTTACGCCGGACGTGTTGTATTGATCTGCTGGCATTATTATCTAACAAAGAAACAAAACTAAAATAGTAGCACAGTTGATGCTGAGATGGTAATATAGAGAATTCCCTCTTTATGCGCTATGTGATAGCTATTTAATTTCTATAGGTTTTAAAATGATTTTGCTATAAAAGCCGCTTGCAGTTTCGATGGATGAAAGAACTTTAGTGCAGGTGTTGCCCAAAATAGATTCTTCTCGTTCCGAAGGAATAGGCAGCGGAAATACAAATGGAGATTAGGCCGATTGTCTGCGGAGCAGCATTTACTTTAAATGCTCCTTTGTAATAGCTAAAATTTAAACTGCAACGTACCGAACGAGGTGGTGCGGCGGCAATGTGTGTGACTCGCTTCACTTAGACGAATGCTGGGGTACATTATTTCAACCACGGTTTCCTTTCCGTCATTTCCCTTCATTCCATTTCCTTATCATCTTTCAGGTGTAGTTTCAGGCGCGTGGTGTTTGGTGGCGTCGGACAGATGGCGCGGATGCTTGCACATTGTAACTACTGTTCTCGACGCTAGGTGGCGTTGGACATCTGCAGTCCTCGCTGGGTGGGGACGCTTGTCGCCGGGGCCTGGTGTCGGGATGAAAAGATCTCAGTACTTGTTACGGACTTCCGCGCCTCTCTGACTGCGGCACTGTGCCACCCTGCGGTTCCTTCACGTCATCCCTGCCTCCTGGGAACGTTTTCCACAATATATTTGTGTAGGCTGCAGTACGTGAGTTAGTACCCCCTGTATATACCTACTCTTTATCCTTTTAAATTACACCGTTAAATATTCATTTTTACTATACAACTTTACTTGTAAATAAACGACGTGTAGAAAACCCAAAGGATATTTTTTTTTTCCGAGTACCTATCGGTTATTATTAAGGATATTTTACTTCTTCCACCATGTAAATAGAGGAAGTATAATATTCCATATAAACCTTTAATGCCAAAATGTCACCGGAAATACATGTTTTCGACTCCTTGAATGTGTATGCGTGTGCGTGCGTGTGTGTGTGTGTGTGTGTGTGTGTGTGTGTGTGTGTGTGTGTGTGTGTGTGTGTGTGTGTGAACAGCACAACCACAAAACCAGTCATTTAAAGTCAAGTCAAGTCAAGTCCAGTCAAGTAAAGTCATTTAAATACCAAACTCGTCTTCCATTGAAAACATTTTCGAAAATTTTGATTTTGTCAACAATGCCTCTAACGATTTTTATTAAATTATCATCTGTTTCCGATATTCTCATGGAAATTTAATGTACATATTGAATTTTCTGGGAATAGTTTTTGAAGTCCTCTTCATCATGAATGACTTTTGCTTAAGCGGTAAACCGCAAGAATCAAATAAAATCTTACTACACACAAATGTGATTTCTCTAAAGCAAAGAATTTGTCATATATATTATTTATGGAGTTAACCATTTTAGATATTTCTTGTTATTGGTTTGAACTTTCAGACATACTGTTCCCAATTGGGAATTTCAAATGCTTCACTCAGCGATCACGTCTTAATATTTGACCTATTTACTTAAAGTATCAATTAGCTTCTGTTTTTCTGCCTTTTACTAGTTTAACACTAATATCAATATAAAAACATAGTTTTAATAGCGTCATAATGGTCGTAAGAATAATTATTATGAAAGATACTAAAAAATGTATTTTTCGGATCATTTTAGGGCTAATTATAGTAATAAGCATCGCAAAGCGAAATGTAGATACGTTCAAATCGCCAATTTTAAGTTTAATTGATACTTGCATTTTATTCATACAGGAGTATTGTCACATTGAACCACAGTGACAGTCCTCCAACATCGAAGGTATTCACTACCATTCCAAAACTTTCCTTTTCGGTTTGTTGGAACCTCTCAAATTCCAACAATTACTTTCTCGTACGTTAGGTACGTTGTTATTGCAAAAAAATTAAGTTAATGTGTTGCAACCTAAATAATAATAATAATAATAATAATAATAATAATAATAATAATAATAATAATAATAATAATAATAATAATAATAATAATAATAATAATAATAATAATAATAATAATAATAATAATAATAATAATAATAATAATAATAATAATAATAATAATAATAATCTTCATCTGATTACCCTCCCCATTTGCAGTATTGACACCCTCTAGGACTTGCTAGCCAGTGCCTAGTGTCAGATGCCGATCAAGGAGTAGGCGAACCTATGGACCGGACAGAGTGTAGACCTGGAAGCGGGTGGTCAGGCCAGCACCAGGTATGGGTGTGAGGAAGAGGATGATATGAAATGCAGCTGAAATGGATGATTGAAAAAGTGATGATGAAGAAATTAGTGGTCTGAGTGGTGGGGGAACCGAAGAAGTCGAAGAAGACCCGCCCAGACGTCGCTTTGTCCACCCCAAATACCACATACAGGTTCCAGGGATCGAACCCGGGCCGCCTCAGAGACAGGCGAACGGACAGTCTGCCAGCCGGCAGTGAAGTGAACGGACCTGTGCTTACGTTGTGTGTGTCTGCTCTGCAGGGCAACGCTCGACAGTCCAAACGTCAAATAAGTGCATTTGCAGTCAAATCTTCACCGTCTCAAACGTGAGTATTTGCACCTATACTTAGTTTTTACTAAGTATAGACCTTAGTAACAGTACACAGACACAAAAAATGGAACTTTACCAGCGAATAAACACGCTAAAAATTCAATTTCCACATGACGCACCCAGGCCGTCTGCCTACGAAATACACAAATGGATCATTAACACCATGCACCTTACGGCAGATCAGGTGGATACGCTTCAACTACACAGCAGAGATTTTGCCATTTACCTGAAACTGATTTCCGTCACAATATACAACAAAATTTTACACGAGCACCAGGGCTGTAAACAGTTCCAGTACGACTCCGGGGCTGTAGCACAACTTTTTATCAGTGCTGCGGACCTCCAGAGTGTGATCGTACGTGTGTTTAACATACCACCTGAAGTACCATATTCCATAATCACCGGTGCTCTTGGTCAATTCGGTCGAATTCACGACATACGTATGGAACAATGGAATCCGCAACAGTTACTGCCCGTAAAGAATGGCGTAAGAGCCGTCAAAATGGACATAAAACACCACATACCCGTTTCCTTGAGAATCGGCTTACACACAGCGTCGATCAGTTATCCCGGGCAACTTAAAGTGTGTTTTACCTGTGGGGAGACCGGACATTTGAAACAAGATTGCAAGCAAGTTCCTACGGCCTTACCCCTTAAACCGCACAACAAACCTCGCTTGCTTAGTGAGGTTGTGACACAAACAGTTGCGGCTCGCCTGGTTCCCACGTCAGCCACTGCACGTCCGCTGGCCGAGGAACTGCCCGACTCAGATATTCGAACATTGGAACACCACAATGACGAACGCCTGGAGGTTCACGCTCCATCTGACACAGATAACACAGCTATGGACCAAAGTACCAACAGCGAAAATAACACTACTGCTCCTCTTCTGACTTCAGATGGTGACGAACAGGGGGAACCAAATGTCAAGAAGTTAAGAACAGAAAACGTTCCTGACAATTCAATGGAGACACAGCTGGAACCAACTCCAAATACCGTGGCTATACGGAGGCCGCAATCTCGAGATCCTCGCATCAACCGACACAGCGTTTCTGATGATCCCCAAGAGGACGTGATTGCAAAGCAATCATCCCAGACGCTGCAGGAAGATGTAACGACACGCAGTATGCGCACAGCGGAGAATCAGCACATTACAACTAGTGCATGGAGTCAAGATGGCATGGAAGCTCACACACATAGTGCACAGGTGTCAGCGTCAGAGGACCCTGTGGATGATCGAGACTCAGTGACATTCAAAACGATGGCTGTGCATAATAAACCCCGGGGACACCCTTACAAGAAGGAAAGGCACAAATCACCGGACGCGGTTTCAACAGACTAACTGCGTTAAACTTTCCGCAATACCATCGGTTGTGACTAAATTCCGATGGGTCCGTTTCGGCTACTTTGTTGTTGTTACGCCATCATGTCCTTAGTGCAAAACTATGCTACGTTAAACATCAACTGTCTGCGAAGCCTCCCAAAACAACGCCTACTCACGCAGTTCCTGTACGATAACGACATAGATGTCTTGTTTTTACAAGAAGTTAATGTCGAGACGTTCAAATTCATAGGACCCAATTACACGTTGATCATCAACCTTGGTGATGCCAATAGAGGGACAGCGATAATACACCGAAGTGGTCTTCCCATCAAGTTTATAGAAAAGCACCCGAGTGGTAGGATACTCTTGATGATGACTACCAATGGATCCTTATTTATTAATGTCTATCTGCCATCCGGAACCAACAACAGGACGGAACGTGAACATATGATTGCACATGAGCTACCTTTTTATCTCCGGCATAGGTACAACACATTGATATTAGGTGGGGATTTCAACACCGTTTTGCACGCGAAGGACCAGCGAGGCAATTACACGCCATCACCCAACTTACAACGCTTGTGTAGTGAATTGCAGCTAATGGATGCTTGGGAACTCATTCACGATCGCACGGTACAGTTTACCTTTCATAGGGGCGTATCTGCGTCACGCATTGACAGATTTTATGTCAATCGCCACAGTCGTAGCAAGGTATTAAACGCTATAGTGCGGGCTACTGCAATTAGCGATCACCAGGCTCTCATAATCAAGATGACAGTTGAGCAGAAAATCCCGGCACCAGGAAGAGGTTATTGGAAGCTAAACACGTCCCTGCTTTCAGATGCGGCAATAAGAGCTGATTTTGCTTCCCGATGGGAGATAGCAAAACGACGAGCGACTTCCAGCAACTTGACCGCACTACAAAAATGGCTCCGGATTTACAAACCAACCATTCGCTCCTTTTTTAAAACTGTTAGTTACTATAAATCCCAGGAGCACAGAAATATGCGCGAGTATCACCAGCAGCTATTAGAGGAACTCTTGGCGAAACAGCGACAAGGTTTTCCAGTAGCAGAAGAGATACAAAATGTAAAGCAACTTCTTCTCCGATTTACACTTCGGTTGATGGATGGTGTTAAGATACGCTCCTGCACACGATCCGTTGCAGAAGATGAAAAAGGGTCCCTCTATCATATTGCAACTGAAAAGCACAGGGGAATCACACGCTACATCCACTCTTTGGTATACTCTGACGGCGCACAACTAACCTCTTCTAAAGACATCCTACATCAGGCGGAGGCATATTTTGCCACACTGTTCGATACTCGGCCTACAGTGGTGGATGCACAGGACTCTCTTTTGGCGCATGTTAACGCTGTAGTTCCGGAGGAGGCAAACACCGCTCTCACCAGTCCCTTAACGTCTGAGGAGATAGTGACTGCGCTAACCACTGCCAGTTCCAAATCGGCTCCTGCTCCGGATGGTATTGGCTACGAGTTTTACAAACTCTACTGGGAATTCATTCAGCCGCCCCTTCTATGTCTTTACGAAGAACTACTACACACACCAGGTGATCCAATGGGCTTCAATGAAGGAATAATCGTCTTAATTCCCAAAAAGTCTGCACCGAACTCGCTAGATGAGTATCGGCCTATCACGTTATTAAACGCTGACTACAAGCTGTTCGCCAAAATCCTAGGGAACCGACTTCGCCCAGTCCTGAGTGAGCTTATCGGCAAAGAACAAAAATGTGGTGTGCCAGGCCGATTGATCACTGAAAACCTCCACCTCATTCGTGATACGATTTTACACTTTGACGCGCATTCACATGAAACTGCCAGTATTCTATCTCTGGACTTTCATAAGGCATTTGACAATATTGATCGTGCCTACCTGTTTAGAACGCTGCACAAAATGGGGCTACCGCAGCAACTTCTACAAGCCCTCTCATTCTTGTATGCTAACGCCCATTCCCGAGTGCAGATTAATGGATTTTTTACCGATCCAGTGCCATTACGAAGTGGTATTCGACAAGGTTGTCCGCTTTCCACGTTGCTGTATGCGGTTTGTACAGAACCGCTGATTCGTATGCTTCATAACAACTGCAAACGGTATTCTCATCCTGCTGACTTGTTTAACACCTTAGCGTATGCGGATGACATGGTGGTGTTGCTTCGTGACCCCCAACATTTGAAATGTGTGAAACAGGTGCTCCTATGTTACGCCAAAGCTTCATCGGCCCATATTAATTTTAACAAATCCAAATTGTTGCCGCTTGGAAAGTGGCCCTCAGGCACTACGCTGGAAGATGTGCCCATAGCCCACACTGCGAAAATTCTCGGCATACACTTCCATTCCGATGTGGTACAGATGCTGGAATTGAACTGGAAACCCCTTCTCAACACTGTTCGGTACCTGCTCTCGAGACATCTCACACGAGATCTTAATCTTATACAAAAGGTCTGGAATGTGAATCTGTTCATTCTTTCGAAACTATGGTATATTGCACAAGTACTACCATTACCTGAGGATATTGCACAACGAATTGAATTGGGTATCACCTATTACCTTTGGACGGGACACGTTTATAGGATTGCCAGGGCTCAATTATGGAAACCACCTGCAAAAGGAGGACTCGGCCTCATCGCCGTCAGCTACAAATGCAAGGCGTTATTTCTCAAAACCTCTCTGCGATCTACGACCTCAACCGATGTCCCGAACCCTGTTGCAGTGATTTCTGCCAAATTACAACATCCCATTTTTAGGAGACTAAAAAGCTATCTAACGAAACTGCCGGCAGAGCTTTTACGTGACCTGGACTCGTTGTCGACTAAGGCTCTTTACCATCATCTCCTAGAAAGTAATGCAGTTACGCCGTACATCGTGTCCAAATATCCAAATAGGCAGTGGGCTAGAATATGGGCCAATTTTCATCTGCACCAGATTCCCTCAGATTGGAAGACCGTAGCATACAAAGTAGTGAACGACGTCATTCCTACCGAGGCAAAGAAATATCAGCACAGCATTTCGTCCACGCCATGGTGTGCTCAGTGTGGCAATATGGACACGCTGCGGCATCGGTTGTTGACCTGTCGGCGAGACATATGGACGTGGATGTCTGCGATCATTCGCAGAGTCTACCACAGCGACAACCCCAATGATCTGGACAGAATGGTGCTCTTCCTGGACATCCCTACTACTGGTAAACGATCTCTCTTAGGTTGGTTGACAATGGGATATCTTTATTACATGCTGACTACACCCCATCCATCCACAGCTGGCTTGCAGAGTTTCTTCAGAATGGCACGTCCAGAACACTCCTATCTTGGAATGGATGTTGACCGGCTACTTTCATAGCTCTACTCTGCACATGGCTACAACTTACAGTGTTCGACCGTAGTATCAGATGGACATTTAAAAAAAAATAAAAAAAACTATGTAGTAATATTATATTCCCTTAGATACTATAACATACAACCTGTTACCAACCAATTTTTATTTTTTTATATATATTTTTTTATTATTATTAATCTTGTTAAAAAAAAAAAAAAAAAAAAAAAACACGGTGTAACCGCTCGGCCACCTCACCGCCCAACCTAAATCATGAGCATGGTAAACAACTTGTGTAGGCAATATTCCTCAACGTTGTTTGTCCTACCCTTGTAGCAACTTTATAACATATAAGGCCTTTCTGTTTTTGTCAAGTGGTTTAAAATGGCAACCTCATATCAGTTCTTTTACCTGAAGACAAATTGCATGTTTTATCTTAGCAATAGCGAGGCCTTGGCATTTACTTGCAATATCCTTGGTTTAAGGTAAAGGGTAGTGCATCCTTAAAAGCTACAATTCCTGTGTTATGAATTTGATGTCAGTCTGCCACTGTTTCCTTTGCTAGAACTTTTCTTGACATAGGTTTGTAATAAAGCAGGTCATTTATATTATATGACCGGAAATTAAAGCAATGTCGACAAATCGATGACCGTAGTGGCCACAAGCCTTTACTCAGTCTGCTCAGCACCAAATATTTCATGTATGACTGACCTTTCATATCTGTGGCATGAATTCCCATTTTGCTGAATGAAGCACTAATTAGGCCTTCTTGTGTCAGTTGGGCATTAAATGCATCCAAGAACGCCGGTAGGTATACATTCTATTCGACAGTGGTGTATAAGGATGTTGGACCGATAATGCGTTTCGCAGTCGTGTGTACCACAGACAGTAGCTGAATTTAGTAAAATGCACAGTTTGGCAGTATGTCTCAGTTTCTTACCGTTTTACGGGATATCATAAGGAGTGAGCCTAACTACTGACCAATAAAATCTGAAAATAAAATATGTTAACTTGCACAGTTTTTTAAATTTGTTGAACTCTGTTATCAGTTTGAAATAGACAATCTCACCACATGTGGATTCTGATGTATATGACATGCTGTGAATCAAACAACAGTTAAGTAACGATTTGGTGAGCCATCAGAAGTAGTCAATACTTCCCTTTCATCCGACGTGTCATTGGTTATAACTATGTCTGGCACGAATACCGCTCAGATATAATCATTGGTTATAACTATGTCTGGCACGAATACCGCTCAGATATTGAAGAAGGGTTATAGAGAGGGAAAGAAGGAAAGCTACACAGGGCCTCTTTAAATAACCATGATATCCTTACAGCTTACTAGATTGACTTTCTGTACAATAGGATAACATTTGTCGCCCAATACCTGCTGTTTTATTTTCATATCCCGATGGATGAAATCAAACTTCGCCAGTGATCATTAACAACGGCGAGTCTAGAGACCAATAATTGTAACCATATTCAACAACCAGAAGCACAACTTTTCAGATTTCTTCAGTTGTTCCTCTAGCGTGGAACGTTTAAGTGAGTTTAGTCATGGACCTTAAAGGATTCCTATACATCACTACTTAATTTGCGCCGTAGGTTGAAGGACGCAGACTCAGAAAGCGCTCTTTCTTTGTTCTTGTTTTGTTTTTTTAAATTTACTGCTCTTTTGCAATATTGGGCAAAGAGGTGGTTTAATCCTGAACAGTTCGCGTTGGATTTCCTAATAGAGTTAGCACAGTATATGACTTCTCGCTCTGGTATTAAATGTATCGTCATTTTCACAACACGATCCTGTATAATAAAAATAAATGGTTGAAAAAGCAGCAATGTAACTAAATAAATAAACGGGTTGTATTCACAAGCAACACACAAAAAAGTAATTAGAACTTCAAGAAGAAGGAGTAGTGAGCACAAGTGAAAATATTTTCGGTTTCAAATTAAGTGAGCGTTCTAACTTCTCAACCCAGAGTTTACGTTCAGTTCCTGGACGGAGATTTCCTTCAAACAAAATCGCCCCACTTTTCTGAGGAATGTAAAAGTATAAATGTGGCACTGAATGTGTATTTCAGAGTAACAACGGAAATAATGATAATAATAATAATAATAATAATAATAATAATAATAATAATAATAATAATAATAATAATAATAATAATAATAATAATAATAATAATAATGAATAATAATAATGAATAATGAATAATAATAATAATAATAATAATAATAATAATAATAATAATAATAATAATAATAATAATAATAATAATAATAATAATAATAATAATAATAATAATAATAATAATAATAATAATAATAATAATAATAATAATAATAATAATAATAATAATAATAATAATAATTTTAATAATAATAATAATAATGATAAAGTAATAATGATAAAAGCAAAAGTTTCAGGAAATTTAGGCTTTCACTTACATTATTCATGGTAAACTTAATCCAATCTATAAATGAAAGAGCCCTTTTTCCTCTATTATGCCTATTAATTGAGTATTAACAAACTCAAAATCAGCACCCGTAGAGTACGAAAGCTTGCCAGGCAAACAGGATTATAGTGTTGTCGGTAGTAAGTTAATAACGTATTAGCTAGTCGTATGTTTCTTATAGTAAATTTATTTTATAAATTTCACAGGACTTAGTCCCCAAGGAAAAATAATCTAACGTGTGCACTCATATCACTTTATCTACCCCTATTCTAACAAATACTTATTTTTCTATCTGCACCAGGTTAATCGAGATAGACGAAATTCCGGCACACTGGCGATGCTGATATGATCCCAGCAAATGACAGCCTCGTTTAAAAAAGTGTAGCTCTGCTACTTTAGTTACATTCGTCAATGATAACCTTTGTTTCTGAAAATTACGAGTGGATATACTTAGAGGTATAGGATTCTAGGTATTCGTAGTTCTAGTGATTCATTATTGCGTTATCGAGAAATTTAAATTTGAAGTGGCCAGAGAAGATTCTTCTCTCTCCTTTTAGAAAAATAACTCAATTGCACATTCTGTTATAAATAAATTATGTTTTCTTAGAACCCAGCAAAAGCAGCAGGAAATACTGAATGACAGCTTAAGTGCACATTGGTGTAATTCTTCAAAAAAACCTATAACAGTATAATGTCTGGAATTGCAGCTTATCGCGTAAATAAATAGGGCACCTCTTTTATTGAAGAAAATTGTCAGTTATTAAGAATGAAAGTCTGCAAAAGTAAAATGCTTTCTCTCAGCATTATCATTTCATTGTGATTCTAAATTTTCGTCATATACAAGTTCAACTTTGCCCCTTCTGTTAATCATTGTATGCAATTATAAGAAACTTTTATTGTTATGTTGGCTTAACACAATGATACAGAGAAGGTAGACTTGCAAAAAAGTAGAAGACAAATATAAACTATTAGAATGTTATTTAACATGTTAATATTAATCATTAAATAAACAGAGTAGCTTTATTTCATATACGGGAATCGATAGTTTTGCTTTCAGCTGCGTGGGAATGTTAATAGACGGTGAAGTATCCATTGCAATGTGTGGATCTTTTGTTTCGTGTTTAACAGTGTCGTTATGAACAGGTGCACCTTTGAGTGGTGGTTAGCAGTGCCATTATGAACAGGTACACCTTTCAGTGGTAGATTAACAGTGTCATCATGAATTGCTGCATCTTTTATTGGCGGATAGCAATCGTCATGAAGAGGTGGATTTAATGACGTTAATTACAGTGGCGTATAAGCGCTACATTATACCATAGTCGAACATAAATCTTTTAAAGATGTGACACTATGTGATTGCTTTAAAATTCTGTTTTCTTTGCATAGCCACGATAGAAAGGGTAATAAAGGAATGGTTATTTAAAACTAAAAACCCTGGCGCAACAGCCCATGAACGGCCATGGCCTACCGCCCAGCCGCTGCGTCCCCCACCTCTGTCCACTACAGATGTCATTGGTGGGGTGCAGTACTGGAGGGTGGGACGTGATCAGCGCCCCGAACCATCCCTGCCAGTGATGCGGTCTTCTTGATCTGAGGCCGCTACTTCTCCATCAAATAGCTCCTCAATTGGTTCCCCCGGGACCTAACGAGGCTGACTGCACCCCGTGTCAGACCTCCCAGTGGGGGAAAAATCCCCATGCTGGTATCGGGAATCGAACCCGGGTCCTCCGCACCCGAGGCAAGCGCAATGGTTATTTACATTTTCAAAATGTATAAAGTATTTGAACACTCATATAAACAACAAAGAATATCTCGGAAATGATAAACACAACAAAAAGGTTATTTCACATAAACTGCGTTTTAACCAGATTTACACTTCCTGTGCAATAAAATTTCGTCTATATCTAAACGCTGCTTGGTTACGTAAAATGTATTAAAAATGAAGCGGATTTCAGGCTTTTATAAACATTTCAAGATATGCTTTATTTGCCCTGTAAATACCTTAAATATACAGTAATTTAATTAAAATCGTTACAGGTGTTTGGAAAAACTTAAAAATAAATAGGAATTTTGCATGATAAGGGATATTTCTGTGTTGGCAGGTCTGCGGGATTGAAAATTTTGGCATCGCATCTTTAGAAGCTACAGAAATTAAAACACATGTTTGGTATATATCATACCCTTTATTTTTAAGTTATGCTGTTCACAGACGGACAAACAGGCATACAGATACACGTGTGCGCACGTAGAGGATATTTTATTTTTAGGGGCTCAGAGGGCCTCAAAACATGTACTTCCGGTGAAATATCGGTATCAAATTTACTACCTACTATATATAGGTAGATAATACACGGAGCACAAATAGTAATTGGCTTCAAATTTCTGATGATCTGTCGGGGCATTTAAAGGACGTGTCTCCACCAGTTTGAAATAGGACACGTTATCTCCCCTACTTTCCAGTTGAGGGAGGTGGCTATACTTATTCGTAATCAGTCAATGAATTGACAACACCAGCATAGGTACAATACAGGACATAAGGGACCGTATCAGCCAAGAAAATGAAAGTATGACGTAATAAAGTACCTTACAATCGGTAAGCAATGAGGTGTCCGAAAGAAGGCAGTGCTGACTTCTTTCCGTGTTGTCTGTACATGACGTAAAATGTGCCTTCGTTGAACAACAGCAACTATTTTTTAATACTACAACATTTGCTGAACATAAACTTCCGCTTTTATTTTATTTTAGTGATATCTGCATGTTGCGTATTATAGGGTTTGACTATATTCTCCTATTATGGAAAATTAAGTAAGAACGTGTTCATCATTTCCAAAGGGAACATGTCCAAAGCCAAATTTTAACATGAGTGTTGGCCAAGCAATCAATCGGAAAATTCGAACACAGCAGCGGAGTTATTGGATTTAGATGTCAAAAGTTGCAATAACAAGATCGAGGTCGGGAATGACAGCTACAAATGGAATCACACGGATGATTCCTATACCAGAAAAAAGTTTCATGTGAAAAAGAGGAAGATTTAGGAAAGGGAGAAGAGCGACGGAAAGTAATTATATCGGGAAATAAAAGGGTGGATGAAGAGAAATGTCGAGGTATACCCCCTCTAAAAAAATACTGATTGATAGACGGGGATGTGCTACGGAATGGATGTGACAGCAAGCAAGACAGAAACAGACAGCCTATACAAGTCAGTGATGTCACTACAATCGCCTTTGACCCTTCTTTAAACAGAGAAGCTTGGTCATTAGTAAGCTTTTTGTAACTTCATCCCCCGTGTTGACAGCTGCGGCTTTCAAAAGCACGTGATAAATGAAATAAATAGAATTTCAATTCTGTAGTCCTAAAGCCAAAGACTCATAAACCCCCTGTTTCTACTTTCTCTACTAAGTACAGCAAAACCTCGTTTATCCGAACTAACTGGGACCAAAGGCTATCCGAAAAATAGAAAATTCGGATAATCCGGATTATGTGGATAATAAGCAAACAGAATTCTTAAATACTTAAAGAAGCAGATTTGCCATTTATGACGATAAAAACTGTCTTGTAATGCAATAATTACAATGCGTAGTATGTATTGTTTACAAGACATTTGCAAAGTTCCAACTCACAACTCAGCAGCTATTTTCTTCGGCGTTCCTCCTTTATCAATTAGATTAATAGCCTCCAACTTTTTATCCATTGATGCCACGATGTTCTTTCTCTTTGATGTCAGTTTAAACTTGTACACTGAATTACACTCCCAAACACTTTGATAAGACACAAAACCAATCCAATTGAAACACACACGATAAATCTGATGACACGCACCGTTTGAAAACAGTAGGAAACTGAGGAGATTGAGGGAGATGTAGTGACGGGTAGGGATCAAGGTCAACGCTTTCTTCCGGTGCCATTTATAGCTGCTGAAATATACCGCATTCGCACCATGAGAGCCAAACTCAATAGATAGTATTTTACAGTACAGTACGTATTTACACAATTTGTTGTACAATTGATGAAGGAACCGTACATTGAATCAAAATAAAAAGCGAATATTTGGTGTAGATATAGTTCCGTTCTTGCTATCATAGTTAAATTTATTATCTAATGTGAACATTAAGTTAAAAAATAATCCAAAAATCTGATTCGCATAATATGGAGATCCGGATAAACGAAAGTCGGATATACGAGGTTTTAGTGTATGGAAAATATTACATTCCACCCAAAAATTCGATATTGAGAAGTCACCGGGATATGGCTCAGCACTCAACAAAGCACGGATGAGGCTAAGCACACCACACGCCGTGCCGGTGAGCGGGTAAAGATGTTCACGGCCGGGCTACCTCGCGAGATTGGTGTATGTACGTGACTGCCAACAATCGAGACGGCGGAAACAAAAGGGGGTGCCAAGAACGTTCGCGAAACTTCTGAGTTATTTCCGGTGTGTGTGTGTGTGTGTGTGCAACTCGGGCAAAATTCGTCATCCTCAGTATATAAGCAGCCTGACAAGCACGGTTGGAGTGAGTTTTAGAGTTGAGCAATGGATATGAGTCAGTCAGTGTGTCAGTGAGTGCAAGGCAGCTGTGCGTGGGTGTCGTCATGTTGGTACGTCGTAAGAAGATTCAACGAGCGTCGCGAGTGATTACATCGTTGTAATTAGTGCATCAGAGACAGAGGAAGTGATGAAAGACACAGAAAGGACTGGACAAGGTTATGAGAAATAAAAATTGTGATAGCCCGAAATACTGTGGACTGTGCTAACGACGAGAAGAAAACTGTGTATTTGTGGATAAATTTTAGAACACAATAAACTAACAGAAAAGCAACCGGACCGGATTTTGTCATTTTGTCACACAGGTGTCAGAAAGTGGGATTCGTCGAATTGTCATTTTGTCACGATAGGTTTCGGGACCCTCCGAATCTGAAAAAGCCATTTTCAGAAAAAGCTCCACCTGTGTTAATGTGTGTATGTGCGCGCGCGTCTGTGAACAACATAACACAAAAACAAATTTTTAGGTAGCAAACAAGACTTCCTTCAGAGTGAGATGGCGAGTATGGTGTTGTGGTGTGAGGACTTTCCGAACTGTAACTGCTGTTCTTGGTGGATGAGTGGTATTGTAGTCGCCTGACCGGTGACTTCTTGGCGAACCTTAGTGAATCTCTAACACATGTTAGGAACCCTCACGCTGGATAATCTATTCCAGCACACCCGTAGAGCACTCTCACTTCATCCCTTCTTCCCAGGCACTGATACAATAACCTCAACAGTTGGCCCTGTGTGTAAACCCCTCCGTCCATACTCTACCTCTACTCTTGAGTGTGTAATAGAAAAAGAATTGCGATTTTAAATCGGCCAATATAACATGTACAATATTGTCTTTGAAGCAGATTCCCTAAGAACTAATCCTGCCGTTTTTATACAATACTTTGAGTTAGCTTAACGATAAGAATGCATAATGTAACATATAAACGTATACTTACAAGTACTAAACCAACATTTAAAGCATGGTACGCAATATGTACTGATAAAAAAGTCATATGTGTTGCACCAACACACTTTCTCTACTCACTCTTGTACAAATTTCTTACAAACGCTTAGTGCTATCTAGGTACTACATGTTTGAGATAGACATTTGCAGAAATTGTCTTATTGCATGTAGGTAAGTCACAATACAGTAGGGTTAAGGAATAGTCAAGTCTTTCAAGAGCTGATCGCTATGTGTTGCCTTTGAAATAAGGTTCTTTTTACATGGCCAAGAGTTAAAAATATCTTATATGTGCACTTAAGTGACTTAACTATTGTACAAACTATTCTTACAGATACTTATTCCTCTAATTCAGTTAATCGAGGTATACATTTGAAGAATTATTTTATTACTAATTTTCTTGTAGGTGCACGGAGCATATGAGAATACAGTAAACTTTTAAGCGATGGTCAAATCTTTAAAGAGGTGATGCCTATGTTATGACTTTGACATTCAATTTTCTTTGCATTTCCGGTTGACTCCACAAAAAGAAAAACATCTGATGTGTTGCACCCACATGACTTTCTCTACTCCTGTACTAACCATTCTTACAAACCCTTATTCCTATATCTTCTTCGTGTTAAGATAACCATTTGTATACATTATCTTACTAGTTATTTCCTTGTAGGTGCAAGGGAAGTATTAGAATACAGTAGGCTTTGAGCGATAGTCCAATCTTTAAAGCTTTGAGATCCCGTTCTCTTTGCACGCTTAACATATAAAAAATGAACAACGATGTTCCATTTCACGAAAGTTATAAGTTTTCCGAAACTGACACAAATAAGGAATATTTTCGAATGGTTTAGTCTTAAAAAAAATATATTTAGACATATTGTCTGTTTCAGCGAGATCTATTCTTGTGTTTACCAGATACGCAAAAATCATCCACAGCTTTTTCTAATACCGCTATCTTTTTATTCATTCAATCCTTATCTCCAAAAAAAAAAAAAAAAAAAAAAAAAAGTTATTTTACTAAGTTAGTACCAGATCTACATTTTTGTACAGTAAGATTGTCTATCTCTTATGGTTTAACAGTTATGCAAAAGTCATCTAGAATGAACAGGACTTCAGTGACTATTTCTAGGAAATTCAACATATGCCTTTCATTTGTCATAAAAATATATTAAAAATGGTATATTAAAATCGCTACAGACATTTTTGAGAAAATTAAGGTTTTGGAACTATTTCCATGGAAAGGATGGTATGGGGTAGAGAAATTTTCTTGAAAGCCTTCGTCCTTCCTTGGAAGATGCTGAACTTAATACCAAATTTGGCATTTTCTTTTTTGAGTTATGCTATTGATACTCATAAAATCGAAAAGGATAAACAATACTGTCAGCTTTAGTGTGGAAACTGGTAAAATACGTACAACAAAATCGTACGTATTTGGAGTAAGAGGCGTTCTCTTTAGAGAGAGGTTTAGTGGTTTTATACAATAAGAAATGATGAAATGTGAGTAAACGAAGCAAATAAAAATTCAGCTAGATGTGCATCATGTAGCATGTTCTCTTTTTTCTCCGTACAACATGGGAAAGGGAATAACTGAGTTAATGAAAATACTGTTTATAGAACGTGGGTACAATAGAGAATAACAGAATAACAAAGTACTATTAAAATACATGTAATACCTGAAATAACCACCACCCACAAGCACCACCGTTCTGTGGTTTATTTTGTCTCCGTAAGAACATAAGAGAATAATAATATAATAATAATGGAAAGACTATTTTAAATTTACTTCGTTATAGAGGAACAAAAGGTAAACTGATATTAGCTTGAATGAAAAACAGATTCGCAACTGTAAACAACAGTCGTGTCTGGTTGTCAAGAGCAGGTTCTGGAGTCTTTATGAAACTATGGTTTCAAAACAATATAATGTATTTGTGTATGTGCGTGCGCGCGCGCGTGTGTGCACGTGTTTGTCTCTCCTCTTCCTACCCTCTCATTCTCTACTGGAATGTTCTGTGGAACAAAAACCGTTCTCTTTTCATTTTAAAGCAATTATCCACCTGAGAAATAATAATACAAAGAAAAAATTAGGAAAAGTAAAGGAATGCTATAAAGGGAAAATGAGTAGTGCAATAACGCATGAAGAAACCAAAATTAGAGGCCTACGGAAAAGCAAAACAAAAAAACAAATATAATCACTGTGAGGTATTGAAATAAGAATCATATAGTTTTGATTACTTATAGTTGAATAACGTCTAAGGCATAATCGAGTATTTAGTACTAGAGAAAACAGTTGCATTCATTTTGATTACTGGTGTAACTAAGATTCAAAATGGAGTCGGATGCAGAGCTCACCGAGTTAGTGAAACAGAGCTACCCTCTAGCAGGAGCCCTTTGCCCTTCAAGGGACACATTAGGCTGTTATTATTAATACTTGTAACATGCGTACATGCATAGTATACATAATACTCTGATTACTCTAGAAACATGTCAAATGAAAAAAAAAAAATGAAATTGCTGTTTTTAGAGTGAGTGAGTTGAGTTTTAAGGGCCCGTCGACAACTAGGTCATTAGGGCCCATGCTGTTTTTAGAAATTTCGCAGACTTGATGGGATCATTGAGTAAAAAGAAAACAGGAAACTAGGATTACAAAGGCAAATGCTGATTTTTGTTGAAAAATAGGTGCAAAAATGGGTTGACTATTAAGAAACACGAAGCGAAAAATGCCACCATGGAGTATTCCAAATCCGATCGGATAAGAGCGAGTAAGGAATGGCTGAGGGCGATTGCTACAGCAACCGGAGCTGTAAGTGTTAACGGGCTTGTGTTGAAGCTAATCAACCAAGTAATATACATACAATGGCTATAGCCTCATGTCCGTCAGAACGAATAGTGAAGTAACTAATAAATCGGTTAAGTGGTTCTTAGGAACACTCTATACAGGTAAAAAGATTTTAGCTATTTAAATGTAATATTAGTTTATGGAATATTTACGAATCACAGAAAAATAAATATGGATAATTTCATGTTACAGCTTTCCTTTTGTGTCTTTGCAAGTGGATTTCCACATTATACACCGTAAGCAATACAGTTCCCCTATGTTATACATTAAATAAAAATTATTGTAATTTTTACAATCATTAAATTACTATTTTATTGATCAAATCCATAGTTTTACTCTCAACAGTACTATTCTTTTTCTTTTCTTTTTTTATATAATTTTATTTAGATCGATCAGCAGTAAGTACATGCTCCACAGATCTGGTAGAACAAAAACAACAACAACAACAACAATAATAATAATAATAATAATAATTAATAATAATAATTAATAATAATAATAAATAATAATAATAATAATAATAATAATAATAATAATAATAATAATAATAATAATAATAATAATAATAATAATAATAATAATAATAATAATAATAATAATAATAATAATAATAATAATAATAATAATAATAATAATAATAATAATAATAATAATAATAATAATAATAACATAATAGCATTGTAGCGGTAGGGCAGTGGCCCCCCTCTGAACTAATAGAAATATGATACATGCTGTAATGGTGATAATTTATACATCACAAAGAGAGTAAAAAAGCAGAGGTGGAGTAGCAGATTAGTCAAAGCTAGAGGTGTCATCACTGAGAAGCAGATCCGTGGAAGTCGTCGCTTCAGTCTCGTTGGCCGGCGACTTCGGACGCCGATGTTATACGTCACAGCTACTGGAACGTGGCGTAGATTGGAGAAGAACCGTCGGGTGAGCTGTCGGATGAAATGATGAAGAGGAAGAAGGTCCAGCTCGTGATGGAGTTGCTGGTTGCGTAGTATCTTTTTGTTATACCATTAAATTAAACGAACTTAATCTGCCTGCTTCAAAGAAATGTTTATTCTTACATCTGATTTACCCACTTTCATTACTACATATATACCGTATTTTATTATAACTTTGATAGTACAGTTTACAGCAAATCACAAAGTCAAACACACACGAACGCTATATAGAAGGATGTGGAAACAAGGTACTCAGTCAAAGAGAGTATTCTGGAAATCCAAATAATTCGCAATTCCAGTCTTTAATCAGGTAGCGATGGGTAGCGATTGGTGTTGTTACTGTTTCGAATAGTCTCATGGCTGCCTGCAGTTACTGATGGTGAAAATTACTTTTATTGCTGCTGACAGTCCTTCCTGAATGTGGACTCTGAAGGATTTCGAGGTTGTGTGAGAGAAACTGACAGTAAGCGACATGGAACATGAAAAGGTGAAATCAAGATTCCTAAAGAAAACCATTGCAGTAGGATGGTATATATGCTCACCAGGGAAACCTTCTTCCTGGAAGGCATAACATATAAGATGTTATTACCAGCAGCAAGAACTTACCTCCAAGCAACAGCTAGGAGAAAGCAAGGGGAAAGGAATATAGATACCAACTTCTTCGGTACAGACCCCATGGTGAACCGGCAACCAAAAGCAGAGGCATGTAATCGTAAGGCTTACGATTCACGGATATCACCACAAAACGTGTACGGAGGATAAATACCACCAACCAAAATACCAATGCATGTGTAAAATGTGTCGCCAAAGTTGTGAACTATACCACTTCAACAAATATAAAAAAGAACAGACTCTGGACGAACTTTCGAATGCACCTTGTACTTACTATTAATTCAGAAGGCAGTTAAAAATATTGAACGTACTTAACCTTTTACAGAATACTGCTCTGTTTAAAAATATAGTAGTTAATGTGTACTTAAAGTTACACTTTCAAAGTCATTAATGATAGGAAAGAATTTGCAACAAAGAAATCATTTGAGCATGGGAAGGAATAAAATGAAACTAGAATAAAGAAACAAAATTGTGCGTTTAGAGTTAATGAGGTTAATTACAGCAAAGAAGAAGGAAGGCAATGAATACCTTAAAACAGAGCATCAAAGATGGAAAAAATATACAAAGAAGAAATCACCCTGACATGAGAAAGAAAAATAATCAGCTCTTTTCCTTAACACCCCACAAAGAATAAAAAAGGCCCTGAAAGGTGTCTTGGATCTAGCATTAAAGTTGGAAAATAAAAAGCTAGTCCTTTAAGAGTAAAGTGGTCAAATTAAAACAAACAAAGAATGAAAGTTAACATCCCACAGAGAAGATAGGCGCTCTCAATAAGCCTGTCGTGTATTGAATTACACGGTAATGGGATCGATATTTGACAAAACAACACATCGCTACCATGGCAATGAAGAGCGGCTTGTTTCCATACGTTGACCACTTTCATCAGCGGTTATTAAATCCCTATACAAGTGTCACGACACCACAAAGAAACTGCCCTTGGAGCTGTTTTGATGATTTTGCCCATTTTAACATATATTGCCTATAAATGCCCATTTACTTTTTTCGAGCAGATAAAACAAATTTTATTCAACAATTGGATTAAAATGTAGAATACAGGCAATTTGCATATCATGGGCTCATGACACGTACATTACTGAAACTTGCTTCTAATCACTGTTGGATACCTTTAATGACGACGAGGTTTAAGTATAAGTGCTTCTGCTGCATTCGTCTGAAGATAGCCAACACTGTGTACCCTCTTTATGGTCACACTTCCTGTTTAAAGGTTTGTTGACCACGTGCATTACTTAAAACTCAGTGGTGATTTTTCTATGAAGGGCTTAACAATCTATAAACGTCCACTATTAATGCAGAATGGGGCCAAACTCTACATGCATTGCTATAGACAGGACAGGAACGATTGAGCAGATCTTCCGTACTTGTCAGGTAAAACCTGCCAAGCTTCAAACAAGTAGGACGGATAGTAGAGTTTCCACCTCAATGCACCCTGGTAGGCGAAAATTACCATCCTAATGCTCTATACTGTTAAGAAATTGGTGGATAAAGTTACTCAGAAAATTCAAGTTGTCTCACACGATGCAGGTCAATGTGTAAGAGAAAAATGGGAGCGGATTCTTCAAGAGAATAGTGACTTTAAACAATTAAAAGACACGGGAATTATTCTTAGTTGTGACAACAGTGTTTCAAGTTATATTGGTCCACAAAATCTTGCGCTCTTCAAGTAAATACGCAATAATAAATTCAACACAAGTTGAAAGGTCCCTTTTCAGTGCTGCAAAATGTACAATCCAATAGGAGGCATAATTTAAAAGTGGAAAATTGGAAAAAGTATCCTTATGTGTAATGTGTTTGTTAATGATTGACAAAAGTTATTGTGCATTAAAAGCGATGCATTAACGAAATTAATAACATGACTGTTCATACAGCGTTTTGGTTAGGTTCCACTATATGTTAATATAATGTGATTTTTGTGTCATGTATCAGACGCGTAAATTTGATTAAATACTGCATTATTTAAATATTTTATTTGAATTGGTAAAGAGATAAATGCAAATAATGTTCATTGTTCTCATCTAATGCCTGTTCTTGCTTGTATCTGTAAAGATTACAGCACCTAGTTTCATGATTTTAGTGCGTATTTTGTTTGGCTATTTTTGTATTTTTAAATTGCCTGTTTGCCTTCCCATTTTTAACTTTTAAGTGCCTAACATCCGGTCTACTATAAGTATGGGCTTAAGTGGAATTAAATATTAACTAACCCCTACTTTTGGATAGAATAATAAATACAATTATGATATATTATAAAGCTTGATGGCTAGTCTAAGTTAAAGGAAGTATTGCATTTTATCCAAAAACTAATCTCGAAAATTCACAAAAAATGCATGTTTTAGGATATTTTAAACCAAAATATGGATTTTATCACACCATTGATGCACACATGATTATGGCGATCAAGTGGATAGCAAAATAATTTCTCGTATTTATAACGTGATATGAAAGTGATACCTAATCACTGCTGGAGGAAGATACGTAACCTCCACACAAGTTTTTCTTATATAAATATATGTTTCCTATTTTTAGTAGGCATAAAGATATTAAATCAATGGCTTATTAAAACGCTCAACAATTCATAGCACATGACTTTAAATTACATTATAAATATACATAACATCTTGGAATAATTCAGCAAATCTCTATATAATGAGTAAAATTTCTGTTTTAATTCCAGCTAAAAAGAAATATATACAAAAAACAACGTAGGATTTATAGAATTGGAAATGAAGAACCAGAATTATGGAATCGTCTGATAGCAAACCCAAGTCGATATTAACTAAATTGTACTTTGGTGTTTAAGACTATTAACGTTTGTAAAAGTATGATGCGCTTTTATATTTAATTTTCATTTTAAAGATTTGGAAAATGTTAGAAGTTTAGATTTCGCTTAATCGATTTGTAATCTTTGGTTTTGGAATGCAAATTTTCTGTGGTAACACATTTAACCCTTTACGGCCTACAGGAACAATTTGCCATAGTTATATATATTTGTTGTTCAAAGTTAAAATTGGGCTTAGAAGGATTAACTTATAATTATTTTCTGAATTTACTAGTACATAATTCGTGGTTTTTAATGTACTGATAGTATCACAGCTAAAATTAATAAAATATGAAATATGTCTGTATTTTCTATAAATTCAAAACTTCTGTTCCGCTGTAATGCTAATGTTTATTTTACATGAAACCATCACATCCTTGGCCAAGCATGTTAACAATGATTCTAATATGAAAATTCGATGCCCAGTACTTTAACTAACTGAAGCTTCAGAGATTAGGTAGCGCAACCATCTAAGAGCGCGAATATCTATTATGCGCTTTCTGCTTCCAATTTAAAATAAAATGAGCAAAGGTAAATATAGCAAAGGTTTGTATTCATCATGGGTATATTTTAAAAGAAACGCTAATACACCTGTTAATGTCTAGCATGGGTATAAAAACTGATGTGTTACACCCATATGACTTTCTCTACTATTGTGCTAACCATTCATAGAAACCCTTATTCCTCTATCTTCTTCGTTTTGGTCAAGATAAACATTTATTGCTTATTTCCTTGTAGGTTCAAGGGGAATATGGGAATACAGTAGGCTTTGAGCGATAGTCAAATCTTTTAACCTTTGAGATTCCCTTCTCTTTGCACAGCTAACATATAAAAAAGTGAATAATGAAGTTGAAGTATTCCAAAACTGACACAAATAACAAGGACTATCTCCGAAACGGTTCACTCTACAAAAATAATTAATTGCTTGGACATAAATTGTGTGTTAGAAAGATCTACATTTTTTGCACAGTAAATGTCCCACGGTTTACTAGTTATACAAAAGTCATCAAAAGTACATGGGCTATAGCCAGAAAATTCAAACTCTACATTTCATTTGCCCTAAAATATCTCAGACATATGGCATTTTAAAATCGTTAGAGCCGTTTTCGAAAAAATCAAAATTTTCAAAAACTTCTATATGTAAAGGGTAGCTTAGGGTGGAGGAATTTTCCTCAAAATCTTCGTGTCGCATCCTTGAAGCACATTAAACCTGCACACCAACTTTGGTTTCTAACCGACTTTTCGTTTTAGAGTTATGCTGTTCACACACACACACACACACACACACACACACACACACACACACACACACACACACACACACACACACACACACAATGCTTTTTTGTATTCATGGACCTCAGAACATATATTTCAGGTGAAATCTTGACATCGATTTTTAGGTGGAATATAATACTTTCCACACTTAGCATACGTAGTAGAAAAAGTAAAAAGAAAGGCAAATAAATGTCTAAAATACGTAGATCAAATATATGTCTGGGGAGACAAATTATTAGGGAAGCGTGGAACTTCAAATAGGGCACAAAATGTAAGACAGTCGTTTGTGTTCCTAAGCACCAACAAATAACACGTGCTAGTGGAAGTAGAGAATCGATCGTGTAGTATCGATTATACCATGGCCTCCCTCTGGCGATATACATTAGGTCGCTACACGAAAGTGAGCGGAGGGTGAAGAGGGACATCAACTTACATTATTCATTATTCACGTGAACACAAGGGACAGGACAGTTAGGTTGCGGCTGGCGTGGTCTGCGACTGCCTACAGCACACAACTACATTTTGTATTAGCCAACATTCGTCCTATATTAGCGACTGCCTCTAAATGGCAATCCTATATAACCTAGTTATGTATATGCTCCATTAGTTTTTATAATTCATGTATTTGTCTTATCTGCTACTCCACATAAGGACACCAGGAATTGGGCACTAATGACCTTATCAGCTGTGCGCCCTAAAGCCCTGCTTCTACTACACCAGGAACTGATTTTGCTTTTGCCAAACTCAAATTATGTAATTATTTCAGCTTTGGCTGCCACAATTAGTTTAATTTAAATGAAATTTGAGACCTTTAGAGAACAAATGTTTCTACGTTTAATAAATGTATAATATTTGGGTTAAATTTAAAAGGCTTTGTGCAAAAGTGGTATAAGTGTAACCATGTTTTCTAACAAAAGATTTTCCGTCTCATACTTCTTGTTCAGTTGTGTCCATAACGTTTGACTCTACAGCCATTAATTTTTTTTCTATGGTAGTTAATGGATACTTTGATATGTGGATCTAACGAAATATACATGCTATAAAAATGAGAAAGGGAAAGATTTTGTATATCTAATGACACAAATGTGTCACAAATGTGTGTGTTATAAGTAAGTTTTATTTTTAATCCCATTAAATTTAATATTTCTAAGGAAGGCTAGCTCAGTAGTGAAAGTGGATGAACATTTAGTTACAGTAAAATTTTCAAGTCAATATCAGAAAAGTTCACAAGAAGGGTTAAAAATGAAGTTACGGGAAATTGAGGTTAAGGTGTGGAAAATCGGGTCGTGATCATACGCCAGCATATGTAAATGACCAAATTAAAGGGCTTACTGCCACGTAACATACCACGGTATATATTTCTATGTAACTATTTAAAGCTAAGGGTTGTACTATTTTTTAGAAGACAACAAAAAATCGATATTTTTGCGGAAATTCACTTCCCGGTATCCATAAGTAGCGGGAATATTGCATTTCACCCAAAAGTTTCAAAAATACACGGAAATGCACATTTTTGGGCTGCCTGAATAAAAAAATTGGATGTGTTGCCTCCACTTGACTTTCTCTACTCTTGTACTAACTATTCTTACAAACTCTTATTCTTCAGTCTTCTTCATGTTAGTCGAGATAAACATTTGCATAAATGATTGCTAATTTTCTTGAAGGTACAAGCGGAATATGGGAATACAGCAGGCCAGCGACGTCCAAGTTTGCGAAGGAGGGTATGTTGGATTTATCTCCTTCCACTATACGCGGAGGCCTTTTTTAACACAAAAACATGTATTGTGTTGCAGTTGTTGGTTGATATGTGCGTTGCGTTTGATTTATGAAAGCACTTTTAAATCTTATGCAATAAACATCTGTTTCTTTGTGACTTGTTTGGTACCGCTTAGGTCCAAGAAGTCTATCAATATTTGGCGACAAAGTCGAAGCGCATAGCCTTAGAAGATATAAGTGATCGTCGCTTAATCTATTGCAATACAGAATTGTAATATAGTTCATTTTGGAGAAACTCTGTGTACAAAAATATGTACAGCTACATTCACTCCTATAGAAACTATTCTTGCAATGTTTATTTCTCTATCTACTACATTTTAATTGACATAGGTAATTTTTAAAAAGTACCTTATTACTAAATTTATTGTAGGTGCAAGGAAAATATATAATACAGTACGCTTTCAGTGATAGTCAATTGTTTTATGAGCTGGTTGCTATGCCATGTCTTTGAAATTCTGTTTTCTTTACAAGACCAAGAGGTAAACCTTATTTGAGAAAAGTACAAGTATTAACAAGTTCAAACACATAATACAGAACATCACGCAAATTGTTCACTCAAAAGAAAAAAAAATAAGTATTTGTCATAAATTGTGGGTCTTAATTAGAAGCATATTTATTATTTAGTAAGCTTTTGTCGGTCTCTTACTGTTTACCGTTTGTGCAAAAATCATCCAGAATGAAGAGGTCTTCTGAGAACATTCCCAGACAATTCAAGGTATGACTTAGAAACTGCCATGGAATCGCCTGTCACTGGATACTGACTGCTTGTGAGTCTAAACCCCACAGGCATGATTCACCCTTCTACCGATACAGCGTCTCCAAAGAGACAAGGTTGGACATCACTGCAGTAGGCTTTGAGCGATGGTCAAATTTTTATAACTTTGAAATTTCATTCTCTTTGCACGACTTTCCATTTGAGAAAAGTTTAAGTATTGCAATACTCACACAAATAACTAGGGACATCTCCGAAATGATTCACTCCATAAAAAAATGCATTTGGAGATAACTTGTGTTTTAAGGAAATCTACATTTTTGTATAGTAAGATTTGGTCTATCTCTTACGGTTTACTAGTTATGCAAAAGTCATCTAGAATAAACAGGATTACATGAGATACAGCCAGAAAATTCAAAATATACATTTCATTTTCCATAAATGTATTTTAAACATGTCGCATTTTAATCAAAACTGTTAGATCCATTTTTGAGAAAATCAAAATTTTCAAAAGATTTCTATGTAAAGAGTAGTTTAGGGTGGAGGAACTTTCTTCAAAATCTTCGTCTCGCATCCTTAAAAAAATATTAAACTTAAATACCAACTTTGGTTTTTAACCGACGTTTCGTTTTTGAGTTACGCTGTTCATGGACTCACAGACAGGCAGGCAGACAGGCCGGCAGACAGGTAAGCAGGCAGGCAGGCAGACAGGCAGACAGACAGACAGACAGGCAGGTAGACAGACAGACAGGTAGATAGACAGGCAGGCAGACAGACAGACAGGCAGACACACAGACAGATAGGTAGACAGACAGACAGGCAGACAGGTAGACAGACAGACAGGTAGACAGACAGGCAGGCAGACAGACAGACAGACAGACAGACACACATACACACATACGGAAAATATCTTTTTCCAAAACTGTTTATTTATTCGGGGGTCTCAAAGCATATATTTTCGGTGAAATCTTGACATTGAAGTTTTGGGTAGAATACAACACATCCCCTATGTGATATATTTGAGAACGTAAAAAGGATCTGTTCGTACGAGTATCTAGCTGCCTATCTGTGAACAACTGAAAAGCGAAATTCGATCAAATAGCGAACTTGCTATTTAAATTCAGAATCTTCCATTATAGACACGAATATCTGTAAGAAAATCCCCCACCGCAATATCCTTGCCATGTACAATTTTTGCCTTCTCAAAAATGGCTCTCTATGAATTTAATTGAAATATGTAACATGTTTTAGATATTCTTTGACACATAAAATCTATATCGTAAATTTTTCGAAATGGCCCTCTCCGTTCTGAAGTACCGTTTACTTTCTCTACTAGATATAGTACAGTATGTTCACCAGCTCATGGTCCTTGAGAGGATTACAGCGAGCCAGCAGGTCAGTAAACAATTCCAGGTCAACAGCTATATCTGAAGCTGGCCTCCTGATTCTGGTCGCACTTACGATAGTAGTACCAACCTTGGAATATGTATTCACGCTAGATCAAAGCAAAGAATTCACTCAAAATAGCGGAACTTAAATGTTATTTTTAGTTCGTACAGTATGTTTAGTTTATGACACAAATTATAATTTCAACTGCTTCGTCTTTCTCCCACTGATCATTTTCTACCTTTTCTACGTTTTCAAAAACCTTGCCAGCCTGTTTCGGTTACAAGTGGTATACCTCGAGCGTTATATCGTGCAATTCCAATAAGGATGTCACTTCTTGCATTTCTCTGTTCATTTTATTTTTGTCCAAGCTAGTTCTATGGGTTTGTGAGCACACAAGTATGGGAACAAATAAAGCACAGTGTGGTCCAATGAAGCCCCAAATGTGTCAGCTTTAGAAACCTCTTTATGTTTGTTTCAATCATCCTGTAGAGGTCAGTTTTACATATGGGACTGTCACTTGAAACCCTCTGTTCTGCAACCACAATATCATAGCAGATTTCACGACATTCCTAGGCGGGGATTTATCAACTTCTACACTCCTTTTTTTTTTTTACTACCGAGATAACGCTAGTTAATCGTCCAATTGTTAACTGAAATTAAGAGATACTGCCATATTAGCGATCAAACATAGCGAGGAATAACATTGGAGGTAAGTTGGCAATCTAACCGACAGCAACGTTATCTAGGAAGTTTACAAAACTCAGGTTAGACTACCTTAAATGACTCTCCATTCCTCTGAATCTAAAACAAAAACAGTTTTAGAGAAAGGTCTGCGTGTGTGTATGTGTGTGTGTGTGTGTGAGAGAGAGAGAGAGAGAGAGAGAGAGAGAGAGAGAGAGAGAGTCCGTGTGTCTGTGAGTGTCCCTTCATGTGTTCCGTCTGGAAACAGATAACTCAAACATCGATGTTTGGTTAAATACCAAACTTGAACACGATGGGACACGAATATTTTCAAGAAAGTCCCCAGCCCCAAACTACCCTTTATATGACTAACGATTTTGATTAAAATACTATAAGTTTAAAACATCATTCATGACGCCTGTGATGGGCAGAGGTGGAGTATGCAGCGGCCGGGTGGTAGCGCTTAGTACGGAAAGGGCTGTTGCGACACGGGGTTATTTAGCTATGCTTAAGCTGTTTTATGAAAAAGAGCTTGACTTTCCCGCCAAGGCGCTCAAAGCGTACTACAGTAACTTTTACATAACTGGTAAACAGCAAGAGATTAAAACACAATTTATGCCTAATTGAGCTTTTTGTTTTTGTGGGGTGAACCATTTCGGAGATATCCCTTGTTACTTGTCTGAGTTTTGAAAATTATTTTTTTTTCTCAAATGATGGGAGGTCGTTATTCATCTTCCTTATCCCTTGGCCATACATAGAAAACCAAATTTCAAAGCCATCACACAGTGATCCGCTTTAAAATATTTCACTATCGCCTAAAGCCACATCCCACTTGCACCTGCATGAAAATTAGCAATAATATTATTTCTGCAAATACCTTTATTAATATGAAGATAGTGTTTGCAAGAATAGTTTGTGTACGAGCAGAGAAGTTCATGTGAGTGCAATACATGTGCTACATCTTATGACAAAATGTGCAAATGTGTATACAAAATTTGCTTGGATTATAAAAAATACGAGGGCTGGAAGGAAATAAGTGGCCACACTGTTTTATCTCCGTGCAGGGATTTGCAACACATGTGAAGGGCACAGTGGCCAATGAACTAAGAACCGGCTGCGCGGTGTTTTCTCACTGGGCATGTAGACACATGATTCCGCGCTGCTACAGCAACAAAGGTCGCGAAAGGAAGAAGCGAGAACTTCGAGATCGTCTGCAGCTGCTTTGAAGAGCCCTCCAAGCTTGTTTAAAAGCGTGAAGAAGGGATTCCGAGTTATCTTCCAGTCCAGCGAGCGTAGTGCGCAGGCCGCCACTCACGCTCCCAGACGCCCGGCGATTGCAGCTCCAGTTCCCGCCAGCTAGAACCCGCCTGTGCAGGCACACTAACAGCTTAGCTGGGTAGAAGTATAAGTCTGTAGCCAACAGTCACCTGACTGGAATCTAGGCGCCTTAGGGCAGGACCTCTGTACTTCGGGCTTTTTAGCGCCCACTAACTGCTCTTTCTCTCCTACTCAACTATTTTCCTCTTTTCTATCTAGTTTTTTAAGCTCCCCGTTAGGTCCCCCTCTAGGCTTTTACTTCTTCTTCTTTTCCGAAACTCTTCCGAGGTCAAGTTAGGGATTGTTAGGGCATATAGTTTATTTATTTACTGTTCTCCACTCTATAACTTCCATCTCTCCATCCCAGTATGACCAAGTCCAAGAAGTCCTCAGTGAAGCGATCTCCTGGTGAGATGCGCACGACCCGTGGAAGGGTCACTAAGCGACAATTGGACGTTGGTGGCCCCTCAGCCCCTGAATCTCCCCCACCTAACCCCATCCCTACTTCCCACCCAGTGACACCGTCCGTGATCCCCCCAGCCGCAGCTCAGGCGGTAAACGGCCCAGCCGCGACGCCTGAGCTCGGCCGGACTCCCACACCGAATCCGTCTGCCCTGAATACCCCCCTCCCTAGATCCCGCTCCTCGTCCGCCGTATCAGTCCCCTCTCTGCCCCCTACCCCGCCTCCTCTCGTCTCCCCTCCTGGCTCTAACCACTCCACACCACCACCTCAGTCAAACCAGCAACCTGCTCCCTTGGCCCCTTCCGCAAGCCCCGTAGCCGGCCCCTCCTCCAGACCAGACCCGGTTGCGGTTCCTGCCCCTACTGCCCCCCCCCAAGCACCCAGGATGCAAGCGCCAATCTACGTGTCTAAACACCACGTCACGCTGTTTCAGACACTGCAAGAGTTTGACTCCCAATATGCCAATGAAGGCTACACAGTGACCAGGGCCCCGCTGTCGCGGGACTTCCTGGTGCGCATGTCGTCCCCCGTGGACTATGCACACATGTGTGCCTTTCTGCGGCAGAAGGGACTCAACATTCAGCTTACGAGGCAGCAGGACGAGCAGCAATCCTTCCGTGCCGTGATAAAGCACGTCTACTATGATGGGGCGGAGGAGGCCATTAAGGCTGAGTTGCGTGCCGCGCACTTTTCAGTGCTGCGTGTAACGCAACTTAGGCGTTACGACCAGGCCAGAACACCTCTTCCATTCTATCTGGTGGACCTGGCGACGGCGGACGACCTGGACCGACTAAGGCAGGTTGAATGTATACTCCACTTTCGAGTGAAGGTGGAGATGTACAGGCGACCGGTCATACCGGTCCAGTGTAGCAAGTGCCAACAGCTCAGGCACACAGAGGCGAGGTGCTCGGCCGCGGTTAGGGTGTGCTCCAAGTGCACCGGTGACCACGATTCTCGTGGCTGCGATGTTCCGCCCCCCCTGAGAACGTGCGCGCTATGCCTGCGCCAGGGCCATGGGGCCAGGTACCGGGCTTGCCCCGAATACCAGCGCCATGTGGCGGCGGCACGTACCCTCCAGGGGACTGGTAGACACGCGGCTGTGGGAGATGGAAGCCGGGCGCGGGGAGTATTGCCCGAGCGGGCTCCACCAGTGCCAAGTGTGGCTGAGGTTGTGGCACAAGCTACGGTCGCTGAGGAACCGTCAAGTTCCAGGACGCCCCGCCAGCCCCGTGGAGTGCCGCGCATAGCACGGAAGGACCGGCCAGACCAACAGAGACGACCCCGAGAGACCAGAGACCCACGACTACACCACCAGAGGCAAATGTACCGGCGCGTCCTTAGCACCGGCATGGAAGACGGCGACCTGAGGGAGACAGCGGGGCACATCCTCGGGTTGCTGATGGAAGCGGAATTGTCGGAGGTCCGCTCCATACTAGCGTCGTATAGAGACTTCTTCCAGCTGCTGGTGACACCTGGCTTCATCTAAGTATCAAGATGGCCTATAAAAACTATTTATACATCATGACATGGAACGCTAGGGGACTTAGACGCAAAAAGACAGAGTTCAAGGAATTCCTCTCCCGTAACAATATTCATATAGCCCTTATCACAGAAACTCTCCTCAAAGACAACCATAGATTCAACATCCCCGGATACACGACACACCGAACAGACAGAGACGGGCGCGGGGGCGGCACCGCGGTCATTATTAAACACGATATACAACACGACCTGGCCCCCCCTGCGCAACTCCAAAATTTGGAAACCACCAGCGTACTAATTACACTCGACAACAACAAAGTGCTCATAACGGCGGCCTATGCCCCCCCAGGTACTTTAATAACATCCGATATAACGGACTTAACGCAGCAGCACAATAGGGCCCTAATTGCCGGTGATCTCAATGCGAAACACCAAATTTGGGGATGCAACGAGACAAATAAAGAGGGACGAGCCTTATTACACCTCGAAAACAACTCGGACCTCTTAATCCATACTCCAGAGGAACATACTTACGTTCCATATTGCAGGACACACAGATCTGATGTGCTAGATCTAGCCCTGTCCAAAAACATAACTCGCAGAACACATCTCAAAGTCATGAATGAGCTGTCATCCGACCATCTGCCCCTCATAATTACACTAGAGGGCAATGCAGCTCTAATCCCGCCAATTATACGCCCAAACTATAACAGAGCGAACTGGGACAAATTTGCAGATACTGTAAGCAAAAACTTGCCCACTGTCCCATTAAA
Source organism: Tenodera sinensis (assembly GCA_030765045.1). Lineage (NCBI taxonomy): Eukaryota > Metazoa > Arthropoda > Insecta > Mantodea > Mantidae > Tenodera > Tenodera sinensis. The sequence continues at coordinate 150,775,199 of CM060965.1, read as the reverse complement.
CACTAACGAAAGCACCAACGAAGCGGTCATCGAATTGGAAAAGGCCATAAAAATAGCCACAGCTGCCTCAGTGCCTATGAGCCGGCCTAGGCAACATCAATCTAAACTCCCACAAGACATAACCTCTCTAACAGCCGAAAGGAACAGAGCCAGACGCAAATGGCAAAAAACGCGGCACTTAACACACCTCGAGTACGTTAAACACCTAAATAGCATAGTAAGCGAAAGGATCGCAAATCACGTCTCGAGGCAATGGCAGAACACACTGGAGAATCTCGATTATGAACGAGACTCAGTGTGGAAAGTAGCTCGCTGCCTAACACGCGATAAAGTGCAAATCCCTCCACTCCATACAAATCAAAACATAGCGACCACCGATAAAGAAAAAGCAAATGCACTCGCGGACGCACTGCAAGAAACATTGACCCCAAACACCACCCCCTCTTGCCCACAATTCACCGCCGAAACCGAAGAAGAAACGCGCGAATATAAAGACCAAATAACCCACAATAAAATAAGAAAAACATGTCCCAGCGAAATCAAATGGCTCATTAAACATTTACCGAAACGAAAGGCCCCTGGGCCAGACAGCATCCCGGCGGTAGCCTTAGCCAACCTACCCGAAGATGCCATCAAACTACTATCCAAAATCTTCAATTATGTGCTAGAGAAAGGGTACTACCCTGACAGATGGAAGTCAGCTATAGTCGTACACTTTCCCAAGAAGGGCAAAGACCTCTCGAACCCACAGAGCTACAGACCAATTAGTCTACTAAGCATACTGGGAAAACTACTCGAAAAAGTAATACTAAAACGCCTAAATGCACAACTAATCAAACAAAACATAACTATAAATGAACAATTCGGATTCCGCGCTCGCCATTCCACAACCCTCCAACTATTGAGAGCCACTGAACACATCACGCATGGGTTCAACTTCCGAAAATCGACAGGCGCACTGCTACTTGATGTAGAACGCGCGTTCGACAGAGTTTGGCACGCGGGCCTGCTCAAGAAGCTCAAAACACTAAATATACACGACTCTCTAATTAAACTAATCGCAAACTATCTACACAATCGGACATTCCAGTCCAGAGTTAACAACCACCTCTCTTCACCCCGCCCTATAAAAGCGGGAGTCCCACAAGGAAGTATATTGGGGCCGATTATCTTTAATATAACAATGAACGATATCCCGAAAACACACAACACGAACTTATTCATCTATGCAGATGACACGGCAATCGTAGCGCAATCGGGGAAAGTCGAGTTCATACACAGGAGGCTACAAAACGCCCTTAACGAGCTACAGGACTGGTTCACCAAATGGAGAATTAAGGTGAATGCCAAGAAAACGCAGGCTATCATATTCACCAAAAGAATCAACCATAGACTAGGAAAACACCAGCTTCCACCACTCACCATATTTGGAGAGAACATTGAGTGGAAAAACACAGTCACCTGGTTAGGGCTTAAAATGGACCAGGGACTCACATGGAAGCAGCATATATTACAAATAAGGGGAAAAGCGAACGCCCAATTAGGCAAACTATATCCCCTTATAAACATGAACTCGCATCTAAAACTCAAAATGGGACTAACATTATATAAGACGCTTATCCGCCCTATACTCACCTACGCTGCTCCGGTTTGGGGATATGCCGCAAAAACACATATTAAGCGCCTACAAAGGCTACAAAATAAAATACTGCGAATGGTAGCGAAAGTGCCCTACACGGCACCAGCGGACTTACTTCACGACGAACTAAAAATGCACACGATAGAGCAATTCATTAAAAAGCTCTCACACGATACGTATAAACACTTGCATAAACATCACAACCCTTTAGTAACGAACCTAGGTAACTATACCATGGAAATTTACAAACACGCTAGACCGCTAGCGCTTTTCGACAGAAATTTAACTTCAAATAACACGGAAGTAGAGGAATTCTTGAACAACCTACTACACGACTAAATGAAACTCTGACAGAGGACTGTTCCCTCTCACCTCACAACTAAACCTTCCTTATTCCCTGTTTCAGACCGCAGCCTGCCACAGAGCCCTACAAGCCCTCGGCAATGCCGAGGCGGATCGGGAGAACTAGGGCCTCCCACCAGTGTCCTACGTGCGCGGCGAAAGCGGGCCACCGTATGATGGAGTAGGACACTCCGACGACACGGCGAGACCAGGATAAACGCTTATACAAGACCTGCCTGCCCAGGGCAGACAAGAAGAAATTTAGCACGATAACATTTATATCAAGCACGCGTAAAAATCACAGACCATTAGCTGATTCTAACGACTTGCAGGTACATACCTGTGCAACACTAGACATAAGCCTAATTATTGCACGAAAATATCTTTTCACTCCAACACTAACATTAGCTCATCTCACAAAGACTTGCAGGTTTTCACCTGTGCATCGCTAGATATAAGCTCAAATATTGCACGATCAACTTCAGTTACACTAACTCTAACATTAGCAAATATTATAACGACTGGCAGGTAAACACCTGTGAATCACTAGATATAAGCTGAAACATTGCACGAATAACCTCAGGTAGGTTAACACTAACATTAGCAGATAGTATAACGACTGGCAGGTAAATACCTGTGCAACCCTAGAATTAAGCACCACACAAATTACATCTTGACTAACAGGCCTATGCCTGTGCAACCTAATCATAAGTAAGCGTCTAAAATCAATACAAATTTAACAATGCATTTATTTCTCTTGGTCATGTCCAGGTTTCATGGGCATTACCAAAAAGCAACAATTGACTCGCTCGCATGAACTCATGCCAGCTTAAAGCTTTCAATTACTAACCGGGGTGCTATGCGGGACCCGACTAACGCACGATGATGCACGAAACCTTAGCATTGTACGAACTAACACGTGGAGGGGTTTTTTAGTGAGTAACCCTCCCCCTTCAGGGCACAGGGACCCTCACACTGTTGGCCTCAGCATGTCGGCCTCCGCCTGTAACGGGTTTTTCCCCTCCACGGTAAAAAAAAAAAAAAAAAAAAAAAAAAAAAAAAAAAAAAAAAAAACAAAGGTCGCGTTACTGACACAGTGTTGAGTAAGAAGCACCTGTTTTTAAAATTATGTTTTATTTGTGTGATTATAACGCACAAATCTGTCATGCGATTTCATCTTACTATCCTTAGTTCGAAATGTGTAGCTTTTTAAAATAAAATTATACAGTTCAAAAAGTAGTGGGTCAAAAATCGTTGAAAAGAAAAAAAAAAACAAAAAAACAATAGCATCACAGATTTAATTGTTTGCACTTTGGGAATCTACATGGAAAATTGGATGAAAACTGCATCGTGGGTGCAAAAAGTGAATGTTTGTGAAAAACATGTTTTCAAACACCTCAAATTTCAAAATAGAAAACATTTTACACTGGATTTTGAATGTACATTATATAGGTATAGGTACTTATAACAACTTAAAAAACATTTAGAATTTATGAGCCCTAAGTATGTTTGAAGTCATGAAATACCAATGTCATTTTTGGGAGATGTGTACTAAATTTCAGTGGTGGACTCCCTTAAAATAAAATATCCACCAGCAACCTGTCAGCATTTCTCAATGTGAACTACTGAGAATGTTGGGTAGTTTATTGGATGCCAAAAAGGTATAGACAACGACGATGGCCAGCTTTAGCACCTCATTTTATAAATTTGGTAAGTAAAGCCTTTAAAAGCAATTTTAAATGTTTTATGGTTGCATCAGCGCCAGTCAATGATAACCGCAGAAAGCAACGAGCGCCGGTAAAGTGAACAGAAAACACCGCGCAGCCGGTTCTTAGTTCACTGACTCGCCCGTTATATCGGGCATGACGCTCGCTTAATTTAGCTTAGAGGCTTTTTTTATTAGACTTCAGATTCTTTTACACAGGACGGCCGGCTTTACTTTCCTTCGGAAGGAAGGTATACTACGCATTTTTACGCCCGAAAAAAATTCATCGCTGTCAGCCGGATTTGAACCCATGATCTCGGGAACCAGAGACATGTATGCTACCCCGACACCACAAAGGATGACATTGGGGATACGCTGCATGGTCGCAGATAGCCACAAATACGGACACTAGTAATATTGACTGTCATATTTCTGACCGTCATAAAGCCATGCTAGGAAAATCCTTAAATGATTAAATCATGTTTCCCCCTTTTATCGCTACTTCTATAAATCCACGTGCATGCAGATTTAAGTGTACTCTACAGTAGATATACTGATTATTCGTTACAACCTGCTGTATATCGATCCATAATACCGGGTGTTTATGATTAAAATGACGCTTGGCTTAGCACGGACTGTAACGAAATCTCCTAGATATATCCAATTAATCAATGCGCTCGCAAATTAGGCAACAAATTAGTTCCAATTCTGTAAGTAAGGAGGCTAATGTGTCTACACTATTATTTTCATGCGAGATGGGGCAACACTGGATGTCACTTGCCAAGTGAAAGATTTGCTGCAAGAAACTGTAGTAACGATCTTATCATCTCTGGTTTCCAGATGCATGAGCTTCATAATGCCCCGACCTAAATTCATATTGCTTGTGACTGCGAGGATATTAAAAAGATGGGACATAAAGGCTAGCATACAAGGACATGTCGCTCTGATTTCACTAGAGTTGCTGCGAGAAACCTTAACACATGTCCTTTTAAGGATGTAGAATGTTGCTGAGTTGGGAAGTTATGCGTAATACTGCTTGTAACAATAGTTCCTAATAAAGGTGAGAGATGAGTTTGATCTTTTCTAGTTTATTCCACCTCCATGTCATGCTTTGACTGTGTACAGCACTGTATTCGCAAGGTGAAACGAATTGCAACTGCTTTTCTGAATAATGCGGGAGTACAGAATGTCTCAAACTCCAAGGAGTTCGTATTATGCAATGTTGTACATGGTCAGTTGAGTTATAACCAAAGGCCGGAGACGTTTGCGTTTTTTCCATAGGTAAACTGCACATGGACTTCACTGTTATGGCTCGCGCGTGTAAACAACTGCAGGCCATGAAAGAACACTATCACTCCACTTCTGCAGCTCACTGCGAGAAGGAACAGATCAGTCGCGTTACACTAAACCTTGATCTTGCGTCTGCAAACATTTGTAAACCAATGCTTCATTAGTTCACAAAATACTACGTAATGTTGCTTCCGACCAGCAAGGGTCGTGCTGTACTTCTGAGGTCATTCATACTCTGCCTCCAGCTAATCTGTATGGCATGCGAGCGCACATCTCTCCGGCCTTTAATTATAACGAACCGGTATATATTCCAAATTAGAGCTTTTTTGTCGATTACTGTAATCACAGTTCATTTTACACTTTCCGTAGTTAGATATTACTGCTCTATTGTTTAAATATCCCTCATAAATGTTTTCTACTCCGTCTGATATCAACTTACACCAGAAATGGGGAAGAGGGGTAACAATGAAATATTTACCCTCTCCACTAACTGATACAATTTGAAGTACTGGCCGGTTCTCTGAGGTAGACAGACAATAACGCGAGGCGTGGCTTAGTGGCTAATCACCTAACGCAGTGGAAGGGGTTAAAACTACGATGTAGGGGAAATGACTCACTGAGTCAGTTCTCTCCATCTATGAGTTATACGCTTCACTTATCTTCTCCCAAGAAGTGATACAAATTCTACTTTTTGCTTTCAATGAAACCGAACTTCCTCTCCAGGACTTCGACAATTTTGTTATGCCGATAACTACAAGAACGTGCTTCAATTTATGTTCTGAAACCAATTTACCTACTACAACGTTGTTCTTAGTTTCTTTTATTTTTTTTTAAGTTTAAAATACCTTATTAACTTGGTAATTCATATTGGACGATGATGAAATGGACGAAATGGTACTCAAGAGAGTCCAGGATGCATAGAGCTTAAAGTTAACCAACACTTTTCTTCTTGGGATACGGTAAACCGTGGAAGAAATCTTATCCGGATAACTCATTTTAACAGAGAACCTCTTGAATGTGAGGCAGCACACTACCCCCACACCACACAGGTGACCTATTTCTTTTAGTTCAGATGAAGTGAAATAGCTGTAACTTGCTTTGGTTTAAACGAGCGTTTATATCTATAAATATTGTTTTGTATACGCTGTTGCATAGGTGTTGAAGTAGATCTATTGTTGACCAACATCACGAGAAAGGAAACACATGATTAGTTTATAGGCTAGTACACTGCACACCACCTGGCATGCAGATTTCGGACTCCACTTCTTCTCCTAAACATTTATGAGACTATTGTACGTAACGTTTCTATCATTTGTACTTGATACCTTGAAGATAGATAACGGAGCTATTTGTTGGAGTTTGATCGACGTGTCGATATCTGCGTAAGGCTTATTGTTAGAGGGTTGAAGATTGTGGATAAGCTACAAGTTTAGTGCACATGAGTTCTGTGGTTGCTACTCCCACATGTACACAGCGATAGGCGTCTGCTGTGTATATGCGACGGCTGCGTGCTACCAGTCATTCACTCTCCCTGTCCAACTAACCTATACCGCATGTGACTGCACTCGGTTCCACGCCCTACTTATTATGCAACCGATTAGGCTGACTGTTTCTTAAAATTGTTACCATAACAAGTTGCAATATTAGCTCCTTTTTTAGTTCAACTTGCCAAGACAATGAAAGAGAATATGCAATTTCCTCTTCCTCTTGGCACGTTCTACAGATTGGTTTACCTTTTTCGGGACTTTTTCGTAGATTTTCCCTAGATGTTCAGAAATTAATACAATTATTTTCCTTAGACCTGTTCTACTCAATGCCAGGGAAATAAGGAAAAGGTGCTTCATGGACCTACGATCAGTTTCCTGATAGATAGGGTAGATTTGCCACTTAGTAGATGTGTTTCCTAACCAATGTTTTTGCCAAAGTTTTAGCAGTACATGTGAACCACAGGTTTAGGGCCAACACAGGGTATCTCAGTACTCCTTTAAGACAGCTGTTGATAGATGGCTCAACATTGCAAGCATGTTGAGGTATATTCAAACATTCACAATCAGTCTCGAGTATACCTCGTCTGCAGAGAATGTCTTTTCTGCTAGGACGAGAATTCTTTACTATGTAACATTTCTTAAGCACAGCTCAGGATAGTAAATATTTCTGTTTAAAAATTTGTGCAAAATTTTCAAAACTTATAGTGATATTTGTCCTTGGAGGTAGCAATGCGCCCATTGAGCCCCTTTATGGGATCAATCTATGAACCACACAAGTTGATCACATTCTTTATCAGGCGCAGATCCATCCATCCAGTCTTCTTGAGACCACGTTTTACTTAAGTGGAGCGGAAGAGCAATCAGATCATATTCTCAATACTGAAACATTAGTGACTACATTGAATATGGTATATTTTGAAATTTATGATAGAAATATCAGTTGCGCGGAGTATTATGATTGGAAAAAATTGGGTTCATTATTGAGCCAGTTAGATTGAATAGAAACTGAGTTTGTAAAATATTTCGTTTTTTGAAAATGAGAAATCTCGGTAATTATATTTGGATTCCGATTTAAAGAGCGGTTGTTTTATGATCCGGCCGTGCATTGCGTGTACGCGTACCCCAGCGCCAACTAATCTATACCGTAGTTTTCCATTCCCCGTTATTCATGTCATGAATAATAGTAATGTAGCGTCATTATAGTGAGCACTAATCTTGTTATAAGAGGAAGTCAAAGTGATCATCTTCTTTGAGAAATTCGTGATATCTTCACAGGCAATTTCCATTCATATACATAAGTTCTAATTGCGCCATTTTCTTTATTTGCGTTCTGAAATTGTCGTCTAAGATGTGAGGACTGTACCTTAGGCTTCCCCATAAAGAGAAATCACACGCAATAAGAACAGGGAAACGCGACTAAAACTCCATAAATCATCAAACACCACCTTTAAGTCTTCGCAGGAGTATTGAACGGTAGGGGCTGCATGTTGAAAATATCCGTTGTTTCATCATTCGAAGTGATTGATAAAATGCTGCAAAAATATTTCTGCAGTACCTATCGGACATTAGGGTATCCCTGAAAATATAGGCTTCATTATCCATTGTTTACATTATATAATGAAATTTCATGTATTAAATGACGATTCTCTCTGCTTCAATTCTATTATTATATTAAGTAAAAAAGGAAAGATGAAAACTTAGTAGTATCGCCAGTGATAGTTTGTAAAATCAGTTACAGAAATGGACTCGTTTTTCTTCGTCATGAGGCTGTAATTCATAAACAATAGGCACTCTGTAAGGTTTTAGTTTTTAAAAGTTTAGCAGCTGCATGAACAAAGGTTTTAAACGCCCACCTACTGGACGATAAGATTTTAAAGAGCCTTCGAATGACGAATCAATTTTGTCAACTTTTTCCCAATTACAACATTTGCGAAAATCTTCTTAGGTTTAGCAATCCCACTGTCCTAAACTTATTAACCAGGAAGCTAAAAACAACAATACCTTTAATAATAATGATGATCATCATAACAATAACAATAATAATAACAATAATGTTAATAATAATATAATAATAATAATAATAATAATAATATAATAATAATAATATAATAATAATAATAATAATAATAATAATAATAATAATAATAATAATAATAATAATAATAATAATAATAATAATAATAATAATAATAATAATAATAATAATAATAATAATAATAATAATAATAATAATAATAATAATAATAATAATAATAATAATAATAATAATAATAATAATAATAATAATAATAATAATAATAATAATAATAATAATAATAATAATAATAATAATAATAATAATAATAATAATAATAATAATAATAATAATAATAATAATAATAATAATAATAATACAAACCTTAAAGTAAGCCACACTCAATACAAATTTTTGAATATGCTTTCACCTTTGAGTTGTATGATGAACAATGAACAAACGCTTCTTACAGCTCGAGCAGAAAGCGATAACTGACCGTTGACACTCTCAGGCGATTAGCAGGTTACTAAGCTAGTGGAACAATACCGAGGTCACTGCATTGCAAGGGAACCACAAATATGTCCGATTCGCGGCAGGGCCAGAAATTGACTGCTATGTATCTATCACATTAACACTAAAGAAGATTGTAAATTTGCTCAGGGATTGTTATATTTCAGGCATGTTCCAATCTTGCATTCTTGTGCTTAGTGGGCATTTTGGGAAACTATCCTAGAATCGAAAGTTTTTAAGAGGCACTCTGTATTTTTTTCTATGATTATAAATTGGTTCCTGAAATCAGCTGTTTATAAAGACACGTTATAATTATCAAACGAACTGTTTTTGCATACTAGCCATGTGTAAGCACTAAGTTGGGAAACTGAGTCAGACTAAAAATGCAATGCCACGGCCCTTAGATCTCGTACCTTCAGCTTCCTATGCACATACTCTTATAATTACGTAGGCGAGTGACTCGTACGTCCATTAGATGGTTTCAAATGACTCGTGCATTCCGACAAACTCCCAACACGATCTCAGATATTACAAATGTTACATTTCAAAGGTGACTTGCCATTTTACAATAGCTTACATTTTCCAACTTAACAGTTAACAGCTTGGATAATTATTATTTCCCAATGGTTGCAGCATTCCAAAGCGCTTTAAAATATAACATCTCTAATATTTGAGAGTGTGTTCAAGGTTTACCGGCATACGAGTCAAAAATGAGCCTAATCCCGTACAGATACATAATCATGGTGAGGACCTTGTCATAGAGCCGAGAATCCGTAATTCGAGTCACAACCGTGGAAGTGAATTTTTCAAGCCTGATTCAAATTCAAATAACAGGAAGTTTCCAACAAGTGCTGTAAAACATTAAAAGAAAATAATATTGCTTATTTTCTTGTAGATGGGAGGAGAATATTAGAATACAGTAGGCTTTGAGCGACAGTAAAATGTTTTGAAGCTTTGAGATCCCGTTCTCTTTGCATGCTTAACATATAAAAAATGAGCAACAATGTTCCATTTCATGAAAGTTTTTAAATTTTCCAAAACTAACACAAATAACAAGGAATATCTCCGAAATAGTTTACTCTACAAAGAAATTTATTCGGACATAAATTGTGTGTTTTAGCGAGATCTACATTTTTTGTGTGCTAAGATTTTGTCTATCTCTTACGGTTTACGAGTTATTCAAACGTCATCCAGAGTAAACAGGTCTACATAGGCTATAGGCAGAAAATTCAAAATATAGATTTCATTTGTCATACAAATATGTTAAACACATAACATTTTAATCAAAATCATTAGAGCCATTTTCAGAAAAATAAACATTTTCCATATAAAGGGTAGTTTAGGGTGGGGCTATTTTCTTTAAAAACTTCAAGTTGCATCCTTGAAAGAGATTAAACTTAATACCAACTTTGGTTTTTAAGTTATGCAGTCCACAGACTGACAGACAGACTGACACACACGCGGACCTTTTTCTAAAAATTCTTTTTTGGATTCAGGGGGTCTGAAGGTATATTTTCGGTGAAATCTCGGGATCAAATTTTTGGGTGGAATACAATACTTCCTTCTACTTACTAGTAGAGAAAGTAATTGAATGGCTCCTAAGTAAACTAGCTATTTTCTAATCAATTAAAAATGAATCGACTAACTTAGCTTAAATTCTTCTTCTTTATCTAACTACCCTCCCCGTAGGGGGGGGGGGGCTTACAAGCCAGTACCAAGGGTCAGATGCAGACGAACCTTTGGACCAGACAGAGTGACGACCGGGAAGCAGGTGGTCAGCCCGGCACCAGGTATGAGAATAAAGAAGAGAATGATATAAAATGCAGGTGAAATGGATGAATGGAAAGGTGATGATTGAGCAGATGGTGGAATAAATGGTGGGGGGGGGGGGTGGGAGCCAGAGAACCCGGAGATAACCCGTCCAGACGCCGGTTCGTACACCTCGAATGCAGGTCATCTGGGATCGAACCCGTCCCGCATAGGCGAACGATCTAACCGCTCGGCCACGGTGCCGTCTGCTTTGAATTCATATAAATAAAATTCATTTCGTGTGTTCAGTTGTTGACTTAAACAATGTATTTACCTTTAAATTTGTTATCGATTTCAAGCAAATTTGAAGATTGTGGCAGTTCTTCTTTATATAACTTTATCTATGTATGTTCTTGCAGCAGTTGCCTTGTGCATAGGAATGGAAAAAGAGACGCCAGTAGGTGTTTGAATTATGAAATATAATTCTACCACATTTTGCGATTTTTTGAAATGGCTGTACCTGTAAGGAGGTGTTGTAACAGACTCGTCCTATTGGGACAATCTGTTTAAGATAAGCTTTATCAAAATAAGACTAACTTTGTTTATGCACTGGAGCGACATTTCCCAAGGAAGGTTAGCTGTTTCACGGTAGACGATTCCTTGCTCTGCTGGAAGAACCAGAAGCCAGTTGCTTCAATTTGTCTGCGTCGCGAAGTAACAGCAGGGTTCCCAAGGAACCACTTGTCAAAATGATAAGTGTATGGACGGCCCTGGAATATGGGTTTTTATATCCCTTGCCCGCAGGGATGTTATCTTGTTTCCGCGTTGTTGGCTTCTTAATCGCGCCGCCTCTTCTTTGCAAGACTAAAGCGGCTTAAGAGATATGCCATAGACAAACTTGGATTTCCGTCGAGAATTTACAAAACTTCTCTTGGTTGCAGTATGCTGGTGGATGAGAGACGCAAGAACAAGTTTGTGTTCTCTTCTTGGTAACCTACTTTCTAGAAAAAAAGTTATCGTGCTGCCTTGCTATGACTAAATTCTGGTGACTGGAATCAACCTAAAGGTATCTGCTGTTTGAGTGTGGCATTGCTTCCCTGATTGTGCAGCTGGGAAGCTTGGAGTAGCTGGCAATTTTTATTAAGAGGAAGAGAATTATGGCAGACACAAAATTTAATGACGGTGACACCCGGCCACTATTATTCTCTTTCCTGATGTGCATACAAATTTTGTGGGCGGAAACGGTATTTATGTTACCAGCTTTACACCTTTGATTGAGGTAATAAAGAGTCTATATATCTCCCACATTGTTTAATATGTACAGATGACACGATAATTGAAAGAAAAGACTGGTAAAAATTCGCGTTAATTTTCGACGAGGAAGATAAATTGCAATGTGCACTACATTCCCTAAATAAAGCATGCGAAAAATAAAAATTTCAAATTTCATTTAAATAGCAAAGATCCTTGACGAAGTTTTATGAGTCCCATGTTATGTGCGCCAAGTTTGCGGTGGTTGTCCCAGGCAGGCAATACTAAGCCCCGCGTGGAAGTTAAGTTTGAAGGTGTATTTTCTTCGCTGGAGAGGTCCTTGAAGGTCTTGTAGTCCTGTAGATTTGCTCTATAAATGGTCTATAACTTTGCCCTGGCTAACCATTAGAGCTGAAGCTGCACTATCTGCAGGGTATGCGTGAGCGGTGTTGACGGACTAAGAAAACACACACACACAGTTCCTTCTAATGAATTCAATGCTTGGCACGTTTTCACGATCAATATTCACCATGAGTTGTCGCCATTTGAAAGTAAAGTTAGTATTACGTTACCCTGCCTCAGTTAAAATAGGTTGAATCGTTGAAATCTGCTGCGGTGGAATAATTCACTTTCCTAATTTTAAAAATATACTTCACCGCTTAATACACTGCTGAGAAATACTGTTAATGCAGAGAAATACTCTATAATGTTCGCGGTAATAAATGTTATGTCTTGGGGCGAATCAATGTTTGTGACTACGGCAGGCGATATGCGACTGCACCGTCGCGGGTTTCAAATCAGAGTAGGATGTCACGCTATGCTTCCAACTAAAGAACCCGCGGGCTTTAGACTCGCTTCAGACTGAATTCTCAATAAACCGCTAGCTAGCGAACTCTTAGCGCCTGGGCATTTCCTGGATAACTAGCCGAACGAGTTTGGCCTACCGACCGTGTCCCTTATTACCGCAGGTATCCAAACCAAAACATTAGCAGGCATCTTTCAGCAGTAACATTTTAAACGTATGAACCTGAAGCAGTACATTATATTACTCTGAATTAGAATATTTACTCACATACTAGTTAGTGAATTTAAACGGCGTCGGTAAATTGCCTCCTGTTTACTTGAATTCTATAGCGTAAATTGTCTCCCCCATTCATCTGGGTATTTTGCCTTTACTTCCAGTCCGCCACTGCTAACTGAAGTGTTTCGAGCCAGACATGAATATCCCACAAAATTAAAAATACCGTTTTTCCCGTTTTAATGGCTTCTTAAACAAGTAGTTATTCGTTAATAATCATAAACCACAATTTTCTTTCCCATATGCAGGCTCAGGACTGTCAGTAAAGCAAGATGCAAATTACTGTTATGGTTAGAATGTGGTGAAAAACATACAACTTGAAGTGTTGTTAAAACACGCGTCATTCCTTAATCTGGTAGGAATTTAAAAGAAACAGCCCTTAAAAACTGAAGTCTAATAATAATTCCTTGTCGGAATGCTAATATTTTATTTTGTAAAAATATTTCTTTCGTAAGAGCATATTTATTTCCTACACTTCTGAGCAGTACATAAGTATCGCTTTGTATTTCCTTCAGTACTTCAGTCACGATATAAATATTTAGATGACTGGCGTTGAAAAGACTTCATTTTTCTGTGGAAAGATTCGCAGCTCCTGGTAGTGCGTCAAATTGATGATGAGTTCAGCCCACATCGTAGGAGGGAAGAATGTAATCGGTGAATTCTTTTATTCCTTCGTCTTCTGGTTGAAATGCCATTATATGTACGAAGCATTCACCAACATCTTCAGGTTACAGGAATGGAAATCCAAAGAATAACCTAAGAAATTTGATTCTTTCTTCTTCTTTATACACAGAACTTAGTCTCAAAGCTTGAAATTTTCTGTACCAACGCTGACCTAGATGAAATCTACATCCCTCCAGGTCTATTTCAGGCCACACTGTCTTCACGACTTTGTGGATTGCCGCTTAAAAATCTGCGTATACACGTGAGCAATGCAAATTTAAATTATGTTTGTTACATTCATTAACAATGTGCCTAAATGCTTCATGTCGAAATCCATCATGTCATCACTTAGAACGAAGTAGTACCAACCGAAATCCATCATGTCGTCATATAGAATGAAGTAGTACCAACCGAAATCCATCATGTCGTCATATAGAATGAAGTAGTACCAACCGAAATCCATCATGTCGTCATATAGAATGAAGTAGTACCAGCCGAAATCCATCATGTCGACATATAGAATGAAGTAGTACCAACCGAAATCCATCATGTCGTCATATAGAATGAAGTAGTACCAACCGAAATCCATCATGCCGTCATATAGAATGAAAGTAGTAGCAACCGAAATCCATCATGTCGTCATATAGAATGAAAGTAGTACCAGCCGAAATCCATCATGTCGACATATAGAATGAAGTAGTACCAACCGAAATCCATCATGTCGACATATAGAATGAAGTAGTACAAACCGAAATCCATCATGCCGTCATATAGAATGAAAGTAGTAGCAACCGAAATCCATCATGTCGACATATAGAATGAAGTAGTACCAACCGAAATCCATCATGCCGTCATATAGAATGAAAGTAGTAGCAACCGAAATCCATCATGCCGTCATATAGAATGAAGTAGTACCAACCGAAATCCATCATGCCGTCATATAGAATGAAAGTAGTAGCAACCGAAATCCATCATGTCGTCATATAGAATGAAAGTAGTAGCAACCGAAATCCATCATGTCGACATATAGAATGAAGTAGTACCAACCGAAATCCATCATGTCGTCATATAGAATGTAGTAGTACCAACCGAAATCCATCATGTCGACATATAGAATGAAGTAGTACCAACCGAAATCCATCATGTCGACATATAGAATGAAGTAGTACCAACCGAAATCCATCATGCCGTCATATAGAAAGAAAGTAGTAGCAACCGAAATCCATCATGTCGTCATATAGAATGAAGTAGTACCAACCGAAATCCATCATGTCGTCATATAGAATGAAAGTAGTAGCAACCGAAATCCATCATGTCGTCATATAGAATGAAGTAGTGCAAACCGAAATCCATCATGTCGTCATATAGAATGAAGTAGTACAAACCGAAATCCATCATGTCGTTATATAGAATGAAGTAGTACCAACCGAAATCCATCATGTCGTCATATAGAATGAAGTAGTACCAACCGAAATCCATCATGTCGTCATATAGCATGAAGTAGTACCAACCGAAATCCATCATGTCGTCATATAGAATGAAGTAGTACCAACCGAAATCCATCATGTCGTCATATAGCATGAAGTAGTACCAACCGAAATCCATCATGTCGTCATATAGAATGAAGTAGTACCAACCGAAATCCATCATGTCGTCATATAGCATGAAGTAGTACCAACCGAAATCCATCATGTCGTCATATAGAATGAAGTAGTACCAACCGAAATCCATCATGTCGTCATATAGCATGAAGTAGTACCAACCGAAATCCATTCAGTGGCGGATTTACAAATTTGAAATACTCAGCGACATGGAGGTAATTTACGCACATTATCTCAGGTATCTGGGAGGCAATTTACGTACCCGTGAAAAGACAAAATGTACCCTGGGAGGCAATTTACATCACCCCAATTTAAATACTATTGCTTCCTGTCATAAAATTATCCAGTCGTAATAATCATTATATTAAATACATTCACATTACTTTCTCATTATAATTTTAATTATCATTTAATTCATTATTAAAATCATATTTAGTAATACGGCTAATAATTACAGTATCATCCTAGTCTTTAAGGGTAAGTACCCAGTCAGAAGTAAAATAATAATAATAATAATAATAATAATAATAATAATAATAATAATAATAATAATAATAATAATAATAATAATAATAATAATAATAATAATAATAGTAATAATCATACGAGTATAAGACTACATACGAGATAAGACTAGAACAGATTTCGATGTTTAATTTTTAGGTACGTCAGTATCATATCATAAAGGAAACGATATTGACTTTAAACTTACTATATTTTTAAATATTTGTGGAACGCTGAAGAAAACCCTGAAAAAAAACTAACCAGGAAAGAAACACAAATTAAAGTTTATAATGTGACGGCGCTGCCTGTTTCATTATATGGAGATGAAACATAGACTGTGGGCAAAAGGAACTAAAAAGCAATTGAAACAGCAGAGATGAGATATTTAAGATCAGTAAACGGAAGTAAGCTAAAGACAGAATTTCAAATTAAACTTTAGGGAAGACCTAAACATTAAATATGAAAATAATTGATTAAATAATGTGGAATGAATTGCGGAAAATACAATTTCAAAAATAACAATGGAGTATGAACTAATAGGAATTCGAGAAGGCAGACCGAATAAGAGATGGAAAAATTGCGTGAGACCGGAACAGACATGAGAGGAAGAAGAAAAAAAGAAGATTTACAGATGCAGTAGCGACTCCAGGTCGCGAAGGCCGTGCACTTTCAGGGTCGCTGACTACGTTCCACCCTCCAGTTCTGCACCCCGCTCATGACACCTATAGTGGGAAGAATTGGGGGACACAGCGGCCGGGCGGTACGCCTTGGTCCGCGAAGGTCTGTTGCGCTAGATGTTAGCTTTACAGGTAAAGCATCGCACAGTGTAGCAGTCTCTGATTGGATTTTGTATTGAGCAGCTCATCCTGTCAACTGCCATTAAATTTTGTGTCAGCCAGAATTGACTTCATTTCAAGCGCGAACATATTTTACTTTCTCTACCATGTACACAGTAAATATAGAAGATGTTGCACTCCATCCAAAACATAGCTATCAAAGCTTCACTGTGAATACGCGTTATGAGGTATACTGCATACAAAGAAACCATTTTTATTTTCTCTACTGCGAACATAAGTAGACAGAGAAAGTACTGCATTCCTTTAAAACAATTCCATGCCCAGCTGTCTCGTTCGACTCTCCCAACTCCCTTTTGCCTCAACAACTGCCTTCTCTCTTGAGTCCTGCAAGCTTTTACCCGGAGATGGTGTATCACGGATTTTTCTGGAAATTCACCTCTTTCCGAACTTGCCGACAGCCAGACGATTCGCGTAGGATTTGGAAAATCCTTTTTTCTGCCGCTCTGATTGTTGTCACGCATTCACAAGCAGTGGCGCGAGGCAGCCTGGCCTTGAGCAACTTTGATGCATGCTGGCCTGGCATTTGGTGTGATGTGGCTTGACCCTGAACGTCTTTTGATCTGTGCTGCCGTTCTCAACCGGCGTCACAATGCTCTTCAGTGCACTGCAATATAGGTAACAGTTCATAAACAACAAACCTCACGCTGTAATTCTTCACTTATATTTCTCTATTTAGATGAAAGTGTACACTGCAGTTACTGATGACTTTATTTGTAAATCTCAATTTACTCTGTCGCAATGAACGCTCTTTAGCTCTTTGGCCTCCTTGCGATCCCCATAAACAGTAGTAGGCCCTAGAGAGGTCATTTTAATTTGGGCAGCTACAGCAGCATCCCGCTCTGGGCTAAAATGGGAGAAACAATTTATCGAATTTTGGTTTCCATGGCGCGCTAGCTTGTCCTTTACGTAGGAAACTGTGGGTTAGAGTTACGTCTCAGTAATGCATTTTTTCTGTGTAAACATGTGTGTCTGTATCAGGTAAATATTTACAAGATAGGCAGGAGAAGCAGAAGACTATAGGGAAAAAACAAAAGAAAGGACATTCATGGCGTATATTATATAGCTGGTGGGCAGAGGTAGAAATAATTAGGAGAAATAGGAATGGAATATGTATGGAGGTTAGAAGAAAGGAACGCAATCGATTTGGGTAAATTGATGGGCCAGAATAGACGACACATAAAAGCAAACGTTTTGGGAAATTTAGAAAATGTAGAAGCACTGCGCCTGTATAAACAAGTAAAAAGAAATCAGGGACGAGAATCATATGTAGATTACTGTAGCAAACAAGGAACATAAAGGTTAGCTTGAATGAGAACGATGCAATACTTCTAAAAAGGTTAAGAGCTAGCGAAAAAGGAATTATGGGTGAAGGTTTAGCATTGTGGAGAGAAAAGGTCTGATAGAAAAAAATAGGAAAATGTAGAGGAAAATAGTAGTGATAAAGATATCCGGAAAAGAAGAAAGGAAAATCAGAGACATTGGCGAACTTTTCCACAAAGTACATAAAAGAAAAACGGGAAAGAAATGTGAATAATATAAGAAAGGAAAGGGAAATAAATAAAGGGGATGGTAGACAAGAACTATCCGACAGAACGAAAGGCCAGGGTGCCATGGAAGTCGAGGTAGCACCGAAGTAAGTAAAGGGTACATAGTGCAAGATACATAAATTGAAATTTTATAAGAGTATTTAAAGAATTTGTACAAACAGCTCATTCATTCATGGAATATATAGAAGTAAACATTATTAAAAGACCAAAGGATGCCTAATATGTAAACAATAAGTAAACATAAAAGTACGTAGTTTGATTAAGCATCTTTTACCACTTCACAGTCCGCTAGTCTAGACACCTATACTTGTGAGTGACCATTAAACTACATAATTAGTCATTTCTAAATCCACAAAGTTTGTACAATCTACCAGCCGTGTTGTGGTCTTGGGGAGTAACGTCAACAGTTTTGAGTTCACAATGGATAATGTGAAAGGAGTAAAAAATAGACAAGTTAACATGTGCAACGAAATGTAGTGGAATTTAAGGGTATTTTCAGCAGTGATAGTAAAATCGTGTATTGTCAGCCATGTTGTAAAGCTATAATGCCATACCAACGTTCAAAGTAGCACAACATTTGAGTACTAACAAACATTCAAAAGTCAGCGTCAATTTTTCGTGACCTTTCGTCAATCTTTCTGGGTAGAAAATTTAAGGGAGTATGTGGTCCTATGCTGTAACTCATTACCTGATGTTCCCTTCCAGAAAAAATGTGTGATGAATGCTAGGTACATTTATATTAGCCCAGTCATTAAAAATATTTAAAAAAAATTGTTTTGGCACAGATGTTTGACATTTTCAGCAAATGAAAAATAAATACTCCTCAAGTGTTTAGCATATAAAACTCCGAGCCGTAGTCATCACGCAGGTGGGAGTCTGAAATGATTGAGTTTATGCATGATGAAATCATGCATATAGACCATCAAGAATATAGACCTCAAGAGAACACCAAAACGAAACGTCTACAGAGGATGTAGAAACTCATACAAAGAGTTAAATATTAACCAATACCTAATGCTAGATGTGATTATGAGCTTCATAAGGCAATAATTACACAAAACTAAAGATTTACTGGAAGTCGCCACCTCACTTTGCTTGCCTATGTATCAGCTATACCGCAATGGTGGGCGCTTATGCCTAGTAAATCCTTGTGTTCCAAGCAAGTGTTGATAAACAGTCATACAAATAAATCTAAAACATAATTTATAACATATTTTAATGTTTGCAGTTAGAAACGCTGGAGAGGTGACTGTATCGTTTTGTTTCTATTGGCGTATACGTTCCATCAATTTCAGTGCTTCAAATTTTATTGCAAATATAGCCGGATTTGTATACAACACGCATGTTTTTACAGAATCATACAAAAAGTACTGAATATCACTGCTTACACTTCAGTTTTTTTCGTTATTTTTAACTTTTTTCAGAAAAGAAGTTATAAGTAACATCCCATGTGTTGTATACAAACTGTAGATTTTCAGATATACGCGGATTATATACCTTCACAGACTTTCACAATTTGAGCACTGTTTCATAATGCATATAGAGGATAATGCATATTTTATGTTTTAATAAAAAAAATGTTTTACTCTTGAATGGAGTATTCAATTACAATTTTTCCCCATTAGGTAATTGGAAATTTATCAATTTATTAATCTCTGCAATCAATAAATAAAATAAAAATTAATGCATGTGTGTAGTGTAGGCTTTTGACGAAAAAGCTCGCGGGGTATTCTGATCTTTGTAGGTAAACGGGCAGGGGCGGGGGGGGGGGGGGGGAGTATCGACTCCATGTCTAGGGGTAATACGCTAGTTCACGAGGTCACGGGTCACGGGTTCTAACCTAGAGGATGCAGAGTGAGTTTTTCGGGCGTAAAAATGACAACATGGCCTCATTCGGAAGGGAAGTAAAACCTGTCGTCCCATTTGGTTCATTTAGGGCTCGTGAAAGAACCTGAAACCTGATAAAGGGGACTATAAGCAAAATTAATTGGTCTTTCACGCCCCACATGGAATTGAATGCTGAGAACCATAACAGTTGAAAAACGCCCATAAATAGGTCGTAAATTTTCTCAGATAGCGATAGTCTTTGATGTCAATACACTCCTTACAGACACATTCGCATGAAGGAACACAATATGTATTTTGCAGGATAACTCTAAAACAATTTCTGTCAAACTCGAATCGTATACGACTTACACTTTGGAAAACAATACTGTGGAGTTTCAAAGAAATAACATGTAGTAGTATAAAAAAATATCGACCTTGGTGTCAAATCCACAGTTTTAAGAGCCGTTCAAACGGATAGTGACCCGCATGATTGCAATTAGTCCGAGAGCCCATCACTATAGTGGATACGCACACGCACACGTACACGCACACACATCCACAAACACACACACACACACACACACACACACACACACATCGTAATCCCTAAAATGGAGGACCCCGTGTTTTCGCTGCAGCTCGATACGATCTGACGGTCCTACGTTAATGCTGGCGAGACACAAAAGCCTTTGCTTTTATTGGTAAGAGGTTGTCAAAAGGAAACACTTTGTTGGAGTTTTTTTCATTCGTATTAACATATGGTTAAGGATGTAATTTTTAGCCCTTGAAATAAAAAGTTTCGTATTTTGATGCATGCATTTAGGAATTTGTAGCACATATATTTGTAGTTAAGCGTTTTGAAGCATTGGAAATAAAACATACAACTGATAACAGATAACGTCTGTTGATAAAAGTGCATTTTGAAGGATTAATAGTGAAATAAAACGGAATAAAGTATTAAATATTAAATGGCATTTTAAATGTCGCATACATTCACAGACAAAAATATAGTTGATACAGGCGAAAAAAATAACAAGCTGTATTCTGATATAAAACCCCGAACAATAAAAAGCCAATAAACATAATTAACTAAAAACCATTGAAGTTCTTAAATTAATAACAATGTTGAATGAAAAATTACAACATACCTCAACTTCTCGTTCTGTCATTCGCATTATTACAATTAAATATACAATATTTGTCTGCAGCTATGGGTGGAATCTCAAATACTTTGCATAACTTTTGAAGAAAAGTCTGGGTACTTCAGGCTAAAAAGTCGGTAGTGCTATTTGCACACAGTCAACAACCTTATTTTTCTGCATTGTTTGTACATACCAAGAGTTGGGAATGAATTTGTACTTTCACTTAAACCTCCCAATCGTTGACAATATTTGGCTATTAATGACGGAATTGAAAGTTCTACCAACTTATTGGAAGAGGGAACAAATGTGTTTCGTATTTTCTTCTGCGCCACTTATTCATCTTTTGTTGCATTTAAGCAAATATTCCACATTTTCATTAGGAAAACAGTCCATGAATTGCAACAAAGTTCACATTTATATAACATTTTAGTATAACTTACATCGTTTGCAGATGATCAAGTGATCATAGTGCAAGACATGAGGATGTTGAATATATGTTTAGGAAACTGAAGAAAAAATATGAAAAATGGGGAGTAAAATAAATTTGGAGAAAATAAGGTTACTGGGACGTTGGTAAGCAACTAGAAATTTAGTTTTAGAAGATGGAACACGTATAAAGGGTTGTGGCCAGTTTAAATATATAGGTGTAAATATCAATAAGGAGACAAAACAACAAGGATATCGAAGAAAATGCTATAATGGGATCCCCTGGGGAGAAGGAATAGAGGTAGACCGGAACACACAACTGAACAACTGATGACTCGAAAAGAATTAGAACCAGAGGATTGGGAAGACAGCGAAACTTGGAGAAAGAGAATTACAATTTGAAATTTAGGCCACAGGAAAATGTATCAAACATTAAAAACTGTATATAAATAAAAAAATTCTGATGTGTTGCACTCGCATGACTTTCTCTACTCTTGTGACTACCATTCTTACAAAAACTTATGCTTCTATCTTCTTCGTGATAGTTGAGATAAACATTTGCAGAAATTATCTTATTGTTTATCTTCTTGTAGGTAAAAGGAGAATATGGGATACAGTAGACTTTGAGCGGTACTCAAATCTTTTAAAGCTTCGAGATTCCGTTTCTTTGCACGGCTAAGATATAAAAAACTCAAAATGATCTTCCATTTAACGAAAGTTTAAGTATTCCAAAACTCACACAAATAACAAGAAATATTTCGGAAATGATCCATTCTACAAAAAGATTTATTTGGTCATTGTGTCTTTTAAGGAGATTAACAGTTTTTGGTAGGTATAGCAAGATTTGGTCAATCTCTTACGGTTTACCAATTATGCAAAAGCCGTCCAGAGTAAACAGGACTAAATGGGTATAGCCAGAAAATTCAAAATATACATTTCATTTGTCTTAAAAATATCTCATTAAAGCTATTTTCGAGATAATCAAAATTTTTTGAAAAATTTTCCAAGTATGGGGAATTTTAGGATGGAGGAATTTTTTCAAAATCTTCGTGTCACATCCTTGAAAGACATTAAACCTAAATACAAACTTTGGTCTTAACCGACATTTTGTTTTTGAGTTATGCTGTAAACAGACTCATAGACACACACACACATACGCGCGCGAGAACATTTTTCTAAAAGTGATTTTGTTAGATTCAGGGGACCTCAAAACATATATTTCCGGTGAAATCTCGACATCGAAGTTTTGGGTGAAATACAATACTTCCTGTACTTACTATACGTAGTAGAGAAAGTAAAATTATAATTTACGGACTTTGACACAAATTCGCATTTTGTCGCAGTTTCAGAACACACTAAGCAGTGGTTTTAGAGCTGTGAAAAATGTAAATACAAGCCTTTGCGAGCATTTTGCGCTATATCGCATGCGTACTTTGCAGTATGATTAATCCGCGTACAAATACGGGTTCTAATTATTAACGTTTACCAGAAGACTCTTTGCCTAGGTTAATCAAGTATGGTTGATCAGGCATGGAATTCTCCAGTAAACAGCGGAGAAAGACAGACAGACAGACAGACAGACAGACAGACAGACAGACAGACAGACAGACAGACAGAGAGACGGAGAGAGAGAGACAGAGCGAGCGAGTCAGTCTGTTTCTCTTTTCTTTTTTTTTTTGCCCAAACTGTCTCTCATGGCTGCTGTTTTGATCTAGATGTTATTAACATGATGGATTGCCGACACCACAAAAAGTCTATTCCAAAACAAAGCAACTTTATCTATGGATATTGTGCTGGAAGTGTTAACACGCTATTTTATCCCAACGCGTACAATGGCGGGTTAGTGTTGTCTTTGTTAAGAAAGGACACGAACATTTTGCGAAGTTTTTCTCTTAAATGTCCATTTTCACTGTATCACTCATATTAGTAAGGTGACAGTAATCAGCAAAATAACTGTAAAGTGTAGATACAAGATTAAGGGGTACACGCTGCCTCGATTTTATTTTATAGTGTAATCTGCAAAACTAAGTAGTGTAATACCCATGTATACCATTATGGTTTGGGCTCATGTGGGAAACATACATATTAGGTGCTACAGTAGTGCTACAGTACTGCCTTACCAGGAGAAGGCGAGAGGGGTCTAGGGCATGAGAGGAGGCTTCAACTGTTGATCTTTTGACAGTGGATTTGTTTACTATGACATGTGTGTATGTGAATCACTTTCGTTGCCAGATCTAATACTTGTATTGTAACAAAAGCGACAGTTCTCTTTTACTTCCGTCAATAGACTTCAGTCCTTCTTGATATTACAACTCAGTTGTTTTCCTCTCGTAACCTTGACTCACTCCTTTCTGTCTTTCTTCACTATCCTGTCTCTCAAACAGCTGACTTTGACAAAACAATCACTCAACACTCACTAACTGCTTCTCTATCTTCCTCCACTATGCACCGGTTCTCTCACGTACACACACAGCTGACACACTCACACACACACACACACACACACACACACACACACACACACACACACTGAAACTAAAGGTTGAACTGACTCACTGCCGCAGCATAACTGGAAAACTCTGAGCTGTCTTATAACCCTTGGTTATGAGATGACATCTAAGTGATCTAAAAGATATCACATAGGGACTAACACTTTACATGTGTAAATCACTCCACCTTCTATGTCGAATATGAAACTGGGTCAATGTGAATTCAAAACTAATTAAAACTATAATGCATTTCTCTGCTTGTTCTTATATGCTGTTCTAAATCCTTTTGGCCGATTTCTTGACTAATACTGAAAGTTCTTGTGTCTCCTGTCCTCTTAATGAAAATGTCGCCACATATTTCAAGATAGAGTATATATTTTCTAAAGCCATTCAGGAAATAAATGGAAAGGCCTTTAGATCACGATTTCCTCTTCTTAATCTATGTTACAGGCTTAGTTAACGGCAGTTATTTCCTCTTACCTGGATCAAATAGTATAAATGAATAATAATGGCAACATAGAAGGGTTAATAATAGATTATTACTACCACCGTTATTACTATAATTATTATTCTTATATAATTTTTTAACGTTTAAGGCCATCTACGAACCACGTTAAGCAACTCACTGCATTTATATTAACTTTATTAATTATTATTATTATTATTATTATTATTATTATTATTATTATTATTATTATTAGTAGTAGTAGTAGTAGTAGTAGTATTAGTATTATTATTATTGTTGTTCAAATAATGCTTTGTTTTGGGGCATTTTTATGCATTTTAAAATTATTAATCAAAACTCACGAGCTCCTAGGATAAAAACGAAATTAATCCGAAAATTGGTGAATGTTGGACAGAGCAGGGAGTGAAGCTAATGGGAATGTCACAATCACGGTATGGGGGAAGGACTCATTTCGGCAGCGGAAAAGGTTGGGTCGAGTCTAGTTTGTGTGCAGGGGAATTCTGGTCATTATCGATCACTTATCCTTTTTTTACCCTTTTTTTCCGCCTCCTCTCTCATTCTTCCTCTCTTCTGTTTTACCTGCCTAAAACACGATCTCACATCAGGGCTTATACCGAATGACATTTGGTTCAGACCACGCGCGTTGACAGTCCGGGGTTGTGCAGGGACGATAACAACATAAAGCTTTTGAGGGCGGTAGCAAAAAAACCCCTTCCCCTGCTTCTCTATTTTTTAAACCTGAAAAATAAGTTAGAAAGTGGTACGTTTGAAAGTTTCATAGTAGTGATTTTTAATCCGAAGTAATAACTACCACCATCATGCATATTAACCCCCGTCGTATATATGACTACATACATACACATACTTTTAGCTATTTTAAATAATTTACATGAATAAGACATGGACATTAATCAATTGCACTAGGTAAGGCACTTGCAATCAATAAAATAAAATGGCCTTTCAATTAACCAATTAAAATCTTTCTTTTCAAAACACTCATGTTTAACAATTTATATTTAGTGTTTAATTTATTATAAAATTCTACACTATTAAAATAATGTTTCCTTCGCCAAAGCAAGTCTACAGTTAGGTATATTTAATTTGTCGTATTCTTAAGTTAAGTTCATATTGATTCAGATGTATATGTACACATGCCAAAACAAAATATAAACAAATTAAAAGCAGTAACTATTCTCAATTGGTAAAGCAATGGTTTTCAATGTTTCTCTGGTTCCTTATTAGGCACAATCTTGATACATTTTTTGCCACGACAATATTTATTTGAAATTTGGGCTATTACCCAAAAAATGTATCCCATATGCATTGTCCTTGAAATAGAAGTATATGTTTTTCAATCTTCTATATGAATATTAATAATCTATGCTAATCCACTTAGTTTAATTCTTTATAATGGGTATACAAATAAAAGTTAAACACTTATTAGACATAAGCAAATCAATTACACTCCCCAAGTGGAAGACTTACATCTCCTAGACCTTAGAAACCCGTTGCGGAGCAAACGAACCTGGAAGCACGTGGACAGCCTAACACCAGGTGTGAGAGTGAGCAAGTGGATGATATGAAATGCAAGTGAAATGGATGATTGGAAAGGTGATGATGGAGCATTTGGTTGAATGAGAGGTGGGGAAAACCGGAGAACCCGGAGAAAACCCATCCAGACGCCGCTTCGTCCACTACGAACACCAATGCGGGTCCCTGAGTACAAACCCGGGCCGCGTTGGTGATTGGCGAACGGTCTAACCACTCGGCCGTGGCGCCGCTTGCTAATTAATTGAACTAAATAGCATATAAAACTAGGTCATTTATTCTCTCGGTGGTCCTGTATGCATGTGTGGCCTGGGCTAATGCCTCCAAAACTGCCCTCAAACAACTCCAAACCCTCCAAAACCTCTCCCTCAGAAAAATCCTCTCTGCTCCACTCCTCACCACCACCCAAACTCTTCACCTCGAAACTCATATCCCGTTCATCCCGGAGGCAATAGACAAAAGAGCAATGGCGGCATGGACGCGCATTAGGAACCACGAAAATGACGTGATCGCTAACATCGGCAAAGGCGAGCCGAAGCACCGCAAACATACTAGGATAAAAATGTTCTAGAAGCGGCTTGGCTCGCCGACTAATGCGCGTCCACGCAACCTCGTCCCTAAGCCACATACATGTTCCGGCAGAGGCCCTCGCCTCGGAAAATATTCAGGAGCTGCCACCGCGGGACAGTGTACATAGTGTAAATAGTGTAGTGCGCTGGGACGCATATTTCTGGTGTGCCCAGTGAAGATGTTTGTGTATGTGTGTACGAGTGTGTGTGTGGGTGAATGCGTGCGTGTATGTGTCTGTATATAATTTGTAAATATGTACATATGTATATATAACCCAAAGACGAAACAGACAAAAGACAAAAGAAAACTATTCTTCGTGACCTACAGATGGTCACCGTATGGGTTTTTTGTAGACACCGAAAAAGTGTATATATAAACAAAGCCAAATGTAAAAAAAATGTTAAATATAGCCTGTAAGCCGGGCCCATTGTACCGGCACCAGGCCAACACTTTTCTAATAAATAACTTGAACTTGAACTTGATTAACTTCTCTTTAAAATAATCTACCAAAGGATTCGAAGTCGTGAATTACTCACACTTTTAAGCACATTCCAGTGTTGCAACGGATACATGATTCGCAAAACTGAAGGGCACGTCATTTAGTAAACGTGGGACATTCATAAGGACTTCATTGGGATGGGGGACTAACACATTTCTCTAAGGATCTAATAACTTAGAAATTAATAGTAACCCTGTACTTGAATTATGGCATTACCAAAATATAAACCACTTCTAGTTAGCTTAGAAGTATGTGTATGTATGTGTGTCTATTTGTGAATTTGAAACAAATATGATTTTTAGACTGATTATAACCTATCATTCAATGCACATCGTTTTACTTGTGTTTTAAAATGCTTTCTTTTAATTTTTATGCCTGTTCGTAATTTATTAACATACACTAGCCAATTATTTAGATGTATGGTTTTCAATATTGGTTATGTTTTTGATTTTTTTAAGTGAACACAACCAAAACAAATGACTGCTAAATTTGGAAAGTCTTCTGGTCAAAATTTTGAATTTGAACTGGCAACTTTAAGGTTTAATTTGGCACCTATTTTTTAGAAAGAGAAAGAAATGGGTACTCTACATCTGTTTCTAAACCGCACTTTTATGGCGAGTCAGGCAGGACAGACACACCAGTGTTGGGTGATCCTTAATAACTGTCACATTGACAACCGATATTTCATTGCAAGAGTTGTAACACCACTGACGCCTGCTAACTCTCTTACCACTGCAGGTACTGGGTAGACCATTTTAAGAAAGAAAGCCACAGCCCGTGCTAGACAGGATAGTGCCAAGTTAAACCTCGTGCATGATCATTTTTAATGTATGATTACTAGGCTTAGTAGTCCAGCTACATTAAAGAGGAACCAAGTTATGTGCGTTCGTAGTGATGGCACAGTGTGGGGAATGGTTTTGTCCGTCTAGTGTACAGAGGAAGCGTGGTAGCTCACCTAATAAGCTTAGTGATTAGTTTTTGATTCAAAAGTTTACGTAGTATTTCTGTAACGTCCGGTATTCCTTGTTAAAATTAGTTACTATAATATTGTAATAGTGACAACCGTTTGAATTATTCAACTTTATTCTCCAAGATTAACATTAAAAAAAAATAATCAAGCATAACACAAGACGTTTGAAAGTCAGGTACAGACTTGGAAAGTTATCAGAGTGATGCTTTCATTAATCAATTTTAGAGCAATAAGCAAGCCTAAATGGTTGGAACCGAAGGCTTATTAAATGTGTTGTTTGGCATGAAATGCCTGGAGTTGGAGAGAGATGGCCGTTTTAATATTTGAAATATAAAGCACTTCACAACGAATGCCCAAAAATTTGTAGTGATGATCACATAAAATGGATAAACAAAACGCCCACTTTTACTACATAGGGCACCGCAGGCGATAATCAAATTAATTTTGAATTATTAAATGGAGAATTTGGATATGAGGCAGTCCCCTAACACCACAATAATGGTATGATAAACAAGAAGAAGAAGAAGAAGACGGCACTGAGAATTATGAGGCATTCACCACAACTTTCCGCGAATTTCAGTACTATTACAAGTATTACAAAATGGTTAATATGTTATTAATAGTCGATCAAGAAAGTGTGTAAATTCAACTAGTGTTGAAAATTTTATTAATATTATTTTGGAAAATAACCCCCAAAATTGCACGTTTTAAGAGGCTCAGTATATAAATTCAACTTAGTTGAAGTTTAACTCAATTTTTAAATGTCTCACCAAAATGTTCAAATTCTTGTAAATAAAACTTCAAATTAACCTGCAACAGTAACAATAGGACCTCAGCCTGTAAGAGCCTGCCCGTATAAACCAGTCTTAGTATTAAACCGAAGTCTCTAAACTTGAAACGTGTTACTGACATTGACATGTTGAGTTGTAGACGTGCATAGGTTGAACTATTTAGTGAGCAAGCGCAGAACAATAGATGCTCCATAGCTACGGACATACATATAAACAGTAGTGTCTGCGAAATCCCACGATATGTCAAGGAGGAGAATCGCGTATTGTAATACAGGGCAGTGGTCAGTGTTGCCAACTTAGCCTTTTTAAGGCTAGATCTGGCGTTTTTGAGAACCTATCTAGCTATAAATTTTCTAAAAGCTACAAGTAGCTTTCCTGGTCTTTTTTCTAAGCTTCATTAGCCTTTTCTAGCCTTTTTCATTTTTTACTTATCTACCAGTACCTTTAAAATAATACATCATTTAATCTCGCTACTGCAGCTATTCCACATGATGATATAATCCTTTTGGCGAATTCATGAATCTTTTGAATCTGGGAGTATGGATTCCACCAAGTTGTTAGATTCTTTGGCACTTTTTAGAAAAAGGTCTGTGTGTGTATCTCGAGCCTGTGGATAACATAACCCAAAAACGAAAAGCTGGTTAAAAAGCAAAGTTGGTATTTAAGTTTAATGTCTTTCATGGATGCGACACGAAGATTTTAAAGAAAATTCTTCACCCTAAACTACCCTTTACATGGAAAGTTTATCGAAAATTTAGATTTTTTCGAAAGTGTCTCTAACGATTTTGATTAAAATGCCATAGGTTTGAAATATCTTTGTGACAAATGAAATGTATATTTTGAATTTTCTGGCTATAACCTCTGTACTCCTATTTACTCTGGACGACTTTTGCATAACTGGTAAACGGTTACAGATAGAACAAATCTTACTATGAAAAACTGTAGATCTTTCTAAAATACACAATTTATGTCTGAATTTTTTTTTTATAAATTGGACCATTTCAGAGATAAGCCTTGTTATTTGTATTTCTGTCAAATGGAACATCGTTATTCAATTTGTTGTGTTAACCCTGCAATGAGAACGGGATTTGAAATCTTTAAAAGATTTGACAATCGCACAAAGCCTACTGTACACAAATATTCCCCTTGCACCTATAAGGAAATAAGTAATAAGATAATTTGTACAAATGTTTATCTTAAATAACACAAAGAAGATATAGGAAAAAGAGTTTGTAAGAATGGTTAGTACAAG
Source organism: Tenodera sinensis (assembly GCA_030765045.1). Lineage (NCBI taxonomy): Eukaryota > Metazoa > Arthropoda > Insecta > Mantodea > Mantidae > Tenodera > Tenodera sinensis. The sequence goes on along the minus strand of CM060965.1, from coordinate 150,744,982 downwards.
AGTAGAGAAAGTCATGTGAGTGCAACATATCAGATTTTTCATGCGCAGTCCCAGACGAAATATTGAAGCTTGTTGAAACAAATGCTGCATACATGTAAGAACCTAAGGGAAATCCCAGCTGCAGCAGTAGAAATGAGGCAGAGGGGGATGACGAAGACTACGTTTATTTTTGCTAGGTGATCCATGCATACTTATTAATAATGTAGTTTTCTAATATTTATATAGGTATTAAAATATAATTTAGCCTTTTCTAGCCTTTTTGGCAAGCCGATTTAGCTTGTTTTATTGAATTATAGTTGGCAACACTGGCAGTGGTATTCAACGTATTTATAACTCATTTAATACTGCACAAAAAGGGATTAAATTAAATTAAACGTTAGGTACCCGCTAAGAAGTCTTCGTGTACACTAGGTCAGATTAAATATGACTGATATAGGGAAAGAAGTATGGATGCGACGAACTTAATAAATACCCTGTGGTTGAAGATACCATCAGTGAGACGATAGCTGATTTGTGGTTCGATACATAAAACTAGTCACACTTGTGAGGTAAAAAGCGCAATAGCACTGACCATCCGCTTGCATAAGAGAAGTGGGGATCAGTGTTCCACCTGCTGTGAGTGTGATAAATACAAATTTTTGACTACCTCCCAGTTCTGATAACTTTTCTAGTCCCTTGCTCCCTCACCACTTTCTCCTATCTTGCGCATATGAAATATCACGCTTTACACAATCTGTGCGGTAAAAGCGAGCAGTACCGTCTCCAGTGAACCACACATTAAGCTGTCCACTTCGTAGTCTCCTTGCAGGTGTAACGGGAATATTAGATTAAAATAGGCTTTGAGCGATAGTCAAATCTTTTGAAGCTTAGAGATCACGTTCTCTTTGCACGTCTAACATATAAAAATGAACAACGATGTTCCATTTCACGAAATTCTTAGCTTTCCGAAACTGGCACAAATAACAAGGAATATCTCCGAAATGGTTCACTCTACAAAAAAATTTATTTCGACATAAATTGTGTGTTTTAGTGACATCTAGATTTTTTGTATAGCAAGATATTGTCTATCTCTTACGGTTTACGAATTATTCAAAAGCAATCCAGAGTAAACAGGACTATATAGGCTATAGTTAGAAAACTCAAAATATACATTTCATTTGTCATAAAAATATCTTAAACATATGGTATTTTAATCAAAATCGTTAGAGCCCTTTTCAAGAAAATCAAAATTTTCAAAAAATTCTCCATGTGAAGGGTAGTTTAGAATGGGGCTATTTTCTTCAAAATCTTCGTGTCGCATCCTTGAAAGACATTAAACTTAAATACCAACTTCAGTTTTTAACCGACTTTTCGTTTTTGAGTTATGCTGTCCACAGACTGACAGACTGACACACACACACACTCACACACACACACACACACACACACACACACACACACACCTACACACACACACACCTACACACACACACACACACACACACACACACACACACACACACACACACACGGATCTTTATCTAAAATGCTCTTTTTGGATTCAGGGTAAAAATGTAGATATCCTTAAAACAAACAATTTATGTGCAGAGGTATTTTTAGAGGTGGTGAATGGCTGACAACTGCGTAGTGGTTTATGGTCGAGTTCACTTTTATATTTATTAGATCATAAGGGATGTCAGGCTAGTATCTCTTCGCAGTAAACATCGGAACAGTACATGATCAAGCACAGTGTTCGCTCACATTATCAGCGGCTGTCTTGTTTATTTCAAGGAAGGAAACAGAGGCGTTACCCCCACCATCAATTTCCATGACGTCACTCGTGCAGATCTTAAACAGCTACGTATAAAAATGCCTCTATACAATGCCTTTTTGGCGAATTGAACCAACCATTTAGGGGATATTCCCCCACTTGGGACATTCCTATTTATTTATTTATTTTTTTTTTCAAATGGAAAGTCCTTATTCACCTTTTGTTGTCTTGGGTATGCAAACAAAACAGAATTCCAAAGCCGTTACATAGTAATCAGCTATAAAAGACTTGCCTACCGTTTAAAGCCTACTGTCCTTTGAACGTACGAGAAAATTAGGAATGAGATGTTTATTTTGATTAACATGAAGTGGATAGAGGAACGAGCGTTTGTAAGAATAATTGTACAAGAGGGGAGAAAGCCATGCGAGTGCTCTTTTTCTTTTTGCTGTTTTATTTCATGGCCATGCAATTCCAAGGCATTACATAGCCATCAGCTTTGAAAGACTTAAAAGCCATTTGTATTCCCATATGTATTTTGTACTACAAGAATAGTAATACATGAGGCTTAACCCATGAAGTGGGTTGATGATGGTAATGAAGAAATTGAAACAAAATATAATTTGTTACATTTGCATGACATCTCTAACCATTACCTTTTATTACTTTTTCTACTGTTAAGTAGAAGGAAGTATTGTATTCCACCCAAAAATTCGATGTCGAGATTTCACCGGAAAAAATATGTTTTGAGACCCACTGAATCCAAAAAAAGAATTTTTAGAAAAAGGTTCGTGTCTGTGGTGTGTGTGTGTGTGTGTGTGTGTGTGTGTGTGTGTGTGTGTGTGTGTGTGTGTGTGTGTGTGTGTGTGTGTGTGTGTATGTGTGTGTGTCAGTCTGTGTGTCTGTGGACAGCATTACTCAAAAACAAAAAGTCGGTTAAAAACCACAGTTGTTATTTACATTTAATGTCTATCAAAGGTGTGACACGAAGATTTTGAAGAAAGTATCCCCACCCTAAACTACCCTTTACATGGAAAATGTTTCCAAAATTTTGATTTTCTTGAAAATCGCTCTAACGATTTTGATTAAACTGTTATATGTTTAAGACATTTTTATGACAAATAAAATGTATATCTTGAAGTTTCTTGCTACAGCCCCTGTAGTACTTACTTTGGATGAGTTTTGCATAACTAGTAAACCGTTAAGATAGCCCAAATCTTACAGTACAAAAAATGTATGTCTTACTAAAATACACAATTTATGTCTGAATAAATTTTCTTGTAGGGTGAACCATTTCGGAGATATTCCTCGTTATGGTGCGAGTTTCGGAAAACAAAACTTTCGTAAAATGGAACATCGCTGTTCATTTTTTTATATGTTAAGTGTGCAAACAGAACGGAATCTCAAAGCTTTAAAAGATTTGACTATCGCTCAAAGCCTACTGTGTTCTAATATTCCCCTTGCACCTACAAGGAAATAAACAATAAGATAATTTGTACAAATGTTTATCTTAACTAACACGAAGAAGATATAGGAATAAGTGTTTGTAGGAATGGTTAGTACAAGAGAAGAGAAGAGAAAGTCATGTGAGTGCAGCACATCAGATTTTTTATATTGTTATTCTTGCAAAAAACGAAGCATCTGAATAACACCTAACTTGGTATTTAAATTCCATCTTCCAGAGGTGCGACACGACCTTTAAAAGAATATGATTCCACCCAACCTTCCCTTTACATAGACATTTTCTGACAACAGTTTATTTTCTCATGAATGGCTCTAATGCTTTTTATTAAAATAACATCAATAAGATAGATTTGTCCAGTGTTCTGTAGATAATAGTCAAATCTTGTTTCCTTTGGGATGGATTGTATGCAGCTTGTATGCAGCTGTGTATATTTGGTAAAGCGTAGGAGATAGACACAAATTTACTCACCAAATATTTAGATAAATGTACATTATACCCCGAATAGAATTTTTGATGTCATTAGTCATTTTCGAGATATTCGTTTATTTGGTTTTAATTTTCCATTATCCCATCAGGCATTTAAGTGCTACGTCAATAGCATTTTCTTGAGACGTCGAACAAAGAGACACCTACTTTTGTTCCCAATACACTTAAAACGAGATGTGTTCTGCAAACGTTTATCTCGATAAACATGAAGTATATTGATTGGAACACATAATATGTATTATGCTTATTCTTTGATGTTTTCGTTTATAAAATTTTAATGAGAACCTTTGGTAGCTAAATATTTCCTCTAGCAACTTTGTGGATAGAATTGGAAACACAGACTTCGGATGTGGTGCAATTTTTTTTTTAACTGGAAAATGAAATATTTTATAAGCTCTTACAATATGCATGGACCAAAATCAATAAATTAATCACTAGCCCGGGGGACGACGGACTTTGCTACATTAAAAATGTGCTGAATACAGCAACCACATGTGTTGTTAAAAACGTTATTTCTTGTATACTGTGGTTGAGAGATTAATTGTTGCTTTACGTGTTTTATCAGCACACACTGGCAAGCAGTCAATCAATAAATTAGTTCTCTTTTTATTATTCGGGCAGATGCTGCTGTAGTCCAGCACTTATATTTAAGTATTGCCTCTAGAGGAGCTACTGAAGAAAACGTGCTTTACTAATATCTTTACGATGTGCTGGGCACTATTACCTAATATTTGAAGATTAGAGGAGCTGTTTTGATACGTTGATAAAAAATTAGGATTAGTTACTCATTTATTTAAACTAAATTAAAACTCAACTGCTATTTTATTCATTATCTCACGATAAGGCCGCCTCCGTACCTCAACGATAACGCGCCTGCCTATGGTGCGGAGGACCAGGATTCGATCCCGGGTACCGGCGTGGGGATTTTTCCTCCGCTGGAAGATCTGGCACGGGTTCCAGTCAGCCTCGTTAGGTCTCTGTGGGGCCAATTGATCTACTTGATACGAAGTAGTGACCCCAGGTCGCGAAGGCAGCATAACCGGTCGGGAGGGCTCTAGGCGCTGACCAGAGTCAGTGGTAGAGGTGACGGACAAAGCAGCAGGGCGGTAAGTCTTGGCCCGCGAAGGGCGTTTCTAGTGTTTGTTGTTTTCATCTTCTTCATCTTCTTCTTCTTCTTCATTATATAAGATGTTCATTATGATATAAAAAGATTACAAGCAATAATTACAACAAAACATTAACTCACTCCATATGCTGTTTATGCTTCTCTGTGCGTTGTTTGGTGAAGCTAACATTCAATATGTTTACGCAAAACAAATGAAGATTGAAAACAAATTCACGGATATTAGGGAGGTGATAAAAGCAGACATAATTCGATACACTATTTCGTAGCATCTTATTGATCAAAAATTACATGGCGTAGTTGGAATGGGCTAGTCAACTTAAAATATCGCCCTTTATGTACAGCTTATTCGGTTTAACAAAACGCGTTAATTTAAACTATGTCTCGTAATAATAAGGGCATTTCTACTGGCGCAAATATAGTAAATTTCAATTGGAAAAAAATTCAATTGCTTATATATTTCATGGTTTGTTCTACCATCTGTTGTATTCCATCTCACTCTAATAGATAAAATGACCATTGTTGTGCCTTCTCAACCCAGTGGGTACATATTGAATTCCCAGCTGATGTGGTGCACAGTTTTACTCAATAATTATAGTTATTTCTGAACCGCCACAGTGGTCTTGAGGTGAGCGTGTGAGAGGAGAATATGTTTTGAAATATAAATTATTGAAACACTAATGTTACAACTCAATAAACCCTAAGTTTTCTAAGCACCTCAGCAAGTTAGTAAATGGTGGTTGCATCTACACCAAAATTAAAGAGAGGAAAGTTGTGTGTGTGTGTGTGTGTGTGTGTGTGTGTGTGTGTGTGTGTGTGTGTGTGTGTGTGTGTGTGTGTGTAAGGTAATCTTGAAAATCACAACCGATTTTGATAATCCTTCCATTTTTGAAGAAGCCAACACTTTCCAATTTCAACTGATAAGTTACTAAGCGACAAAAAGTATTTAGAAAGTATACATACTGTCACAAAAAACCGACAACGCTTGATATGTTCTGCGGGACGGCAAACTAATCGGTTTTCAAATAGGAACCACTGTACGGAAATGTACGGTTTGGACGCTATAGCGCATTGAGGTGTGAGTTGGATATGTGTTCAGATTTCGTCAATAAACCCAACATTGAGCTTTCTACATTGCAGACGGGCTTCCAACTGTGTAATATCGGCGGTACTGGGCCTAACGCACATGATCTTATCCGTGCGGTTGCCTCTGAAGATTTTAAATCACACCGTGGACTCGAGTCATGAAATCCTCCGCTGACGTTACAGGAATGCCATACTCTTCATACAATTCCACAGAAAATAGTCGAGAGGTGTCAGATTTGGCGACCGGAACTGTTCCCCTCTACCAATCCATCTTAAAATTAAATTATTTTGTTTTTTAACGTCGCTGTCAATTGCTAGTATCACATTAGCGTCGCCGGTGTCCCGGAATGTTGTCCCCGGAGTTCTTTTACATGGCAGTAAATCTACTGACACTGAGCTGTCGTTTTTAAGCACACTTTAAAACCATCGGTCTGGGCCGGATTTGAACCCGTGACCTTGGGATCAGTAGGCCAGCGTCTAACTGAGCTACCCAGACTGGCATACCAATCCCTCGATTTGGATATGCGACGTTAAGGTGATTTCCACATGTACATTAGAGTATGCTGAAACTCAAGTCGACCATTCCCACAGCTGCGTGCTGGTACGTGTCGCACTGCTATAAAACGTTACTGTACTGGAAACTACACAAGTAACGCTGAAGGATGCGCACCAGGGACACTAAGGAGGAATTTAGCGCATACGAAGAAATGTTATGCTCAGGTCGTTCATCCCAGTACACAGATGGCCAATCGGTTACATACACTGCATATTAAGACACCGAAACGAATCTTAACAAATTGTCATAAACGTTCGTTCTCAAATTCGACGCTCTCCAGCGTCCAAACCGTGAATTCCGGACAGGAGTTTCTATTTGAAAACCGATCAGTTTGCAATCCCGCACAGCATACTAAGCGTTGTCGATACTTTTGGGGCACCCAGTATATACTTGACAAAGGGACCAGGTATCGGGAACTATGGACAACAGCAATGATATTTACATCCTTCTTGCAACGAGGAGAAGTGTATCAGTTGAAGTAAAGTCACTACAGATACAATAGTTGCCATCTTGTCATAATGAAGGCAGTTTTATTCACCGACAAATGAATATACATAATATCATAATATCATTGAATTTTGCCACTGAGAAGACTAAAAGAACTGCTGATGATTATTGGGAAAAATATAAATTAATAATGCCAAAATATTTTAACAACCCTTATATAAGAACATTTTCAATTATTTTCTTTATACTCGTACGTGTAGCCTAGTTCATTATGAGGACATGCTACATGAGAGGATAATATTGCTAACATTAGAAATCAGTGGGAGAATATTTTCTAATGAACAATTAAAAATAACATTTCTTCCAATAGTTGCAAACTATGTATCTTTTCCGAATAAGGTCTGGGAGGGCGGAATCTTCATAATCATCAACTTCACCTCTATTTCGTGGTGTCCAAAAATTTTTAATACTATGTAAAACTTATGCAGCTGTCATGTTTATTAACTAACTACGGGACCAAAATGAAGGCACAATGGTTTAAAATTTCAACAAGTTCCAGTAGATGATTTCTCCAGTTCAACAGTGTACGTACAGGCTACTTAGAAAGCAAATTAAATTCTTATCATTGAGCAAACTCGAAGTAAAAGTTGTATTTCGGATACGAATTAGCAGTTTTAGAATTGGACCACATAAGTCGGAACGTCGGTGGGGAGTTATAAGTAGGTAGGACTTCAGTTTATACAAGAGCGCGTATTTCTGAAATTGGCGTCTTTTCCCTTCGTGTTTTTCGAGTTTTATAGAAGCGTTTACTGACCGATTATCGTCAGCCTCAGGGCTTATATAGATTTAGCGGTGATCATCAGAGTATATTCCGCTAGCATTTTTGCGACTCACGGCAACTTATGCTTTGCATTACTATTACGGAAACGTTATTTCTAAACCGTAAAGCCTAGATATACCAGAAGTTAGCAGATATAATGGAATTTAATTTAATTTTGAGTGATACGATTCAGAAATAGTTTAATTCTTCTACCTCAGAAGTCGGCAACTCATTTCAAATAGATCACAGTCTCCGTTAAATTGATAAATCTACTTGCTAATATTATTTATCCTCACTGCATATATGAGAGTAGCTCTTTGATACTGGAGGCGGCGTCAAAGATATCCCCACATAACTTCAGCATCACTGGGGACTTCTTTATATCTTGTATTACAATAGGGAACTATACAATAATATGAGGGCCAAAGAGAAGGATTCAGCAAAATAGCCTTCTAGATCATTGTACAAGAATTTCATAAAGAACGACGGGTGGTGAATGGAATTAATTAAATTGTGATTCGAGCACAAAAGAAAGGTATGCCAGCTAGTAATTACGTAGTGAAAGAAAATCTTGACTAGCATAAGATCAGAAATTCTTAAATCATATTTCGTTGAATGTTGACGGCAAGACTTTCTGTGTTTAGAATGTCAATACCGTGATTATCTGAAATTACTGATGATTTCCTTATTCTATCACTGTTAAAATATATTTTGTTAAAAGGTATAGAACATTTCAAAAATTTGGAAGACAGACAGGGACTGGGATTAAACAAATCACAAATGCACATATTATTCATTTCATTGTCTTTATCGTGAACAGGGCATATTTAGTTTCTAATTAGATTAATACGACTTTAGAAAATTGCAGTTGCTCACAGGTTCACAATAAATATTTGCTGTGTATCTTAGAATAATTCCATTATAAATATTGGGACTTTAAATAAAGTTAATTTAATTGTAATTCGAGATTTAAGAAGTAATTATTAAGTACTTGTGAAATTTCCAAAATAAAAGGTTAACATAAATATACGCAGCTATTTGTCACTGTAAGCTAGTTTTATATGAAGAACATAAGAACTGAGAGTCACATGGGCTTGAAATAATAGCAAGTAATATTCGCATCAACCGAATGCACGATGATGCATATCACCATTACACATCTTGACCAACATAACAATAATGTTGAATTTAATTTCAGACCAATAAATGACAACATTCTGTATAAAGTAAAGATATACTATATACATGAGCTTAGTCTGAATATGGTGAAGCATGCATGTTAATCCTAGGAAATATTGGGAAAAAGGGTTACCTATGTACATACAGGGACCTCCACTTGTGCCTTAGCTGACCATCAATGAATAAATATCGTAGATTGCTATTTTAACTAAAATACTCTAATGCCAATGTCACTCGGTCCAACTTTTTGGTGCAAAGCATTGTGTACAATAAAAGTGCATCGTGAGAAATGGAGAGTTGGATACGAATTTATAGTCTATTTTTGGTATCCAACCTGTTTGCATACAACGCGATTGAGTTGCATCTAATGCTTTCATCCAACAACATGAAAATAGCCAATAAGCGTCTGTAACGTAACAACATGGCGGATTGGGCTTGCAAAGTGTGGTTATCTGTTGTGTTTGTCGGCTTTGCGTTTGTGTATAACGACGATTGTAGTTTTTACAGAACTTGTAGCATTCTAGAAATGAAAAACTTGACTCAGGAGACGATTGCATCCCTGATCTAAGCGTTTGAATGTCTCGAGTTTTTGTTTTTATGAAATGAGTTGAAATCTCTTTACCATTCATACTAACATGAAAACTATTACAATTTCTACATATACCTCTTTCGCGCTGTAATAGATTATCCCATATTTGTATCGTGGTGTGTAATTTTGTCTTCGACACTATGTAGAGAGTTGAAAATAAATATTCGTCAATTCGAATAAAATGACGATAATTTTCGGGATTCTCTAACCTCAAATCGTTTTGCAGTAGACCCAATCTAGCTGGGGCCTTACCCTGTTATCTGATTTCTAATCATGACCGTATCAACCTATTTTACTTCTAATGTACCTTTTTCTCCTACTGAGACGAGACTCGTAGAAATATATCCCAAACCTAAATTTAGCAATCGCTAAAATAATATTTGCGTCCGCCAAGTTTATTTCTCACGCTTGGTACGTGAACTGTCATTTGTTTTGGACCAAAATGCACCATATTGTCACAGATACTGTTTCTTTTGTATGCAATTCCATTGGATCAATTTTGGTCAGAGAATTTGGATTGTGGGACACCGGCTTTAGATACTTGAATAAATAATAAACACGATTACATTTAAAGCCATAAGGAAAATCAATGGTAGAGAAAAGCATTTTGTGTAAATATACCACATAAACCTTACAAAATAATGAGCATAAAAGCTGGATTAGTTCATTACAGCTATACTAAATACACCTTCTAAACTTCTCGGTGCTTTACATATTAAAACACATTAATACGTTGCATATATAGTTACATGGTATTCCCCTCCGGGAAAGTCTAATTCCAAGCTCTGCCTTCACCAAATGGTTGTTAGCTCTCTCTTCATTCTTCCCTAATGCATTATTCTTGGCGAGAGCTTCTCATCTTGTTATTACATTCCGTCAAAATGCTCTTAAAAAGGCTTACAATGATGGACAGATAAGAGAGAGAGAGAGAGGGAGGAGGGGGGGGGGCGGGCTTTCATTAGTGAAAGGGCTGTCCTACTTTTGAAGAACAGCTATTGAAGATTAAACACATAATCGTGTTTTCTTATGTATAATGTGCTCCTCCATAACCCCGCTTTTTCACTTGAACTTCGCACTTTCTAATAATTATGCTGATACAATCTTGCTCTACAATAATGTTTACTGGGCGTGAATATACTGTACGAACTATCGTAGAATATCAAAATTAACACAAACTAAAATTAATTTCGCACTTAATAGGTTCTTTAGAAGCCATAAAATTGGTAGTTACTGACAAAATGAGTAACACAAAGTTAACAAAATCATTATTTAATAAAGCCATTGAAAATATCCTTTGCAACCTTCTATTATGACGTTATCACCGCCATTACACAATATTGTCCAATATACCGGTAAGAAAACTTGAAAATGACAGTAATGAGGTTTCACTTGTCAAACTAAGGCATTTTTCGTTTCTCCATCCACAAAACTTTTCATATTCTATTTCGCAAACACCTTTCGATTTTTCTGTAGTTAAAATACTCTCAGCAGTCTTGACTTCGTTCAAAATGTCAACCGGAATACAATCCATATTTTCAATAGTTTTATGATATCCTTCCACTTTACTGTACAAATGTTGAAACAAAGGAACACCTATTACGCCATACGACTCTGATCTCTGATCCTTTATATTTAATACATCTAGCAAATTTATTAGTCATTTTTACGCATTTTAATGCTAGAATTGCACAAAATGTAACTAATGCGTGTATAATTTTTACTTGCTCTGCTGGTAAGTAGAAGAAGTATTGCATTCCACCCAAAAATTCGATGTCGAGATTTCACCGGAGACCCTCTGTTTCGAGACCCTCTGAATCAACAAAAAAAGCATTTTTAGAAAAACGTCCGTGTGTGTGTCTTTCAGTCTGTGTGTCTATCAGTCTGTGGACAGCATAAATCTGTAACAGGGTTGTGACGTTGGGCGCCATTTGTAACGGGGTTGGGTACCGGATTTAGGTAGGCGTGAGAGGGATATTTCTCAGGCGCGAGGTTAGATGACAAACACAGCACAGACGTCTACTAATTTTATTCTCCACCACTTCATTGCCTCGAAGTGCCGACCTGAACGAGTTTCTGGTGTTTCGTTCTAAGATTGCTATTTGCTTTACTTTACGCTAATCACTGTCGCCTTTCACACCTCGACGTTTTTTTGGCGCAAAGCTATACTTATTCAGCGATACAAGGTTCACCCTCGTAGCAACATCGCAACACAGACAATCCGTCCCGTTCCCTTCCAAGTTTTTCTATTTATATCTCACCCCCGCACTTTCTCTCTAGTCCCGTTATGGAGGAGGGGTGTATTTTCCCCAGCTGTGTCCTTGGACTTTAGGCAAAACATGCCTGGGCGCGAGATGACAAAAGACGTTTTTGTCCTCTGGCCTTCAGAAATGTGCTCAGGTCAACATATTTTCAACAGGCAGCTTCTTTACACAGTTTATAATACAAATCATACTTATACCTAAAAGTCTTATATTTATGTACATTCTAATTCTAAGATTACAAATATATATACATAGAAGTTCCCGTCTCAAATCAAAAACGAAAAGTCGTTTAAAAACCAAAGTTGGTATTTAAGTTTAATGTATTTCAAGGATAGAAAACGAAGATTTTGAAGAAAATAACCCCACCCTAAACTACCCTTTACATGGAAAATTTATCGAAAATCTTTATTTTGTTGAAAATGGTTCTAACGATTTTGACTAAAATACCATATGCTTAAGATATTTGTATGACAAATAAAATGTATATTTTGAATTTTCTGGCTATAGCCTATGTAATCCTGTTTACTCTGGATGAGTTTTGAATAACTCGTAAATCGTAAGAGGTAGACACAATCTTACTATACGAAAAATATAGACCGCACTAATACACACAATTTATGTTGGAATAAGTTTGTTGTATAGTGAACCATTCCAGAGATATTGTTATTTGTGTCAGTTTTGCAAAACAACTTTCGTGAAATGGAATATCGTTCATTTTTACTTTCTCTCAAAAAATTAGAAGTCGAGATTTCACCGGAAATATGTTTTGAGACCTTTTGAGCATTTTTAGAAAAAGTTTTAGAAAAAGGTCCGTTTGTGTGTGTGTGTGTGTGTGTGTGTGTGTGTGTGTGTGTGTGTGTGTGTGTGTGTGTGTGTGTGTGTGTGTGTGTGTTTGTGTCAGTCTGTGGACAGCATAACTCAAAAGTGAAAGGGCAGTTAAAAACCAAAGTTGGTATTTAAGTTTAATGTATTTCAAGGATGCGACACGAAGATTTTGAAGAAAACAGCCCCACCCTGAACTACTCTTTACATGGAAACTTTGTGGAAAATTTTGATTTTCTTGAAAATGGCTCTATCGATTTTGATTAATATGACGTATGTTTAAGATATTCTTATGACAAATGAAATGTATATTTTGAGTTTTCTGAATATAGCCTGTGTAGGGCTCTTTACTCGGAATGACTTTTGAATAACTCGTAAACCGTAAGAGATAGACAAAGTCTAGTAGATCTCGCTAAAACATCCAACTTACGTCTAAATACATTTTTTGTACAATTTCGGAAAAACTTCTTGTTATTTATGTCAGTTTCGGAAAACTTAAAGCTTTCGTGAAATTCAACATCATCATTCATTTTTGCATATGTTAAGTGTGCAAAGAGAACGGTATCTCAAAGCTTTAAACGATTTGGCTATTCAATATTCCCCTTGCATCTACAAAGAAATAAGCAATAAGATCATATCTGCAAATGTATATCTCAACTAACACGAAGAAGATACAGGAGTAAGTGTTTGTAAGAATGGTTAGTACAAGAGTAGAGAAAGTCATGTGAGTGCAATGCACCAGACTTTTTTCGCTGTGACATACGTAAAAATTAGGTTATTGGCTTTCGCTCACGCGCTAAAGATATGCTCGTGTCAGAATCAATCACTCAAATTATACACTAGTTACATAAATAACTATTATACTGTCGTTCACCTCTCGTTCTAACAAGCGTTACAGAATATATTTATCTCAGCATGAGTTTCTCCTTTTAAAATGTTCATATCTGTTTGTTATATGCACGCATTTTGAAGCAACAATATGTACAAGGTATTAACGGTAAAAATGCACAGACTTCAACGCCGATTTAATGACGTTAAACTGAAACATAACTCACTCTGGTATTTTCCTTTATAGTGCATGCTAGGATACATAAAAAATATAAATTATTTGAATATCTGATTGCCAATGTCAACACTCCTTTATCATTTATTCCTGTAATTAGCATAGAGAGCTTACAAATGCGTTATTCGTGCATTTTACATTTGTTGCTGCAAGAGTCGTTTAGCCACAAAATATATTAAATAATTGCACTATAGCGTGTGTATTGTAAGACATTTTTGGATGTTGTTTGGCAACAAGCACGCAACCTTGGCGTGCGTGTAAAGTGGAAGGTTAAAAATGTTGACAGTAAAAGCTTCTTGCTCGGAAAGCTTTAAAAAAGCCACTACTTCCTGGTTACGTGCAGTAGCTGACACAGACACCAGTTTTCGAGCCCTGACCAACTTTGGACTTTCACTCGTCGTATGTGTGAACGTATGCAAGAAAGCGGAATGCACATTAGTAAAAAAATATTCGCCTTTTTGGTCTTATTCTGTTGTCAGTCTGTGCAGATAATATATTCATATATTCAATGATGTTCAATTATTTCCTTTACCTTTCACAACATATGAATTTAGTATTAGACTTTTTATTCGTCATGTTTGAATCTACCATGACAAAATGTGTGCGCTCATACCCCTAACTTCGTGTATAATATACAGAGGAGGTGGTGTATCTTAAAACAAAGGGGATCACTTCAGATTAACCACTAGCCATATCGTATACCAGGAATGAACGCTGTAGCACATGTGTCTAATTTGACAAATAGTGACATCATCTATTCCGCCCCTGAATTGCGTAGGTATCAGTAATATAGTTTGCAATCTAACAATCGCTGGTTTAACCCTTCTTTTATTACGCATGGTTTATGGAGGAACATAAGTTTAACTCTCTCTTCGACATAATGAATAATCTAACGTCTATTCACTGCCACATATATATTTCCCAATAGCACCAGCATTGCTGCAAGAAACGATTTTCAGCGCTTAGTGTCAACAAATAATAATACCAGTTCTTCTTTTAACTACACGTTTGTAAGCTGGTAAAATAAACTTTTTCATTTTTTAGCTTGCAAATTGATATTGCATGATTTCATTTCTATACATTTTAGATTAATCGTCGGAAACATTGACAGATATGATCTAATTATACAAGCATTGTAGACACAAAGAGGCTAAAGCAGAATCCATAACCAAATATGTTAAACTGCAACGGTGTAATGTTGGCCTTCAAATCCTTCCCCTTTCCAGGATATCACGGAAAACAACTGCATGGCGACAGCACTTACAAATATGATGGGCTCCTTTTACATGGTCTTCTCTTCTTTATCAGTGAATGACAAGAGTAGGTCAATCAGATTAGACTAGATAATAATCAGGGAGACAAACAGTAGGGACCCGACCCCTATCTGCCTGCACAGAAATCTGAGGTTTATTGTGCTGTTGTCTTCCTGCATGCTCTAACTATTCTCTTCTTAACCTCTAATAAGTTTAAGAAGTCCCTGGATTAGATTTTTACTAGATACAACCTCATTAGTGTCTAATGTCCCAAACTGGTTGTTATTGTTCAGTTCCTGTGCTTCACAATGGAATATTAGATGCGAGGCCGTTTCCCCCTCTATTCCACACCTCCTGCAAGTTAGGTTTTTAGACAGTCCCATTATTTGAGGGTGTTTTTAGAAATTCCTATGACCAGTCATTAGATCCAGTACTAGTTTCATTTGTTTCCTGGTTAGTTAGGGAATTCCACAACTTCTTACAAGAAATGGTTGTTACATGATTAGCTTTCCATGTCTGCTTCTGGATATGACTCCAGTATTCTGTATGCTGTCCTTGAATCCAGTTTAATAGAATATTGCTTACCATTAATTTGGTAATGCCCAAAACAGGTTCTGGGTCTATATATGGGATATCTGCACCCACTTTACTAGTCAAACTAGTCTCAAGAAATCTTGTTTTTCTACTGAACTCTACATTACATCTACATTACACATATTTTCATTCGAAGTGCAAAGCAAATATATATATATATTAAAATTCCAACTTGTTTCCATGCAATCGCGAGAAACAATTGGAGGTCGACGTGACTTTAAGATAATGGCAAAGTATTGAATAATTCGAATCATTAAGAACGGATATCTCGTAAACAGTTGACACTACAAAAGTTGTATTTGAAATAAAGAAGTGGATTTCACAGGCTATTCTCATAAAGATATATGTATATATAATAGATTTAATAGATTCTATTTTAATAAAAACCGTTAGAGCTAATTTTCAT
This sequence comes from Tenodera sinensis, assembly GCA_030765045.1. Classification (NCBI taxonomy): domain Eukaryota; kingdom Metazoa; phylum Arthropoda; class Insecta; order Mantodea; family Mantidae; genus Tenodera; species Tenodera sinensis. The sequence goes on along the minus strand of CM060965.1, from coordinate 150,729,085 downwards.
AAAATGAAAAATGCTAAAAAATATTCCATGTGAAGAATCCTTTTTAGGGTTACCGAGTTTCATAAAAACCTTCGTGTTGCATCCTTGGAAGATGCTAAATATAGTGTTTGTATTTATCAACCTTTTCGTTTTTGCGTTTACTGTTCTGCGCGCCTGGGCCTGGATGGGTACGCAGAACTTTTTTCTGAAAATCTGATATGTTGCATTCACATCTCGTACAAGCCATTCTTACAAAACTTTATTCATTTATCTGTCTCAAAGTTTAAACATGTGTACAAATAGCTTAATTATATACCTATTTCTTTGTGGGTATAATGGGATAGGCCTAAGCAGTAGCCTTAAGCGATAGTCAAATATTTAAAGACGATCGCTATGCGATACCTTGAAATTGTGTTCTCTTTGCATGGCCAGAAAAAAGATAACAATCTTCCATTTAAGTTAAACAAATTATTCGAAGCGTCAAACGAATAAGAAGGAATATTTAAAAAAGGGTAAACCCCATAAAAATTTATTTGGTACAAATTGTGTGCTTTAACCAGATTTTAACGCTTTGTGTAGTAAGATTTTGTTTCTCCCTTACGATGAAGAATAAAGAGGACCTCGCTAGTTGCAGAAAATTCAAGATACGCATTTCATTTGTCATGAAAATACCTTAAACACATGGTACTTCAATCAAAATTGATATGGCCATTTTTGAGAGCATAAAAAATAAAGGGATTTTTGGGATAAGGGAATTTTTGTTGTAGAAATTCTGGTATCATATTCTTGGAAGACGCTGAACTTAAATACCAAGTTTGGTATTACACTGACTTTTCGTTTTTGGGTTATGGTGTTCACATACACGCACAAATAGAAAGAGAGAGGGGGAGGGAGAGAGGGAGCGAGGGAGGGAAGGACTGACCTATTTCTAAAAATGCTCTTTTTGATTCAGGAAATTTCAAAATGTGCCTTTTCGGTGAATTTTTGGATAGCATATAATAGTTTCTCTACTTACTATAAATATCTACGAGGCAGCTTCCAAACTATTTGAAATAAATTGTGTGTTAAAGAGATTTACACCTTTTGTGTAATGCTTTTTTGTCTGTCTCTTAATGGTTTACCTGTTACACAAAATGATTCCTTTCGAATGCAGTGGACTTCACAGGCTTTTCCAAAACAAGTCAAGATATAAATCTTTTGGCACGTAAGTATATTAAAGATTTCGTAGTTTGATCAAAATCGTTAGGCACTTTTATATAAATTATCAATCAATAAAACTAATGCATATAATAATTATTATAACATTAAACTAATGGGACTTTCTACCATTTGAAGAGTAGTTGGGAAGTAGAGGGATTTTCTTCGTGTTCCAGTTTTGGACACACCGAACGTAAATACCAAGTTTGTTGTTTAATCGACTTTTCGTTTCTTGTTTGTTCACAAATATGCGCATATGCACAAACACACGGACTTTTTTCTAAGTGGGTTGGGGACCTCAAAATCTGAATTTACCATGAAAAGTCGATATTTGATTTTTTGGTGATTATAGATAATTTTACTTACTATAAGAAGACAGTAGAGAAAGTAATAAAACATTGTGACATTGGTCGTACAACATATGGACGAGAAGGGGGGGGGCGGCCGGCCTAGAGCGGTTGTGTGTGTGTGTGTGTGTGTGTGTGTGTGTGTGTGTGTGTGTGTGTGTGCGTGCGTGCGTGGTTATGGCGGCGCGATGACAACAAAAGGGGTCGAGAAGCTTCTCGTTGATTTTCGTTGAGTCATTGTACACGTCCACATGGAAAGATCCAGAAAGGTCACGTGAGATCGGCTCCACTATAAATAGATAGCGCGAGCAATGAGTTTTTAGTTTAGAGTTTGAGTCAGTTTGAGTTGAGTAAGTCGTCTGTGCAGTTAGATTTTAGTTACGAGAATGAGTCGGCCAGCCTGTCAGTGAGTGCATATGTGTTGTCGAGTGATTGTATCGCGATAGTCAGGATATAAGGGACAGAGAAATTGGAGATAGACATTGAAAGACTGATAAAAATTATCAGAAGAACAATTGCAATAGCAGAAAGGACTATAAACTGTGTTAACAACGAGAAGAAAATTGCGCATTTGTAGTAAACTTTAGAGGACAATAAAGTGATAGAAAAGTAACCGGATTTTGCATGTTGCCGTTTGGTTGCTATACGAAAGAAAAAGGAAACGAACTGCATTAATCAATATGAGTCCCGAAAATGTACACTTTCTGTTAGGGCACGTGTGCGTGTGCTACTTAGATGACCTAGTTCCCAATCACACTGTGAGTCGGCGATGTTTAGTCAACTGAATGTCAAATACGTTTTAGTACAGGTAACCAGCCTTGCGTGTTTTTTCCCTAACAGAAAGTGCTGCTTGCCATATTTTCTGCGTCAACTGATACGAAGGCTGTAGCTGAGACAGAAAACAATATATCGAACTTAACTCGCACAGAGCCAATACAAATTCATTCCAGGCCGATAATTTTCAAAAATCTACTTCATGCATACAGATAAGCTAAAAAGTCGCCTAAAATATGTTCTATTTTTTTTTTACTGTTGGAAGAGGATAGCTCACTGAGTTTTAGGTATTTTTAAACACAGCAAATATGTTCTATAATTAACAACTTGGAAGATACTTTTCTCCAAGGTCATACTGTGTACTTTCCAAAGAGGTTACCTTGGTGGCCTGAGAGTCACCAGTTTCAGCTGTACTTCGCTGCATGTTACCTCTCTATTGCATTGATTATTGTCTGGTTTAGTTATCCCTATCACAGACATCTTAAAGGAAGTAATTCGAATAGACATGATGTCCATTCAAAGCACAGAATTTAATCGCAGCGACTGCAATCAAATATGACTGTAGTAAAGGATGGGGAGGGCCCAAGGAAAATAACCAGTGGGATGGCATCGTGGAGGATGACATATGTTAGACTACCATTACATGGATTTAAATTTTTTTTTAAAAGAAAAAGAACTCCATAAAAGCTACAATAACACTGAAATAAATTGGTACGTTTTGAGATATAAATAGGCAGCAATAGCTTTATTTTATTTTTAAATGCAGTATAATATTAAAATAATTATAATATTCTAATGCTTTGACTAAACATCTTTGTTGCCAAACGCAACACTACGGGATAGAAGGTTGCAGTTCTCATATTGTGAAAACTACTATGTAGTTTATGCTATTACCCATAAATAAGTACGTGACCAAAGAAAATATCCTTAACCCCTTCGTCATATAGACGAGATATGCCTTGTTAAGTAATTCTGAATAATCAATCCAACCAACTGTGAACTAACTGGATAACAATGTCAAGGCATGGCTTCGACGTCGGGATTTTTGGTCGTGCTGTCAAGGCACGATAGGAGTGCTAGCCTACCACAATTGAATCTCGATAAAAAGTTTATTGTGCATTCAAGAGAACTGTGCTAAAGAATGGGGAGGGCTCAACTAGAGTAATTGGTGAAATGATAGGTTTTGATGCTGAGGGTAAATGTAGATATATACATTTTACCCTCACGCGTGGCATTGCCCAGTATACCTATAAGATCAGATAATATACGTGTTTGGATGTTATTTTCATTCCTACTCTGAGAGGATAACCCCCTCACCCCACCCCACAGGGTATACTTGAAGAGATAGTATAATACGGTATAAAATTTCCAGTTGCATTTGTGCAACCAGGGATGGTACCCGTTCATCTCGTTCAACACAAGTTTGCGGGAAGACCGCTCTGCTGCCAAAATCCTACAAATAAGCAACTTGGAAGTAAAATATGATTTTATGAATTATGGCAAATAGTGAAGCAGCTTTATCTCACAAATAACCTCAACTTGGAAAAATGATACGAAGAATTGTGTACTACATTTCTAGATGTGAGAATAGTTTGGCAGAAAAATAGACAATCACGTTAAAGATACATGGTGCAGCTTCCCTCAGACAACTAAAAAGTTGTGTCATTCATTTTGAGTGTTGCAGGTTCCGATCTATTTGTTGAACACGGGTTTTCTCTCATGGTGAATAAATGAACAAACAGAAGAAACTGATGTTCAACTTCCCTGAAGAGCGACATTCTAATTATATTAGTAGTGATATGTCTTGCAAGGAATTCTATAATGTGGTGAAAAATTATATTGCACTGCTGAAAGTAGCTAAATGCTCATCATATACCCTTGTAAACATTTATAAACTTATGGTTGTCAGTTTTAGGGGAAAAATATACATTCTAAGGTTCTTTTTCCATTATTATGTTCATACATTTTTCCTATTAATGATGTAAAGCCCTTAAGTCTGTGGTTGAATCTCTAATCTTTATATTTTATGACATATTGTTGACAATTTAACATTTTGAATGCGTCCTTTGGTGACCAATCTATTCCGGATTACACTGATAGTAACGCACCTTCGGTTACTTTATTGAATTTTTTACATAGGTGCCTTATTTTATCATATATAGTTTACTACCTAATAATTCTTTTTTTTTTATTCAGTGTCGCTTACTGTGTTTCCATAAATAACTGAAAAATAATTTGTTACTCATTATAACCGATTCTCAAAATGGAAGGCAATTTAAAACGATTTGGTGATGTATTTAATTATGAAATATTAATATAAATTGGGTTTCTGTCATAACAACAGGAGAAAATCGAAATACATGTAATTTCTTGATTTCGTTTTCCTCAGTTGGCAGTACTCAGTAAGTCGAACTGCATTAATCCTAATGAATGTGTTTTAGGTTGTTTTTTTTAACAGAATTTAACATTTTTGGCCAAAAGTTTGCTATATATTATTTAAATGCATATTTATTTATGAAATCCAGATAAATATCTTCGACGATCTGATCCTTCAGTCAGACGTCTTATATTACTTGAGACAGTATTTCATCATAATGCACTTGTCTTTACACTACAGGAATACATTATGTGAGATGGTGTGGGTCAAGATTGGAATAACTACATTTAAGTATGACGCGCTTCGTAGTCCCAAATATTACTTAGGTAACAACAGCTGTGGACAAGCTAACTCCTGAAAATACAAGGAAGTGCAACATTGAAGCAATTTTCGGAATTTTGTGCTGAGAGAAATTATAAAACCGAGTAGCAAACGTGCTACTGATAAAGTAGGTGAGCTCATAATAAATAAACTTTTCGTGCTAGCCTGAAGCCGAGTAGCCCTTGCACTACCATTTTCCTACAACAATTCACTTTTAGTATCAAATTAATGAAAAAAAGAATCGATAACGTGAATTAAATTGACGGAAACAACAGTACTATTAGTGACAGTTGTTACTACCAGAACAAGACACAAACAAACAATACACAAACAAAAGCTGTCGTGTTTCTTTTATTTTAACTTGAATAGTATACCTTCAGAATGAAGCAGGCTGAGGAGTGAGCTTCCTTCGAGCTTCTAAAAAGATTAATGAGTATACGAAATTATTTCCATATTGAGACTGGACACACTGAGTATAAGAGAAAAGATCAAGAGTATGACATGCAGTATTTAGTAAATTTAAATTTACTGTAAACATCGTTTGGACGATGCTGATTATAAATCTTTGAAGCTTTTCTATAACATGCATTGGTCCTTAGAGCAACTAAATATCTAATAGCAATAAAAGTCAATTTAAGTGGACTAATGACTGAATTTTTCAAAATATAAAGCATTCATATCAATCTCTAACTACGCATTTTTGGAAAAACTTTTAATTATGCACATTTATGTACAATTTTTAGCTATACTATGAACTACGGTCGTCATGCTGTTTTAATAGTTTTAATATTCCAGATTTATACATACAGTTCACCTAATCACAAAATTAATTTTTAGTTTTAAAATTAATTATACTTTTAAAAATATTTAGATTTTTTAATTCGTCAGCTTCAGTTTTTCCTAGAAAGAAAGTTTGATTATCAAAGATTGGTATAGTGCACCTGTCTTATAGAAATAACTGCAAACCAAGTTTTAGTTGTTAGTTGTTGGTGAAACTAGTGGCAAAATGACGTTTCTAAAGAGCCTTTTAAATGTCAAAAGCTGTCTAAGATGTAAGAACTATGGCAGACACAAAATTTAATAGGGTTGATACCTGACCACTACTAGTATTTTCTGTTGAATCAATAAATGTTAAGGGCGCAAATGATATTTATATCGCCGGCTTTACAGTATGATTTCACACCGTGTTTAACTATACAATCCTCTGATTGGATTTGTGTTGGCCAGCCCATCCAGCCACCTGCCATTAAATTGTGTGTCAGGCATAGGAAAAACAATTTTAAAATTCATGATTTATATACGCTTTCACAAAATTGCTGCAATTTATACTTAAAATGCGTAACTCAGAGCTCATTTACACTGTAGCTTAACTTTGCAATGGTACTTGCACAAAATTTGGAAAATCTTAAAAAAATCTTATGAAGTTGCCAATCCCAATTTTCGGATGGCAAATATTTTTCTTGAAATATCGGATCTAAAATAAGCCGAAAATTATGCAGCGTTTTATTATTTTTCTGGCATTTTCAATGATGGGTCCTTTTATCGACCGAATAATCTATTTTTGGAGCAATGCATCAGCACAACATTCTTGTACTTTCAAAGTTGCCCTTGTACAGAGATTCTTTAATAGCTAAGAGAAGTAAAGCCGGTGGTTCAGCGTCCTGGATTTACAGCACATAAAACAAACTCCATCCTGATAAAGAGGCCTCTTTGCAAAATAAGCTGTCTTTTACCCCAATATAGAATGGTACGTTAACAAACATGGATTAAGTACTGTCTGTAAATAAAACTCGGGTCATTTATTTCTTAGCAGCCATTTAAACTCTAAAACAGTTTTCGTGTCTGCTAAATACATCCATAACTCAAATTAAATTTGAACTTATTTGATTTTGGTATTAGTGCTGAAAGGCAAATACTATTCGAAATTCAAGTCAGTACACTTTTGCAGTTCATTTTCTAAGAATGCTAATTTGAATGTTTTCCTGCTGATTGCTACAGTAATGGCAATACTTAACTTAGTTATAAATGCAAAATACTATAGAATGGTACTTTGTATTTAATTTATGCTCTTTGAAGGGATACATAATTATTTTTCCCGCGCTTCGTTTTAATGAAATCATCTGCAAGGATTCTAGAGCATGGCTTTATTCTAATTGAAGATGATAAAGGTCAAGGTAGCAGTTTGTATCATCCTACTAAGCCTCATTGCAACTTTGGAGAACGCAACGGGGATGTGTAGTGATGAGAGGCCCCCTTGTTTTCTTCTTACGTCTTCTAACCACCAATAACCACTGTTCCCCGCCGACACCAATATCAGCTTTACGGAGCTTAAAATTGGAGTACAGTAAGTGATTATCGGCTGCCACTAGTTGCGGAACACCCTTTTAGGTTGATTCCTTCAACATTACTTAATTTTTCTGCTTCTAAACTGGGCCTGAGAAATATAATTATGACCATACAGATTTCCGTAAATAGCGAAACACATCAATATGAATTTTTACCTTCTCTATTACTATTTACAATAAGTATATTAAGTAATTTTGTGAGGAGATTTCACCGTAAGTACTTGTTTTGAAGCGTTGGATCAGATAAACCTTCACGTTCAGCATTAGAGCCATAACTTGTGCTTTAAAATTGTTCAACACTATATTATTGTGGCGCCGAATGTGGCGCAAAACAAAGGACTGTGGGGGCTAAGCTACTTCACACCATATACCAGGCCGGCGAACAAAGAGGTGCCCAAGGTCAGACTGTCTCGCGCGACTGTTTATGTATACGTGACTAATCGAGTGGACGAATCAAATGCAATTTTCTTCATAGCCTTCGAGAAACATCATCACCGCGTGTTTTAAGGAGATCGAGAAAAGTCCCTGTGAGGCCCACTGTTTCAGGAGGCGAGGAAACAGCAGAGAGTGAGTTAAAGTTACACTTTTAGTCTGTCAGTGTGTCAGTGGCACGGTCGTCGTGAAGATATGATTGTATCGTCGGAGTTAGTGTATGAGAGACAGAGAACGTGAAGAAAGACAGTGAAAGGACTCAGTGAAGATCACAAGAAGTAAACAGTTGTGAGTTGTGATATCACGAAAGATTGTAGACTGTGTTAACGACGATAGGAAAAGTTTGGTAGACAATAAAGTGATAGAAAAGTAACCGGGCGGATTTTGTCATTTTGTCACATTGTTTGAATTTAAACAAATATGGTAAATTCAAGGCAAAAACGACAAAATAAAAAAAAGGCTTACTTGTGCAAGCAATGGATATTATATTATATATTATTAGAATTAGTCTACTTAAAATTCAGAACTGACATTTGAAACAGATTATAAATACCAGTTTAGCAACATCTTTCTTAAGTGCATAGAAGATATATTTTTTTTTATTGAGGTATCTCAGTTTCACTGATTTTATGATGATTTCCACATTAGTAGTGGTATTGCTACATTTTCTCTTTGATTTGGAAACCTTCACTGGGGAAATACTGCGTACAAACCCCGTGTTGCAGCTTGTGATTTAAAATGCAGAGGGTGAAGGCTGTTGAGGCGTGAAGTCCTGGCGTTGAGAGGCCGCAGATAAAAGTACACTTCATCGGAAGCATGTAAAACCGGCGCCAACGATCCTCCGTTCTCACTCCCACTCGTTTTCAGGATGTTGTTAAGCAAATGCGCACTACTTCAGCTAGAAAAGCAGTGGAAAATGGAGAATTAAATCCAACCACCGATTTCTAACTAGTGAATAAATAAACGTATATAGGAATGCCAAAATCGAGCTTTGAGCTCACTTTTTAAAAATAGATTCAATACATCTATAAAACATTGTTAACTCTCAATCCTTCTGAAAATTCCGAACAAGAGCCATAAGAGAGAAGAATGTTTGGTAAATAAAGTGAATTCCTTACTCTAACGCACATTTTGTGTTTGAGACGTTGAGAGAGGACTGAAAAACTAAATATAAGAAGCTAAGAAATATTTTACAGAAACATAGGAGCAGAATAAATACATCCAAGAAGAGAGAATGATGACTAAAGTCCATTATCTCAGTCACATTTCGTTTATTAATGCCTCTTTGTGACTCCGTAAAGGCCTAGTGCTCTTCAACTTTTATGTGCTCAGGAACTTATGCCTAAGGAGACGTAGGCGCCATCACAACCACAATTTGACTATCCGCCCCGCTTATATAGCCGGGGCGAATTTTCTGGAATATTCACGTTTCTCAAAGCTTCTCGTAAACTGACTTTGTCCCAATTCTCGATTAGTTCAAGTCTAGGAAATGAAAACTACACAAGGAGGGCGTGGATATCGTTGAATCTGCCTCTCTTGTCTAGGGTATAGAGTTTTATGACACAATAGCGGCACAGCTGCTTAAAATGACAGAAGCACCGTTTGGGCAAGTGCCGTTCTTTTGAGAGTACTGGTTAGGGAAATAATGAACTCAATTTTAGGTATACAAAACACACCGTGTGTAAATGAGAACACATTTGGAAGGAACTAGTTTTGTCTTTAAATTTGAATTAATATTAGAAGTAGCCGGGGAAAATATCTGCTTATGAAGGGTGCCTGAAAAATACACCACGGGCGCCGTGTTGGATAGAGGTAGGTAGCTTGGGTTTACAAATTACCTACGTGAAGTTGAGGGCATGGTATGTCTAGGCGCCCTCGAGAGCTCATATAGATTTGCATCGACATGTGGTCAAGTACTGGTATATGCACGAAACAGGCGTGGAGGAAGGATAATGGGGGGGGGGATAACAACGATTGATGCAACGACCAAACAGATGAAGGCTGAAGAGGTGCTCTAGTGTACTGCTCTACACACTTTTCTTGTTCCATTACACTCCCATGTACGTATAGGAACATTGATCAACAGTGGACAATTATTGTATTTCCTCAAAAACATTACAGTGTTCATTTCCCTAGAACTGTCTGTGCGTTCCGTCTAACGCATCTTCTGTAAAAGCTTGCTGCATCATTTTGGAGGGATCCTTAATAATTCGGTCATCAGAAAAGAAATTCCTAGTTTCTGCTGGTACACCTTTACATCCATATTCCAATCTAGAGGATAACTTAGCCATTTCAGATTGCTACTAGCATTTGCTGCAAAAGTTCGGTGTTTACATAAACTGAAGTCAGGGCCATGCATCTAATTTGGTCCGGGAGATCTCGGATGATGATAGGGAAGAACTGATACACTAACGTGTTGTTTCTCAAGTTATAAATTGTTGACTTGTGAGCTCACTAACTCAGAACAATTTTAGGGAAGACTAATGAGGAATAATACGAGTATAGCAAGGAGCAGATTATACTGTGGTTTGATACTATAATCGCTCCAGCGTTAGCACCCAACGTGACGTAAACGAATGACCTCATTCACTAGCCCTTGATTAGTGGGCAACCAAACCACACCATAACATACAGTGTGCGCAATTGTCTGTAGGTTTTCAAGAAGTATGAGAACCGGACGATGGTGCGCTGCTACTTACCAAGCGGGGGATCTGGGTCCGATTCCGGTACCTGCGTGGAGATTTTCTCCCACTGGAAGACCTGGTCCAGGGTGCACTCAGCCTCATTAGGTCCCTTAGGGGCTAATTGAGGAGCTATTTGATTGAAAAGTAGCGGCTTCTGGTCGAGGACACCGCATAACCGGCCGCGAGGGACTGGGGCACTGACCTCCCACCTCCAGTACTGCACTCCATTCATGATGTCTGTGATGGACAGAGGTGGGCAACTCAGCGGTCGGGCGGTAGGCATTCACCCAGTTCGGCTGTTGTGCCAAGGAGTTACGATTTTATGATAAGTGGACATGATAGTCTGAACGTACAGAAATTACAGCTTAGAGAGTTAAATTGAGTCTCAATGCCTTTCCTGATATTTTTATCAATTATTCTATAAATCATTTCAATTATTTAATGTGATTATTTGCATTGATAGCTTATGTAGTTTAGTCTATAAAAATTATTTCGTCTGGGAGAAAAAATAATGGAATATATTCTTATAACCTGTGAGTTTATGTACCTTTCTGTTTGTAACTACTTGCATTACAGAATCACACTTTTGCATGCTTGTTTTCAAAACATCGTCTGAACCTCGATTATTTAGTTATATGTATCAGTTTATTAGAAACTAAAACATTATTTACAAAGTGAAAAAGGTTAAAATGCGGAAAATTTGCAATGTTGATGTTTTCTTACTATCACTAATAGGTATTATAAAATTGTGTTGTAATTGAAAAGCTTGGTCTTTTCCCTCTAACACTTTCTAACAAAAAACATTTACATGTTTTAAGAGTAACTTTTATTTCTTTTCTGTCGGATAAAATAATATTTATAGACTCGATTACATACGCTATCAATGCAAATAACCACTTTAAATAATGGTCATAATTTATAACATAATTCCTAAACTGTTTAGGAAAAATCATAGAAAACTTATAAGAGCAGTGTGAGGTTTCATTTGAAACATGACCATTTGCTGCTATCTGACGCTTGTAGGAGGGCTAGATGAGCTAATGACGGTCAGACTGCTCATAAACACTCTCACAGTCACCCTTCAATGCCTAGTCTGTCAGTATCTATATATTTTTGAAATATGGAAGGGTTTCTGCATACAGGGTGTCCAAAAAAAATGGCAACGCTTATTATGTTGTACGGGACGGCAAAATTATCGATTTTCAAATAGGAACCTCTTTTCGGACATGCACGATTTGGACGCTGTAGCGCATCGAAGTGTGAGATGAGTGTGCATTCACATTTCTTCAATAAACCCAACATCGAGCTGTTGACATTACAAACGGGCTTCCAACTGTATACCTCCTACATCATTGCAGAGCCTATATCGGCGATGATGAACCTCATGCACATACCCAATACCTACGGTTGTCTTTGAAGATTTTCAATCGCTCCGTAGACTTGAGCCATAAGGTGACGTTACAGGGGTGCCAAACACCACACTCTTCATACAACTCCAAGAAAATAGTCGAGAGGTGTCAGATCCGGCAACCATGCTGGCCATGGAACTGGTCCACCTTTACCTGTCGACCGATTGGAATATGCGACGTTGAGGTGTTTCCGCGCATTTACATCAAGGTGTACTGGAGCTCATGTCGGCCACTTCCACAGCTGTGTACTGGTACGTGTCGTACTGCTGTTATAACATTACTGTACTGGAAACTGCACAAATAACGCAGCAGGATGCGCAGCAAGAACTCTATGGAGGAATTTAGCGCATATGCAGGAATATTATTATTAGAGCTCGAAAGTTCATGCCCTTAAAAACATTGAAATATGCATGCAAATATGCTCTTAAAAACTTGAAAATATGCCAAGAAATATGCACTATTTAATTAAAACAATGTCCCTTTGCAGTAGACGAGTTAGTATAAATAATAAAGTGGTCCCGCTGCTAGTATTAACTGCTAAATTGCTGTTCACAACCAACACTTTGCACAAATGTTCAACTATAAAACATCGTCTGTTGTCTCGCAAAACACTTTTGTAACGTTAAAAACTTCTCTCCACGTCACAAGATATTATCGGGGCATATTTAAATGATGTTAACTGCTTCACAGAGAGAGTCAAGTCTCTTGGTGTGACAGATGCTTTTCTTTCGAGGATGTCTCGAATATCGCCCATCTGTTTATAACCAGAATTTTTTGGAATTACATAGCTGACTTTCTCTTTAACTTTTTGTCCTATGGTACCAGGAACCGAACTTAGATCACATATTGTTTTTTTCAAAGCCAGTAAGAGATTCATGCAAAAGAGATCTTGCAGTTTCCAATGCCGTTATGGCTGTTGGTAAAAACGAAAAATGGGCAGATATGAAACACTGGTGCAGGAGGAAGTCGTATATAAGGTACTGTTGATCTAAACAACTTAATTCTTTTAGGAGATATAATAAAAATTCTCTTTGCACTGGACACAGATCTATCTACCAATGGGAAATAATCACGTACTGTCTCAGAAATGCGATGAAGAGCGTGTGCCAAACAAGTTATATGAATTAAGTTAGGAAAAATACATTTCAGAGTTTGTCCTGATTTTACCATATAAGGACCTGCATCAGCAACAAATAAAACTAACCGGTCGTATCTGATTCCACATGGCCATAGTAATTTCGAAGAGTCCATCACAAACTGGGTCCCAGTTATATTGTCAGTGGCCGACAATTCGCTCACATTAAGAAGATAAGGTGTAGTCTTTTGACCATTGTTTAAAGCACCCACAATTATATTAGAAATAGAACGGCGTTCAGAATCAGGGGTAACAGACAACCACACAAACTGATCCGATAATTCATTTTGTATATTTGACAACACGCTATTGTAACAATGTCCTACATAAGTCTTGTGCAGTGTACTTGCTTCAGGCACATGTTGTTGAGTGTACTTGGCAAGAAAGTTTTTAAATGTTGGATTATTAATTTTGAACAAGGTAATATCAGCAGCAAAAAATGCTTGGCAAAAGTCATAGGAACATTCAGAAACCCTAGTTCCTAAACACTCTACTAGTTGTTTTTGAACAGGTACTTTATTTGCGAGTTTTCCGATTAAATTCTCCTTGTGTTTTACTGTGTTTATGTGCTGAACTATTTGAAATCTTTTCTGACTCCCTACATTTTTCTCACACGCTCCACAAAACAGTACCCTATTATTTGTAGATATTAAATCACCCGAACACTCTTTCTGTAAACTAATTAATCTAGCACTCGAAGTTGGTTTTATTTTCTGCATTTGAAGAGCTTTTTAACATTTTATACGCCTAATTTAATTTGGTGGGAACCAGTTCACAACACTGTTACGCTTGAAGACCACGACACAACTACTGGTGGGCAGGCAAGCGTTGCTATAATCGTGCTGCTCAAAGCGTTGACCTGCACTTTATCTTTGTTAATATAAATCTCTCAGATAACGCACTGATTATTCTCTATGCACATACATATAATGAAAGGATGGAAACAGGGGATTCACTGTATGACAACTTGACTCAGCATTAGTTCTCGCCACCTCGCGAGTTACATCATCGTGTGGAATACTACCAATATGAAAAATATTATACAGATGGAAAAAATAATAAAACAAACATAAAAATCATTAAAATATGCAACATAGGGGCTATAATATTGAAATCTTCGTGAGTTGCATAATCATGTGCAACATTACCAATATGAAAAATATTATCTGGATGAAAAAAAAAAAATAATAAAAACCAAAAAAAATCATTAAAATATCCAATATAGGAGCTATAATATTGAAATATTATGCATTTATCAAAAACAAGAAAATATGCAGTTATATGCACCATAAAATCATGCCCAAATAACTGAAAATTCCATATTTCGTGCACATAATGTAAAAGCATACATTTTAACCCCTAAGAAAAAACATGCAAATGCATGAACTTCCTAGCCCTAATTATTATGCTCAGATGGTTCATCCCAGTATACAGACCGCTAAAGGGCAGCATACCTGCCGTATTAAGATACCAAAACGAATTTTATTAAACTGTCACAACCGTTCATTATCAAATTTCCTCTGTCTGAAAATCAATCAGTTTGCCATCCTGCACAACATACTAAGCGTTGTCGGTGTTTTTTGGGATACCCAGTATATATGGAAAATATCATGTGTTTAGCCGGTTTCCGTACTGACAGAAGCGGCTGACGGGAAAACGTTTGCGATCCAGAATTTATATAGTAAGTTTCAGCTTTGAGATTAGGCAGTTTGGATTTCAACCACTGTGTGGAACATAGTGATATCTATTTCTATATCCATTTTTCAACTTGAACTTCATACACAATAAGGTATAATTTATGTACGTCCCCTTTAATCACACGTATTTAGAAAGCTTTTATTAATACGTATGAAGTAGTAAATTATATCAATAATAAAAAATGAAGGCCACAGATTTTGTTTAATTCTGAGTAATGTAGTTTCTCCTGTTCTGTATTCGTATTGTGACAAAATGATAAAATACAGTCCAGCTACTTTTCTATCGCTTTATTTTCCTTCTAAACATTTGCACAAAGCACAGATCCCTTCCAGATAATACAGTCTACAGTCTTTCGTGATATTACAACTCACAATTATTTTCGTCTCGTAGCCTTGACCCAGTCCTTTCACCTTTTCTCTTCACTTTATCTATCTTTCATGCAGTAACTCCGACGATACAATAACTCAACATTCATTAAAACGTCTTCACTTCGACGCGACATTTCTTTCACAGCTGCCTCGCCTCAATGACACTCAAAACCTGCCTCGCTCCAGTTTTTTTTCTCGAGTGGAGGAAAAATTCATTTATGGAGCCCCGCTGTGCTGGGATGTTGGGGCTGTAGGCTTGCCCGAAGGCACTACCCAATAAAGAACCTCCACAGGAGAGAATTCATAGTAGGAAGGTGAGGTAGCAGCGCTATTGCACCTGCGTATTCAAAGAGCGGATGCATTGGACGGCCGCCAGGTGAAAGTGGTGCCAGGACGTAAACATGGCCGAGGCCCTGATCATGCCCTTGGAAAGTTAAGTGTGGTAATAAGAAGAAAGTAATGGATGTGTCAAGGAGTAGTTATGGGTTTTACGATATCTCCATCGTCCAGTGCTGCACGCACTCCCCAAGCTTTTTATACCGGTGATGACGTAGTAAGATCTTTCTCGAAAGCCTACAAACAAGTTGGTTGCCGGACAGTCCTCGAATGCTCTGGAAAACCCCTTTGTGTTGCCGCTTGATTGTTGCTAGTTACGTGTTCGCTCGTATGAGTGGTGTGGGGAAGCCTGACCTTGAGAACCTTGCACCAGGTGGGTGAGGCAGCCCGGCGTCACAGTATAAGATGTGCAGACAGTAAGGCCATAAACATGTGCTCCTTGCATGGTGAATGACAGTAATGGTGGAATGGTTTAAAGGTATGTCGTTAAGAGAAACGAGAAGCGAATTATGTTTAGTGTTTTTACGAAAGTAATAGAAGAGCGCTGTCGTTAGAAATAACACTGTTAAAGCAATACCGGTGTTCCGAGAAGAGCGTTGTATCTCCACATAAAGAACTAAAGAAAACGGGAACATCGCGAACATAAAACAAGAAAATAAACAGACACGAAACGGAATAAGAAAAAGCAGATGGCTTTACCAAATGTAATATTCCTAGCAAAATATTCTTTAACACTGAAACGCCAACACTACACAAAGTCCTAAACCCTTATCATACTTTACCTTCTTTTAAGACATGCACCTTTCATAAATTATTGCTGGACATTTGATTGATGATGATGATGGTGATGATTGTGATGATGATGATGATGACGACGATTGTGATTGCTGGTGTTGTTATTGGTATTGTTGGTGTTGGTGTTAGTGCTGTTGGTGTTGGTCTTGTTGGTGTTAGTGTTGTGATTGTTATCATTATTATTATTATTATTATTATTATTATTATTATTATTATTATTATTATTATTATTATTATTATTATTATTATTATTACTATTATTATTATTATTATTATTATTATTATTATTATTATTATTATTATTATTATTATTATTATTATTATTATTATTATTAATCAAAGGGTATATGTGTGCAATATAAACACAATACATGTGTCCACATGGCTTTTATTGCTTGTTTTTCACAGCTGATATGAATGCAAGACAGTAGAACACTAAATGTTTTGCTTAATTCAAGTCCGATTCTAAGATTGGATTGCTCATAGAAAATATAAGACATGCACAATGTCAATTCAGCAGCATTTTATTTGCAGAATAATAGCGAAGACGACGACACTAAGTGTAGCTTCCCTGAGCATGAAAATTATGATTCAGTCATTAAATGTTTGACGCCCGGCTATATCAGCAACCCACCAGTCGCTTCTGTGAAGCGTGTGTCAAACTACATAGAGAGAAAGATTTTACCAGGTCCCTTGGTTGCATTAGTGGCTACATGTGAAACATTCGTGTAAGGAAATCCGCGAAAACAACTTGTTGGTATTTTTTATCTTTAGTCGCCATGAGTCATTCACTATCGTTCGTGTGATAGTTTTCAGGAGTATCATACTAAAATCATCCACAACTTAGATACATTTTGCGAGGTCTTGACTTTAAGAGTTCTAGGAAATAAATCATGAAATATCGTAATTCAGCATTTATAACTGATAAGCTAAGAACGTTTTCATATGGTTAAAAATAAAATGTGAATTTGTCTCCCTGCATTCCCTTTTATTATTACCTGGTGTGGTGAACCGCCAATCAATTTGGCCTTTTACATCAGCTGCCTTCCAGGCAAAGACGTTAGCAGGTGTTACGGACTGTGGTGTAGGCTAGTATGGCGAATAATTTATTAATTCAGATCTCAATTATGCTGTATATACGTTGTTAGCGATAAGTGTAGATATTTTGAAAATTGGTACCTTAGTATGTACGCACTTCCATGTATCAGTTGTTTTTTTCTCTTCATCTAAGTTTTCCCACACACCAATCACGAACTTTACTACTTGATGCTTTTTATAGTCGTAAACTCGCAGCAAAATGAAGAATGCTTGTCGTATATACGTCCCTTTTCTCAATGCAACTATTGACCTAGCGCGAGGTCATTGGCCTTGCAGAAAGCGTTTAATTCAGTTCCAGTACGCCATTCGTTATCATGAGACCGTCATGCCTCCTGTGTCACGCCAATTTAAAGGCACTACACAACCTGGAAACATACTATTCTTAATAAGCAAAATTAAAAGTTCGCAAATGAAGTAAGTATTGGTGTAATATTACTTATTATACTGTCTTCAATTACCAGTGCAAATATCTACACTTATACCCTTAGCAGGCTGATGTAATAATTCACCGAGGTCTTGCATCTTTGTTAATCAAAGAAAAGAATATCACAAAATTGTTTGATGTTCTCTCTATACGAGTAAGTTATGACAAATAAGTTACCGGTATTGTGCCATTTATATAGGAAATAGCTATTGCTATTATTGGCAAATACTATAAGTAGCCAATTGTTATGCACGATAATACTACAGCAGCAAACCGTTACATAAAACAGCTTTTTCAACAAGCTGTACACAATGCATTATTACCTGCAGTTTCTATGATCACAGTGACAATACAGAGAATATGCAGAAACAAAAAGATCTTAAAGTTGTGTTTCACAAATACCTGGAACACATACTCAGGGAAAGATCGATTTGCTGTTGTTGTCTATTCGCTTATCTGTGAGCTTACCTTTCTGTTCGTTGCCGGCCGAGGCGAAGCCAGTCCAAACCAGTATATGCAGGTTTCTAATTGAAATACAATGTTGTCACACTACGTGAAAAACAAGGAAATATTGATGTTAAGTGTCTGCAGCTTAATACGAAATACCACCATTTCAATCTTGCCATACTTATCCTAGATAAGATAAAAATTAGGGCTTTATGCTCGTGTGCAATCCAATTAATTGCTACTACTAATATTGGGGTACCTATTCAAGTTGAGTATGTAACTTCCAAGGACGCGATACGACGATTTTAAGGAAAGTGTCCCTACGTCAAACTAGCCTTTATATGGAAAATTGTTATTTTATATTTTCTTAAAAAGGATTAGTGATATTGATTAAAATACCACGTGTTTAAGGTATCCGTGGACAATTTAAATAAACGGTAAAATATACAAGTTCCCAAACTGTACCTCACAAAAACGTATATCCGGTTAAGTTACACAAATTGTGATATTTTTGCGTTAACAATTTCTGAGATTTTCTTTATTATTCTTTTATATTAATTTGAATTATCATAAATTTCTACAATTTCATTGTACTATTTCAAAGTCAACACATGGTGATCCATTCTTAAAAGATTTGACTTTCACTCAAATCTACTGCGTTCCCTTATTTCCTTTGTACACTCGCTTTATGCCGTACCCGCGGCTTCAGGAGGCATTCTATTGGCCTTTACAGATGGAGTATGTACACAAGAAGACGGTGTATGTATCTGTTTGCCTATTGGGCATGTAGTGGCGTCCTATTTTATGTGCACAGTTCACATATGGTTATCCACATATGAATATACCGGGTGTCCCGCCTAACTCTGCGACCTCCAATATCTCCGAAATGAAACAACATATAAAAAATCCAATTGGTCAGGCATGTACCTATGTCAGGGGCTCACACAAATGGAAGGTATGCACAATCCATAAAACTAAACAAATAAAATTCCAACACAAAGTTACGTTTCTTAAATTGAATATATATGTTTATTCCGCTCACTATAATTTATTTGTACATATGATCTATAATACTCATGGGATCTATAATACCTACGGGAATCGAACCCGGGACCTTCACATGCAAGCCTCACACGTTTACCACGGAAGTATCTCGGAGTATTAGTCAACTTGCAGCGCCGGAATAGGTAGGCCTACTGTCTCAGGCAATACCATGTAACTTCCTGTAGGTTACAAATAAAGACATAGGACTTGTAATAAAATATTGCCTATCTCTTTAGCGGACTTAGTTGCAGCGTCCCTGAAGGACTTGGGTAATACGTTTGTAACCGGGCAAGATGCCTCCGCGGTAATCTGTGAGGCTCGCATTCGGAAGATCGGGGTTTTGATTCCTGTGGCAGACTTTCCTGATCCATGTTTTTTCGGAGTTTCCCCGTATCGCTAGGCCAATGTAGGCATGGATAATTACAGGCCCTGCATTTTCTGTCCCTCCATTTTATCTCACTTCCCATTTCAGTATGATTCAGGGTTTTAACTGTCGGCGGGAGTTTCGATGTAAATGACAGTTGCTTCCTTTCTGTAAATCCTGGTCCTCCGGATTGGAGAGATCTCCGAGACTTGGATTCCAGGGGACCTGAGAGCCCTTAGGGAAGGTATGGGAAGCCCTTAAGGGGAGTTCAAATCTATGTCGTTAGGGACCCTTCCCTCTGCTGTCGTCTCTCAAGTCCGATCACCTTGCACATCCTCTCACCTATCCCCTCCGTTCCGGGGCCACCCTACCAGAGGTATAAGCACAATATATTTAATTGGTCCAGGTGCTAAGTCTCCCCTACGAGTCTTGTGTATCTGTTCGATTTATCTAGTACATTTCTGAATGCCTCTTGGAATTTCAGAGGCAGCACATTAAGAGGGTAAAAACCTGCTTCTACTGGTGCCTCTCTGTGGTCTACACTGTGTTCAGTTGTGCAGCTATAATTGAGATAAAGTCAATATTGAGCCAATTAGCAAAATTAGTGATAAGGGAAAATACAGCGGAAAACAATTTAATCACCTCGTTCATCGCACTCACAGTGTTTGAATCAAAACACGAAGTAGTCATTCTATACTCTAGCTATGTTGTTTGTGCTTTTCTATATTGTGCCAGGTGGAAGCAGCATCGTCGGTTTCATTGTTGTAACTAGAGCTGCTATGTGGCAATTGGAAGGAACTTAAGAAAAAGAAGATAGACGTCAATTTTCTGGTGTCAGAAGAATTCTATAAAATGAAAGGACTGGAAATTGAATATTTAAAATTATAATAGTAAAAGGACTATTAGCAAGTAGTTATTTCCTTGAGCGGACGTTTGGACATATGATCAATGATCATTGATCATTGTTGCAAGTGTGTAATCACCTATTGAACTGCTCCAGAAGTGAGACAGTGTTATTCTAAGGGGTCCATAAAATTACGCCAAGGAGAAACAAACCGGTTAAACGGCTACAATGAAACTACAAATTCGATCTGCAGTAAGTCACACCGGTGCCAGGAGTTTCCCTGGTCCTGCAATAAAACGTATACGATAGTCTTTAGCATTGCACGGGATGGTTAGGAATTTGTTAATAATGTTTGCTCCTCGTTTCTTCCATTGGCTTCCGAAGCAGTCAATTGAAACTAAGACTACACTGAGTGTTACTTAAAAAAAAAAAAATTAACATACATTTTTAGTATCAAAATTAACATACAGGCTTCATGAACTCAAATACCTCATCAAATACTGTTCACCTCTACCTTGCTTCTCTATGCAATTTTTCAATTTAATATCTATTTCAGTTTGTTAATTTGCCGGACCTAAACTTTAAGCGACTGTCATCTGTTTATATTGCGATTACCGATTGTCATTGTCAATTGTCATTTGTGTGTATTGTTATCAGCTAAAATGGAGCGATACACCAAGGATCAGCACATCTAGATTTTGACAGCGCGTTTCAAGTATGGTGAATGCCAAGCAGATACCGCTCAAAGACTTTGTGTAATTGTTGGTAAGCCAAAGCGCCTATGTGTCAACAATACCGAGACTAGTAAAGGCATTTGAAGATACAGGATCGACAGTGAACATCAAATCACCTGGAGGTCCTCGTTCTCATCTATCGGTAAAGAACGTCGCTCTTGTCCGTTCACAGTTTTTATGGCGCAATTGCAAGACTTGAATGTGAAGTATTTGTGGTTCCAAGAGGATGGGGCAATCTGTTGCACTACCATTGAAACAACAAGGTTGCCGATAGAAAGACTCCCTACTCAACCCATCTCTCACAACGGCGATCAGAACTGGCCAACGAGATCATGTGATTTGATAATATGCGACCTTTTTGTCTGAGTATGTCAAATCTTGTGTTCATGTGAACAATCCACGAACCATCCCTCAACTCAAGTCAGAAATTAGACGTGTCGGGGCCAAATTCAAGCAGAACTTTGCTCTAAATCGTCGACAATTTTGTCCATAGAGTGGATGTGTGCAGACAAAGCCGTGGAGGACATTTGTCCGATATTTTGTTTCAGGTTTAATCCAGTTTCTGAGCTTCATATTGACATAACACTATTAGCAATTTTCAAGTAAATTATGTATGTTATTACTAAATAAAAAATTGCGATCTTTATGAGGCACCCTATACTTTAATCGAATCAAACCTGTCGGGATTTGTTCTTGCTCTATTTGAGGTTCAGCTTCAAATTCACAAACCAAAAGAATTTATACCTTCCAAAACGGGGCTCTTGGAATGTTAGAGGAAGCTGCTTAGTTCATCCACAATTCTCGCACTTCACAAAGATCTTAGCACTTCTGCAGTTACGTCTACACTTCAGTCCTCACATATCCGGTTGTTCACATAATTCGATGATCATTACTGAACGGGATGAACCAAAAGAACGACCATCACGCACACTGAAGAGAAAACGCCACACACGTCTTTCCGCTTATAAAATTGTAGCTGGGTTTTAAATAAACAATTTTAAGTATGAAACGTTTATATGATTCTTCAATTTTTTTGTAATATTAAGTCTGTAATCCCGTGTAACAAATTGGAAGAGATTTTGTAAGCTCGGTCTACTGGAGTGTTAAAACTATGAGATTCCTTCCATCTCATTGGTCGGGATATGGGATTGATATCAAATTGAAAATAAATATTTTTTTCACACGTATCACTAGTAACTGGCTTTCAATACTGTTTCACAGTTCAAGTGATTATTAATTTATTAATCACATGCAACATTTTAGAGCATCTATTTGTATAAAATATTACAATTTTTCTATGGAATGTCTTATTTTACCGTTGCTGTTTATAACAAGAGAAGAACAACTTCCCAGGACCTCTACATTACACATTCGTTGTGGGGGCTTAGAAATGGAGACTGCCTCAAACTACTGTAGTGTTATATTTTCTTACTAATTGTTCTCCTTTAGACTTTAAGGGCACTTGCTGGATAGTATCCACAATTCTAGTGCTGTAATTCTTTTACAATAATTTTACAGTAATTGCACAATAAAGTTAACTAAATTAGAATAAACACCTTTTTCTCGCTGCCACATAACTTCGAAAGCCACCAATTTCCTTGAGCCAGTCGCGCCAATATGTCTGACCTTTCGGCAGTGCCCTATATTTTTAAACACCCTATCAACTACAGCACGAAACAGTTTTCAGAACGTCTAACTTTAGAGGGAAATACAGTATTGTAGTAGAATCATTAAGGGATCTTGGAACTGAAATTTCAATTTTACATATATATCAAATCAATTATACCACGTAATGTTCCAGCACAATCTGTTTTACAGTTTTGATAAAATTAATTATTAGGTTCACTCAATGCGAAAATACCTTATATTTAAAGTCCTCCAATATGCATAAAAAACTAACATATCACAACAGTTATTATTTTATAAACTCTACTTGCCCAACAAATACCATCAATCTCTGGCAGGAAGAAAAGTTAATTACTTTTAAGGTAATGCATTTCTTTGCGTTGATGGACATTGAAAAGTTTTAAAATTGTTTTTGTTTATTTAATTTTTTAAAGTTAAACAAACTTTCAGGTTTTAAAACCAAAGATTAAAGTGGAAGTCACATAAATGAGGCACTGCTAAAAAATTCTAGGGACATTGCACAAAATTTAATGCGCATAGAGCAGATAGTGTATTAAAAAAGGTAAATTCGAGAAAAATAAATTTCTCTACATACATACATCATGATCAAGAGTCAGATTACCATTTGTCACACCTCCCCTCTTTTGTCTATTGGTCTATCCGTTCACATGCATAGCTTAACCATTTATTTCTGCTGAATTTCGTTGTTTTTGAGCCCTTTTTGGCCTAACTGCATAAATATAAAAATTGTCAATTTGAGAATGTTTCCGTTCAGTGCCAGGATCCCTTAACTGCTCATATGAAAGAAAAGAACAAGCACTTCTACAAAACAATATTTAGGCTGCACTCAACCAAAGCAAATAGATGGGAGGGAGGAGATAAAAGAACACCAAAGAAATGAATAAGTTTAATATATACCTATAAATCCAATACCATTTCTAGGTAACAACTGGAATGAAATGACAACTTCAGAAATGTTAGAAAATCTTGCCCGACGGAGAAACATCAGAAAAAGAAATAGTGCTAAAGCATGAGTCCTTTTAGCACTCAGAACAGTTACAACTGGCGCGACCGTCTTTTGGTTGACGAGTCTCCGTAGAATCGGATTGAACGCTGAGCAGGGGAAGTTATTTTTGCATTCCCTCTCTCTCTCCTTAATCGATATCGTTAACTGAGAGTCTGATAGTGTCAGTGCAAGAGCTGAGTAACACGTACAAATTCTCAACAATTACGGAAGGGCAGACAGATTTCAGCTGCTCTGGCCAGACAGGAGAGTAAGCTGTAAACGTTTGGGCTACCAAAGGATATCTCTAAAACTGAATCATCGAGCTTCAAACGTTATGCACAGTTCATTATTCTACATGTAAAATGTAAATGTAAACCCCACGCGACAGCCCACGAAGAGCCAAGGCCTACCGCCCAGCCGCTGCGTCCCCCACCTCTGCCCACTACAGGCGTCATTGGTGAGGTGCAGTACTGGAGGGTGGGACGTGGTCAGCGCCCCGAGCCCTCCCGGCCAGTTATGCGGTTTTCTAGACCTGGGGCAGCTACTTCTCCATTAAGTAGCTCCTCAATTGGTCCCCCCGGGACCTAACGAGGCTGAGTGCACCCCGTGCCAGACCTCCCAGAGGGGATAAAATCCCCCTACTGGTACTGGGGATCGAACCCGGGTCCTCCGCGCCAGAGGCAAACGCGCTACCAACTGCGCTACGGAGGCGGTCCATTACTCTACATATGTAAATATAATTGCTCTTTGACTGCAAATTTGGGAACAATACAATTTTACGTAAACAAAGGCAATGAGGTAATTTTATACCTTAAGGACAGGCTAAATGACAAAAGCTGCCAACAAATACATTTTAGTTTTTGTGCAGTTTTATTAATTAGAATTTGCTCCTTAGTTTGATATAATAATATCTTGTATTGTTCCACTTTTTTGTTGTTGTTGTAAGAAGATCCGTCTGTGTATGTGTAAGTGTTTGTGTCTGTGCGCGTGGACAGCGTGTTCTAAAACGAAAAGTCGAACAAATACCTACCTTGGTATTTAATTTCAGTATCTTTCAAAGATGCGCACAGAAGGTTTCAAGAAAATCCCCCACCTCAACCTACACTTTACATGACATATATTTCAAATTTCTTATTTTCTAGAAAATAACTACCAATTTTTATTAAAAATCTATATTTAGGATATTCATATGACAAATAAAAACATATTTCTTCCATTTTTTGGAATTGTCTGTGAGCTCCAGTTCATCCCGAAGGAATTTCACACGGTTTTATCTAACTGGTAAATATAACAGGTAGGAACGTAGTGGAAAATATAGATAGTTTTAAAAACATGCAGTATAATTAAATTAACCTTTTTGAAACAGCTGCCATTTACAAGTTATACACCACTATTGCTTTCAATTGTTCAATATCTTGTAATTTTTATAGTTACTTGTTCTAGTGACGTGGAAGGAGTATGGAATTTTAAAGCTGGTCTGAGATATTTAACCGCGATTGGGTTTCCTCTATGTCTCTTGTACAGCCATGTAAAAATGATTGAGCGCATTAGGAGAGTAGAATATTTTTAAGTTCCACGTTCTGTGGCACTGCGGTTTACACAAGTCGATATTCCATCATGCAGCTCAGTTTATTTGGTCTCTGACCCATATGTTACATACATTATGGCTATTGGACATAGGCTATAATCGTTCATCAAAACCACTCATTAACACGCCATGAAGAGGTATTACCATATAAAGCCATATGTTTTTTTTAGAAATAACCTGTAACTTTAGCAACCGTGGGAAAGTATGCCCTTCAAACACACTATTTACCTGAAGAACCCGGGGAAAACGTTCCAGTTAAGGAACCATGGGACTGAATTCTAAATTTTCT
Source organism: Tenodera sinensis (assembly GCA_030765045.1). Classification (NCBI taxonomy): domain Eukaryota; kingdom Metazoa; phylum Arthropoda; class Insecta; order Mantodea; family Mantidae; genus Tenodera; species Tenodera sinensis. The sequence continues at coordinate 150,703,424 of CM060965.1, read as the reverse complement.
ATATTTCTATAGCTATGAAATCAACACTTTCCACACCTAAGAGTGTTTATGTTATAACGTATCATACAATGTTCTAGTACAATATGTTTTATACTTATGAGGGAATTAATGATTCAATATGTTCACCGTATGAAAATACCTCAATATTCAAAATGCTCCATGAACATCAAAAATTGAAATATCACGAAGTATTATTATTTTCTAAACCCTAATTACCAAAGAAACACTGCAAATCTCTGGAAGAAAGAAAAAATTATTGCTTTTAAAGTAACTAATTTCTTTGTTTTGATGGACCTTGAAAATATTTCATGTTAACTTTGTGTATTTTATTTCTTCCAAATAAGCTCATTAAATTTTTAGATTTTGAAACCAAGGGTTGAAGTTGTAGTCACATAAATGGAGCATATGCTAGAAAAATCAGATCGTGTATTAAACTGTAGGCAAAAATCCATTTTTCCACACACATTCATAAGATTACCTTCCCTCTTTTGTTAGTAGTCTTGGATTCATAGCTGAACCACTCCTTTCCCCACAAGTTGGTTGTTTTTGAACCCTTTCTATTGCATCTTTTGTTCAAATACTGCCAAAAATTTAGGTAGAAAAGACGTTTAAATGTAGCGCACGTGACATTTAAAGCCTGTATTACACCTTTAGAATGCTAGAATATAAAAAAATTTCACTACCAATCAGAGTGAAAGTTTGGGGAACATATGTATAAAGCTAAAAATAGTAAATTTTCAGTCGTCCCAAGGTCCCTTAAGTGAAGCAACGTGAGGTGATCAGGACGATCTGCCTCAACAGATCTAAGTACAGAGTGGGGTAGAAACAATAAGCGAGTTTGAATTAATCGCTGTTTTGAATCTGGCAGGTTGACTGTCGCGAATGTGTGGCAGGACTGTAGAGTGGACCTTGGAAATGAGTTTGCCATGCTCCTGAACCCCATCAGCCTGCACATTTCTATTCAAAGGTGACAGGTGTGCTATAACGGACACCAAAATAATCGGACCGTATTTCTTCGAGGACGAAAATGGAAAAAAGTGTCCTGTAATTCCCATGCACTACAGAAACATGGTCGAAACTTTTCTTGTACCTTAAGTACAAGACACTGTGGTTCCAACAAGATGGCACTACCTCTAATACTGCCAGAGTTAGCATGGCAGCACTGTTTCCTGGACGTCTGATCTCCAGATTTGGAGACGTGGCATGGCCACCTCGTTCTCCAGACCTTACAGCACCTCCTTAATCCTTGTAATGCTACTTAGAGCAGGAAGTGTTCGAGACCAGAACAGACCAGCAGACATTCAATGCTTAAAGCATCGAATCTGAGAGGAGATAAACGGGATACAGCCAGCTACATTAAGAAAAGTTATAGTGCCTTCGAACGATGTATTCAACAGTACATTAAAAACGATGGTGGACATCTAAGGGACACTGATTCAAAAAGTGAAGTGTGTTCTCCAATCTCCAAGGACTGTGCTTTAAGGGAATGCCTATAAATATTACAAATACCTGTATTTCGGAAAATCATTTCTTTTGACGTCCAAGAAAGGCAGACGTTTCTCGATCGACCAAATAGTAACCAATCTGATCAGAAATAAACAAAAGCAACAAAGAAGTCTCTTCAGCCAGGAATTGTCTTACTCTTATGGATTCCCTCGCACATAAGTCGGTATACCGGGAAAGTAGAGTGCAGATTAATCAGCCATAATGCAAACGATGTATTTCCAATTAAATATCGACACTGAATGTTTTAATGAAATTTAATACCTTCTCTACCTACTAGAAAGTGGGAGAGAGGGAAACAAGGAAAAAGAAAATTTTTTAAGTACGAGATATTTGTGGCAATAGCCATTTGCGATATATCCTTGCTATTGTTTTGAATTTCTCAATCGTTTTAATAGCTTTAAAGGCTCTCACCATTTAGTTGTGTCTTGCCACGTGTTGGAAAAAGCATAACTTCTCACTTTTGAACATTTGACTATCGCTGCAGCCTTCTATATAATCTCATACCTCCTTTAAACTGCAATATAAACAAAGTGCAAAATTGTATACTTCCGCGTGCATTTCGTATCGCTCTTAATAATAATAATAATAATAATAATAATAATAATAATAATAATAATAATAATAATAATAATAATAATAATAATAATAATAATAATAATAATAATAATAATAACAACAATAATAATAACAACAACAACAACAACAACAACAACAACAATAATAATAATAATAATAATAATAATAATAATAATAATAATAATAATAATAATAATAATAATAATAATAATAATAATAATAATAATAATAATAATAATGATGATGATAATGTATTTTAATATTATGTATTCCATTTATTGTTACTATAAGTTTTTCAAACTGCTTTTGCGAATGTTTCTTGTAGTTATTTTAAATTTAATGCTGTTTTGTATGTTAGCTAACAGACTATATTTTCATTCGCGTCTGCTGACATGGAAGTTGTGCGGTTCGATCAACCGATGAAATTTTACTCAAACATGTGCTGTTGTTTACATTGCAGTTTAAAATAAGGACGGCGAAGATACAATATACATACAGTGGTAATACCATCCTTACAAACGTATATCTCAAGAGTTGTAAAGTTGTAGAAGTTTATAAAAATAAAATTTAGAAGGTGGAGAAAGACATGTCAATGTAACAAGGGATCTTTATTTTCTGTACTACTTTCCTGTAGTGGACATAGGAAGTAATGTATTCTTCTCAAAAATTATACATCAATTCAAACGGAGATACAAGTATTGAGGCGCCAGAGGCAGGCGCTCTACCATTGTACTAAAGGTGTGGATGAATTTGTTGTAGCTCTTAAACACTTTTGAGCAAATAAAAAGTAAGGAAACATTTTCCATGTAAAGAGCAGTTTAAGGTAGGGGTTTTCGTGAAAATCTTCTTGTCGCATCCTTGCAGGAGGCTGAGTCCCATAGCTCATATGCAACTCACCTTGCTCTTCCTTGTTTTATTTTTTTTTTTTTTTAATTCTGCTGTTTACACCCAACATCAAATGCTGTTTTCCTAAAATTTCTTCAAAACATATATTCCCAGTGAGATCTCAGTATCAAATATTTGGGTGGAATAGGTGCAATACTTCTACTTAATTTAAATAAGTAGAAGCCATGGAAAACACAGGCCCAACTGGGCCACTCCACTGAAATACGTTCTTGCCTCACTCCACCTGCCAATTCTCCCCTTCATTGCTGTTCAGGTTCCGACATGCCTCGTTCAGTGGCGAGATGTCTGTTTCATGAAGAGGGGTAGAGAGCATTTGTTATAAGTTAAAAAGCAGGAAAGTTTGCTGTTTAATTTGCGGATTTCAATTTGTAAATATAAAGTGTTACAATATAAAGCGCCACCTTGTTCAGAAGCAAACATCAAACTTAAAGTATACATTCAAAAAGTACTTTTCGAACATTCGTATTTGTAAACACATAAAAGGGGTATATGATTCCACTCTTTAGAAGTTTATTTTCTTAACAGTTTATTTAATATAAACAGTTGTATTTCGTGTTTCAAAATTTGAACATAATATTAAATATAAAACCTAAGAATGCATTATGTTACTCAAGTAGTTTTAAAATATAAGAGTATTACGTGCAGCAGATAAAGGAAGGTTATAAACTTGAAGATTATGTAATTTGCCCAACCACAATAACAATTATTGTGTGTAACATACGTTTAATATAAACAAAAGTAGTTAGTAACAGTGTAGAAATCATTACTACCACGCAGGTGGAACGAACCCACCACTGCAAGTGTTGTATCCAAACAACCTGTGTCACTCGGCAAGAGAATGTGGGGTGGGTAACGCAAGTTCAATTGCTACCTCTCCTCTCTTGCCCATCCCTGCTCAATCTGTATGAGTGGTATAGAATAATTATTGGGAATTAGTAACGATTATGAACAGTCATACGCAGTTTATACATTATTCTCTCGAGTTGTGCAGAACTTTTGAGACCTTGCTAAATAAGTTCGTGTTGCTCTTATTAAGCTGATATTCATTTCCACGAAATGTAATTATATGACAGTAAAATCATGCTACCCGTGCGTGTTACAGAGCACTGTCACGCATTTACACGCCTCCTGTCACGTTTGTTATATTGTTCATTTTCAGCTGCCATAATTAATGCTTGTAATGTTAGTGTCACGTGCGGTGCAATAATGGGAGTTGAGTGCAAGCTCTCGGCGTGAAGATAGAGCTGTGGGTCATAGCATAAGTCTAACGTTTAGATAAAAGTTACTCTCAACTGATTGATAGGAATATCAGTTACATTGTATTACTCTAGTACCTCTCCTTGGATTCATTAATCGCAGGGCGAGGCATTTCATTGCCTATCTCTCATGTTTAGTGTACAAGGACGTAGCCCACGAAATATCGGGCAGCGTCACGGTAAACAAAGCTGCGCCTTAACGCGCACTTAATCAAACAACATACAATCGCGTGCAAAGTAAACGTGTACCTATAGATGATCAGTTAATTTCAAATTACACACAGGGTTACAGTAAGATACAGGGTGTGCTGATCGCACTTACTTTGTTTTATTATGGCACCTCCTTTTGTTTCGTGACTCTTGTTTTCCCCGCTGGGATGCGCTAGTGTTTTTTTCTTTGGGTTTCCTCTCGGTCTCACAGTTGTAGGAGTGCTCCTTTCTCGGCGTGCAGGGTAAGTGGTCCCGTTGTATGGTTTTAACTAAGGCTCAGGCCGTGAATTACAGATTGGTTTTCAGACCGTTACTTGCCTGGGAGGTGCTTATAATGCGGACGAATTAAATGTAATCTTGTAACAAGTAATTCTTGTAACCCGTAGGATATCCACGCGAATCATTTAGGCATTTTCAGATAGGCTTGAAGACTGCCCAACTCCTCGCTTTGAGGGGGAGTTGAATGGGGTTATGTAAATTGGTTTGGTTTTCAGCTGTATTTCTATTGTATGTTTTGGCTTCCATTTCTGTTTAAAGGTTTGCTATACCGATTAATCATTCCTGTTAACAAATGTATAATTTATTGATCCATAAATGTTATAGTTCTTGAAATTTTTAGTGGTCTCTTCTCTTCAATTCCTCCCCCCCCCCTTTCACGATTGTGCCTACGCCCCTATGGTGCAAGGGTAGTCATAAAACTGTACACTGAGATATCTGAAAGGGAGAATACAATATAAACTGGAATGTTATGTGACAGATTGAATTATTATTTATACCATCTAAAAATGAATACATTCACATTATTTGTAATCTGTTGCACTGTAGATATGTGCAGTTTTACTGTCTCAAAAACAAAACTTGCATAACATACCTTTTATGTAACGTTTGCTCCATATGTAGAGAAGTGCTTTGAATCTAACTCCTCCACAATTGTATACGTGAATTTATAACTACAGTTCTGCGCTTGAGACATATTTAAAGATGTACCTCAAGTGCAAATGAATCCAGGGTGAAGATTCCTATTCACAACTACTGCACCTTATTGCGGCAGTGCATAACACAGCCAGTGCCTGACCTTAACCTAAAGTCCGTGTGATCGCAAACTGCAGTGCTCTTGTGGGACCTGAGATACCTAGCCCTGGTGATAAGCATACAACTACAGCTTACCCAGGTTCCGTGGAACGAAACCGTGAGCTTCAGCCGCCCTTCTGCGAAGTCGTTACTGAGGATTTGATTTAAGAACTAACTAGGGGCTTTTCCCCGCCTATACTAGCAGCAGTTATCTCTTGTATATCTTCGCTTGGTATCTCATGTGACTCATTAAATGCTTCCTACAATTTATAAAGGGTGAAGGGAAGTAATTACATTAGTTTAAACCAGTGATTGATCTCGCCATTTGGAACCCATTCTGTATCTTACGATTTTATCCCTGAACATTTCTTATGGAGATTTCTAGTCTTGTCGAAAAAAGGCTGGCAACAGTGCAGATTTTGTGAGTGTCACTTTCACTAGGTCAGTACATAAATAACCACCGCAGCGTGATGTCTGGTGAACGTAAACAAATAAACATGCCGTGTCTTTCCATGTTTACTGTGCGAGTGTAGGCCAATCAGAAGCGTTAGCTTCCAAAACATTCACCACCCTACAAGCAACCGGCCTGATTACATCCAGAAACCGATTCAATTCCCTGACCAACCTCAACGCAACGTTGTTGAGTTACCTCACGTCTGAAACGCTGCTCGGAATATTCCCTCAATTCTTTTAAATGATTAATTATTTCAAAATGCTGGGCAATGTCCTATAATTTCTACTGAGACTATGTCAGAAATAAAATAACCGCCCTCTTTACCCTCAGTGACAAATGTAAGAGTATATGATGCAGATTCCAAGAATTCAAAATTGGCGATGTTACATTAAATTGAAGTATTGCCAACTTCACAATGGACATTACTGGTTTCAAGCCAGTATGTCTTTGGCGCTCCACTGTCCAGCGGATCGCGCGCTCTAGTCCCACCTCAGGTATGGGTATTCTTGTGTATTGTGTATATATGTAAAAGTTAGGAAAGCATAGAAAGGTCAAGTGGAAAAATAAGGGACTATTGAAAAAAGGCAGAAATTAATTGCTCTTTTGCAATATTTAACGCCGGTAAATGATTTAATCCAGACATATCTTGGGTGTTCACGTTCTTCTGTGCTGGTACAGGAACTCCCCAGTGACAAAATGCTTCGTTTACAAGTTGGTAAATTAATGGAATCAACGCAACCCTTCTGCATTAAAATTCTGCTTCATTTGTTAGTGACCGCCTCCGTAGCGCAATTGGTAGCGCGCGTGCGGAGGACCCGGGTTCGATCCCCGGTACCAGCATGGGGATTTTATCCCCTCTGGGAGGTCTGGCACGGGTGCACTCAGCCTCGTTAGGTACCGGGGGACCAATTGAGGAGCTACTTGATGAAGAAGTAGCGGCCCCAGGTCTAGAAGACCGCATAACTGGCCGGAAGGGTTCGGGGTGCTGACCACGTCCCACCCTCCAGTACTGCACCTCACCAATGACGCCTGTAGTGGGCAGTGAGGGACGCAGCGGCTGGGCGGTTGGCCTTGGCCCTTCGTGGGCTGTCGCGCCAGGGTTTAGTTTTTCATTTAGTAGTGCTAAATTATTACAGTTATGAATATGGACTAGCCATTCAGCTAGATATCCAATTACATACAAGTTATAACTTTTTAAAAATACAAAATATCCAATACATCGTACCAAATCACTTAATTATTATCTGACCTTAACCTTCATTTGCCTACTAAAGTCAAATTTAAATACCCTTTATCATCTAACCTTAATCTAAGTTCCATATTTTTCTACCGACCATCTTTATTTTCTGCTTACCTTCCGTAAAAACTCCTTTATTTTAGGTATCTGGCTCCGGGTTTTAAAAATATTTCTAATTACAATTTATCTATTCCCAAATAACCATTTTCTACTTATTGAATCTTCCCTCCAATTGTTTGTGCCTTTACAGAAGAAGATAATATGAATTTGATCTTTCTTCTCCCCACATGTTGGACACATTCCCGGATTCCCTGAGTTTCCAAAATCACAATTTAAACCAAGGTAACCCTTCTCTTTCAGTTTTGAATAAACTGACAAATATTTCTCCGGTTCTGATTCATTCTTAATTTCCCTGTAATACGTTAATGTATTTTTGTCCCTCATCTGAGCTAATAAAATGTGTCTATCCACATCCTCCACCTTCCTTCTCACTTCCTTTCAAAAACCTCGTCCAAAAATATAGTACTAACCTACCAATCTCCTAACCCATTTATATTGACTAAGTGTTGCCCAATTTTCCTCAGCCAGCTACTAGGCATATTACTCATATTTTCTTCTAGTTATATGAGGCGTATTTTTATTGTGTCGGTCGGTAACTGGTAACTCTTGCCCTCGAAATAAATATTTCTTCACTCTCTTCATTAATTATCCTCTCACACTTACCTTTGCTAACTCTATTAGAGCTGCTTCATTTTCTGTATTGTTATAAAGTTCCAAAATTAGTTTTCAGAGACTCCTTAATATTAAGTCCATTTTACTCCATCCCTCATCTATCTTCCAGATCTCTCTCTGTTTCTCTCTCTCTCTCTCTCTCTCTCTCTCTCTCTCTCTCTCTCTCTCTCTCCCATAAATCCGGACTTAACTTAATAAAGGAACCTAAATTTCTAAAACTCGTATACTTAACAGTTTTAGGGAAATGTTTATTGTGATCAATTATTGGCAGTGGTACTTTTTAAAGACCGCAATCGAGTTTTATAGATTGAGCGGTCACCGTCAGGGAACTTTCTGTATGGCATTTATACGACTCACGGTAACACATGCTTGTCATTATTATTACGGAAACAAATATTTTTAAACCACATTGTTAGCACAGCGCTTAGCAGATGTAATGGTTAAAATTTCCATTTTAGAACGCTATTCTCAAACCTCGAGCAGTCGAAGTTCAAATAGGTTATTAGCAATTTCGATTAAATTTATCAGCCAACTTAAACGGTGTTGTTTATCCTTACGCATTCCCTGAGAAAAACATGTCATAATTCAATACCGGAGCACTTGGTAGCAGATTCATTGGTGAACGAGATTGAAGCTGGCGTCGAAGGTGGCACAAATATTACAGGATCATCAATGTCAACCTAAAAGTGCGATTGTTCCAAGGAACGTGTAATTTAAGGTTGCTTTCTTTATATTGCTTAGGACAATACATTGAATCTTTCAGTTCTTAAAATGCATGTTTAACTGCCAAGCAGAGTAGTGCGATTATGATTGCAAGAAGTCGGAGTAACAAAACATTCACCTAGATTTCCTATAGGTATTAAAGGAACTTTTAATTCAAATGGCAATAAGTTGAAGATTTTCAAGCAGCTTTAATGATTGTAATTGTTCAGAAGACAGAAATATAAATTAGACTTTATTTAAAGATGTACGGAGTAATCTATATTCAATCTATCGTGAAGTTTACTCTTTTTAGCTCGGATTTAAGTTAGCAAAACTGAAGAGTCTTTCCCAAAAATAACATTCTACAAGTCCTTCAATACTTAAATCTTTTATGGGCATTAGGAAGTACAGTAAAAGGTTTGGATGCACTCGAAAAACTTTTCCTTCAAGTCAGCGACATTACTTATTAAGTAGCCATCCTAGCTGGGGTGGCAGCTTAGTGTCTTCTGCCAAGAAGACTGGTTTAATAAGGTTAAACTGTAGCAGCTTGGTTCAACTTTCCTTATGTGCGGAATTGCGAGTCTCTCAGTTTCGAGCATCTTACACAATACAAGTTTTCATATCCCTAACATTAAAATCTAACACACCTGCCTTGCTTTTAAAACGGGACAGTTTCGGATTCTGTATAGTGGCGTATAAGGTTATTTGAATGAAGAATCAAAGATTCTATAGCTCCATAACCATTATCTTCACATGCTTAAGAGCTTAAACACGGTTTATGAAGCCCCAGTTTGTACATATTTGAACTATGTTCTACAATTCAGCGCAGATGAGGCATATTTAAATTTAAAACTAAATTAAACTGAGAGTAAATCAAGAATACATAATATGTACCGCTGGAGTAACAGGTTTTCCCATTAGTTGCTTCTAAAAGTTGTAGGTTCTGAACTATTCAAGTAATTTCAAGAAAATAAACTGACATAATATGAAGCCTATCTAATAATCAGAAAAAATAGTTATGGTTTAAATTTCCCATTTTTATTATCATCAGCTATATTAATTACTTGATTTAACATACATATTTGTGACTTTAATTATCTTTGTCGCTTAATGCTAACAGATTTCATACTTGTAAAACCATTAAAAATACTCTCACAATTAATCTGAACCACCACTTTGATTTGTTCAGTTCCCTTTAGATTAAACATGTTATGTGTAAAGCATCACATAATAAAAATTTTATCATATTTACACTTTTTACAAGAATTATATACATATTACGGAAATGTTCGTGGTTCAGATTGACAAGCACTCATCTAGATACACCAGGAACACATTTTATGCAATTCTGGCAAATGATATTGAAATGAAAGGCTTTTATGGGAAGCAAAATTAACAGTCGAGAAAGCAAACGTTAAAAAATGCGTATCGAGTCTATGAACCTTAATTATTTGTTAATTCTGGTAATGATCACAATATCGACGAAAAACAAACTTTAAATTTTGAAGTATTTCCAATTTAATTTAAAAGAAAGAAAAACTTGAGTTTTTTTCACGGTGTATGTATGTTAACATCTTCTTAAAGCGAAATAATTTGCTCGGTTTCATTAATAAGATACTACATAGTTACGTGAATGACTGTAACTTGGAACACACCTACTTAATAAAGAACTTTCTGGGTACAATATACTCTAGCTTTACGTTCACACCTAAGTTAGCTGCATCGCCGTGAAATGTAAGAACAATGCAAATTTCGTAACATTATCCTAAAAAAAGTTCCCCAGGGCGGTTGGATCGCCTCCTTTTTTTCTGTTAGTTTTTTATTTTTCTTTATTTTATTTTATTTTTTTACTTTAATTCTTCCCTCAATGATTTACAACTCAAATATCATAGTTCAAAAGTTGCTCATTTTTAGACCATCTCAATTGTATGTTCAGTATGAGTACAAATGCAGTTGATAAATTAACGAAGAAAACGTTACCATGCAATAAAGGGCCACTAATTTTGCAGTGAGTTGTGTCTAAATTTGGCATGGGGAAGAGGGATAACAACAATGCAATCACTTACTGATACAATTGGAAGGACTGACTGATTCTCTGAGGTAGACAGACAATAGCGGGAGGCGTGGCCTGATAGCTAATCGCTGTGATGCAGTGGAAGGGGTTATAACTACCGCGTAGGAAAAGTGACACAATGCGCCGGTTCTTCCCATCTATGACCTAAATACTCATAGTTTGACCTAGAATATTTTGGCAAAACACCCAATAGCAGTTGTTCTAGCAAAACATAATTGTAAAGTGAGTTAAAGAGTCAGGCGAAAAACTGAAAGTTCACTCAGGCTTAAAAAGTCGCAAAATCAACAGGATAAGGTAAAAGCAATCGGAGTCAAAAGTTCTTGCGATGTGTTTCTATAGCCTGTGAGAGATGACCATCATAATAGTTTTCAGCTCTTCTTCAAAGATGCTTGCTCTTACAGTATATATTATAGAATTTTCCTTCAATTAAAACAGAAATCTCCCTTTAAAATACATTTTGATCAATGTAAATATCTTAAATATACGGTATCTCAATCAAAATAATTATGGCCATTTTTGAGAAAGTGAAAAGAAATGTTTACATTTAAAAGGTGGTTTGGAATAAAACATTTTCCTATCGCTGTTTTGGAAGCTATTCAGCTTAAATATGAAATTTGGTATGATTTTTCAGTTGAATTTAACACTTTTTCTACTAGGTACGTGGTAGAGAGAGTGAGCATTTAAAATCTGCTCCTTTTCAAATACTCCAATGTTCGAATAAACGTACACACTGATCTTACCTTGTTATTACGATTAAAATAAACAAAATAGGTATAATATAATTACACGAGTAGTTTATATAATTCGAAATAAATTGTATAAATATGTTCTAGAAAGTAATGGGAATACTACTATTCAAGTCAATTTATTTCAAAGCATGAATACTCTGAACTATTGATATATAACTTAAAAAGACTGATTGTGCACTCACATGTCTTTCTCTACTCACTCTTGTACACACTATTCTTAGAAACGCTTATTTTACTTCAGGTCAATCGAAATAAACGTTTGTAGAAATGGTTTTATTACACTCATATTTTCCCATGAAGTACAATGTGAATAGGCGAATGCAGAAGTGATAGTCAACTCTTTTAAGAGTGATCGCTATGTGGTGGCTTTGACAGTCCATGCTCTTTGGATGGCTGGGACATAAAACAAATATTGATTTTCTCTTTAAAAAAGTATAAGTATTGCAAAATTCAAACCAATAACAAGGAGTATTTAAAAATAGTTAGCTTCTCGAAAATATACAGGATATACATTTCATTTTCGTGAAAATAAACATATGGTATCTTTATCAAATTTGTCAGAGCATTTTTGAGAAAATTAATATTTTCGAACATTTTTTAATGTAAACGGAAGATTGGGATGGAGGATTTCCTTGAAAATCTTAGTATAGCATCCTTGAAAGATGTTGAATTTAAATACCAAAATTGGTATTTCGTGTTTGCGTTATGCTATTCACACACACACACACACACACACACACACACACACGCACGCACGCGCACACACACACACACACACACACACACACACACACCAACACGCATATCAATACCAACTCACGCACCAACACACACACACACACACCAACACACAAACACACACAGACACTCAGAACCCATTCTAACTTGTTCTATCTTTTTCTTTTTTTTTTTCCATTCAGGAAACTCAAGTCATTTCCAACGAAGTTTTTACATGTGGCATTTTTTAGTGGATAGTTTCTCTACATTATGTAATGTGAAAAATTTATTTAGTGCATATTAGATAACATTGGTAGTTTTTACATGAGAGTCATTTACTGTTGTTTAGATTGTCTAGCTTAACACAAAATAAACATCTTCATACCGTAATATATTAACCTGCGTAGGTTCACTTCTGCTGAGAAATGTACAAAAGGTTTCCTGTAAAGTTGACTAAACCCTGTCATTCCCAAGCAAGCGATGTATAAAAGTGAAAAACAGTGCAGCCGGGCAAGAGAAAGGGAAAACCTGAACCATAAAATCGCCCTTTTGAAGCGTTTTTATGCGGGCAGTGGCAATATTGGCGACAGAGAGCTAATACTCGTTATTTCAATAACTCCTCTTAGTGAACTTTAACCTTCTTCTTTCTAAAATGTATTTTCCTGTGCATGATATCTCTATTTGCTGCTTATTTGGTATACTGAAGTACACAACAGGTATCTCTTTATTATTAGTACACGTACAAATCATGAGAAATGATTCAACTATACCACTCAGAATGTGTGTGCGTTTTGTTTTTCTTTCTTCAAATAATTGTAGAAAGAAATCTACAGCACAAATCTGTTCCTCGCTATTTACTGTTCAAAGTCTTTCAGATGCATCTTACCGTGTAAAAAGGTATTCATTATCAACTTAGGTTTACAGCACTGAATCTAACATGTAGACATTTCGGTGAAACAAGGCTACATTATGAGATTAAGAAACGCGTTCTACACAATCGTGGACAGGATAAAAAGGAACCACGAGCCAAGAAAGTAAATAGAAGACAGTGTTGTCCATATAAATTGCAATTATGATGAACTGAAATCAGTAGAGCCGATAGTACACATACTGATTTTACTTGAAAACCTCAAAGAAATAACATTACTTATTTAATTTGCAATTATTAATAAATCCAATCTTTATAAATTATTTTTACAATTCAGATTTGCATTTGTACTTCGAAAGCACCAGGTATGAGAGTGAGGAAGAGGATGGTATGAAATTCAGGCGAATTGGATGAACGGAAAGATGATAATGGAGCAGTTGCTTGAATTAGAGGTGGGGAAACCGGAGAACCCAGAGAAAACTCGTCCAGATGCTGCTGTTTTTACTGCGTGCTGTCTGACTATTTATTTCTGCTTTTGCATGACTCACATTGTACCGATGGGGCAGTACCTCATGAGCACCTTGATATTTGCGTATTTGTTTCAAATTGTTCACTGTTGGTGTTTTTGAGACACAAAGAAATGTCGTTCACCATGAATGCCATATGTGGGTCCCTGAGAACGAACCCAAGTTGATAGGTGGTCTTTATAAACATGACAAGATATAATACCGAATTTTAAAATAAATTTGTTTTAAAAATTTCTGAGATCTTGTTACCAGAGGTGGTTACATTCGTTGGCAGTATAAACTCTGCAATACGGATTGGGATAGTATCCAATGTAATTCATGTAAAAAGTTTACTTTATCCCTTTCAACCGGAGTTACATACACAGTAGCCGCATTGTGGAATCCCCTCCGTCATACTCTACCTCTACATCTCTAGTCTTTGCGATAGAGTATATATGTACAAGAAATAGTATTGTATATCAAGTTTTTAATCACCTTAGATTTTTGGAGACTTTGTACCACCTTTTAATATTCTTCACGGACGTTCTAGCATCAAGATAGCGACAAATATTGTTCACATGTTTGCAGCTTTGATTGTATTCACATTACATTTTCTATTCAGTCTTACTGCATTCTCTATTCACTCTTAATATAGCCACTATTTGTTAATCCAGATAAAGCTTCAATTCACTTTTACTAATGTAAGATTTGAAGCTTTCACGGCGAACGTTAGTGATAAGAGCTTCACGGTGATCAGCCGTGTTAAACTTAAGAAGGTCGAGCTTTCGGCCATTATACTCTCCATGGCCATCTTCAGGATGATTTTAGTCCTGAAGATGGCCATGGAGAGTATAATGGCCGAAAGCTCGACCTTCTTAAGCTTAACACGGATGATCACCCGTGAAGCTCTTATCACTTTTACTAGTTTGTTATACGACAGAGTAGGTATACAGATAGCCAGAATTTTAAAGAGTAAGTAAGTTTGCTAAAAGGTTTCTGGAAAACTGCGAGAAAAAGATTAAAAGATACAGAAATTCAAAAATTATTCAGGCAACTTACAGAGAAGAGGTCACTTGTGTTCAATATTTCAACGAAAATACGTGGGAAAATGAGAGATGCTGAAAGCACTATAACGAAGAAAGAAGGGGCATATTATGTTTAAGAGCAGGAGTATAGGGGTTAAAGGATTAATGAAATGGATTCTCAAAAGGTGAAATCCCCGTTGTGTGGAGAAAAAGGAGATGAAAAATATAGTTTTTAATTGCAAAGAAATTTAATTTTAGAGAAAAATGAAGTGCATGATAAAATATGAATAGGAAAACTGACAAATAAAATTACAGACAAAAACTGCAAGAACACAGGGAATTATTTAGAAAAATGAAAACAAATTTTAAACCACTGCGGGTGGTTTACAACTGTTATGCTCTTTGCATAGTCTTTGTTACTTCTCATTTGAGAAAAATATTGGTATATGTAAATTTAAACAAATAAGAAATACTTATATATTGGGAATGGTTGACTTCAGAAAAAACAGTGTGCCTTAACGAGTGTATATCTTGTAGTAAGATTTTGTATGTCTCTTGCGGTTTGCCAATTACATCATTAAAATTAAGAGAACTTCAGATGCTATTCCCAGAAAATTCAAGATATGCATTTCATATGTCATGCTTTAAACCTATGATAGTTTAATCAAATAGTTAAGAGTCTTTTTTGAAAAAAATCACGCGAATAGCCGACTGCCAAAGAGACGCTCAAGATCAAGTTACCTCATATCACTGCTTGTAAATAAGTGACCCAACGACAATGGACTAGTCAGAACAAAGATGACTATGAGCGCAGCAGAACAAAGCGTTTCCAGACTGTTCGAGAAACTTTCTACTGCCGGCTTATTTAAGAGAATTTTTAGAAAAGATATACTTTCCAGAGAACTTGCCGCTATTTGCCTGGGCAATAAAAGCGAATGAGCGAGCCAGTGTCAGCAGTTCTCTAGATTTGAATATTGTATTAAGTTTTAGTAAATAGTTTTGAAGTGTAAGTTGTGTACAATCAGTGTTGGGAAAATGTTTGTGGACCTTGTCAGAGACAATTTTGGACATTTAATCGTCGCGTTGGAGTTGCCATGTTTGTATCGTCGAAGTCAGCTGTTTCTTATAGTAGAACTGAAAGACAGTTAAGCATGTGTCAGACTGACGATCGGACACAACAGCTGCAAGTTGCAAGTTCACGACGAATTGCAAATTGAGATAACGATAAAACAGAGGAATGTTCTTCTGATTCAGTTTAAAGGGAAATGAAGTGGCAGAAAAAGTAAGTGAAGGTGTCTTTTGTCACAATGACCATGTAATTGTCATAAAAATGATCCGCTACAAGCATAGTAATGTTGGAGGAATATTCTTGAAAATCTTTGTTTCGAATACTAGGAAGACCTTGAACTTATATACAAAGTGCGGTATTTAATCACTTTTTAAAGTTATGGTGTTCACACACACACATATACACACACATACACACGCCACATACACACATATGTTGCTGAAGTACTCTTTTTGGACCAGAGAATCTTAAAAAGTATATTACTGTGGCAATGGCTGTATCGAATTTTTGGGTGGATACTTGCTTAGAATAAGAGAAAGTACAATTTCAAACTATTACATAGGAAACAAGAGATTCTTCAGAGACTTTGTTTCTAGCAATCAGAGAACACATGGAATTTCTTGTCCTTCAGGACTTTCAGTCCTTCATTCCTCTAAGATTACATTAAGTTTCCTGCTAATAATTTGGTCCTCGGCCTCATTTATTAAGAACTAGTAAGAACTGTAGTATCCGAAATATCAGAGGTAGGAACATTTATTTCTCTTTGGCTAAATCATGGTCATGTTTGCTGGTATATTTTAAGCGGGAACATTAATATCTCACAACAGCATCGAGAGAGACCTGAAAACTGTTTACCTCAAAAATGGAGCAGGAAACCATACTGAAAGAATAGTCTTAGATTAATGGAGGCGTCGCATAGAGAAATAAATCATCTCTAACAAGCCGAGTTGCAGCGAGTGAAATAACATAGCAGTGGCGTGCGGTAGTGATTTAGATTCCCGAATTACTAAATATATATCTGGTTTAAGCTAAATTTCCTTTAACATGATAGATCATGTGGAAAGGCGCATGAAGCGGGTGAAATCACGCTCAAATGCGTCCAGGTTCCATAGGGCTTAAAGTTACCCGACATTTGTCTTCTCAGGGTGCGAGAAAACCCTGGTATATGAATAACTCACCCTCACGGAGGTTCAAATTCGGAATCTGTTGAATGTGAGGTAGATTGCTACCACCACATCACGAGGCGGGCTGAATATTATTATTTAATGGAAGACTAAATACAAAAGTCTGGTGTGTTGCATTCTCATGACTTTCTCTACTCTTGCTACAAACTCTTATTCCTATATCTTCATGTTAGTTGAGATAAACATTTGGAGAAATTATCTTATTGCTTATATTCTTGTAGGTCCAAAGGGAATATGTGAGTACATTAGGGCTTGAGCGTTAGTCAAATCTTTTAAAGCTTTGAAACTCCGTTCTTTTTGCACGGCTAACATATAAAAAATGAATAACGATGTTGCATTTGAAGAAATTATGCTTTCCAAAATAAATAACAAGAAATATCTTTTAAATGGTTCACCATACAAAATAATTTATTCAGACATAAATTGTGTGTTGTAGCGAGATCTACATTTGGTCAAAGTTTTACGTTTACCACTCATGCAAAAGTCATCTAGAGTAAGCTGGACTACATGGGCTATTACCAGAAAATTCAAAATATATTTCAAAGTGCAGTGGTGGCTCGTGGCTGGGAAATTAGGTGAAGAGTTAGTAGGAAAGAAAAGCAAAATTATATTTATAAAGATTATTTTAATAATCCTAACCTATTTCTTGTGCACCAAATCAATCTTTCGGTCCTTTAACGCTGCAAACTTGTCAGTGATGTCTTCATAGAATGGCTGTGTTTTTATTAATTGCACTAGGAGTTATTTATGAACTCCTAGAAGAAAGTCTAAAGTCTCTCTTCTGACATTGCATTCCTCAGGTATGTTTTTGTACGCTTCAGAAAATAAAAGCTTCATTCCACGGATGCTGTAGTAGAAGAGATTGACAGAATAAGAGAGAACAGTTTATAAGTATCTGTAAAGATGTCCTTATCCACATTAAATATTTCCAAGATCTTTCCAGTGGGAATATTTCTGTACTTCTCATCGGCATACACAATAGAAAGTTCATTTCTTAAACGTCGTGTCTTGGGGAATACAGGCCTAAAGAAGTTTTGCAAGTTTTCAAGCGCATTTGAAGGAAAATATGCATGGCATTCTTCAAATTTTGTAGTATCGACCAGGCAAAAGAATTTAATTTTTTCACAATCACGAAATCTCTCATTCATTTCCATCAAAACGTGATCCAGAATTTCGTAATACAAGCCTCGGCACCTTCAAACACGCTCATCCTGAGAAAGGGAATTGTATTCTCGTGAGAAGCGCATATCCGCCATTTTGCTGACTTTTTCAAACATAATTGAAAAATATTGTTCATTCCTCTTGTTCCTTAGCATATCACAACTGGTCATTATTTTTGATACGTACATCGAACAATATATCTGTCAAATAAAATATGTCATGAACACTACTACCAAAAACGGAAATGCAACATTGTTCATATCGTTCAGAAAGTCAATGTGCAAAACAATGTACAAATACTGCTAAAGGAGCTTTCTCCTTAATTTTTTCTGGAGTCCATTTAAATGGTCAGACATGACGTTTGCAACTACGCTTGCCCTACTAATTTTTGCTTGTAGCCAAATGCCATATATTTGAAATATATTTTGAATTTTCTGGTAATAATCCATGTGGTCCAGTTTACTCTGGATTAGTTTTGCATAACTGGTAAATAAACTGTGTGTTTTAGCGAGATTCACATTTTTTGTATAGTAAGATTTTGCCTATCTTGCGGTTTACGAATTATTCAAAAGTTATCCAGAGTAAACAGGACTACATAGGCTATAGACAGAAAATTCAAAATATTCATTTCATTTTTCATCAAAATATCTCAAACATATGGCATTTTAATCGAAATCGTTAGAGCCATTTTCAAGAAAATCAGAATTTTCGAAAAATTGTCCATGTAAAGGGTAGTTTAGGGTGGGGCTATTTCTTCAAACTCTTCGTGTCGCATCCTTGAAAGACATTAAACTTAAATACAAACTTTGGGTTTTAACGGACTTCTCGTTCGTTATACCGCTCGCAAAAGTTAAAGGCATGTGAACGCTGGCCAATGCTCAAGCTGAGCGCTGTTGCCAAGCGTAGTGCATGTACCGGCAGAGGGTCTGCACATAAGGTTGTGTGAGATGCATGCACCACATTCGGCAGCGCTGGTAGGAGGGGCAAGCGTAGGATTCGCTGGAGTCCGCAGTACGCCCCGCCTCCATATGCCTTTAAGTTTTGCGAAGATTATAGTTATGCTGTCAACAGACTGACACACAGACTGACACACACGGACCTTTTTCCAAAAATGCTTTTTTTGGATTCAGGGGGCCTCAAAACATATATTTCCGGTGACATCTCGGCATCGAATTTTTGTGTGGCATACAATACTTCCTCTGCGTGCCAGTAGAGAAAGTAAAAAATCAGGAGAAAACACCAGCTTTTTAACCGGCAATTTTGCTTGGTGTGTGCATATTTAAATAATAATAATAATAATAATAATAATAATAATAATAATAATAATAATAATAATAATAATAATAATAATAATAATAATAATAATAATAATAATAATAATAAAGCACGTTCCATAATTCTTGCACTGTAGAGTTACTGCCACATGCCATGTCAGTATTGCGCAATAGCCTCCAATCTGCATCTACGTGTTGAATTTCTTCTGCTTTTACCAAATTAGGAAACCAAGAAGCAAGTGGTGCAATTGACTGAACTGTTTGGATTTTAGTTGGTTCTAACACTTCAACATTGTAAGAAGAGGATCACTTACTGAATGATGACTTGTATGTTGCGAGCTGACTCAACGTAAAAATCAATACAGCGTAATTTGAAAACCTGTACATATTTGTCAGGCAGGAATGATTTTGTCAGAGATATTTGAACTTTAGCACAAAAATACATATTTTTCACAGGAAGAAATACTTTTGGATTCCTGTATTTAACCTTATCTATTTCAGAGGAATTCAAATGTTCAGGTTTAATGAAACAGTCAAGGATAGTTGATGTGGGATACTGTTTATGTATGCAGGTGATTATATTAGTCCTTTGTTTTTATACACGACGGAAATACCTTGCCTGAAAATCTTTTTGGAAGAGCGAATTATATGACCTTAAGAAAAATAGTGTTTAAAAATGGAAAATACATGAACAGTCAGGAGATTTTGAAGTACGTTCAGGTTTTAGCAGTTCAGTAGATTTACAAAAAAGCAATCTCCTGCAAAATCAGTAGATCTGGCAACCTTGACTACCAGTAGGGAAAGTAAAAATGAAAAGTGTGTTGTTATACAAATTTTGGTATTGAACAGACTTTTCGTAAAAAATAAAAAAGAGCATTTAAAATTAGATAATCTAAGGTAACATCAGAAAAAGGCCTTCCCTCCCGCTAAAATTCTGTGTTGCTCCTGTATTGAAATAGTACCGAAATATATTTTTTTTAACGAGCACGTCTGAAAAGGAACAAAACTAGACAAAATTAAATAAAGATCGTTAGACAAAAGCAATACAGTATCACAGTAACTTACTTTACAGAATATTGGCCAAAAAAAAAAAAAAAAAAAGTAAAATAAGCTGTGGCTCATTCACAGAACTTCTGAAATCTGCACGCATAGGAGGGAGAAAAGAAGGTAATAACCAAGAGTGTGTCAGTAGGAAACGCATTTTCAAGAGAAATAGAACCCAAAGAAGCCCGTGTTATGTTAGAAGAAGCAGATGATTTGATCCAAATGGAGTCTTTTTCTTCTACAGGTTCCAACACAAGTGGTTTAAGATATGTCCCACCGGTTGTTGATGAGAAAATGCAGGAGACTTCGTTCTTGTGTAGTTTTGATTGAGAAGAATCAGAGATTCTCTGCCGCAGAAATTCTGGGAACACATGAAATAAAGTGCTTGAGAAAAAACTCGGAGAAACAATTCTTCCTTGTGTTTCCAGACAACGAAGATGGGCGTAACAAGCGGAAGAATTAGTTTGTGTGGAAATTGCAACCATCCCTTCGTATAAGACACGGAAGGTGTTTTTTCAGAAGTATTACAGACAATTACGACATATGTTAAAACAAATCATACGCAACCCTAAGAAATGGCCAAAGTGATAAGTTTTTAAATAACGGCCGAAGCTATCCCGTTTTATGTCCTAGTTTAAATTGCGTAAACAGCAGCTTTTGTTGCTTATCCAATGCCATAACCTCCTTAGAAACATCTAACTATATATGCCAAGGGCTGTAAGCATAGTTGAAAAAGTATGTATAACATTTAAAAAATCTGATGTGTTGCACTCACATGACTTTCTCTACTCTTGTACTAACCATTCTTACAAACTCTTATTCCTATATCTTCTTCGTGTTAGCTAAAATAAACATTTGTACAAATTATCTTATTGCTTATTTCCTTGTGGGTATAAGGGGAATATGGGAATACAGTAGTCTTTGAGCAAATGTCAAATCTTTTAAACCTTTGTTTCTAGTTTTCTAGCTTTTAGCTATTATAGTCATGCCGTCAAACTTCTGTCAATAAATTCTTCATTAAAGCCGAATTATTCATATTGCAGAACCCCAGGAATCTCTTTTATCTCGCATTCACACATATAACGCAGGACAATAGAAAATTGAACTCAAAATTAAACATTGAAGGCTTCGTAACCACGATGGTTACAAAGGGAACACCCAGGATTTCCCTTTTATAGTTGATAAAAGGCCAAACCTACGGCTTATACTTGTTCTCTTTTAATTAGATTGGAAATTCCTTTAAATAGAGGATCAGACATTGCATCACTTATACTTCGACAGTTCCACACAATTTATCTGAATAATACAATTTGATGTTTCATCATGTCTTCGAAGGACAACTCTTGTTTTCTCAGAGCATTTATTGTTCTAATAAGCCTGCTCGCCTTACATTTTCATTGAGCAGAGATATTTTATTTTTTAAGCCGCTCATTAAACGCAATATCAATTCTACAATTTTTCTCAAATGCGGTTGTAACTACAAACGTTCGCAGATGGTTAGTATGTCCGTGCTCGGCTATGTGCTTATCTAGCGGCTGACCACCAGAAGAAGGTGTCGGCGTCTGAGGTATGAGAGGGCTTGAACTGTTAATATGTTCATGTATCTAGTCAATTTGTTTACTGCAAAATGTGTATATGGGCTATGCCATTTCAAATCGAACAAAAAGTAAGAAAATAAACCACGTATTTTTTTAATTTATTAATAATTACTTATGCGCGGAGGACCGGGTTCGATCCACGGTACCAACAGTTTTCCCCCACTGGGAGGTCTGGCACGGGGTGCACTCAACCTCGTTATGTCCCGGGGGGACCAATTGAGGAGCTATTTGATGGAGAAGCAGCGACCCAGGTCGAGAAGGCCACTTAAGTAGCCGGGAGGGCTCGGGGCACTGACCACGTCCCACCCTCCGGTACTGCACCCCACCAATGACCCCTGTAGTGGACCGAGGCGGGGGACGCAGCGGCTGGGCGACAAGCCTTGGCCCTTCCTGGGCTGTTCCGCTAGGGGTTTATTGTACTTGCACATATATCGCTCAGCTGCCGCTTGTCACTTAACACCGGATCGACAACGTCCTTGGCGTGACCGGTGTGTGATATGGTGCTGCGCGACTAGGGGATTTGACGCTGTTTCTTTCCTTTTTAATTTTTCTACAGCTGTCCATTGAAATTAGTTTCAAATATTAACACGTGGTTTTGAAATTAAATGCTGAACGATATGGCATAATTTATGTTCCATTTAAAGTGGCAGATTTCAGAAAAAAACATGAAATATATAAAAATTACATTAAATTTAAGTTCTAGAAAATCGAAGAAATATCCCCACAAACTACAAAATCTTAACTTCATTTTAAATTTTATTTGAAAAGTTTTTGTTGAATCGTTTCTGAGATTCGAGTCTCGAATCGTGTAATTTTATTAAATCATGGTAACTTCGACGCCGGAAAAAACTCAGAACCACTTGGACATCACCTGTGATTTTGCAAAAGACATTAATTTAAAGTCTACTTTAGATGACAGAAAATTGAACCCACTCCCCTCAAAAGATTGAAGGCTTTCTGCTGTCTAAAATGAAATGGAACAGCCCATATGTAAATCACCCGGGCTGCCACATCTAATAGTTATATGTAACTATTGTGATAGGTGCGATGCTATTATGTGACAATTCTGTACTACTTGACCTTGGCTGTCGAGCGCTACGATCGCTTCTTATCTTGTTTATTACAACACCGAAGTAATAGTAACTTGGTGTAAGTGATAAAACACAAATAGATGATCTCTCGTGCCTGTCGATATATGAGCCGTTGATTTCCTGAAGATTTGATTGCATCTGAACAGAGTGTACAAACACTGTCTGGCCATGTTTGTGCGATAAGCTAACAGCTGGGCAGTTTCACATTCTTTCTGATACGCTTCATGACTTTGCCAAGTAGTCAATGATACTACCGTGCATAAACATTGACGAGAACGGTAGAAAGTGTTTACGAGGCACATTCCTTGAGCTCGCCTTCTCCTGGTAGTCTGACAGTACCTTGCACTGCTATTGGTTGATAAGCTCATGGCCACTGTAGGTCCCCTTCCTACCCAGCAGGAAAACACACCTTCAGAGCTGCACAGATATTCAGTTCATGCTTCCCTCTAACAATGATCAGACATGTTAGTTTTATCTAGTGAAGAGAGGGTACCATTATTTCTCGATACTCGATCTTGATACTTATTTTTAAACATCTATACTCGACATTCGCTTTATAAAGGCAATAGCGTATTCATTGAACTATGTTCTTATTATAGCTGACACAAAATTTAATGGTGGCTGGCTCAACACAACATCAAATCAGAGGCTTGCCACGGCTAATGGTGTTCGTATAGTTAAAGGCGCTGTACAGCCGGTGAGATAAATATCATTTGCACCCAAAAAATTTATTTGCATAACAGGAAAGAGAGTGATAATAGTAAGTTATTGGTCACCATTAAATTTTGCATCTGTCACAGTTTTCTGCGTATAAAGCAACCATTTTGTATCGTATTGTAATTCCAAAATTATTGTTCCTGTTGGACATTCACCTTCTGATACCACCTTTTTACCTGTAACAGATTAAGTTATAATGTTTCTGCTCGATTCACGGTGATTTTGGTCACTGGATTAGATAAATATAATGAGTGACCAGTTACCAAGCCAGGACATTTCATAAGCGTCATTTAGTGCATCAGCTAAATCAACTTCATTCACAACTCAGTTAACGCTGCATGTTACATGATACCGTGCCCCAGTATTTCTTATGTTTCCATTTAGCTACGAGCCTATACAGTGTTGCAGATTCACTTAGAGGAAACGCAGTTAAGATCTCTCAAGAACTATGATCAGTAACTCTCTGGAGACGCGTGCTGGCCAATAACGTGCTCTCCATTCCTTTCATACCTTATCTAGCACAATGTTACACGCAACAGTTTTCAATAATGCAAAACCTGAAAAGTTGAAAGTCTCGAAAAAGTAATAAAGGTTTATCTCAAAGTAGCATCGAGTATCAAGAGTTTTGAGGCATCGACCGTAACGAGTTATCCCTAATTCTATGTTTGGAGAAAGTGTGACTTTTATTCTTGAAGCTATTGAATAGCCATGTGATTAAAATGACAATATATATGGCAACGGCGGCCGTTGACCGTACATCAAAGAAAGTGGTCGACTACCCCACATTACTGAGCAGCAAGCAACTAGGTAACAATGGAGTGGGCTAGAACAAAGACTGACTTTTCTCGATTCGAGAAGTTTTGACTACCGATTTGTGCATGAGAAGCTTTTCGAGAAAATGTATATTTTCTAGAGAAATCACCAGGTGAAGTTCAAATTCAAGTTTTCAAGTGAATGTTCTGTGAGTGAGCGTTGAGAGAGTTTGAGTGTGTCTGATCTGAGATAGTTTTAGACATTCAGTCGTCGCGTTGGAGTTGTTTGTTGTGTTAAGATGTTTTTAGTGTTTGTATCCACCTATTTGTTAGGCGGAGAGAACAGAAAACAGTGAAATATGTGTAAAGCTTACGAGAGGACAGAACAGCTGAGAGTTGCAAGATAAGAAATTGTAGATAGTATTAGCCATAAAAAGTTGCCTTATTGGCGAGGTGGTAGTGCTGCTGTTTACCAAGCCGGAGAACCGGACTCGGTTCCCGGTACTGGAGAGGGGACTTTCTACCGTTGGAACACTTGGTTCAGTGTGCACTCAGCCTGAGGGGGCAATTGGGGACTACTTGGTTGACAAGTAGCAGCCCGGATTGCGCAGTCCGCATTACGGGAGGGATCGGGGCGCAAATCACGTAACACCCACCAATACTGTACACCACTCGTGACGCTCATGGTAGGCAAAAGTGGGGGACGCAGCGGCTGGGCGGTAAGCCTTCACCCGAAAACAGCTGCTTCGCCTT
Source organism: Tenodera sinensis (assembly GCA_030765045.1). Taxonomy (NCBI): domain Eukaryota; kingdom Metazoa; phylum Arthropoda; class Insecta; order Mantodea; family Mantidae; genus Tenodera; species Tenodera sinensis. Next base: position 150,678,192 of record CM060965.1, on the reverse strand, counting down.
GGGTATTATTATTAAGTACTATTATTACTATTATTATTACTATTATTATCAGTATCATTACGTTATTATTAATTATTATTAATTAATTATTAATTATTAATTATTATTAATTATTATTATTATTATTATTATTATTATTATTATTATTATTATTATTATTATTATTATTATTATTATTATTATTATTATTATTATTATTATTATTATTATTATTATTATTATTATTATTATTATTATTATTATTATTATTATTATTATTATTATTATTATTATTATTATTAACGGTAAAAGAGAAATGCGTTTTTGTGGTTTAATTTTAGAAGAGAAATTAAGTGGCATTGTAAGTAACTGAAAGTTTCACTTGTGACATGGTGTCAGGAGTGGGATGTATGATATTTTCATTTTGTCACAATATTATAAATAAGCCTGAATATTGTTACTCGTTCGGCCATGAAGGTTGCTAACCTTCGGACGAAGAGATCTGGAATTCAACTGTCCCACTCGTGGAGTTATTATGACTGAGGCAGTCCTTCCCTTGAATGCACGTCACTGGAGATAGTTTGGCGGGTAAGTTACCAAACTAGGATAACATCTGCATCGTTACGGTGCATTTCTCGCTGTCAGCAGAGACGGTGAGTTTCCACAGGAAATGTCGCACCGAGATTCCCTCAAGAAACGCAGTGTCAGGGTACGGATGTGCATCTCACACCACTTGCTCTAAAGTGTTCGTGGATTACAAACAAAACATATGTTTGCTGACGTGCGTGACAACTTCTTGCTAACGTATGGCTTCCTCCACGTCCTTCTAGCACCTCCTGAAGAAGCATTGTCAACAGCTGTTTGCCATAAACTTTGGACAGTTTACTGCATATTGCATCTGTAGTTTCTTGAACTACAAGTGTCCTGAGCAGCAAGTGCTGGAGTTCATTAAGGTTATCTCACCTTAAAATTACTAATTTCTACAAATTTAAAAGGAAAGATACTTTAAATTGTATCATAGAATTGGCCAGCGTAATAATCTATAGAACTATTCCATCCACCTCTTGGTCGTGGTATTATTGCTTCACCTCCTCCTTGCAGTTCTGCCAACTTAAAGACGTTCTTATGTTTCTGAACATTGAGGCACCGGGAGAACAAAATGTTTACGAGCCGGCTGCGCGGTGTTGTACCTGTCCGCAATATTTTAAAGCAAAGCGTGCAAAGAGAACGGGATCTCAAAGTTTTAAAGGATTTTTTAAAAGCCTACTGTGGCGCAGTTGGTAGAGCATCTGCCTGCTGTACTGGGGTTCCCGGGTTTGATTCCCGGCAGAGGGGTAGGAATTTTTCTCCAGCCAGGATTATTCCTCATCCTCCACTGAGTCTGGAAGTGTGTGTGTGTGTGTGTTTGTGTGTGTGTGTGTGAATTCAATGTATAAACCCCACTTTTAAGCGAGTTAAAAAACCAATAGTCAAGGCCGCCGATATGACCTGTGCAGTTAAAGGCGGGATATAAATGGAACAATAAAAATAAAAAATAAAACAAAAAAGCCTACTGTATTCTAATATTCCCCTTGCACCTACAAGGAAATAAGCAATAAGATAATTTCTGCAAATCTTTATCTCAACTAACACGAAGAAGATATAGAAATAAGAATTTGTAAGAATGGTTAGTACAAGAGCAGAGCAAGTCATGTGAGTGCAACACATCACACTTTTTTAAAATGCGTTTTCTTCTTTTTATTCCCAATGCATGTATTTCTGACGAAAACTCTATATCGAATGTTTAACTGCGTAGTAGAGAAACTAAAACTTTCATGTGCTGCACTTTCTCTACTTTTGTACAAACTATCCCTATACTCTGTACATCAAGAGATTAGAGGAGATGTAAACAAAGCACCGGTTTGTATCACTCCGCGGCCACGTGCAGTCGCAATGACGTAACACAGTTACCGCTACACGTAGGTATAATATGCATTTTACACTACTAAAAGGATATATTTACTTGATCCAAATAGCATGTAGCACATGGAAATTAACTGCTACTTACGTCATCTCTGTCCACAATAACACTTTTTCATTTCCTGCTCACAAACTGGAAACCAATCTTCAGAAGCAGCTTCTGGAGGGAAGTTCGTTTCCAGAAGATCGGGATCAGAGTTAACTGCCAACAGCACTTTAAGGTGGGGTGTTCATTGTTAACAATGAACTTTTCGGCGGATTGCAGATCTCACAAATTCGTCGCAAACTACATCCAACATTTGCCTGGCACGTGGTCGTTTTTTGCCGGGAGATCTGTCTTCACCAACTAAGGATTTTTCTTTGCGTGTGCTGTAAATACTTGCAACTGGCACACCAGTAAACTGAACTGGGATGTTAATTTCATCGTCTTCGATAGTGAGTTCGGGACATTTCTCGCAAAACTTATTAAACACATTCAATATTATTGTCTTTTCACCACTTCGCAACGGTTTGCCGCGCTTATGTTTCACAGCACTCACTTGTTCCGCCATGTTACTTTCATACTGAATGATGCGCGCGCAGAATGAATTAGGCTGGTTACAGTTCTTACACTTTAACTATGCTTAGTACACTTACTTCGTGCTTTAGCAAACATTTCAGACCTTAGTATCAGTATTTCTTCAAGGGACTATTTAGACGGCAATAGCGTGAAGACGTGGTCAAAACGCACGTGGCTTTGTTTACGTCTCCTCTAATCTTTTGATGCACAGAGTAAAAAACTCTCATTCCTGTATCTTCTTCGTGTTAGTTGAGATAAACATGTGTACAAATTATCTTATGGTTTATTTCCTTGTAGGTATAAGGGGAATATTATACCTTGTCTCAACCTTAGATGACAGCATGGAGTTAAATGTCTCTATCTAGCGCATACAAGTTGCCATTAGGCTCGTCCTTTACTACCCTCGCACTGTTGCCAGGTTCCTAATACCCTGGTGTAAATATTGAGTTGTTATAAATTTCAGGTTTGAACACATTATCCTACACAGAATTTTTTTTCTCTGTCAGGTTATATACTTTTTAGTCATTATACATTTCTATAGGTCCATACGAACTAACTGCTAGAATACGTTTATATTTTTTTCTTAGCTAGAGTAAACTATAGTGCTACTACCTGCCCACTTTGAATTCTCTATGTTTACTCTTAAGTGTTACAATTTTTTAAATTAAATGTTTTCAGAAAATTTTATGTCTGTGCACTGCAAAAGTTACGCAGTGTGAAACTTTTTGTTATTGAGTTTACATCCGGGACCAAGCGAGAACAAATGTTGAGGAGGGTTGGAGAAAGTTTTTAAAATAAGCCAAAATGCTGTAGCCTCTTTCTTTCATTGAGTAAGGCAAACAAAAGGTATTCATCTATTCAGCGTATTCTCGCGCCAGGCCTGACACAGAAAGATAGTATAAGGAGCATCACTAACATTAGTTCGAAAGAAGTCGTGTGTGTAACTGTGTGGAATATGTGAGCTGTTATTGCATTATTTATTTAATATTTTCCGTAAATATTTGCAGTTATGGAGGGGAAAGCTAGGAAGAGACGATATGTTGGTAAATTAAAATGTAAGAAGCGCCAAATAATTATGAATGTCTTAGATTATTTTTCAAGTAAAATGAGTGTTAGTAAGGCAGTAAAAGAAACAGCTAAGGCTAACGGGTGTTAAGAAGCAGTAGTGTATAGATTTAAAAGGAAGCAATGAAAGGACTTCTAAGAACGCTATCGAAAAAGAAAGCAAAAAGGGCGGGGAAAAACACTAAGTTAACGCAATATGATGTAATAGTGCAAAGTGGAGTGCGGCGAATTGTTCATTCTTTACTGTTTGCAAATATTCCACCCACGCTGAATATAATTTTGTCGCGAGTCAACAGTGGTGAGACCCTACCAAATTTGTCAAGGGCCACTCTTAGTCGCTTCTTACATTATTTGGGGTTCGAATATGAAAGAAGGGGTAACAATTGCATATTAATAGAAACAGACGATATCATCAGATAGCGACATAAATATCTAAAAGACATAAAAAGGTTTAGGGACCAGGGAAAATCAATTGTTAATACAGACGAGTCATTTGTAAATTTAGGCTATACAGTGAGAAAGGCGTGGAGGGATACCAAAGTTAAAAGTGCCCGTCAAGCAGCAATTAGAGGACTAAGTACAGGACTCCGGCCACCTCGGGGTCGCGCGCGGAGAAAGATTCACAGTTAGCATGTTGCAACATTGCGTTCCATTTAACGTGCACTGTATTGTAAGGGTGATATGCGTTATAGAGCACAGTAGGCTTTGAGCGATTGTCAAATCTATTAAAGATGAACATATAAAAAATGAACAACGATGTTCCATTTCATGAAAGTTTCAAGTTTTCCGAAACTGACACATATAACAAGGAATATCTCCAAAATGGTTCACTCTAAAAACATTTATTTGGACATAAATTGTGTGTTTTAGCAAGATCTAAATTTTTTTGTATAGTAAGGTTTTCTCTATCTCTTACAGTTTACGAGTTATTCAAAAGTCACTCAGAGTAAACATGACTACATAGGCTATAGCCAGAAAATTCAAAATATACATTTCATTTGTCATAAATATCTTAAGCATGTAGCATTTTATTCAAAATCGTTAGTTATTTTCAAGAAAATCAAAATTTTCAAACAAAATTTCATGTAAAGGGTAGTTTAGGGTGGGGCTATTTTCTTCAAAATATTTTTGTTGCATCCTTGAAAGACCAACTTTGGTTTTTAACCGACTTTTCGTTTTTGAGTTATGCTGTCCACAGACTGACAGACACACACACACACGGAACTTTTACTAAAAATGCTTTTTCTTTTGGATTCAGGGGGGCCTCAAAATATATATTTCCGGCGAAATCTCGACATCGAATTTTTGGATGGAATACAATACTTCCTCTACTTACCAGTAGACAAAGTAAAAATATAAATAAGGTGAAACCAGAATGTCCTTGAATTATAATAAGGATGACAAGGGTAAAAAGGTAATACCAATCAAAAACAAACGCGTTTATTAATTAATACCGTCTAGAAAAGCTTTTCCTAATTAGATATTAAGCTGAGACTAAAGTGGCCGACCACAATGAATGTGGCAGAACAAAGCGTTTCCAGACTAATCGCGAAGTTTCTACTGCCGACTTGCTTGTGAGAGGTTCGAGAGAAGGTCAATTTAAGAAAAATCCGCCTATATAAGGGAGTGCAGCAGTAAGAGAATGGAATTGTGAGAGGTTCGAGAGAAGTCGAATTTAAGAAAAATCCGTGCTACGTCATTCTCGCCTATGTAAGGGAGTGCAGCAGTGAGAGAATGGAATTGTTTTTATGATGGAGTCAAGAGTGTTGAACGAGACAACTTAACGGTGTGTGTGTCTGTGTGTGAGTATGTGTGTGCGTGTGTGTGTGCGCGTATACAGTTGTAGAGAGAAATGGGAGTGTGTGTTGACAAAGACAGTTTTGGGACATTTATTCGTAGCGGTTGTTGTAGTGTTTAACGCCCGCTTTTACTACTACGGCACCGCAAGCGGTGACACATGGAATGAAGATGGAACACCGGTGGAATGAGATGGCGGGGGAAACCCGCCCTGACGCCGCTTCGTCCACCACGAATACCACATGCGGATCCCTGGGATCGAACCCGGGCCGCCTAGGTGGTAGGCGAGCGCGCTAACCGCTCGGCCACGGCGCCGCCATTTATTCGTAGCGTGCTGTTATGTGAAGCACTTTTAGTAAGCGTGGTCGTCGAAGCCATCTGTCACAAGGAGAGAACTGAAAGACAGAGAAGTGTGTGACAAGAGAATAAAACACCTCTGAGTTGCAAGGTCACGAAGATATGCAAACTGGTAGTGATAAAACAGCACTGCGGTGTATGTTTGAGGTTTAGAAGAGAAATAAAGTGACTGACAAATAATTTCACTTGTCATTCGTCACACTGGTGTCAGAAAAGGGATTTGTGCAACTGCCATTTTGTTGCAATAGTCAATCCAATATCGAGGTCACAGTTTCCTTTTGTGGTATGAACTCTTAAAAAAATTATTCCTCGCTGTATTCCTGTTATATTGTTTTCTTTGTGTGCCATCCTTGGCATCTAATTTCTCGAACGTGTAACGAAACTATGCATGCAACTGTTTACCACGATCAACATGAAGGAAATAATTAAATTAATCTTTAACAAGTGTAGTTTTTAGGAGCTATGTGACAGCGATGTCCAACCTTATCTCTTTGGAGACCGTTATATAAATAGGGGTCATTACCCCTTTCATTCCTCCAGTCGGACGGTAAATGAGCTCTTGCTTGTGTACAAGCACAACCAGACAGTCAATGTCTAGTGACGGACACAAACAGGGGATTCCATGGCAGTTTCTAAGTCGTACCTTGAATTTTCTGGGAATGTTCTCAATAGACCCCTTCATTGTACATGGCTTTTGCATAAATGGTTAACAGTAAGAGAGAGCTCAGTTTTTCTTATTATAGCAGAATTTGTTCATTGATATCCTTTATTTACTCGATTACAAATCCTTTAGCTTCTAATTATTTATTACATCATGTGTGTCCTGTATTTTATTTATTTTTGTCTTTATTTCTTGAATATTAATACTTTATATCATAGGTTTATTTACATAAAGCTTCCTAAATAAAATATGTGGAGCTGGTTAAAACATACAATGTATATGAAACACGTTTTCTTTTCTTTCTCTCTCTCTTTTCTATTTTGAGTGAACCATTTCCGTGAACCATTTCTTTATATTGGTGTGAATTTTCCAATACTTATGCTTTTCTCAAATAGCAATGTTATCGTGTTTATCTCTTGCCAGCTCGTAAAGCATTTCACTATCGTAACACAATGTAACACAATGCACGGGTGGAGGTTAAAGAGTGGCAAAGTCGATGTGTAATGGAGATTCATCCAACCTCCCCTCCTTCGCAAACGTTGGACATTGCTGCTATATATAAATACTAGTGAGTAAAGAAAGTATGTGAATGTAACACATGGATTTTCTGTTATTGCGTTTCTTGTTTCCGCCACACTGGGCTGTCCGAGAAACAGAAAGAGATGTTGCACATCATTGCACTAATTGTTCATTAAAATATCCGGGAGTGCTTTGAAGCAGCACAATTTATGCTTGAGCGGTGGGTCCATAGATATGAACAAAATCACCATGTTCAACTCAATATGAATAAGCTGCAGGGAGAGAACAAGAGCGTATCGCGGTATCGGAATGTCAGGAATGCTCCCCTTCCTGTGCGACACAGCTTTTGATGACGTGCTTCCTGCAACGGCACGCACCTTTCTTCCAATTCACAACCTATCGTATAACCTCCTTCCTTTAGAAGGAAATGAATCCACGCTTCTGTCTCCGTGTGTTTCCCGTCATTACCAAGCTTTAAGAAATAAAAACACTTTATTGTGAACATATTTTAGCTAGAAACATTCTTAATCCTGTGTCAAAGTCAAATCAGATGACCCCTAACTTGGACATTCTCGTGTGTGGCTTTGAAAACATCACGAAAACCTTGATACCTCACACCAGTGGCGGCTCGTGAACTAAACTATAGGAGAAGCTCTTATCACATAAAACTCACATACTATTTCTTATATATTAAGTTGATTCTTCTATCCTTACTGTTCCGCACTGCCTTTTTACACTAAGTAATAGGCAAGACCAAAAAACAGTTTTTCCATATAACTACCGCACAGCCATTCATATTCACCGTACCACAACCTTTCAAATGCTCTTTGTATTATTTCACACCTTTTTGTTTCCAATTCTTGTGCCAATAAATTAAGAATAGGGATTGGTCTTCTTGATAATGACGCATCCCTTTTATCACAATCAGTCCACCGCGAAAATGATGTGTGTAATATATTACGCACAATATCATTTTGTGGATTCAATTCTCCACTAACTTTAACTAAACAAAGCAGAAGTAACGAAGTTAACTTCAATGAAATGGGCAACTAAAGTACACAACTACTTTGCCCAAACAGTATTTTTACACTGTTTAGTTAATTATGACAATAAGAGAGAGAGGTGAGTTACTTGCTTTTCACGAGGGCAACAAACCTATGGAGTAGCCCTACAAGGGACTGAGGTTCGCTAAATCCCTGAACTAAGTAGCTGCTCTTCACCCTCGCAGCAGGGTTATTAATTAGCTATACGTGGAACCTTATATTCTGCTTCGTTGTCATGGCAACCGGATATAAACATGCAGCTATATGCTGGCTGACAGAAATAGTTGTACATTCAAGGCTAAAGCGCGAGAGAAGGCAAGTAGCTGGTAGCTTTCACCCTTCCCTTTACCCTCACAGACATATTTCCAAATGGTTGCTTGTATATTTAAGCGTACAGTAAGTTAAACGCATATATCATATTTAATACAACTAAATCTGGTGAAGTGGAGCTTCACCTGAATAGCCGCCACTGCCTTACTCTTCAACAACTTAATAATCCATTGTACAGTTGGGTTCCACTAATTCAAATTAATTGGGACCGTACCCTACTCCGATTAGCGAAAATGCGGATTAGATGAATGCGGGAACACACAGACCTTAAGCGTTTATGTGTTAAGTATTAAAATGCTTCAAAGTAGGCCATTAGTAGAGTATGCTGTAATTTATTTTACAACTGCATTCGGAGGCTCGAAAACCAATTACTGTAATGTTTTTATAAGCACTATTGGCGTCTACCTAGCGCGAGTAGCTCGGAATAAAAGATGGCGAAACATTGCCTCTAAAAGTCGTTACAAAAGAATACTGACCTCACTTCTGAAGTGTTTATCTGCTTTTCCATTTTGTTTTCTTGTTAACGTTCAAAATTTGTTATGCATATTGTTAGTAGATCTGGCCCTTCTGGTTTTTGGTTTTTGGGTATAGGACAGCCAATGGATTTATTGTTTATTCCTAAAGGCTATATTTCATGTTTTTTGTGCTAATAAATTCACGTATTTGCATGCAAAACTAGTTTAATCTTAGACTCTGTATTTGTCCTGTTTTAAAGTTCAAAGCAAATTTGGTAGATATTTTTTCCTAGCCCTGTTCAGATTAGGCGGATTTTTGGATTAGCGAGGTTTGGTTTGGCGGGACTCTGCTATATACTAATGTGGAGAAAATCATATGTGTCTTAAAGTTTAAGAGTATGTAGGTTTAATATTTCATAATATTTGGTCAAATTTCACAAATGCATTAACTTAAAATACCTGACTATCACTTAAAATATAATGCATTTACATATTCCCCTTACACCTACAGAATAATTGGGAATAAGAATGTCTGCAAATGTTTATCTCGGTTAATATGAAGTAGATAGAGGAATAAACGTTTGCAAGAACAGAGTGAGACTGGGCAGTGGTACCATGTCAGAGATGCTCAAGGTCAAGCCACCTCATTCCTCTGCGCGGCTTGTAAATACGTGACGGACTACAATGAGCGCGGCAGAAGAAAGTGTTTCCACAATGCTCGCGAGAGTTGGCTGCCGGCTTTTTCACGAGAGGTTCGAGAAAAGGTTAATATAAGCGAATGGGACGGCGAGAGAAGAGGCCGTTTTTGTGATGGAGTCGTGAGTGTTGAACGTAACAGCTGCGTGTTTGTGTATGTGCAGTCGTCGAATGTGTGTATCGCCAGATAATGTTGTAGACATGAGTCGTCGCGTCGGGGTGGTTTGTTATGTGAGGCAGTATGATCGTCGGATCTAACAGCTGCACAGAGAGGACTGAATGATAGAAAAATGTGTGTCAAGTTACAAGAGACCAGAACAGCTGTGAGTTGTAAAGTCGCGAAAACTGTAGAATGTGTTAATGATAAAGCAGAACTATTTTTGTGCTTCAACTTTAGAGGGTAATATAGTGACAAAAATGTAACTGGAGTTTGTCCTTTGTCATAATAGTTTATACACGAGTGAGCAGGGAAAGTCATGTGAGTGCAACAGACCATATCTTTTTTTAAAAAGAGTTCTCTAGCTGGCTAACTCAAAGAACTAACCTTACTTATAAATAATACATTTCAAAACAGATTTTAATACATTACAAGAATAATAATCACAGTACATTAGACAAAAATGGTTTTACCACTAACCACTATAATTATCAAATCTATTACATCGCGAGTTATGCGTGATTCTGAATGGCGTGATGTAACAGCGTGACGGGAAGTCATGGAGAAAGATGGATGATCCGAATCCCTCCATCTTGATGCGTGTCTGCATACAATACTGTACCACCGCTGATAAAGATGATATATCCCCACTAATTCTTTACTCTTTTTATCTTTTGTGTAGCATACTTGTGGAAACGAATTTTAAAGAGGGGTAAGGTTTACTCAGGTACAGATAAACTTATTTCACTTTGCATGCAAGATGCAATTTCTACCCTGAAAGTTCGAAGTGCTCCTCAATCTTTGTGTTTTCTACTGCCTTCTACCCAAAAGTTTGACATCGAGATTTCACAGCAAATGCACGTTTTGAGACTCCATGAGTCCAAAAAGTGTATGTTTAGAAAAAGACGTCCGGGAGTGTGTGTGAATTCGTATGGTGTCTGTGAAAAGAATATCTCAAAAACAAAAAGTCAATTAAACACCAAATTTTCGATTTAACTGTACCCTCTTCAAAGGACCATGTCATCCGAAGATTTTCAATTAAATAATCTACCCCAAAATACCGTTTAAAAGGAAAAATTGTGTGTTTTTTTTAAATTTTTTTATTTTATAAAAGTGGCTGAAACTAATGGGTTCTTCATTTAAAATCTAACAGGTGCACGGCATTTCGCCTGTGTGTGATAGAGTGTGCCACAGCCGACTTTGTTGTTGCGTAAACTACGCACGTAAAGCATGTGTAACACTCACCTTATAGAGGATGCTGGAAATGTCGGCTAAACAAGCATTATATCGGGAGAACACATTCCGCGTCTAGTGCCAACAGCACACCAAAATCCAGCTCTCCGATCACAATGAGGGAATTCTTGAACGCGATGTGGATTTTCAGAGGCCCAGTACCGACTGTTATAAGTGTTGACACGACCATTTAAGTGCAACCACGCCTCGTCGGAAAAGAATAGAAGCCGCGAATCAAACCGTTATTCATTAATGAAGGAAACAATCACAATAATGTATTTGTGATGCTGGGTCACCTTGTTTGAAATCATGTACACTTGTACGCTTATACGGTTTTAATTTTAAGAATTTAGTTCCTCTATGCAAAAGACTCTGAAATTCCCACCTGTTGTGCTAATTCTGTGATGGATTTGATTGGTGAACGTTCAATACATGAGCCTATTTCGTCTAACGTTTCCTCTGTTAAAACTGTACGTTTACGCTTTCGTTTTTTGTTTGCCCCAGAACCAACGGTTTCGAATTTCTTCACAATCTCGTGAATTGTAAATCTGGAAGGAGGCACTTCATTAGGGAACGTTTGAATATACCTGTGCGAACACGGCTTGATGACTTCCATTTATAACTGTTATACACGAAAATGCATTGCTCTATATATAGAGTCAAGCGCCCGCTAGCCCGCGTATACAGCAGAATCCGATAGTGGGGGAATAAGGCAAGGCCACGGGAGAGGCGAAACGCTCTGTGCTCCGTTAGATTTTAAATGAAGCACCTGTATCTTAATTAAAACACCTTATGCCACGACAAATATAACACATCATTAATGCTTTCATGGTTTAGACCATAAGTTATCTGTTCCGGCTCCAGAAGTTGCTCACTTCATTTTTTTATGTGGTCGTCCTCGACATCTATGGCGACTATGGCCTTGTGGCTTATAATTTAGGATCATACGAGGCAACCACTCTTCATTCATTCTGCTGACGTGTTCAAACCATTTACACATTTCTATATTCTTCTATTTTTATTACTCTGCTATTTGAAGTTCTTTGTCGTTACCATCACTCCTTTTCTTATCTAAGAGGGTATATCCTCCCACATGTCGAAGAAATATCATTTCTGCTGTTTCTAATCTTCTTAGCATGTATTTATTGAGAGTCCAGCATTCCCTGTTATATATCAAGACAGGTATAGCTGAAACTTCGTAAAGCTTGAGGAGAGCTTCTCTATGTTTTTTTTTTCTTTCCTAGTCTTCTTTTAGTTGTACCACAAATGTGTTGAAACAGATTTACTTTTCTGTTAGTATCTTCTGTTCTATCATTTCCTAAGAAAACCCCTAAATAGTTAAAATCAAGCACTTGTTCTATTAACAAATTATTTACTACTATTCTGGTTCTTATTGCATTCTTCCCATGGAATGCCATTAATTTAGTTTTACTTGGTGATTTCATAGGTGATATTCAGCAGTAACTTTTTCTAATTGAAAAATGTCTCTTTGTAAGCCATTCCTCGTTAGTTGCTATCACTGCCTGATCATATGCAGAAAGGAGTGTGTATAATGATCTACTATCTACTCAATGTATAAATTAAACAGGGTGGGTGCTAAGAGACATCGTTGTCTCACTCCTTGATTTATTTCTATATTGGCAGTTTACTGTTTCCATTTTCTATTTCTTATCATTGCTCCAGCTTTGGCTTGGAGAGCAGAGGCAGCAACCCTTACTATCGAGGATGGCGCACTGTAAAAGTGGTATGTAAAGCTCCCTGAGCCATGGTGAAGGCCATTAACCTAAGGGAAGAAAACTCAGGATAAAAAGTCTCCTCCTAGTGGTTAAAGGTTACGCAGAGGATTGGTATCCAGGAGTCTAGGAGTCCAGGAGTAAGTACAAGTCACCAGAGTTAACCCAGGTGGATGGTAAAGGGGCTACGGTACCTATCCGTTTAGTACCGATTTGCCCGTGTAATAGGTGTTGTCTAATTTTACAAGCTTTGGTGTAACTGTCGTTAATGTCAGTTGATGGTGCAGATTGGTTTCCTATGTTGTCACTGGCGTTGGGATGTGTCTAAGCTTGGATGTCTGGCCATCCAAGCGACCATTGCCTTACTGCTTACTTCGTCGGCCGCTTGTGGAACCGAGGAGCAATATAGTGCCAGTGACAGGAAACCGAGAGGAATAGGTGAAGGGTGTGGTAGTGCCAAGTGTGGTGATGGTCGTATTGCCCCAGTGTTTTGACCAACTGGTTAGGGTGAGGTGTGAGTTTGGCATACATTGTGTGAGTCCTGTCCCGCACAACGTCCACAATATATGTTATGCCGGAATAAACGTGAAGGATGTGTGATGGGAATCTACGGTCGGTATCGTAGATCATCCTAAGCGCCCTGTTCTGCACGGCCTACAGCCTGCGGATGGTGGAACGAGCCACCGTTCCCCAGACCTCGCAGCCGTACAATATCAGGGGCGGGACGATCGCACGGTACAAGCGTAGTTTCTGGTGAGTAGGCATGGTTGAGTGGAATATGGGATATAGCTGTTTCAGGGCGCCGTGTCCCAGACCGACCTTTGTTCTGACACGTGGAGTGAAGGTTAGACCGCGGTGGAGTAGTATTCCTACCCTCTCATGTGTAACTCATTATACTCATAAACTCCATACAGTTGCAAGCCGGACAAACGGAAGTCTTGAATTTTCCTTGAGATTACTTGTTAAGTCCTCTTCCTTGTAAATTACTTTTCTGCAACCGGTCAATTATAAGAGATAGATAAAATCTCACTACATAAACCACCTTGATCTCTTTAAAGCCCGCGAAATAACTGCTGTCAACAAAAGTGCAGATAAAAACACATCACATCTCTCACTGAAGTTTTATGAATCCAGGAGACAAAATAAAACGTTGATTTATATAGCTTAAAATAAAGCATTACATTTTCATTATAAAAATAAAGTTTATATTTCTAAAGACATTTTTACTTCATTGGTTTGAATTTAAATTGAATAAATGTGATAAACTTCACTTGGAGGAGTGGTGACACTTTTCACGCCCAGTCTTCACAAGTCGACAGTACGAAACTAACTTTGTGTGAGATTTCAAAATATTTTAAAGCTTATTTAATGTAAATTTGTTGTAAAAATAGGGTCAAATCTAGGTCGCAAACCAATGTGCAAATAATGGAGCATTGCAGGCGTTACAACGGTAAACTTAAGAGTTGGATGAGATTAATTTTGTTTGCATATTATCATTATTTTTGTATTTCACTTTCATTTATGGTATTAACTATTACACTGAAGAATGAGTAAAATTGTGTTTAGGCACATAGGTAAACGGATTCTAATGACTTGCAATAGACAGACCTTATAGTAATTCATGATTAAAAGAATACATGTGCCTACCTGACGTTGCATGGTTAACTTTTTTAAATTCAAATGACAAATTAACTAATTTCATTTATCTCTCGCGTTACAACCGTATATAAAATTGTCATGCAGTGATGACCTGCACGATGTTTGCTGCTTATAGCTGTAATTTCGTACATAGCCAACTATTCCAAATAACGTATAAAAATTCTCTGATATTTTAACATAGTATCTAATTGAAAAAATAGAATTAAGCTCGTGTCGCAACAGTCTTTTCCGGGCTTACCACTCGGCCACTACGTCCCCTCCCTCCCCATCCCCTGCTCACCACAGGGGTGGAACGTGGTGGAACCAGGGCCGCTACCTCTGAATCAAGAAGCTCCTCAATTGGCCCCTCAGGGACCTAATGAGACTGAGTACACCTTGAATCAATCTCCTAGCGGTAGAAAATACTGGTACCAGGAATCAAACCCGAGTCTTCCACTTGGTAAGCAGCAGTGCTACCATCGCGGATAGGGAAGCGGCCAATATTTGAGTATGCTCCATTACACAACCTAATACTGCACACTACTTTTAAATTACGTCACTTGCATGTTAACTGCAATGTTTTTAACCAGTATGCTCTACATATACAATACTTCTATTTACATTTTTTACATTGAGAGTACACATTAGGGCATCAAAATCTATTTTTTGACAACTTTATTAAAAGGTCTTAGATATTTGTTTACTGGAAGCCATTCTGTAACTGGCTATTTGGTTTTGTGAAGTTCTATAATTCTATAACGGTAGAGTGTTTATCCCTTTCCTTTACTAGCTTTGGGCATGTGTAGATGAGGTGTAACGTCTGTTCTTCTAGTACACAGGAACATGCAGATTTATCTGTTATTATTCCCATCCTGTACCTGTATCCCTTGGTTTTCCCGTGTACGGTAATAATTACTGTTAATGTCTCGTTGAATGGGATGTTTTGTTTCAGTCTTTGAATAACAGATGGAACAAGCTTTGTGGGTGCAGCGCCTTTGGTAATGCTGCCCCACTCAAGTTGCCATCCTCAGTAACTGTGCTGACAATTGAAGTTTTAGATTGATAATCATATGCCAACAATATTTTCAAGAGCGACTAACTTGGCTAATATATCAGCCAGTTCATTTCCAATGAGGCCTGAATGAGCTCTGATTCACGCAAAATTGTATACTTTCGAATGCTCTAGTTCAAACCTACGGATTTGGTCTTGAATTTATACAATCAAGTAGTTCTGCTTATAATTGCTTTTAGCAGTGTTAATGTTCTTTGGATATCTCTGTATATTCTGTTCTTTCCTCGGGTATGATGTCCATATATTATTTTCTCTACTATGTATAGTAAAGTAGAGGAAGCATTGTATTCCACCCAAAAATTCGATGTCGAGGTTTCACCGAAAATATATGTTTTGAGACCACCTGAATTCAAAAAAGCATTATTAGAAAAAGGTCCGGGCGCGCGCGCGTGTGTGTGTGTCAGTCTGTGGACAGCATGACTCAAAAACGAAAAGTAGGTTAAAAACCAAAGTTGATATTTAAGTTTAATGTCTTTCAAGGATGCGACACGCAGATGTTGAAGAAAATAGCCCCACCCTAAACTACCCTTTAGGGGAAAGTAGCCTAATATGGGGTGGTGCTTAATTCGGGGTACCTCATTATCTTCCCTGCATGATCCTGACACATGCTGAAAAGCTCATTAACCAAGAGAGGTTTGGCAACAAAGCTACCTGCGAGCAGGTCACCGTATTCCTGCGTGAAATCGCATCACAGTTGAAGAAAGAACTGTGCTCCTTGAAATTACTTGCAGTTGCTGATATCTGAGTATGCAAATGTAATAAGGTAATGTCTGTTTCAAACACACTTATGCTCAAGTTATAGTATTAGGATCAAGCTATCTTCCGATAGCCTGTTCTTTGGCTAAATTCGATTACAAAAGGAGTTAAAAGAATTGGTGATTTAAAATGGCGAGTTTCCTATTATGGGTTATCATGGAGGACCGACAGGGAGAAGCTTGGATAAGGTGCTGCAAATATTTAAAGTAGGCGCACACTGTTTGCGTAGGTGATAATTCAAACAAATTTCATTGTGAAGTGTGTGAGCAAAGGTAATAGACAAAACAGCGAACAATCTAGTTATTAGGGACAAAAATAGGATATGATGTCGGGATTTGAACCTTGGACTTTACATTTGCCCATGAGCCAATCATATTTAATGCAGACTTAAGTAGTGCAAACTTCTGAACTTGTGATGTATTATATTAACACTAGGAAAGTGATCTCATATTAGGAATCCAATTTTGGTGTTTTAGAAAAGTGTGTTGCATTTCCACAATATTAGTGCATTTAAGCACCTGTATTACATTTTGCAATGGAAATAAATAGTTGAAATATATAACTATATTATTCATGGATACACATCTGTGTTACTCTTGAACACACTGTCAAAAGAAAAAAGGTACCTACCCCATATTTGGCTACTTTCCCCTACATGTAAAAGTTTTCGAAAATTTTTATTCCCTTGAAAATGGCTCTAATGATTTTGATTAAAATGTCATATCTTTAAGATATTTGTGTGACAACTGAAATGTATATTTTGAATTTTCTGGCTATAGCCTATAGAGTCCTGTTTACTCTGGAAGACTTTTGAATATTCGTAAACCGTAAGAGAGTGAGAAAATTCTACTGCCCAAAAAATGTAGGTCGCTAAGACAAACAATTTAGGAATTCCAGAAACTAATTTAACATACTGTTTTAACAGAATCAACTGTCGCTTTTTAAATCATATCTTCTGAAATGTTGCATCATGGTTGCAGCAAATACTATATCCTGTGGAGTAACAACAATTATTGTCTGCTCTATGCCATTCTGAACTGGAAGTCACGGCCTTGATACCAAAGTTATATATTCAAAAAATAATTCATTTATAAAGAATTAAAACAATAATAACAAAACAATATGTTTCAAATTAAAATGAACAGAGAAGACGATCGTAAAAAGCGGATAGCCTTGCAAATTTAGAAAGCTGAGTAGAGTGTAACGGCTTTGGTAGTTCATAGGAAATATACACTTTTGGCAGGTCAGTGGAAGTGAACGTATAGTAATTCTTTGGCCTAGGATACAGTTAAAACCAACGGACGTGGATTTATGTTATAGTGAAGTGTGTTTTTAGGTTTTTAAGCACGGACTCAGTTTTATTTGACTGCTGAATTTTTTTATAATCTACATCTACGGCAAAGTGTCAGTGCAAAACTTAAGAGGCCTTATCATCATAATTAGCGTCATCCTTTTTAAATAAAACCAACACACACCTAGGAAGAGAAATCCCAGTAGCAAGGGACTGAAACAAAGGAATTTTAGGCATTATTAAGTGGCGTGAGGTATTGTTGCTTGAAACTGTCTTATCAAAGGTGATGTAAAAAACCTAATTCGGCTTCAAAATTGTTGCATTGACGTCTGGCGATGTAGCTTCAAATGGCCTTTCCAACATGTAACTGAATATTACTTCAGCCTTTTTCTCAAGTATACTCCTCCAATAATTTCGTATTCAAGAACAAGGGTTCTGTAACTTTTTAAAAGTATTTTAGTAATTTATGAAATGAAATTAAGTGTTTTATAGCTCCATGTCTGTCAGAACGGATTGGGTTTTCAATGGCGAAATTATAATCAAAAGGATCAATCTTGGATCCGCCTGCGTGTGATTTTCAAGCTGTCTGGAGAAGCAAATGAAATGAATTATTTATTTTTAAAAAACTGAAGAAAAAATATACAAGAAGTTTATTTTTTCCGAAACTTCAGAGAGCCCTTCAGTAAACAAATGAAATCCCATTATGGTAGTTGTTCCATAATATCCCTAAAACCTGACGAAAAGTTCATTTGTGTATAAATAGCCCCGGTAATTTATGGGAACAGCGGTAACAGAGGTTGAAGAGCGCGGAGAGGGGGTGTTGTTAATGGAATTGTGTGATGCTGAAGCCGCGGAAAGAGGTAGATAAGGAAAAACACAAAACAACATCCCGTGCAATCGATATTGTTACCCTCTCCCTCTCTGTATCGGCGTTTCACACAGGATACGCAAACTTTACATAATATTAGTACACAAACGATGGGTTGGGCATGTTGGCCAACCATATCCGAACAAGTCCTTGCAGTGGTTTACCTTCATGTACCTTCCACAGGAAACACGCAAATGGGGCAGTGGTTTTGGGCTACGAAATGGCGAACAAGAAACAAATGAAGCTCCAACGGAACAGAAAACGTGTTACACTACACTACACATAACACAGAGTATGATCATTTTGAAAAGGGTTAACTAGTTATGAATGAATGCTTATCTGGTAGTGAAATGGAAGGTTTCTAAAAGGCCTAAAGACTATTATAATTATTATGTGCGTTCACTACAGTAGAGAGAATCTGTACCATAGGTACCATACCTTTTGCGCTATACAGCCGGCTCCAAATGTTTTCCTCGCCACGTTGGGAAGCGAAGATAGCGTATCGGTACGCTATGCCAGGTGGTCTCAAAGGTCGACTTGCCAGCTCATACCTGTCTACAAGGGTGAGAAGCATAATGTGTCTCTAAGTCCAAAGAAAATATTCAACATGTTTGTTAGACTTGGTCGTAAGAAAGCAATCTCGCTGTAAAGATAGAAACATTAACGTAATAAATCTGGAACGAACTAACAGTGAGGATAAAACTAAATATTCGGGATTAGGGTCCTCATATTACTCTATAATGAAATTAAATTTAAAAGATTTTTCAACTTAAATCTTACAAGCACTTTCATGGCTATTAAAAATTCACAATCACAAATTTTTGTGACAATCTGTATGGAGATAGGAATCTGAATGGAATTAGGAGAGTTTCGCACTTTTTATTGTTTTAAAAACGCGAACTGTTTAACTTTTTTACTTAATTAAAACTAAAATTAAAAAAAAAAAAAATTAAAAAAAAAAACTTGTCTGCCTTTGCGTTTTTCATCCAGTTCTGTGTTAAATTTTAAGTTTCAAAGGACTTCAGAGGCTATTCCTAGAAAATTCTGGATAAATATGCATTTGATTTGTCATGAAAATATATATTAAACATCTATTAAACATGTGCTGTTGTAATAAAAATCGTTAAAACAATAAACGAGAAAATACAAATGTTAGAAAAATTTCCATTTCAAGGGCAGTTTGGGATGGAGGGATTTTAGTAAAAGCGACTTAAGTATTGCATTGTCATCCAGTTCTGAACTGTGTCCAGCTCATAGTAAAGTTAGTTACAAATGTTTGCATGTAAAGGTTTGTTTAGGTTGGAGGACTTATTTAAGAGCGAGCTAATATTTCAATGTTATTCAATTCTAAGCTATGTTTAAACTGTTTAAAGCTTCAAGTCTAGCTCATCGTGAACTTACTTTAATCAAAATCGAAATTTTCGGAACGGTTTCCACTTAAAGGGTAGCTTGGGGTGCAGATTTTCTGGAAAGCGACTTTATATTAGCCGTCATTCAGCTGGAAACTATATTTAAAGTTTCACGTCCCCAGCTCACCGGGAAGTTAGTTTAATCAAAATCGAAATTTTCGAAACATTTTCCGTATCTTATTTAGGGTGGGAGGACTTTCCTAAACGCGAGTTAATATTGCATTGTCATCCAGCTTTGAGCTATGGTTAAAGTTTCGAGTTTTTAGCTCATAGGGAAGTCAGTTTAAAATTGATTGCAAAATTCGTACCCAACAGGCAGACAAGAAAGCGAGTTAATAAAAACCTTAACATTAGTTCGGTTGCCAACATTCAGAGCTGTATCTTCCCATTATCAACTGACATATTCTTTATCATATTATTGTTATAAAACAAACTCTTTTTTAATTTATATACTGGTAAGCAGGGGAAGTACCTATTGCATTCCACGCAAAAATTCGATGTCGAGATTTCACCCGAAATAATGTTTTGAGATCCTCTGAATCCAAAAAAGCATTTTTTAGAAAAAGGTCTTGTGTGTGTGTGTCTGTGTGTGTGTGTGTGTGTGTGTGTGTGTGTGTGAGTGTGTGTGTGTGTGTGTGCGAGTCAGTCTGTGGACACTATAACTAAAAAACGAAAAGTCGGTTAAAAACCAAAGTTGTATTTAAGTTTAATGTCTTTCAAGGATGCGACACGAAGATTTTGAAGAAAATAGCCCCACTCTAAACTACCCCCACCCTAAACTACCCTTTACATGGAAAATTTTTCGAAAATTGTTATTTTCTTGAAAATAGATTTAACGATTTTGATTAAAATGTCATATGTTTGAGATATTTTTATGACAAGTGAAATGTATATCTTGAATTTTGTGGTTATAGCCCCTGTAGTCGTATTTACTCTGGACGACTTTTGCATAACTGGTAAACCGTTAGAGATAGACCAAATCATACTGTACGAAAATTGTAGATCTTGCTAACATACACGATTTATGTCTGGATAAATTTTCTTGTAGGGTGAACCAGTTCGGAGATATTCCTTGTTATGTGTGTGAGTTTCAGAAAACTTAGAGCTTTTATGAATTGGAACATCTTTTGAGAGGCTTGTGTGTTTAAAAACACCAACAGTAAGTTTGTTGGCATAAATAAATAATAATGGAACATATTTGTTCATTTTTTTATATGTTGTGTGCAGAGAGAATGGAATCTCAAAGCTTTAAAATATTTGACTATTGCACAAAGCCTACTGTATTCTAATATCCCCCCTTGCACCTACAAGGAAATAAGTAATAAGATAATTTGTACAAATGTTTATCTTAAGACGAAGAAGATATAGGAATAAGAGTTTTTAAGAATGGTTTGTACAAGAGTAGAGAAAGTCATGTGAGTGCAACACATCAGATTTTCTTATTCAAGGACTCTCAGTGTGTGTGTTTACGGTGACATCTCAACATTGGTTGCAATACATTACTTTCTTTTACCTACTATAGAGAGAGAGAGAGAGAGAGAGTAAAATTTAATCTACGCTATTAATTAATACACTTCGATTGAAATCATGGAAGCTGACACAATATCGTTATATTGTCGAGGATGACTTACAATATTATATGCAACTTCATAACTTCCTCTATACATTATAAATTCCATATATCTCTCATTTTATATTATAGTACCAATTTAAAGATAATTTATTACATGATTTTTCTTTAATCGTAAGTGAAGTACTTTGCTACAAAATGTTTTGAGTTAAGGAACATTTCAGTTACATTGATGTCTTCTTGGATTTCATGCAAGATGCTGCAACGACATTCAAATGTTGCCATTGCTTGCCATGAATTCACGTTAGTTAAAAATGTTGCTAATGGCAGCCAGTCTAACCTTCGACACTACAAAACTTCAACATAAATTAAAGAATATTTGAGGAACTGCAAATGCTAGGGAAAACTTTATTTGATACAAATCGTAAATCTTAACGATGTTCATATAACTGCAACTTTTTGACATTTCTTTGTATATTTCTATTTACAAATATATATAATCCGGTATTAAAATAACGATTCCATTTTGAAAAATCTGATATGTTGCACTCACATGACTTTCTCTACTCTTGTACTAACCATTCTTACAAACTCTTATTCCTATATCTTCTTGTTAGTTGAGATAAACATTTGTACAAATTATTTTATTGCTCATTTCCTTGTAGGTGCAAGGGCAATATTAGAATACAGTAGGCTTTGTGCGAAAGTCAAATCTTTTAAAGCTTTGAGATTCCGTTCTCTTTGCACATTTAACATAAAAAAATGAACAACGATGACCCATTTCACGAAAGTTCTAAGTTTTCCGAAACCCGCACACATAACTAGGAATATCTCCGAACTGGTTCACCCTACAAGAAAATTTATTTAGACATAGGTACATTGTGTATTTTAGCAAGATCTACATTTTTCTATCTCTAACATGGTCTATCTCTAACAGTTTACCAGTTATGCAAAAGTCGTCCTGAGTAAATACGAGTACAGGGGCTATAGCCAGAAAATTCAAGATATATATTTCATTTATTATAAAAATATCTCAAACATATGACATTTTAATCAAAATCGTTAGAGCCATTTTCAAGAAAATCAAAATGTTCGAAAAATTTTCCATGTAAAGGGTAGTTTAGAGTGGGACTATTTTCTTCAAAATATTCGTGTCGCATCCTTGAAAGACATTAAACTTAAATACCAACTTTGGTTTTTAACCGACTTTTCGTTTTTGAGTTATGCTGTCCACAGACTGACAGACACACAGACACACACACGGACCTTTTTCTAAAAATGCTTTTTTTTTTGGATTCAGGGGGCCTCAAAACACATATTTCCGGTGAAATCTCGACATCGAATTTTTGGGTGGAATACAATACTTCCCCTACTTACCAGCAGAGAAAGTAAAAATACGTGCACACATGCGCTTGAAGGAGTTTCCACAGAAACGAAGCCTCCCTTTCGAAACAGCTTTATTGCGAGGCAACGTAAGGGTTGCAGTGTATAGCGCACTGCTGATTGGCGGAAGCATTCGTTGCCAATGAAACACTTTCAGGCGCAGATATACACGTAGCTGTCACAATGGACCTGTCTTAATTCAGTTACAAAGAAGTTTAGTCTTCCGTTTAATAAATCAGGCCCATTGATCTGAAAAATACCGAAACATTTACGATGGCAGGTGAACCTCGGAATAAAGTTAGTTTGGCAGCTCACTTTGAATAAGATCCACAAACATAATTTAGATGGAAATATTATGTTATAACGTTTAAACGTTTAAACGGTGTGAAGTTTTGTATTTATCCTATTTTAGGGATTTCAAGCTATTCATGGATACACGTATGCGCGCTGTAAAATTTCCAAATTGTTTTTATTCACCGTACATCAAATCGTGTATTTACGTGAAAAATCACATCGAAGATTAAAACATTGAATGGCTGTTGGTCGTAAATAGCCGGAACACAGAACTTCAAAGGAAAATGGAAATTTAGCGTGAGACACAGGTAACAGAACTGAAAATCGCAAAAGGACCTGTTTCACAAACCTACGAGGCATCACCCTCGATAGGTTGCGATGCAGCTTCTCCCCCTCAGCTTTCTTGCCTATCACCCTTTAGATTGAACCGGTTTATCTAATATTACCAATGCAACAGCAAATTACTTTTCTAATTAGATGTGAACAGTATATAACTTCAGAACAAAATAGTTTCTATTAACGACCAATTTGGTCCGTTAACGTGGCAGAGCGGTTAGACCGTTCGCCTAGCACCTAGACGGCCGGGGTTCGATCCCAGGGACCCACATGTGGTAATCTTGGTCAACAAAGCGGCGTCTGGGAGGGTTTTCCCTGGTTTCTTCGGTTTCCCCCGCCACACATTCCACCAATTTCTCTAGCATCACCTTTCCATTCATCGATTTCACCTGCATGTCATATCATAGTTCCTCACTCTCATACCTAGTTCTGGGCTGACCTCCCGCTTCCGGGTCTTCACTCTGTCCAGTCCATAGCTTCTTCTGCTCCCCGACAGGCATCGGATCCTAAGTCCTAGGGGGTGTAAGTCCTGCATAAGGGGAGGGTAAATACTTAAACACTTTAAAGTAATGTAATTTTGTTCTCCGCATTTTCAAACTCTAACTTAAATAATTATTTTCGTAAATCGGAAAGGCAGATATGTAGAAATTTCATATTTCGCCTAATATTGTGTGAACTGAGCCAGCAGATATATAAAATATACCCAAATTACGAAGCAAATGTCTTCTACTCTCCACTTTTACGGAAAATAGCATTACGTTATGCTTATCACATATTTATTACGATTGTTATTGTTATTTATATAAATTACGAAAAAGCTTAAGAACGATGTGTATATATTGGATATGCATATACTTCAAAATCTGATTAAATATAACTGTGGGAACTGAATGGACCAGTGCATGGAACTTTATATTTTGCGCTTAGCGTTGATCTGTGTTAAATGTTTTACAACTTTACATCCAAAATGTATATTTGCAAAATAGTCCATGGCATATTTATCATTAAAATTTTTATTATTATTGTTATTATTGTTGTTCATCGTCTTCGTCTTATCATCATTATTATTATTATTATTATTATTATTATTATTATTATTATTATTATTATTATTATTATTATTATTATTATTATTATTATTATTATTATTATTATTATTATTATTATTATTATTATTATTATTATTATTATTATTATTATTATTATTATTATTATTATTATTATTATTATTATTATTATTATTATTATTATTATTATTATTATTATTATTATTATTATTATTATTATTGGAAATACATTAGCTATATACATTATCCTTGTTTAAGGTATTGTTTAGACATATTTCTTAAACAGCGTTAATGCTACCACTAAAAAGAAATGTTACTTGTTTAAATATGTGCAGAAAAAATGTTTCCCCTACACCCTCTCGTTCATCGGAAAACATTTGGATCCGGCTCTACATTGATTGTTGTTTTAGCCAGGCGGATGGGTTGATAGGTGCTTAGGTAGGTGTCTCTAAAGACCATAATGCACTGTGACAGTCTCGACAAAGTAACACTGACAAGCAAAGCTGCTTTGAACGCGCAATCTTGTCAGAACCATTAACATATCCCTCACCTGAATAAAAGAGTGTGGTACACGATAATATTTTGCTAAAGCAACGTCCAAAGTTGTCTATAATGCAGATGAGCATCGCGTAGCTGATAAAGGTAGAGGCTAAATAATGAAGGGTGACACCTCACACATCAACACCTACACAGACCCATTGGTCGCTCACACTCCCCAGGAGGAAGCAATGAAGGGAAGGAAGTACAGGAGGCCACAGGCCACAGAGAAGCTGAAAGGTGCCAGGATCCACCGTGCAACCACGATCACTTGGTTTCTGGATCTCGACGAACGTCGAGAACGTCCCCGCCCCCAAGGACACTGACCAGACGTCGCTTCAACACACATTTACAATGTGCATGCATCCGCGACATCTGTCCAGCACTGCCCACACCGCAAGGCTAGAAGCACACCTGAAAGATGAAAAAGGAAATGGAATGAAAGGGAAATGGTGCAAAGAAAATCATGAATAACTAGAGTATTAGAGTAAGCACCTAGCATTTGCCAAAGTGACAACTGGAAACCAAAAAACAAACAAGTGCGATAAAAATATGAGTGCTGTAAAACTGCATAAATAGCAAGGAATATACCTTGGGTTTCAGCACACTTTTCATTTTTGGTTATGCTGTTCACAGACGGACACTGCACCAAAATACTTTTCATTTGCCATAAAATATCTTAAATATATGGTATTTTAATCAAAATTGTTGAGCCATTTTTGAGAAAATCAAATTTTCGAATAATTTTTTATATAAAAGATAGTTTAGGGTTGATGAATTTTCTTCAAAATTTTCGTGTAGCATGCGTGAAAAATATTAAATTTGAATATCAAATTTGGTTTTTAACTGCATTTTTGTTTTTGAGTTATGCTGTTCACATATAGATGCACAGACACACACATGGATCTCTTTGTAAAAATGTTTTTTTTTTTATTCAGGGGGCCTCAAAAGATATATTTCCAGTGAAATTTCTACATTAAATTGTATGGTGGAATACAGTACTTCCCCACTTAGGTATATGTAGTAGATAAAGTAAAAATCACATGCTTAAGCCTGGTAAGCTAATACAGATTGTATGGGAAAGGCTAAAACTCTGCAACCTGATTAGAACAGAAAGAGTGAAACCAATGTTTATGAAACGAAAACTAAGAGCACGAAGAAAGGCACCATCCTGGTTGGTATATGAACTCTTGAGGGAGACCTACTTCATGGAGGATATTAGATTGAAGAACGAGCTGCCATCCACAGGACCATGTCAGGAAATGGTAAACATCAGGGACAGAAAGAAAAGGGAAATAGATCTCGATTTCTACACCAGATCTGCTATGCTGCAGACAGTCTGGACCGAAGAGTGCAAGCCACAGAAATGCAATATTTGATTTCCACCATGAAATACGCGCAAACAAGAATTACCAAGCACCGAGCGAAAGCTACAAGTGTGTGTTTTGTGATCAAAAGTGCGGAAAGTGCCATACTACAGAGTGCAGGAAGATAATAAATGCCGTAAGTGACTATATTAAAGGCTTAACTGTACCTTAATGCTCAAGTCGAGCACACATGTTATCAATAATTACAATCTGGTAAGCCGCACACCAGCAATAGGAATCACAAAGTTCAAACACTTCCTTAATTTTGTTCATGAACAAAATGATTTGTTCATGATTCTGCATAAACAGTTGCAGAATCCTGCTGAAGCCACTCATGTTGTTTTTCTTCTTCTGTAAGCTGCACAAGAAACGGTATCGAGATGTTTGCATCATTGCTGGACATAAAATACGTTTTGCACGATTTGTAGGCGGAGGAATGGGAAACGCCGTTCGAGTCACCGAGAATCAAAACTTCGTGCCTGCGGTATAGCTTTAAGTGAAAGGTCTGTCTATGTTAATGAGGATTTTAATAATTATTTTCCAAATGAAAGTTCGTATAGAAAGAAGAAAGATTGTGGGCATGAGAGGAAGGAAAAAATTGTACTGCCTATAACCGCTATCACCATAATTCAGTATGTGATGTTTTAATCTGCATTTAAATAGTGCCTCTCTTATTTCTCTTTTACCTTATGTATTTCCTTTTTACTTTCTCTACTACGTATAGTAAGTGGGAAAAGTATTGCATTCGGCCCAAAAAATTCGATGTAATTTGTAAGGTTAGTATAAGCGTAAGAAAGTCATCAGATCTTTTTCTTTACTCGCTTTAATTTCATAGTGATATCACGAAGGATCTTGTTAGAAGATCCTTGTGGAATGATGTGTGCCGGACAGGCGAAGGTTAGCCTTCAAGGTCTCGTTCCTATACATATCATCCTGCTTTGTCTCAAGTCCACGGAGGCAGTAATGCAGGGCAACGGTGCCTCCGCCTCTGTCACGGGCAGATGGCATTAGGGTGCCATCCAGTCTATCTGCAGATACACCTACAGCTAGACTTCGCCAGGAGTTCTCAGAGGAAGCAGTGCAGGACAACTGCATTTGTGAGTGCATTATCTGTGGATAGATGACAACATTCAGTATTACCTAACATTTGTTGTTGTTGTTTGCCAAGTAGTTGCTCTTCTGAAACAAATTTCGGATAAAAACGCAACTTGGTAAGTAAGTACAGCATCTTCCAAGGATGCGACACGAAGATTTTAAAGACTCCCCGCCACTCTAAACTATGCTTCCCATGGAAACTTTAGATAATTTCGGTATTCTCAAAAAGGAGTGCAATGATTTTGAATTTTAATGGAATAGCTTCTGAAGTTCTCTTTATTGTAGAATACCTTTTGATAATTATCAAACTGTAAGAAATGAGCAAATCTTACTATACGGCGAGTGTAGATATCGTTAAAATGCACTATACATTTGTTTTTCGTGTAGTTAACCGTTTTCGAGGTATTCATTGTTAGCGTTTGAATTTTAAAATACTCATACTTTTCTCACTTTGTCATGCAAAGAGAACGGAATTTCAACACCACCACATAGCGATCAGCCTCAAAGCATTTGACTGTCACTTAAAGTTCACGTATTTCCCTTGTACCTACAAGGAAATCAGCAATAACATATTTTGTACAAATGTTTATCTCGACTAACATGGAGCAAATAGAAGAATAAGTGTTTGTAAGAAAGCATAGTTTGCACTAGAGTGGGTACAGAATATCTGAGTATAAAAAAAAAGAATATTTTGTTGTTTAAAGACGCTGTAAATTGCCTGGATCGTTTGTCCGGAAGTTTGTCCCGCAGGAGATCTTCTACGTGCCAGCAAATCTACTGACATGAAATTGTCGTTTTAAGCGGTCTGGGCCGGATTTGAACCCGCGGCTTTGGGATCAGTAAGCCAACTCTAGCCAACTGAGCCACCCAGAGCGACATGTGAGTATAGCACGTCTGCTTTTTAAAGCTATTTTATCTCACCCGTACGGTAAAATCTGGAGCCCCGCCTAATGTGCAGTCCTGGCTACGGGCCTACAACCGAGGGAAACTCAAGAAGCTCAAATCAGATCAGTCGGCCCACCAGATTTGAACCTAGGACCTCTCGAATGCTATCCTCACACGTTACCGTGGAGCCATCTCATTTAGTAATCTCTGATTTGAAAAGGACAAGAATTTTTAATTCGGATAAGTTGTAGGCTGAACGAGAGAAAATCGAAAAATATTCAATGACAAGGTGTAGATGGTTACGACTTATTTCAAGTCCATCGAGAGGCAGTTTGAGAATTAGAAGTACCGAGGAGTATTATACAAAGTAAGGAATTCGAAACTTTTTCATTCACTCAATGTGAACCATGTGCGTTATTTATTTACATTGAGAAGCGTTATACACAAATTGTAAGGGAGCATAATGTACATGCCATAGTTTGTTCAGTGCTTCGTTTATAAATTAAATTTAGTGCTATGCAGCTCTATTAGGCTCTCTTTAAGGATGAACGGATGACCTAGATAGTTCCTCCAGTGGAGATACGTTTATCGTCTGCTAAAAGATTGTTTACTTCAAGTATTTTGGGTTAATGGCTTCTAGAAATTTCGGAGTACACTATAGCATCTTCTAAACATTTTATAAGGGATCTCCGTTCTCCAAGCCTGCTTATGTTAACATGACTTTTTTAAGATTTAACAGTTGGCTGAATTATGCCAAGACGGTCCCTTCAAAAAAGTAACTTAATCCAGTGTAATAACTAAGAATGTCCCGGAAATGCTTAACCTGAATATTTAAAATTAATTGTGTGCTGCATTGATACCTAAATTCTTCGCAGCAAGACTTTGTCTAACTCTTACTGTATACTTCTTGCACAAAAGTCATTCATAATGAAGAGCACTTTTGGGCAATTGCAAGAAAATCCAAGAACAGACACTTTGAAGAAAATAAAAACAAAAGACTGTGTTGAGCGTAGTTTGGATGGGCGAGTGTCCAGAAAATCTTGTGCCGTTCCTTAGAAAAAACTAAACTTAAATATTACATTTCTTATTTAATCGACTTTTCGTTTTAGAGTAACTGCTGTTCACAGTTAGGCTCATACGCCGACCTTTTTCCAACATTCTGATGTGTTGCACTCACAAGACTTTCTCTATTCATGTACTAACTCTTATTCCTCTATCTTCATCATATTAGTCGAGGTAAACATTTGCAGAAAGTCTTGTTTCTAATATTCTTGTTGGAGCAAGGAGAATATGGGAATACAGTAGGCTTTGAGCGATAGTCCATTTTTTTAAAGCTACTCGCTAAATGAGGGTTTTGAGGTTCCGTTCTCTTTACACGGCCAAGAAATAAAGAAGTGAGTAGCGACTATTAGGGAATTCACACAAATAACAAGAAATATCTCCGAAATGCTTCACTTGACAAAAGATAAGTACCTACATGAATAAATAAAAAATAAATTGCATTTGGTCGTAACTTGTGGCTTTTAACGAGATCTACTTTCTACAGTAGGATTTGATCCATTTGGTACGGCTTACCAACTAAGCAAAATTCATCAGTAAACGGACTACATGAGCTATAGCGAGAAAATTCAAAATATACAAATTTTCATTTGTCATAAAAATATTTCACACATACGGCATTTTAATCAAAATCGTTACAGGCCTTTTTGGAGAGAATAGAAATTGTCGAAAAATGTACCATGAAAAGGGTAGTTTAAGGTGAAATAATTTTCTTCAAATTATTTCGTCGCATCCTTGAAAGATTTAAACTTATATACCAACCTTGGTTTTTAACCGACTTTTCGTTTTTCAGTCATAAGGCGTGCTCTCTCTCTCTCTCTCTCTCTCTCTCTCTCTCTCTCTCTCTCTCTCTCTCTCTCTCACACACACACACACACACACACACACACACACACACACACACACGCACACACACAGGGAGTTTTTCCTAAAATTGCTTTTTTGAATTCAGGGGGCCTCAAAACATATATTTCCAGTGAAACCGAACGTCGAATTTTTGGGCAGAATACAATACTTTATCTGTTTCCTATACGTAGTAAAGAAAGTAAAAATACATTTCTGAATTCAGGTAGCTTCAGAAAGCGTACTTCCGGTGAAATCTCGTACAAAATGCCTTTGTGGGGGCAATAGTTCATATACTCGTAGTTACTTTGGATAACCAGCACAGAAACTAATTACTTATGAATGTAACAATTTTGAACTGCAACCAGTTGTTGCGGTGAAGCTTGGCAGACATCGAATTGCATGTTCTTCATGTTGCTGGTAACTGTTATTCTCTGCGCCAGAGATACCTAGATGCTAATGAGGTATTGTGTATTACAAGAGGGAGGAGAACCCTTAAGCCCTCCCTTTAAGACTCGCGGTTTTGTTCTTACCACGCAGCTTAAAAACCAGTTTCATCGACTGCAGTTATAATGTTGTAATCAGAAATTCAACCATCCGCTGTAGGGAATCTTCACGCCTCTTTATTTTATCACATTCTTAAAGCTGTATAAACATTTCAGGAAAGTTTTCCTTTATACATTCCGTATAATAGAAAATAATTCTTCTTATGAATCGACAAGAAAGCAGACACGATGTAGAAGTTCGGCTATATTTCCTAAATTTAATTTCGTTACTAAGTATACTGTTACGATATCACCAGAAGTTCACGTTTTAAGATCCAAGAAGGCAAAGAGGATTTTTAGTTTCTTTACTACATACTTGCAGTAAATGGAGGAAATGTGCTCCACTCAAAAATTCTGTGTTTCATGGGAATACTTGTTTTGAAACTCCCAGTAAATACATAAAAAAAGAAAACCGCGCGCGCGCGCGCGCGCGCGTGTGTGTGTGTGTGTGTGTGTGTGTGTGTGTGTGTGTGTGTGTGTGTGTGTGTGTGTGTGTGTGTGTGTGCGTATGCGAGAGAGAGACTGTGCCACGACGTTATACCAGGTGGCCCATTCCAGCCGGCCCTCGGATAAGTATATAACCTTTCGTGCGTTAAAACAGTTGTGGATATCAAAGGAGCAACTTCAGTCAGTGGCGTGCGTGAACTTTGTTCTGCTTGTAAGACAGCGAGTGGCAGAGGAAATGCTCAGGTTTCAACTGGCGTGTACAGCGCGTGATAATAGAGGAACAGTCTTAGAATTTGTTCCACTTCACTTACAAGATTTTATTTTCCTGGGAATAAACTCATTCATGTATCTGCTCCTATTGTCTAACATTACGGATTACAGGTTGTAAATTGCCATAATAAAATCCATGCAAACATCAGGGCGCGTAATGTTTGATTGGTTCGAAAATCACCAATGAGATTGAAGTTTCCCCGCAGGAAGAAATTCCACCAATCTGAGTGGAGTCCCACTTGACCCGAAATATAAGATTTATGAAGGCTGCCACCAAGTTGTACATTCCTTCATTGGAGCTCGCTGCGTCTACACCTCGATTCTGCGGGACCATTGGGAGCTTGGAGTGCTTGGACTGCTTGGATCCTCGATTCAGGGGAATAAGCGGGAGAACGACCGCGGCGACGTGGTGGTGGAGCTAAAAACTACGCACCTACTCAGGTGAAAGCACAGTTTCGCGGCACGCTGCAAGACGTTTGACAGCAAACGGTAGCGTGTCGCACCAGTCATCACTTGCGCTTCTTCGACATCGATCCTGCTCCCGGAGGGGTGCGTGCAGGTACATAGCGGAGCCAGGTAACTATACCCCTTCCTTCATCACCATTCCCGACTCAGACAAACTGACTGACGGACCACGTGACTACGGGCTTGCAAGGCTGCAGCCAAAGGTGAGGACCCCTGGTCCAACACCTCAAGCCGTAATGGCTTGCCCAGGCGCCTCCTCCTCTAAGGAGGGGGTCCGGTCCTCTGCAAGCAGCCGGAGGGCAACCGTGCTGACCGACGGACCAACAACATCATCATCATGCATCTCTGTCCCCGAGGCGGTACCACCTGCGCGTAAAAAGCGCAAGTGTTCTGCCCCGCGACAGGTCATAGATAGTGAGTCACCACCACTGGTTTCCTATCATCCCTTCTCTCCCTCTGACTCAGAGGCAGACATGGATACTGACACCGAGGGCTTCACTGAGGTGAAGGGACGCCGGAGCAGGCGTAACTCCACGGGCTCTCAGCAGCAAGAACCACAGGTTACTACCCAACCCCCAACCAAAGGGGGGGAGAAAATACCGCCAATAGTAGCGGATGCTTTCAAGGAGCATACAAAAACCATGCGGCTCCTAGCTTCGCGCCTGAAAAGACGCTTTGAGGCAATAAGGAGGCCACGGAAAGTCAACATCAAGACCTCCTCACTTGAGGATTTTGAGGCAGCCAAGGCTGTACTTCGGGAATTAAAAATCCCGTTTTACAGTTATTCGCCCATACGTCCTTACGTGGAAAGGCGAATAATCAGAGGCCTTGCCTCCGACTGCTCTACCGAGGAAGTCAGGCTGGCACTCCTCGAAGAACATGACATTACAGCAACAGTGGCCCAGTTGAAGAAGACTATCGCCTCCGACAGAGGACCTGAAAAGGTGCCCATGCCACTGTTTCTGGTCGTGGTGGACAAAGTGCGCGACCAACAAGTTCAGCCCATTGACACTGTGCGTCACCTAATCTACACTGCTGTAAAGGTGGAACGCTTTTACGGTAAGGAGGGTCCCGTGCAGTGTCGCAATTGCCTGGGATTTCACCATTCCAGCATGGCATGTGAGCGCCCGCTCGCATGTCTGCGATGTGGTGGAACCCACAGAGTGCAGGACTGCCCTAAGCCGGATACGGACAGGGAATGTGTCAACTGCAAAGGCGCGCACTGCAGTGTCTACAAAGGATGCGCGACGCGTCTGAAAATCATAGATAGCCGTCGCAAGGGACGTGCGGAAGCGGCAGAGGTCCGCCCCGGCGTTTCCTTCTCATACGCCCTTAATAGGGCAGAAAAGACACTGGCCCAGGCAATAGTACCTACCCCTGCCACGACTGAAGTTTCGGCACCACCTCCAGGCCATACAGAGGAGTCTGTTGTGGCCAATGCTCCTCCTAAACCTAAGCGGCGAAGGAAACACAAGAGCAAGCGTCAAGCCGCGGAGAGAGCAAGCACAGCTCCTCAACAGCCTCCCAAGGCGCCGGCAGAGCAGTCCACTGAGGCAGCTCTGGCACCAAGGGATACTGCTGTTACAGCCGGCCCACAGGTGACACCTGTGGTCCCCACTGTACCCATGACCCCCCCCCTGCATTAGGGGGAACGCTCTCGCAGGCGGATCTGGAGGAATTTCAGGACCTAACCCTGTGGTTCAACAACATAATTAACCGAATCTTGCCTGCACTTCGTAAATTCAAGCTGCAATACGAAAGCCCTAACCTGAGCCCCATGCAGAAGCATGCCCTACTGGTCCAAACCCTGGCCCAGCTGTTCCCTAACTCAGCCAAGTAATGGCCTCCAGACTTGTCCGGAGACCATTCAGGGCTGCGTTCTGGAACGCAAATGGCATAAGGGGCCATTACCCAAGCCTCGTTGAGTTTGTGCAGTCGTATGGAATTGACATTCTGATGGTCTGCGAAACCCACTTGGATGCTGCAACCAACTTCTCGCTGCCGAGTTACGTCACCCATCGGTATGATCGGGTCGGCCGACCGGGGGGCGGTACAGCCATCTTCATCAAGAACCACATCACTCACACATCCTTCCCTATCCCACCACTACAACACGTGGAGGCCTGTGCCATTAGGCTTGCCATTGGCGGGGTGGACACGGTGTTGGTAGTGGCATACGACCCTCCTGATAACCGCTTC
Organism: Tenodera sinensis; assembly: GCA_030765045.1. Taxonomy (NCBI): domain Eukaryota; kingdom Metazoa; phylum Arthropoda; class Insecta; order Mantodea; family Mantidae; genus Tenodera; species Tenodera sinensis. Next base: position 150,644,253 of record CM060965.1, on the reverse strand, counting down.
TACGAAGCTGATATTAACACCCTCCTGAACCTGCATCCTGCGGTTTGCATCGCCGGCGACCTCAACGCTAAGCATGCACATTGGCATAGCCGCGCTACCAATGCCAAGGGGCGAGGGCTCTACCGCCTGATCAGCGGTAACCCAAGCATTCTTGCGCATGGACCGAGAGGACCTACGTTCCACCCGGCACGAGGGAGGCCAGATGTGCTCGATATCATGGTCACCAAAAACATCCCTTTTCATCTAGACCTCTCAGCGGTCAATGAATTGGACTCCGACCATGACCCTGTCTTGGTGGATTCCAACATTGACCTGCCAGCTCTGGTCACTCCGGACTGGACATACGAGGTCGACTGGGATGCAGCCATCCATGAACTCAACCAGTCTGTGGACCCGCGTCCGCGTGTCGATTCTATCGATACACTGGAGGCGGCAGCCACGGCATTCTCCCAACACATCCGGGATGTAGTGCGTGCCCACACGCACCGCATTCCATCCGACATACCTAACCCTCGCACCATTCCCATCGAACTCAGACAGTTGCTCAAAGCCAAAGCAACTGTCCGAAGGCTCTGGCAGCGTTTCCGCCATCCCAGGATACAGGCCGTCTACCAGCGGTTCAAGTCCCTGTCACGACGCCTGCTGCGTTTACACCGCAAAACAGCCTGGGAAAACACGATGGCAAACGTAGACCTCTCCGAGAAACAACCATGGCGGATAATTAGGTCCCTTAGAAAGGACAAAAACGCACATCAGCATCCTCTACATGGCACTCGCGGGAGACTCTCTTTTGAGCCCCAAGAGAAAGCCACGGCTTTCGCAGACCATCTAGAGTCCCAATTCGAACCCCGGGAAGATGTCCAGGACGAAGACTTTACTGAACTCGTGGAGGCGACGGTAGATTACCTCTATGAGGCACCTCCGCCGCCACGCGCAGAGATCCAAATCCCCTTAGTCACCCCAAGACAGGTGGCTTCTGAAATCAGAAGATTAAAACCTGGCAAATCCCCTGGTCATGATGGCGTCACGGCGCCCATTCTCCAGCACCTTCCCCGAAAGGCCGTAGTCCACCTGACGAGGATTTATAATGCATGTCTGCAGCTTCGTCACTTTCCTACTTGTTGGAAGGAGGCGAGGGTGGTCTGCATTTTGAAGCCCGGCAAGGACCCGGTTTTCCCTTCCAATTACCGTTCCATAAGCCTATTACCTATCGTTTCAAAAATCTTTGAACGATTATTCCTATCCCGCCTCACTCCTCTCTTCGAGGAAAGGCAACTTATCCCGGATCATCAGTTCGGTTTCCGTCATGGACATTCCACTACACTACAGCTGCTGCGGCTGGTTGAGAAGGTTGCCCTGGGTTTCCAGGAAAACTTCAAAACAGTCGCGGTGCTTCTGGATGTAGAAAAAGCCTTTGCAACCACATGGCACCAGGGGTTACTGTACAAACTCAGAGAGGCTGAAATCCCTCCCCCCTACCTCACCCTGATTGGTAGCTTCCTTCGGGATCGCTCTTTTCGGGTGCGGGTGGAGGGGAAGTTGTCCTCGGTCAGACCCATAGCGGCTGGAGTTCCGGAGGGTAGCGTGCTATCGCCGTTGCTCTTTGCTGCCTACATGTCTGACCTACCCGTGGAACCGCATACTGTTACGTGCCAGTATACTGACGATGTCCTCATACTGGCACAGAACAAAAATGTTCGGTACTGCTTCCCTCCACTTCAGCGACAGCTCGACGCTATCGGCAGGTGGAGTGAACAGTGGAGAATGGCCATTAGCCCGCAGAAGAGCCAAGCTCTACTACTGGGCAAAGTTCGAAACTGGCGGCCGGGTGTATCCCTGGCAATGCGGCGGAGAAGAATCCCTTGGGTTAACTCTGCCAAATACCTGGGGGTACTACTTGACCGTGGTCTAACCTTCACTCCACACGTCAGAACAAAGGTCGGTCAGGGACATGGCGCCCTGAGACAGCTATATCCCATACTCCAATCAACCATGCCCACATACCTGAAACTACGCTTGTACCGTGCGATCGTCCCGCCCCTGATCCTGTACGGGTGCGAGGTCTGGGGTACGGTGGCTCGTTCCACCATCCGCAGGCTGCAGACCGTGCAGAACAGGGCGCTTAGGATGGTCTACGGTACCGACCGTAGGTTTCCATCACACATCCTTCACACTCATTCCGGCATCCCATACATTGTGGACGTAGTGCGGGACAGGACTCGCACAATGTATGACAAACTCATACCTCACCCAAACCAGCTGGTGAACAGCCTGGGGCAATATGACCATCGCCTCCCTAGGCGGAGACAGAGCTACCGTCTACCCAAGGACGCCCTTGGCTGGTAGGTACCGCTTTGCCTTCATCATCCTTCACACCTATCACCTATTCCCCTCGGTTTCCTGTCACTGGCACTGCATTGCTCGCCGGCCAAGGCTGACGAAGTAATCAGTAGGGAAATGGTCGCTTGGATGGCTAGACATCCAAGATCCGACAGATCCCGCCGCCAGTGACAACACAGGAACCCACCCTGCACCATCAGACATTACAAAGACAAAAAAAGCCTGTTACATATACCAACCTATACCACCACACGGGTAAATCCGTATTTAAACGGATAGGTACCGTGGCCACCTTACCATCCGCCTGGGTTAACCCAGACGACTAGTACTCACTCCTCCTCCTGGACCAAGTTGTATTATAGCGGTTTTTTAACGATTTCACTTCTACTAAGACCGTTGCCTGTGTGAGTTCCTGCCCGAAACTTGGATACTGTCAGGTCGGTGGGTATATATAATGTACCAAGTTAAGTGATTAGCGCGTACAAGAGAGTAAAGGTTTATAATTATAAAGTAAACAGTGTTAAGTGAGAAACCGCACAGTTAAAGAACTGTGGCAGAACAATTATGACATAATACACACTAAAATAGTTCACGGACCGCGACGAAGAAAACTATTGTTAATTAATGCAGGCAAATCATTTTTGTCTGGAGTGAAGTCCTGAGGTTAAGGAATCACTCGGACATTAAAGTGCGGGAAGGTTAAGTGTGGCTACAAATTAGAAATCTTGCAGGGAATTCTTTGAGTTCATAGTGGTATTTTTTCTTGTTCTTTGTGAATACCACAACCCGTTCATCCTGTCTCCCACATCAACTTCAGAGGATCGACCCTGATACACGTGAAAGGGATTCCAGATCCGACCACGACGAACAAGGCTGGAGATCGCCTTGACGCCGGACATAAGACGGAGACATGACGACCTCATAGTTCATCAAGAAGAATAGATAAGGATACTGCTTTACGCTGGAGAAAAAAGATTAGAAAAAGTGAAAAATTTTATCGATAGGGTAAGACAAAATATCTAAGGAAGATGCACATCATTAACATGTGGGTAATATTCAATGAAATTAGTATGAGAAGTATAAGAATATCGCAACCTTTAACTGCTACGATGCAATATAATTAGCCCCATTAGTACACAATCTGGTGTTAATTATGAGTTATGAAAGAAACTCATTAAACTGATGGGGGAAAATTGAGAAAATGAAGCCTATTATCTATATTTATTCTCTCTAACAATATTATAAAGGGTGAAAATTTCGTTATGTATGTGAGCTAATCTCAAAATACACCATTGAGAGGTCCATTTACGCCCAGACGAACAGGAGGGTAAAATGCAACGGTGTGGACGGGCTCCGCACCTGAGGCTATAGATGGAGGCACTATGAAGGGTCCGCCCAACCTTCGCGCCTGAGACCTGCAAAGAGCACACAATTCGGGGGCCGCGCTGAAAACCTTGGGACAGGACCATGGAGGTAGGAAAGATCCCTGCTAGTGAGACAGGAGTTATAAACGTGAGACCTCAAGAACTAATAAGCATAATAGGAAGAGAGTGATGAAAAGTAGTGACAAAAGCAGCTACCACGTGGCTCCGTTTATGAATATGAAGGGGTGAAATGAGGGTGAGCGGCTCGGGACCCCGGGTAGGTACTACCGAAGTAGGTCTCTCGGGGGAATATTAAGGATATATATATTATGTAAACAGTATGTCTTTTTTACGTTATTAAATAACTATTGGACCAAAAATAAGGTACAAGGTGTTAAAATTTAACCTGCCATAATTATTAGGGCTAGGAAGTTCATGCATTTGCATTTTTTTTTTTCATAGGGGTTAAAAATGTATGCTTTTTCATTATGTGCATGAATTATGAAATTTGTAGTTCTTTGGATATGATTTTATGGTGCATATAACTGCATATTTTCTTGATTTTGACAAATGCATTATATTTCAATGTTATAGCCCCAATTTTGCATATTTTAATTATTTTTATGTTTTTTTATTATTTTTTCTATCTGTATAATACTTTTCATATTGGTAGTATTGCACATGATGATGCAACTCGTGAGGTGGCGAGAACTAATGATGACTCATGTTGTCATGCAGTGAATCCCCTGTTTCCATCCTTTCATTATATACATGTGCATAGAGAATAATCATGCGTTATCTGAGAGGTTTATATTAACAAAGATAAAGTGCAGGTCAACGTTTTGAGCAGCACGATTATAGCAACGCTTGCCTGCCCACCAGTAGTTGTGTCATGGTCTTCAAACGTAACAGTGTTGTGAACTGGTTCCCACCAAATTAAACTAGGCGTATAAAATGTTAAAAAACTCTTCAAATGCCGAAAATAGAACCAACTTCGAGTGCTAGATTAATTAACTTACAGAAAGAGTTTTCGGGTACTCATAATAGCGTACTGTTTTGTGGAGTATGTGAGAAAAATGTAGGGAGTGAGAAAAAATTTCAAATACTCGTAGTTCAGCACATAAACACAGCAAAACATAAGAATAATTTAATCAGAAAACTCGCAAACAAAGAACCTGTTCAAAAACAGCTAGTAGAGTGTTTAGGAAGTACGGTTACTGAATTTTTCTATGACTTGTGCCAAGCATTTTAGCTCCTGATATTCCCTTGTTCAAAGTTAATAATTCGACATTTAAAAACTTTCTTGCCAATTACACTCGACAACATGCGTCTGAAGAAAGTACACTGCGTAAGACTTATGTAGGACATTGTTACAATAACTTATTGTCAAATATACAAAATGAATTAGAGCGTCAGTTTGTGTGGTTGTCTGTTGATGAAACCCCCCGATTCTGAGCGCCGTTCTATTACTAATATATTCGTGCGTGCTTTAAATAATGATCAAAAGACTACACATCTTCTTAATGTGTGCGAATTGTCAGCCTCTGACAATGTAAGTGTGACCCAGTCTGTGATGGACTCTTCGAAATTACTATGGCCATGTGGAATCAAACACGACCGGTTACTTTTATTTGTTGCTGATGCAGGTCCTTATGTGCTAAAATCAGGGCAAACTCTGAAAGGTATTTTTCCTAACTTAATTCAAATAACTTGTTTGGCACACCCTCTTCATCGCATTTCTGATACAGTACGTGATTCTTTCCCATTTGGGTCCAGTACAAACAGAATTTTTGTTAAATCCCCCAAAAGAGTTAAGTTGTTTAGATCAACAGCACCTAATATCCGACTTCCTCCTGCACCAGTGTTAACTCGATGAGGAACATGGGTCGATGCAGTTTTATATTATGCTGAAAACATAGAAATAGTCGAAGAGGTTAATTCATTGGAGTCGAAAGATGCTTCATTAATAGAAGCTGTGCAAAATATTCTGTCAGGCACTGGGTTAAAAAAGGATCTTAATCTCATATGTGCCCATTTTCTTTCTTACCAACAGCCATAACAACATTGTAAGCTGTATGATGTCCTTTGCATGAATCACTTACTGTCTTTGAAAAAACAATATGTGATCTAAGTTCAGTTCCTGATAGCATAGGACAAAAAGTGAAAGATAAAGTGAATTATGTAATTTCAAAAAATTCTGGTTATAAACAGATGTGCGATATTTGAGATGTCCTCGAAAGAAAACCATCTGTCACACCAAGAGACTTGACTCTCTGTGTGAAGCAGTTAACACCAATTAAGTATGCCCCGATAACATCTTGTGACGCGGAGAGAAGTTTTTCACGTTACAAAAGTGTTTTTCGAGACAACAGACGATGTTTTACAGTTGAAAATTTGTGCAAAGTGTTGGTTGTGAACTGCAATTTAGCAGTTAATACTAGCAGCCGGACCACTTCTGCTTCAACCGCTAAGGAATAAGGTAACTTCATATTTATTTATACTAATTCGTCTTGTCTACTACCAAGGCACATTAATTGTTTTAACTAAATAGTGTATATTTCTTTGCATATTTTCAAGTTTTTAAGAGCATATTTCCATTCATATTTCAGCGTTTTTAGGGCATGGTCTTTCGAGCCCTAATAATTATAATTATCTAGCAATGGCATGACCATTCCGACCAAGGATCCTCTACCTTCAAAGGATACTAATGCAGCATTTGCAGAGCTTGTAAGACTTTTAGGGAGAGGTTAAGATATACAGACATTCCATGGATGTTTTACATTCTTTTGTGTATCGGAGTATTTTCATCTGTTGTTTAGAATAGTTGAGACTGGACGAAATTACAATAGTAGTTCATTATAAAAAAGGATAATAATAGGATAATAATAGGATATAAATAAAGGATTCATTATAAAAATCCTATAAGTCATTAGACAATAATATCATAAAATACGTGAGGAGGTTGATGAAATTAATTCACAGGCGGGTAAGCTTGCAATTAGTAGTACCTTAATACATATTAATAGACGTATGGAAAATGTTTACAAAAACTAAAACAGAAACTCATTGGTCCCGATTTACAGAAGTGTTTGCAGTACTTTGCCAAGATTAAATGTTAATACCTATTGGAAAAATTAGACGCTTTAGAAGACATCGTCTTTCAGGCAACTTCCCCGAGCAAATTGCAATTATAGTTACTGCCATCTTTTAGTCGTCTTCCTAATTTTCTCCTTCGTTTTCTTAAAGGTAGACCATCCGTAATCTATTAAATGAAATTGTACTATTTTTAAATTAACATTTACACATATAAATCCATACACTCCATATCGTATCTTGACCACGTTACTTCTACTACTTCCTCAAACAAATTTATACACACTTCTTTTAAAGCACAGACATGCACAGTGTATGCACATTTGGTAAGAATAATGAACCAGCAGACCAGATAAGAAATGAACACTTTTGGTTGGGAGCAAGGTGGAACATCGTTTGCTTCTGTGAATTATTGTGACGCCTGTGTTCGCAATCTTTGACCTGGAATAGCAAAAACCAACAAAAGCCTCTCTAACTTAAACCCTGCTTTTAAACCCTGAACTTCCAAAATATCTTAACTCTTGTGCTATGCTGATCTATGTCCTGTGTTTAATTTTCATTTGCAATGTCCTCTTCTTCGCATTTCAAGGTTTCAACTTCCCTTGCTATTCTATTAGATCAAGACGTGTAAAATATTCAAGGGCCATTTGCAGTGCTCAGAGTCTTGCAATAAACTATCTATCTCATCTGTAACGTTTGTCTGAATTTAACAAGCACGTGCTCGTTTCCCAGGAGGCGCTTCGAGGTGATTTATGATAAGTGTGGTGCTAGTGGCGAGAGGTCTGTTCCGTGAGATAAAGGGACATGTGCAACAGGTCTCTCCTCCCAGGTGCTGCTGCTTTCAACTGAGAATGGCTCTATCTTTCATCTTTAAAGGATTAGATCACTGCCTCTTCACTTATCACCACCTCCATTCTAACGGGTATGTTTTCTGTTTGCAACATTGTTGTTTCATTCTAAGTTATATTGTACTTTATTGCCATTGTTTATTCCGAATAAATAGCATTCTTATGTTAAACGAATCAAAACAAACAAAGAAAGGAGAGAAAAATAGAAGCAAAAGCTTGCAGTAGATTTCACTGTCAAATACTGAAGATACTGAAACGGGATCCGAGGAGGAACTATTGACATACCCACTTTCATAAATGTAGTAACCGTTCTCAAAACTAAAGCTGTTTCCCTTGTGCCACAGTTTCACGTCGCGCTTCTCCCATATCTCGGCCTTGGGCGAAGCTGCTATTATGCGCGTCAAATCTGCATATGGCAGTAGCCAAGAGGAGCCACATCGTGTGCTTGTGCGTGAAAGAAATGAATATAGTGGCATACGAGCAGCATAAGAGTAGCGTTTCGCTGTGCGTTTTACAGAGAGCTATTAAGTGGAACAACAGAGATGGATTAATTTATTCCACACGCTGCAATAGTTAACTCATGGCACTTTTAAAACCAAGTTTGCACCTTTCTTCGTCACTAGATTTCTTTTTAAATGAACACATCTGTTAAATTCCGATAAAATGTGCGTAAATATAATTTCGTATAAATACCGAACGGCTGAAGTTGAAATTACGCTCTTTTTTGGTACGTGCTTGTACTGCCATTCTGTTTATATCAAATATAAGTTTTAAGGTTGTAATAAACTATTCAAGTCCGAGCGTTGATTTAGTAATTACTAGGTAGCGGGGTTTTGGTAAGTAAATATAGGAATAATATTAACAACATGGAGTATAGAGCCGGTACTTAGCGTGAGGGCTGCACTGCCTTCTACTCTACTTGTTTACAAGAGCACTGCAAGGTCGCCCGCACTTCCATTCCCGTTGTAGATGCACGGATAAATTGATGGATTTCTTACTAAAACTCCGCCCCTGCTGATGACTCTTTATCATGACAAAATCAACACATATGTATCACATAATGCATACGATTTTAACACAAGGAAATTATTTATTGTCACTATTTGTCAATCTCATTTCCTTATGAAATTAGGGCTTTTACCTGTCAATAATGTCCACATCAAAATACTTCATAGACGTGAAACTGAAATAATGACTAAAATTGTACAGCAGGAATCAAACAATACAGATAAACTTTCTCAGAAGAAATAAGAACTCTTTAGGTTTAGACATGAAGAATAAAACATTTGTACCGTAACTAATTGAATTAGCCTCAATATAATCGATGCAACATTTAAAATTAATTAATTCCAGAATAAGGGAAGAAGAAAATTAGAAAGACCACTAAAAGATGACAGTAACAATAATTGCAATTAATTAATTAATTAATTATGGAGTTTGGGCGTGCAAGCACGCCCGGGCTGCTTAGGGAATGTGCCCTCTTCAGCCTAGCTTTATTTTTTCTTTTTTGGTGGGGCAGAGATCCATCAGTTTGGGTGGTACATTTTCTCATTTTGTTGATGCTTGTTTCTTTTTTCCCAGGTCACACATCTTGCTGCCGTCGCTACCCAAGAAGGCTGATTTTGCTGTTTGCTTAGTGCTTTTTCTTTTTGTTGCTGCTTCAGGCTCTTGTTAGTTTTTATTTATTGTTTAATGTCATTTGTTTGGTAAATTGATGTTTTTTTTTTAATGTTTATTTCTTATATGTTTGATAAATATTGTAGGAGGTCTTGTAGTTGTTGTTGTTGGTCTTCTTGTTGTTTGGATGTGGATAAGAGTGAGTAATGGCGGATTTTTTTCATTTTGATTTGGTCGAATGGTTTTCATTTTTTGGGCTGTATTGATCAATCGTCGTCTGTATGGTCTGGTATGGGTGTTATCTATGTATCTGAGCATGAGTCTTGCAATGTGTTGATCAATAGGCATGGTTCTGGTATAATTGTAGATGTTGCTGTTTTTAAAATTGGGTAGAAGTTTGTATGCGATGCGTAGACATTTCCTTTCAAAAGATTGTATTTTCTTCATTGTATCAGGTGTGATGAGAGACATGGTGGCTACTGCGGCATATGTTAAGTTTGGACGAATGAGGGCGATGTAGAGGTGACGAAGTATTTTTGGAGAGAGGCCTCTTTTATTGAGTTTGGCGAGATATGCTATTGTTCCAAGTATGGGTCTGGTTTTTTTTAAAACTTCATGGTAGTGTGGTGTTATTGTAAGGGAGCGATGAATTTTGATGCCTAGATATTTAATGCTTTTTTGGCACATTGTGTCTAATTTGCATAAATTGCAAATCATTTCTGAATTGCAATTTAAACGGGGATTGCCTGAAAGACGATGGCATCTAAAGTCTGCTGAAACTATTTTAATAACATCTGGAGGAGAAAGTAAAAATTTACACTTCCGTTAAATCTTAAAGGTGACTTATATTAGCTATTTATGTGTGTCACTAATCTAAAAGAAGCACCAAAATCAAATCGGAAGTAATGTAAGGATTTGCCAGTGAATACTTATCGAAGCGCTTTGCAAGCACACTGAATAACTTCGATTTGCAAGCAGTTGTGATTAAGCTCTTAGTTAATGCGCTTAAAAGTCTTACATTCACTGAACAAGATTTTGACTTATGCGCACCTAATCATAAGGAAGTTGCTCTTCATGGGCTGAACGTAGACTGCTTTAACGCCCAAATTAGGATCGCAATTTACTTTTGAAGTATTTTACAAAGCCTTAGCTTTTGAGAGAAAATAAAAATAAAGTTATGTCTTAAGTGGTTGCTGAACTGATAAGTTTAAATAGTTTTCTTGTCTGATGATATTTAAATATGTTTTATCTTGTATCTTTGATTTTACATAACCTAGAGCAGCTATGTCCAAACGCAGGCTTGTATAGGTCGCGCGTTACTTCTTGACGAATGAAAATTTTATATGAAAGGTTGAATGCGAGTCTCTACTCAGCTTTTGCGGGAAAGAGAGAGAGGAGGTACAGTCTGCAGTGAGATGACGCGCATGCTTCTGAGCTGAAGTAGTACAACACTACAAATCAATTTATGACACTTGCAGTAATATCAGCCACACGTATTATACACTATACCTCTATAACTGTTTCCACTTAACTTTCTTGCGTTTATTCTATTCCCGACATCTCTCCCTCGTCTGAATTGCTATTTTCGTTGCATGCATACATACACCCGTACCGCACAAAACTTCTGCAGTCGACTGTATACACACACGCGACAGAGGAAAACAGAGGTGTCTGTTATCGTAGCATAAACATTTGCTGACCTGTTTATTAAGGGTAGGCTCACTCATTGGATTTCTGCTCAAGGTCATTCGTCAAGAACGAACGCGCAACCTATATCGGTATGTCCCTTCACTTGCTGTTCTCGTAACAAACAGTGGTGGCTTGTAACGGTGTGATGTCGCTCTCTAAATGCTCCACGACTAACAAACCTACGTTAAAACAGCAGCGGGTGGGAAATTATATTTTGTTAAAATAATAGAAAGGTTGCAGTATGAATTTACAGTTCATAGATTCAAAGAGTTTAGGAGCTTAGAAAATGACTTTACTCTTCCTTCCATTCTTTGGTTCCCTGACAATAGAACCAAAATCAGCACCATGCAGCGCAGTTGCAGATGGAACAAGTTACACTGCAAATCGACACATTTTGTAAACGAATTTGTAAAGGGCGTTTAGAAATTGAATTATTAGACTTGGTCCTAGAAATAAATATCCTCGTCTTAGGGCATTTAGCACTCGTATATTGCAATGTCTGCCTCGACATACAGTTACGAGTAACTTTTTTCGCGAATGAAGCAAATAAAACGTACAAGTAGAACTAGAATATCATAGTACTCCTATCTCTCGGTACAGCTAAAGATATCTGACATATGCCGAAATGAAACCTGTTGTGGCTTCAAATAATGTAGCACACATACAGATTGTAAGTTAAGAATGGAAATGCGTGCTATTGCTAAGTCTGTCGCAGTTGTAGTTTGGAATGTTCTAGAATCTATCTGATGCTTAATGTGCTGTTTATTTAAGGTTATCGTTTATTATACGGCATCCCCCCCCCTTTTTTTTTTCGGTCGTGTGAATGCACAGCAGTCTACTCTTTAGTAGTAACTTAAATATCGTCACTTTTCGATCGATTTACCCCTCTCCCTGCATCCCTTAGCTCTTCAATAGCGGTCTACCCCTTCGTATGCACCTTGCTTTCAATAACTGTTCATTCACCTTGGTTGGTAGTGTTTAACGCCCAATTTTACTACACACGGCACCGCAGGCGGTGACACTGGTGATACATGGAATGAAGATGGAGCACTAGTGGAATGAGATGGCGGGGGAAACCGGAAAACTCGGAGGAAACCCACCTCAGCGCCGCTTCGTCCACCACGAATCCCACATGCGGTCGCTTGGGTTCATCTAACCTTCCATACTTGTTTCCTTATGTTGAATAATTTACTTTCTCACATATGTCATAATATGGCAAGGACTTTCCCAGTTTTGACGGAATATGTATTAAAATTTATCCCAAAAACGATCGAAAAAATAGTTGAAGTAAAGACACTGTATTTTGAAAGGGACTCCTTCGACTTTATTTTATATTGACGACTCCTGTACTTGGAGTCTATTAGAGTTCTTTCTTAGAAGTAACAAAAAAAAAAAAAAAAAATAAAAAAAAAAAAAAAAAAATAAAAAAAATAAATAAGTAAGTAGAGTAGAGTAGAGTAGAGTAGAGTAGAGTAGAGTAGAGTACAGTAGAGTACAGTAGAGTACAGTAGAGTAGAGTAGAGTACAGTAGAGTAGAGTACAGTAGAGTAGAGTAGAGTACAGTAGAGTACAGTAGAGTACAGTAGAGTAGAGTAGAGTAGAGTAGAGTAGAGTAGAGTAGAGTAGAGTAGAGTAGAGTAGAGTAGAGTAGAGTAGAGTAGAGTAGAGTAGAGTAGAGTAGAGTAGAGTAGAGTAGAGTAGACTAGACTAGACTAGACTAGACTAGACTAGACTAGACTAGACTAGACTAGACTAGACTAGACTAGACTAGACTAGACTAGACTAGACTAGACTAGACTAGACTAGAGTAGAGTAGAGTAGAGTAGAGTAGAGTAGAGTAGAGTAGAGTAGAGTAGAGTAGAGTAGAGTAGAGTAGAGTAGAGTAGAGTAGAGTAGAGTAGAGTAGAGTAGAGTAGAGTAGAGTAGAGTAGAGTAGAGTAGAGTAGAGTAGAGTAGAGTAGAGTAGAGTAGAGTAGAGTAGAGTAGAGTAGAGTAGAGTAGAGTAGAGTAGAGTAGAGTAGAGTAGAGTAGAGTAGAGTAGAGTAGAGTAGAGTAGAGTAGAGTAGAGTAGAGTAGAGTAGAGTAGAGTAGAGTAGAGTAGAGTAGAGTAGAGTAGAGTAGAGTAGAGTAGAGTAGAGTAGAGTAGAGTAGAGTAGAGTAGAGTAGAGTAGAGCAGAGCAGAGCAGAGCAGAGCAGAGCAGAGCAGAGCAGAGCAGAGTAGAGTAGAGTAGAGTAGAGTAAAGTAAAGTAAAGTAAAGTAAGTAAGTAAGTAAGTAAGTAAGTAAATAAATAAATAAAAATTAAAACTATTAGAAAACTGTGTATCAACATCGAGCATTATCATTACTATTATGGTTGCGTATTGTACCAAGTCGAACTGTTGCAATCAGGTGGTTGTTGGCTGGTGAGAAGGTTCATAAGTACGTGGCAATTTAGGCAATTTCTGAAACGAGAGCTTCCGAATAGGGCGAAAGGATCAATTGTTATTTCTGTTTCTCTAATACCCTAGCAAAGAGATTACATGCTTGTTAAAATCTGAAGCTCCAAATACTTGAAATGATGATCCATGGTTAAACATTCTTGTGTCAGTACATGCCTAACCTCATCACTCACATTTTAAATAAAGTATGTTGCTCTTCCGAGCGCTTCCGGGGGCTGACGCCTTCGTCTTCTGGTTTCCGACTATGGGGAGGCGTCTGGCATTGCACGGAAGGTTCCTGCTCAAAATGCCAGACCTGGGCACACTCGAATACCAGAAGATGAAGGTCTTCGAAAGCGCTCTGAAGAATAGCATGATTTATTTAAAATGTAAGGGATGAGTTTAAGCATGTGCTGTCACCAGTGGCGGCTCGCAGTCAAAATTTTAGGGTAGGCAAAGTGTAACAGTAACAACAAACAACAACAACAATAATGGTGATGATGATGATAATGATAATGATAATGATAATAATGATAATGATAATAATAATGATAATAATAATAATAATAATAATAATAATAATAATAATAATAATAATAATAATAATAATAATAATAATAATAATAATAATAATAATAATAATAATAATAATAATAATAATAATAATAATAATAATAATAAACCCCGTTTATCCGAAATATAGGGGGCGAAGTCATTGCGGATAACGCAAACAATATACTGTTTGGTTGTTTAATAAGAGCAGAGTGAATGAGTGTGACTTACGGACGAATTACCGCCAAAACTAAAATCACGAGTGTCGGCAGACTTTTTTCCGGGGGGGGGGGGGGGGGGAGGAAATGGGGCCGGGCAGGCAGAGGTTAAGCTAGCCTGCTCTCCACTACCCAGGTTCCATGCGTATTATTTCTGCCGCGCGTTTCAAACACGCAGCGCAGTTTTGATGAATCGGAATTGAGATTAAAGGATTTGACCATGCGCTGGTCATTATAACCGAGAAAACTTTTCTTGAACTGCAATTTAGGGGAAAATGACGGTTCAAATGATAAAATGCAGAATCATAGTTAAACATTATTTGTTGATGTATTACGATAGGGTAGGCAATGCCTACCCTGCCTACCCTGAGGAGCCGCGCCTGGCTGTCACAAGAAGATCTGGTGATTACATGTGTTAACCAGATTATGAAAGCGTTGCAGAAATGATAGCGTTATCCTCCGCTTTAATTCCTTGGAATTATTCAAAGAATAGAAATATTACCGATACGTATATGTCAAACACATACAAAAATCTGCCGGACTTGGGAGTTGCCATATGAACACAATGAGAAACTGAAAATCGTAAACAAGAAACAATAGAAAACAAACATACTAGAAAAATAAAAGGAAGGGTATATATCGGATACAATAATGCAATGCATCACAGTTAAAATAACATTTTGTGTTAGTCAGCTTATAATTGGAGTATCAAAATAAAATAAAGCACAAGCAACTTGGTAGTTTACTATTAAATACTGTTAAAGAACAGCTAAGTAAACGATGGCTAGATACCCAAAAACTTTCAAATAAATTGAAAGACATGACCATACCTATCAAATTGATTGTTGCAAGCTCTCTATTAGAAACTATCCATTTAACTCGTCACCTATATAATGGATTTTTCTTTGTTTATCTTGAAACTGGTTCGAATTATCTCTACCCCGATCCCTTTAAATTAGCATTAGCTCATCGCTCTGTCTTATGTAAAGAAGGTCTCAGAGGATAAGCCTGTTGGGATTTGGATACTGCACGGAGTAAATTAAGCTGCTCTCACAGAGGTGCACCTCAAAGTGAGTGTTTGGACTGCAGTATAAGTAGGGTTAGCTTAAGGCGAAATATTCTACTCTACGGATAACAGTTATTGTAGTGCAACTATATGTCTTGCCCAATATGATTATCACCCTCTTGAAAATTCCATTTGAGAAAAGGTTAAACATTGCAAAACTATATTTTCTGTAATGTAAGATTTGGTCTATCGCCTAGGTTTACCAGTTATGCAAAAGTCGACAAGAGTAAACAGGACTACATATGTTATAACCAGAAATTATTGCAAAATATATATTTCATTTGCCATAAAAATATCTTTGACATTTTAATCAAATCCATTACATCCATTGCCATTTTTTGATGAAACCAACATTTTCGAAAACATACTTTCGTTTATGTGTTATGTTGTTCACACACACACACACACACACACACACACACACACACACACACACACACACACTCACACAGATATAGGCACAGACACGCACACGCGAGCGCGCGGGCCTTTTTCTAAAAAGTTTTTTTTTTCCTGGATTCAGGTGCCTGAACATAATTCCGGTGAAATCTCTACTTCCTCTACTTAACTATACATAGAGAATAAAAATTCATTGGACTGGATTTTTGTTGTTTTCGCGACATTGGTGTCAGAAGTGGGATTTGTTGAATTGTCATTTACTTACAATACTATATGCTTAACATATTTTAGGACCAATGAAATGTATATGTTGAATTTTCTGGAAACGTTATTTAATATCCTGTTCAATCTGGACGACTTTTGCATTACTGCAAATCGTAAATCGTAAGAGACAGACAAAACCTTACTGTACAAAGATATGTGCAGCTCGTTAATACACACAATTTATGGTACGTTTAAATTGATGACGTAAATGTGGAATAGGTAAAATTGAACTATGTAGTTCTAAGCCTAGCAAGTTTCCCAACTTGTCTTTCTTCAAGTTATTAAACACCTCAAAAATGTATGTAGGTTATAGAACTTTGCATATATTCCACCATTTTAAAACCCTCCTTTAATTCTACATGAGATCATATCACCTAGAGAAAACCGTTGGTTCAATTTCTATAAAAGAGGTCTCTCTCGGTTTTCACCTGTGCCCTCCAAATGCTTCCTATTTTGAGTTACGTCATGTGTCAATATCCATTACCGGCGCGTATAGTCGAGACGTCCAAACTTAATCCGAGTGCTGTCATTCAACAACTTCCATATGAAGTGAAGTTTATCGCTTGCTCGCTCCGTGCTACTTTATGTGATATGTCATTACACATGGACGATTACATATATCACACGTCACTTTTTTGTTACTGAACTGTAGGAAACAGGGCAAAAAAGCTCTGCATTATCCTTACAACTTGATACCGAAATTATATATTCATAAAATCGTTCATAAAGAAATTCTTAAAATTTGTGTTGCTCTCTACTCTTGTACTAACTATTCTTACGGCATAAGAAGTTCGCAGAGTGATACGCCCACTTAGGACTCACCCTAAGGATCCACCCAACAGCAAAGGCACTGCTTTTCTGCCTTATTTCATAACTGTCACGGATAGAATAGGACACCTACTCAAACGCCACAACATCAAATCTTCAAATCTACCAGACAGATTAATACCTTGCTTCGGTCTGCCAAAGATCCCAGGAACCCGCTCGCTTCGGCCCGTGTTTACCAGATTCCATGTTCCTGCGGTGTACATGGCACTACACAACGCAGCGTCAACACCCGTCACACAGAACACAGGAGATGCTGCCGGCTGGGACAGTTAGCGGTCGCTGAACATGCTATATGGGCCGATGGAGAACACATAATTCAGTATAAGGAGGCTACTATTCTTTCATCTATGCCGCACTACCACGCCAGACTACAACGTGAAGCCATAGAAATTTACAAACACCCCAATAATTTTAATAGAAAGAAACTCTAAAATTGAGCAAAACCTGGCATCCGATACTTCAACATAAAAAAGAAGCACTAATGTAGAGAAATTATGTAAACCATTCAATAATCAGACGACGACTTGTTGGCACGCTGAGAACAGCCCGAGGTGTGTCATTCGGGTACCTGCCCTTTAGAGCTTAACCACTTTATGACGGGATGCGGGGTTTTGCAGGGTAACGGGTGAAGTGTGGGTTGTAGGTGGTAAGGAGGTAGAAAGTCAATACTCCTCATCGGCTGTTTTTCAGTGTGCAACTTCCGTTGGGCACTGCTGGTGTGTGGGTCCAAATATGTAGGTTTAAAGTTTTGAATTTTAATTCCAAGCTTCTCTTGGAAGGGCTGTAGTGGAGCTCTGCTTGCGCTGTTGATGGGGTAGCTCCTGTGTTACCGGGGGTGCCCGCAAGCCATGCGGGGAACCCGGTGTCGCACAAGCGTGCGTTCTCTGGGATTATAGTACCCAAGAGACCTAACCAGGGCACTCCGATGTTGTGGAATCTGGTCGTAAAATTTGGTTGCCCGGCGCCTAATTTCGTCCTCCACATACGGGAGGGACGAGGCTTCGTGAAGTAGTCTTGAAGGGAATCTGCGGTATACAGAATAGATTATCCGAAGTCCTCTATTCTATATACGCTGCAGACACAGGAGATGGGAATCTGCGGCCATGCCCCAGATTTCGCAGGCGTACAGGAGGGTTGGGATAATGAGAACCGAAAAAGGCGTAACTTCAAGGGAATGGGCATCCCCGACCGCAAAATGGGATACAGCGAGGTGGTTGCCCCGCTGGCCCGATGCGACAGACGGTTGATGTGTTCCCAAACGGTAAGGCCTTCATCTAGCTTCACTCCCAGGTAGGAGATGGTATCCACCCACTCTATCCTTCAACAATCAGAGCGGAGAAGCCCCACCCATCTAACACACACCTCCCGCTCAGCCCAGCGAATCCCGTGTGAGCGGCCCAGATAAAAATACGGCACTTCCAGCCATATGCGTGTCCATGCAACCTCACACATGTGTCCATGCCACACACACATTTCGGCAGAGGACCGCGCCTCGGAAAGCACTCAGGAGCTGCATCCTGCCCGCGCAGGAAAACAGCGGGAAAACTGTAAACAGTGCTGTAAATAGTGTAAATAGTGAAGTGTGCGAGCTGGGACGCAAATTTTTGGTGGGCCCAGTACAGGTATGTGTGCGTTTGCGTGCGCCCGCGCGCGTGTGTGTGAGTGAACGCGTCTGTGAATGTGGGTATATATAAATTAATGAAGGAAAGAAAGACAATATAAAAACAAAAACTGTTCTCGGTGACATTGTTGAAACCCAAAATTATAAAACATGTAAATATCAGTAAAATGTAAATTTAAGCCTGTAAGCCGGGCCCTCTGTGCCGGCACCAGGCCTAAAGCTTGTAAATAAACAAACTTGAAACTTTAAAACGATTCTGAACCCGAAGACGAGGAGAAGGACCTGTCTTCTGCAACCCACACAGTTCAGATACCATCACAACCCAGACCAAATCGGCCAGTTATGCCACCACCTAAAACAAATACACCACCTCCACCTCCAGTACCTCTCCCACACAGAACCCCATCCTAAATCCCGAACTTCAAACACCGCCGAGAATAATCATCCCGGAGAAGGCACAAACCGTTAAGGTCCCCCGGCTCCTACGGAACTCCCTGCCAACTGGAGCTTGCAAGCTACACACCACGAGGGACTGCCTCAAACTTTTTCTCCAATAAGGACTCCACCAAGACCATGCCGCTCCTGAAGGACGCCGAAGTTGAAAACTTCAGCTTAACACCCCGGAGAGACCAGCCTCTGCTATGAGTCATCAAACGTCTTTCTGTTGACTTGGAGGAAGACTACATCAAGGAGAACCTGGAGCTGAAGGGGTATACCGGCGTCCGGGTACGTCAACTTATTTCCCGTGGCAGGCCTCTGCCAATATTCCAGGTGTGTGTCAACAGGACCACCACAGACCAAAAAATTCTTCAGGAACGAGGGGTGTTCCATATGATGGTCATCGTGGAGGTCCTGAAAACCAACTCCAATATTACACAGTGTTGCAACTGCCAACAGCTAGGGCACACTTACAGAATGTGCCACATGACCTCCCGATGCGTCCTTTGCTGTGACCGCGAAGCTACAGAAGATAAAATTCCTAACAACAATCACACTGAACCCAATCCACACTCTCCACTACTCCGCTAGAGGGCTGGCTGGGCCTCAGTCAAGCTTGCCCCCCAGCTCATCCCTCCTCTGATTACGACTGCGAACCAGCCCTAATTTCACCGCCAATGCGCGGGTTCTACAGGCGGTACCGTAGCAGGCTTTCACTTTCCTACTCCGGTGGCAAGGGCTTTTAGTGTGTATGGCCATCTTCAATGGCGAAGCCCACAGTACCAGAAAGAGGGGGAGGGGGGGGGGGGAAACGCACATACACACAGGCGGGCACACACAGGACCTTTTTCTAATTTTTTTTTATTCAAGGATCCTCAAAACATATCTTTTCTGTGCAATCTCGACACCGAAATATTGAGTGGGATACAATAGTTCAGTACTTACCTATTCTACGCTCGTAGTAGAGAAACTGAAAAGGAATGAATCGCTGCATATATCATTAGAGCCCGGATTTTTATGTAATATCAAGGTGCGAAATATGACATATTTATGTAACAAAAAAAAAAAAAAAATCAAAATATGTAATATCAACAAAATATGTAAAATTATGTAATAATCTAAATGCTAAAATTATCACCTCAAATGTAAATGCAGACTGCAAATTACCCAGAATTTTGTAATTTTATGGGTCTGTAAGTACGTAAATTAATTACAATGAGTTAAAATTTACTAAATGTAGAATTGATTATAGGGAAAATGTTTTGTTTTATGAAGAATTTACCTAAAATTTATTTTCAAGTTGGCGATTACGAAATAAAAAATATATTTTGGATTATAGTTCTTAAAATTACTCATTTCACATAATTATTTTACTTAAATTTTAGACAGTAAAGCAACATTGAAATACTGAACCAATTTACCAATGAGTGAAACAATCAATTCAAAATAATTAAATTTTATAATGAGGATGCATTTTCAGTTTTCCATCTCTTGACATAATAATGAACCACCAGGCATTTTCATTTCGAGTCTTTTGCTTCTTTCAACGTATAGTGAATAACCATATAGTTTTTCATATTTTCAGGGGTCTTGCTTGTCTCCTATCGGATAAAATGTTCTTATAAACAGAGACTTGCTTTCTAGAAGACTGTAGGTGTCTGTTGCGTATGTGAAGCACTTTTGATATGTTGTTCCAATTGAGATTTCATGGAACAGCCAATTCTTTTACCGCATGCTTGTCAGATTATTACTTTTTTGTCGATTGTAAAGGCGTTATCTAATTTCACCCATGAATTCAACTTGCAGAATAGCGAGGACGCAACTGGTGCCATTTTACTAAGACTTGCAAGAAACCAACTGCAGTATTATTGCCTCGCTATGTTGATGGTTGTCCAGCGGCTCACTTTGTTTCTTCACAGCTATTATATTACAAAATGACGACTACCGCGACAATGGTAACGATGGTAACAATCAATTTCTTCAGTTCTTGTAAATGCCCAAATCGCTACAAGAAACGTAACACTGGAGGTCAACATTATCAAGCGGCACCTGCTTTGATATAAACGGACAACAATCAGACCGAGGCGAGGCGGTTATTGTCGCATTCTTAATTTAACTTGCATCCTATCTCGCAAACTGATTTTTGTTGCTTTCAGCAAAACTTGTAAAAATAGTAGTTTATAATGTGATAACAATACTTTTTAAAAAATAATAAAATTGTAAAGAATCCCAGAAAATACGTACGTTTTATGTAACATTGTTAAAATATGTACAAATGTGCAAAATATGTAAAACAATGTAAAATAAAAATTTGTAAGAGAGTTCCAAATGACGAAATTTTGTAACATTTTTACTTCTCATTGAAATATTATGCAGGATTTTAAATACGTAATTACATAAAAATCCGGGCTCTAATCATCATTGATTTTTGTGTTTGTTCTGATGAAGGTCATCGCTTATGCTTGTGGCATTCCTGTAATATAAAATATGCAAGCTCACATGTTATTGCGTTTCGACTCTTACAAGAGACAAGCTTTGCTGACCATATGAAGTGTTACTGTTATTCCTGGTGCCGCGTTACATTGTCCGAATACTAAGACAGGAATCTCACGAATTTACAATATTGAACAACAATGGTTTCCAACCTACAAATTTGTATAATTACACACAATCTCCTTGACAATCTGCCAACAGCCATTGTTGCATGTTATTATTTTCTCTACTACGTATAGTAAGTAAAGGAAATATTGTATTCCATCCAAAATTCCGTGCCAAAATTTCACCGGAAATATGTTATTTAAGGTCTCCTGAATCATAAAAAAAGCGAGAATTTTTAGATAAGGGTCCGCGAACGCCCCCTTGTGTGTGTGTGTGTGTGTGTGTGTGTGTGTGTGTGTGTGTGTGTGTGTGTGTGTGTGTGTGTGTGTGTGCGCGCGCGCGCGCATGCGTGTGTGTGTCAGTCTGTGGACAGCATAACTCAAAAACGAAAAATCATTTGAAAACCAAAGTTGGTGTTTAAGTTTATATCTTTTAAGGATGAACACGAAGATTTTGAAGAAAATTCCTTCACCCTAAACTACAGTTTACATGGAAAACGTTTCAAAAATTTTTATTTTCTTGACAACGGCTCTAACGATTTTGATTAAAATGCCATATGTTTAAGATATTTTTATGACAAATGAAATGTATATTTTGAATTTTCTGGCTGTAGCCCATGTAGTCTTGTTTACCCTGGAGGACTTTGCATAAGAAACCGTAAGAGATAGACCAAATCTTACTATACAAAAAATGTAGAACCTGCTAAACCACAAGTTGTATCCAAATACAATTTTTGTAGAGTGAACCATTTCGTAGATATTTCGTGTTATTTTTGTGATTTTGGAATACTTACCCTTCTGTCAAATAGAGATCGTTATTCATTTTTTACACCTTAGACATGCAAAGAGACGGAATCTCAAAGCTTTAAAAGATTTGGCTATCGCTCAAAGTCTTCTATTCCCCGTATGTACAAGGAAATAAGATACTATCCGCAAGCATTTAAATCAAAATGAGAAAGATACAGCACATTGAAGCATAATACCCGAGTCTAAATGGTTAGAAAATTATAAAGCCTTATAGTTTGATGAAAATGCTGAAATGAACAATGAAAACATAGCAGGCAATGTCGCATATGAAGGATATTTAATTTTAATTGTAGAATTGTTAGAAGCACCTAGACGGCCCGGGTTCAATCCCAGTGTCCCGCATGTGGCACTCGTGGTGGCCGAAGCGGCGACAGGGCGAGTTTTCTCCGGGTGCTCCGGGTTCCCCCGCCACTCATTCCACATTATCCTCTTCCTCACTGTCATACCTGGTGCTTGGCTGAACATGCGCTTCCAGGTCTTAACGACAGGCGTCTGACCCTAGGCACTGGCTTGTAAGTCCTAGGGAGAGTAAGTCCTACATAAGGGGAGGGCAGTCAGGAAAAGAAGAAGAAGAATTAGTAAAAGCACTCATAAAAACTAAAAATAGTAAAGCAACAGACCCGGATGGATTGAATGTAGAGTTATTTAAATATGGAGGGATATTGCTAAAGCTCCTATTGCTACATTTTAACATGTGCTGGAAGAAGCAATGTATCCCTGAAGATTGGCTTATGGCCCAAAACATCTCTATCTTCAAGAGAGGGAAACGAAATGGTTATAGCAACTACAGAGGAATGTGTTTACTGGATACAGCATATGAAGTATTTGCAAAAATTATAAACAGAAGATTGCAAAATATAGCTGAATGTCTTAACTCAGAAAAATAAAATGGATTTAGAAGAGGTAGATCCTGTGCCGATAACATCTTTATCGTTAAACAGCTGAATGAAAAACACAAGGGAATTTAATACAGAAACGCATATGCCGTTTACTCATTTTGGAGAAGCCTTTGACAGAGTAAATCGATGCAGCATGTCACAAATATTGGAAGAAAGAGGATACCCACGACAACTTATAAAAATGATA
This sequence comes from Tenodera sinensis, assembly GCA_030765045.1. Taxonomy (NCBI): domain Eukaryota; kingdom Metazoa; phylum Arthropoda; class Insecta; order Mantodea; family Mantidae; genus Tenodera; species Tenodera sinensis. Next base: position 150,621,007 of record CM060965.1, on the reverse strand, counting down.
AAATGCTTCTACTTCCAAACAAAACTAAATGTAAGGACCAATGCTAAATGCCCGCATTCCTACTGAACAGGGTGTCAGAAAAGGGTATACTTTATCATCTATAGCTGTTGGTATTTATGTTCACGATCTAGTGAGGAAATAGAAGCATCTAGTGAACCTAGGTTTTAAAATGTTAAACAACTTATTAAATATGGAACTGTTTGCCGACGATTTTATTGATACAGAAAATAGGGACTCTGCGCTGCAAAAATCTACTTTTAAACTTAATGAACTTTGCGAATAATATAATATGATTGCCTATGCCATGAAGTGAAGAAAAAAGAAGGAGATAATATCTGCAAATGTTTGTCTCAAGCTACACAAAGAAGATATAGTATAAAGGTGTGTAAGAATGGTAGTATAAGAGTAGAGAAAGTCATGTCAGTACAACACATTAGATTTTTTACTATGGTTGTAAACAACATGTAACATATTCTTTCCTATTGACATTTTACATTTAAGATGGCCATGTTCTCTTTTAATTATAGTTATTTAAGGGGCGAAGTAGTCTGAATATACAAAAATTACATCTTAGTGAGTTAAATTACCACTGCTCTTAAAGTTCTCAATGTTTTTTTTTTTTTGAAATTTTTATGAAGAACATCAATTACAATGAAGAAGTTAACTAATTAATAAAATATGTACACTTTTTCAATGCTTAGAAACCTTTTATCCACAAAATAATTTCAGTTTCCCTCATTCTTGCGATAAGCAGCACAACACAACTGCTTTTTATCACTTAAGAGGATGCCTAATGTTCAGGAAATTATTCCAAAACAACTTAACTAAAGGAATGCTGAAGTTAGAAATTATCAGTAGCTCCACTACATGTGCCAAATTGCAGGGATGGATTCCAAAGACGACTTATGATCACAGCTTTTGATTTGTGATTTCAAACGTTCATTTTACTTACAAATTTGGATTAACCGTCGGTTTTCTTCAACGCGGATGAAACGCTATTGGAAATTTAATTTTATCTTCCGATTCTCAGATTTGCATGTGGGATTTGTTTTTAACGTGGCATACCTGAAAAATGTATGGAGGATGTAAAATATCGAGTCGAATAAATTACAGCGTTGCATAGACCAAATCCGTTCAATGTATTCATCGTAATAAGTTTTGCAGAGCATACAGAATTTTCAACTGAATCTGCGAGATCTTTGGCGAAAAACATTTCCCACCACTTCTTGTTTTTGTAAGGTAGATTATTTCGTGAATATTAGTTTCAGAAGGATTAAGAAATGAAGAGTTGAGAATTCAATTGCCTGAATTAAAAAGTGTTTTAAAGAGGCTTTAGTGGAAAATATATATTTGCTGCAAGAATAATTATAGCCTTTATATCACCCAGAGATAAACACATTGATCTTTCCATTATGTAGATTTAAGAGAACTTGTATTTATGTTATTAATTACACGAAGGGGCATTAAAACAAACTTAAATTAAATTGTCAGACGTGCAAATAAAATAGACAAATTAATATGTTAATTATATTTTCCATTCTTAATTATTTTCTTAAGCATAATTAGAACATATTTAAGTTGGCCATTTTTTATATATTATCATTATCAATATTGTTATTATTATTATTATTATTATTATTATTATTATTATTATTATTATTATTATTATTATTATTATTATTATTATTATTATTATTAGACCGCTTCCGTAGCAGAGTGGTAGCGCGCGTGCCTTTGGCGTGGAGGACGTGGGTTCGATCCCCGGTACCGGCGTGGAATTTTTCCACAGCTGGGAGGTGTGGCACGCGGTGCACTCAGCCTCGTTAGGTCCCTGAGGCCAATTGAGCGGCTATTCTGATAGAAAGGTAGCGTCCCTAAAAGCTAAAATGGTCTCCTTACAGTCGGGGGAGACTGCGAACTGACCCCCACCACCCCCATCCTGTACTCCTCTGTGACCTTGGTTGCAGCTGGAGGATGCAGCGGCTGGGCGATGAGTGTACCCTCATAAAATTATTATTGCTTACTATATTTTAAATGTATGTAAAGTTTTAGATTGTTATCCTTGATCTAGTTGCACCTTTTGTTTTGAAGGCAGCTCATAATAAATGAAAGAAATATATGGTGAAGCTTTTTTAACGGTAGTGATGCAGTATCAGTGGAGGCAGGATAAACAACGTATGTAAGACAAACTAGCTTTAGTCTTTTTTTCTTTTAGTTTTTAGAAATTAAATTAATTAAAGCGTATAATTGCAATTGTATTATACACATTCTTGTACATGGATACCATCCTTTGCATATAGACACTTTCTAGTATGCCTGCCTACTTTTGTTAGAGGAAGCTGTAAACACAGAAAACATGCAAGTCCATTAACGACCCCTGAGAGCCTTTGCCTTGCCATTTTGCACTACATGCTATGGAAGTTAGAGTCCATCCTGAGAAATTCTCAGTATGTATTCATTTCCCACGTCCAGTACCCATTTTGTATGCCAAGGGTAGACATGTCTACGACGCGCATCATCGTTTGCAGCAGAAGTTAGTGCTTGCTTGGTTTCGGGTAAGTACCAGCATTCCAGCATTTGAGAACAGGTCGTACAGGTTCTCCTAGCACCTAGCCGCTTAATGCGACTTATCTGTGCAGTATAGAAGGTGTTTCTAATCGTTCTAGCTTTTGTGTCTGTGGTTTCTTCCTGCATACCTAAGTTTGGATACAGGAAGGGGGCAGGAATAGGTGTTGGGATGAATAAGTATTAGAAAGTGGGAGATTGTTGCTTTTTAGTTGCTCTGTTAGCGACGCTATCAACTGCCTGAATAATTGTAACGTCACTAGCGTGTCGGAATTTCGTCCCGCAAGACTCATTTTACATGCCAATAAATGTACTGACATGGAACTGTTGCTTGTAAGCACACTCAAAAACCATTAACCTGGGCCGGGATTGAGCCCGTGACTTAGGGATCAGAAGGCCAGCGCTTAACCAGCTGAGCCACCCAGAGCAGCTTTGTATAGCTTTATAATGTCACCGCGCCCGCCGCATCTAATTGCCGACAACAGCAGTGTCACCCATCGCATTATTGTCGGCACTACGGCAAAGGAGCCGAAGGAAAGAGACAGAGAATGGCCGCATTGTTGGGGCGCTTGCCGAAAGAGAGAAAAGGATAGAGGCTTCTGGAGTCTTCTACTTTGTATCTCGCCGCAATAACTGAACGTTCCTGAAGCTTCCAGAATAGTGCCTGGGAGATATAAATAGCGGTAAAGTGTGAGAAGAGTTAGTCAGACGTATGTGAAGGTTGAGGAGTCGTGCCGACGGAGAACACTTAGTTCTTTGTGTTACGAGTTCGGAGCCGTGCTGTTGGAGAATGGGAAAAGACTTTCTTGCTGTTGCAACGAGTGTAAAAAGTTACTGTTTACGGAAATAAAAGTGTTCTTTATCTAGACTACATCTGTCGTATTTACTTTTCACACCCACCAAAAGTCACAAAAAGTACATTTGTAAAGCAAAAGAATGACTCGTGATTTCTATAGCAATGAGTAGTGAGAGAAACACTTAGACATAGCATTAAAACGGTTTATTGTGGCGGCATTAATAGTGTAAAATTACTCTTATTTCTAGCACCAGTCCCAGAAAATGAATTCAAATGAACTACCTCATCACCACCATAATTTTCTCCAATATGCATGTAAAAAAACCTGAAATCGTCACTCTCGCAAGTGTGGTTTCAGTAGCGAAACTAGCACATTTTTTGTTTCTCCATCTACAAAACTTTTCATATTCCTTTCCGTAAATATGTTTTGATTTTTCTGGTATTAATAAACTCCCAGCACTCTTGGTTTCGTTCAACATGTAAAGCGGAATACAATCCATATTTTAAATGGTTTTATCATTACTTTTGTTTTGCTCAATAATAATAGAAACGAATGAAGATTCTGCATAGCAACGATATTACGTTATACATCTCTGATATCTGACACATTATTATTTTTCATTTAGGAAATGCATTATTTTTTAGGTATTTTAATGCTAAAGCTGCATAAAACGTTGTATGTAATACGTTATAATCTTCTCATTGTGACACTAGTAAATATTAGCGCATTTGCTTTTCCTCACGCGCCAAACATATACTCGTGTATAATCTGACAGCAATGTTTTCGAACTAAGCGGGAAAATGTTTTTGATGTGACGTAACAACCTTTGACTTAAAATAATAAAAAGGGAATTCTGGTGTTGATAAGCGTTATGTTATTAAGTATTCTGGCAATGAGTTGAAATTTAAATTACTTTCAATAAGTATTTTAATAAGAAACTACTTATAGCACCCATTTGTACATAAATATTTTAAACGAGAAAAACGTCGGAGCGTTCACACTGAAGCAAGGCTCGGAGATAGAGCGTGTTATTTGTAGAAAATCCCGCCATGGAGCGAGTTGGGACGTGCCATGCATCCAGTATAAGCGAAGAAGCCCCTTAGAAGTTAGTCTTCGTGATGTGTTTTTCATCTCCTCTCCCATCAAATAAACCGAAAATCGGAACGTGATCAAGCTCATTTTCATGAAATGGAACTAGCTTAATATTATGGTTAATAGATGGAAGCAATTTCCACCTTCTTAGCCTTTATTTTAAACTCTTGAGATAGGACACGATGTATTTTAGGAAAACAATTTTAAATGCGATCCTATTTGTTGATGATCAGCTTTTTCTGGCAGAAAATGAGAACATGTTACAAGCATCCATATTTTAGTTGGAGAAGACAATAAAAACTTACAATTTAAATATATATATCGGCAGTGAAAACAAAAGTAATGGTATCACTGGGAAAATAGCCCATAAGGTCTAAAATAGTGATCGATAACAAACTATAGAATAAATACAACATTTTAATTATTTAGGATGTGAATTTTTGTTTGACTATGACAAAGATTTGAAAAATAAAATTTTTAAATTTCAAGCTATAAAGGAATGTTGAAAATTAAAATCTTAACATAGATATATAAAGCCTAAATGAGAAAATTATGAATTACAAACGAAACTGGCAAGACCATATACTCAGAAAGCAAAATAATAGACCAGAAAAACAGACAAAACAATACAAATCCATAGGAATAAGAGATGTTGGAAGATCTAGAAACCGATGGTAGTATGATTAGTGAGCGAGAATGTCTTTTAGACTGCTGACTACTGTCCTCTGAACCCGTCGGCTGCGCATCGGTTTATATTTCCGAGCTCTTTCAGAAGTTTCGATCTTCCTCTGATCTCAATCTACATGCTTCTTGATTCCTAAAAGTTAGCATTTGTTATAACCATCTTCTCAAAGTGCTCGATGTTGCCTCATAACAGCGATATAAAAAGGTCTGAAGAAACTGACTCACGTTATGCAACAGTTTGGGAAGGAACAGTTAGTACTAAATGATTACAATCATGACTGCGACTAGGCATTCAGGCCAGGTTCTTCGATATTCATATCCAATTACATGCAAGTTATGCAAGTTCATGCATTTGCATGTTTTTTCATAGGGGTTAAAAATGTATGCTTTTACATTATGTGCACGAATTATGGAATTTTCAGTTATTTGGACATGATTTTATGGTGCATAAAACAGCATGTTCTCTTGATTTTTGATAAATGCATATTATGTCAATATTATAACCTCTATATCGCATATTTTAATGATTTTTATGGTTTTGATTATTGTTTTCCATCCGTATAATATCTTTCATAAAGGTAATAAAGCACATGATGATACAACTCACGAAGATTTCAATATTATAGTCCCTATATTGCATATTTTAATTATTTTTATGGTTTTTTTTATTATTTTTTCCATCTAGATATTATTTTTCACATTGATAGTATTGCACATGATGATGCAACTCGCGAGGTGGTGAGAACTAATGCTGAGTCATGTTGTCATGCAGTGAATCCCCTGTTTCCATCCTTTCATTATATGCATGTGCGTAGAGAATAATCATGCGTTATCTGAGAGGTTTATATTTACAAAGATAAAGTGCAGGTCAACGTTTTGAGCAGCACGATTATAGCAACGCTTGCCTGCCCACCAGTAGTTGTGTTGTGGTCTTCAAACGTAACAGTGTTGTGAACTGGTTCTCACCAAATTAAATTAGGCGTAAGAAACGTTAAAAAGCTCTTCAAATGTCGAAAATAAAAGCAACTTCGAGTGCTAGATTAATTAATTTACAGAACGAGTTTTCGGGTGATTTAATATCTACAGATAATAGGGTACTATTTTATGGAGCGTGTGAGAAAAATGTAGGGAGTGAGAAAAGATTTCAAATAGTTCAGCACATAACACAGCAAAATATAAGCAGAATTAATTAGAAAACTCGCAAACAAGGAACCTGTTCAAAAACAGCTAGCAGAGGGTTTAGGAAGTAGAGTTACTGAATTTTCTATGACTTGGGCCAAGCATTTTTAGCTGCTGATATTCCCTTGTTCAAAATTAATAATCCGACATTTAAAAACTTTCTTGCCAAGTACACTCGACAACATGTGCCTGAAGAAAGTACACTGCGTAAGACTTATGTAGGACATTGTTACAATAATGTATTGTCAAATACACAAAATTAATTAGCGGATCAGTTTGTATGGTTGTCTGCTGATGAAACCCCTGATTCTGAGCGCCGCACTGTTGCTAATATAATCGTGGGTGCTTTAAATAATGAACAAAAGACTACACCTTATCTTCTTACTGCGTGCGAATTGTCGGCCACTGACAATGTAACTGTGACCCAGTGTGTGATGGACTCTTTGAAATTACTATGGCCATGTGGAATCAAATACGACCGGTTTTACTTTTATGTGTTACTGATGCAGGTCCTTATATGGTAAAATCAGGACAAACTCTGAAAGCTATTTTTCCTAACTTAACACATATAACTTGGCACATGCTCTTCATCGCATTTCTGAGACAAGACGTGATTCTTTCCCATTGGTGGATAGATTTGTGTCCAGTACAAAGAGAATTTTTGTTAAATCTCCTAAAAGAGTTAAGTTGTTTAGATCAAGAGGCACCTAATATCCGACTTCCTTCTTCACCAGTGTTAACTCGATATAGAACATGGGTCGATGCAGTTTTATATTATACTGAGCACTTAGAAATAGTCGAAGAAGTTGTTAATTCATAGGACTCGAAAGATGCTTCATCTATAGGAACTGTGCAAAATATTCTGTCAGGCACTGGGTTAAAAGAGGATGTTGGTTTCATATATGCCCATTTTTTCCCTTACCAACAGCCATAACGGCATTGGAAGCTGTAGGATCTCCTTTGCATGAATGACTTACTGTCTTTGAAAAAACAATATGTGACCTAGTTCGGTTCCTAGTAGCATAAGAGTAAAAGTGAAAGAGAAAGTGAATTATGTAATTTCCAACAATTCTGGTTATAGACAGATGTGCGATATTCGAGACATCCTTTAAAGAAAACTGTCACACCAAGAGACTTGACTCTCTCTGTGAATTAATTAACATTATTTAAATATGCGCCAATAACATGTGACGTGGATAGAAGTTTTTCTCGTTGCAGAAGTGTTTTGCAAGACAACAGACAATGTTTTACTGTTGAAAATTTGTGCAAATTGTTGATTGTGAACTGCAATTTAGCAGTTAATACTACCAGCGGGACCACTTCTGCTTCAACCTATAAGGAATGAGGTAACGTTATGTATTATTGGTACTAACTCGTCTTGCCTACTGCAAAGGGACATTGTTTTAATTAAATAGTGCATATTTCTTGGCTTATTTTCACGTTTTAAGAGCATATTTCAGTGGTTTTTAGGGCATTAACTTTCGAGCCCTAGTTATAACAATTTCCTAAAAAACAAAATAGGATTACATCATATCATACCAAATCACGTTGTTACTTGGCCTTAACCCTAGTTGGCTTTACCACCTAATCTAAATATAAGTTGCAAATTTTTCAACTCCATCTACATTTCCCCCATAACTTTCGTCTAATTTAGGTATCTGCTTCTGGTCTTTAAAGATCTTCCTAATTACAATTTATTTATTCCTAAATAACAATATCTTACTTGTTATATCTTCTGTCCAAATGATTGTGCCTTTACAGTAGAAGATAACGTGACTTTTGTAGGAGAATATTTTGTAACAGAGTACACTTATGTAATTACCGAGCGAAGCAGGTTGGCAATAGGGATAGATTGGTAACACTGACTTAGTGTTCATAACTCCATGTTTAAAAGAGTTGACTGCAGGGAGCCAGCGAGTGTGGGTGTTACAAACATTAGGTGGACATTGTAAGTTGAATGAAAGAACAGTGTATGTGTGTTAGTGTTTGGATTGATCAAGTTTATGAGACGAAGATTAGTGTTGGGGAAAAACAAAAAGCAAGTGCTAACTTCTTCGCGAGGAAGATAAGAATGAAATAACAGTTTAGTCGTAATTCCTTGTCGTTAGTGTGCATTCACCCACACAGCCCTGTGATAGTTAATCGTAGGTAGTAATCTGGAATGTAACTCAGTTCTGCCGAGTAGCCGGGAACGCATTCGTCAAGGAAAACCAAGGGCAAGGAAGCTGAGCGGGATTCCCGCTACAATTTCATCTTCCTTCTCCCCAGAAATAGAGCACATTCTCCGAATAAATTCTCCTCTCATTAGCCTTACTTTCCAAACTCCTAATATAAACCAAGGTAACCCTTGTCCTTTATTTTTTGAACATGCTGACAAGTGTTTCTCCTTATCTGTCACCTTTAATTTTCCCTTAGTACGTCAGTGCACTTTTCTCCCTCATCTGAGTAAACAGAATTAATTTATCTATCTACATACATCCTCCAGGCTCGTCCCACTTCTCCCCATAAACCTCTTCCGAACAATCCAATTGTAACCACCAATCTTCCAAAACCATTTTTACTTTCTCTACTACGTAGGGTCGTGTCTATGTGTCTGCCGTCTGTGTGTGCCTGTGAACAGCATAACTCTAAAACGAAAAGCCGATTAAAAACCAAAGTTAGTATTTACGTTTAATATCTTTCAACGATGCGACAAGAAGATTTTGAGGAAAATTCCTCCAACCCAAACTACCCTTTACATGGGAAATTTATCGAACATTTTGATTTTCTAAAAAAATGGCTCTTAACGATTTTGTTTAAAATTCCACAAGTTTAAAATAGTGTTATTCCAAATTAAATGCACATTATAAATTTTCTGATTATATCCTAGGTAGTCCTGTGCACTCTTGATGCTTTTTGCACAACTATACCGTAAGATATAGACCAAATCTTACTCTGCAGAAAATGTAGACCTCGTTAAAAGACAATTAAAGTCCAAATGCATTTTTTGTGTAGTGAACCGTTTCACATATATTTCTTGTTATGTATTTGCGTGAGTGCTGACGTACCTATAATTTTCTCAAATAGAAGGTTGTTATTCGCCTTTTTATCTCCTGACCGTGCAAAGAGAACGGAATTTCACAGCCTTCATATAGTGACCAGCTTTAAAAGATCTATCGTTCAACGCCTACTGTAATACAATATTCCCTTGCACGTACAAGGAAATAAACAATAAGATCATTTCTGCAAATATTTATCTCAAGAAGAAGATAGAGGAGTGAGAGTTTATAAGAATAGTTAGTACAAGAGTAGAGAAAGTCATGTGAGTGCAACACATCAGATTTTTAACTAAATGTTGTCTAATTTTTCTCAGCCAGCTATTAGGCATATAACTCACAATTTCTTCCTGATATATAAGTCATATTTTCGCTATGTCAGTATCCGGTAATTCCTGCTATGCTACAGTATATCTTGACTAAAGGAGAAAAAGACTTCTTTGCCCTTTTGTGATTAGCAATACTAAGCCCTAAATTCTTGCTTAAGAGTTTGATTTTTCACCACAGGAGGAAATGTTTCTTTAATCATACAGAAATTCAGGCTATGAGCGGATGTACTTCGCATCACGTGTTTAAGCATGTATTGTTGCAACATTGTGGCGAGCTTTACGAACTCTTTTCATACTATAACGCTCTGGTGACGTTGCTTGCGTTTTCACTAATCATACAACACACTAATATGAAAGAATAATCATAGGTTAACATAATTTGTCACTACTTTAGCCTCAAACTATTCGGTTCTGAGCAAGACGAACACGAAACATAACATAAGAGAGATGTGGCAACCATGTGTCACGTTGTGCTTTAGCAAACCAATTGAAAGTTTAGTGAAAACGGTAAAAATAAACGAAGCCTCTGTTCCCAGTGTTACATATAGAATTGCTTGTGCACTTAGTCATTTCGTTTGATAATAGATTTGTTGAAAATTAAAAACACCTCAGAAACACAACTTTCACGGCTAAAGCTAGCAATGATGCAACCTACAACCTAGAGATTGGAGAGATGTGTATATGGGGAGAGATGTTAATTACTGAAGTAATTACACGATAAGAACGCAGTGTTCTGCGAGTGAACAGCATTGCTAATAATTTAATAAACAATCATTTTCGCAAGAAAAGACCACTCATATGAACTTAGATCTTAATCGGAGCATATAAATGGGAGAGAAAAGACAACTAAACAGTTGAATATCGTAGAAGGAAGAAAATGCTTTGTCATGTAAATAACTAATTTTGTATGCTTTAACTTTGGTAGCACTGGAAAACTGGAACGGGCAGCGTTTCATACACTTTTTACAGCAGGTTTGAATGAACACGCGAATCATGTTCTACTGTGTACCTAAAAATACTTTCAGTTGGTTAAAAATGTGACAAGTCATTCAAAGATAAAGCACGATTTATGCGGACAGATAACAATCACGCTACTTTACGTCCCGTAATAATATTGTGGTAGAAAAAGATTAAGGAGTTCAACAGGTGTCCTTTATCACATACCCTTTTTACTTTCTCAATTACGTGTAGTAAGTAGAGGAAGTATTGTATTCAACCCAAAAATTCGATGTCGAGGTTTCACAGGAAATATATATATATCTTGCCTGTGGCGCGGAGGACCCGGGTTCGATCCCTGGTACCAGCATGGGGATTTTATCCCCTCTGGGAGGTCTGGCACGGGGTGCACTCAGCCTCGTTAGGTCCCGGGGGGACCAATTGAGGAGCTACTTGATGGAGAAGTAGCGGCCCCAGGTCGAGAAGACCGCATAACTGGCCGGGAGGGCTCGGGGCGCTGACCACGTCCCACCCTCCAGTACTGCACCTCACCAATGACGCCTGTAGTGGGCAGAGGTGGGGGACGCAGCGGCTGGGCGGTAGGCCTTGGCCCTTCGTGGGCTGTCGCGCGGGGTTTACGTTTACATATATATATATATATTTTGAAGCCCCCTGAACCCAAGAAAAAGCAATTTTAGTTAAAGGTCCGTTTGCTTTTTTGGATTCAAGGGGCATCAAAACATATTTCCAGTGAAATCTATACTTCCTCTACTTTAATATACATAGAAGAGAAAGTAATAGCGTTATCCAATACATAAAAAGATACCAACTAAATTGTAAGAACCAGATAAATAACTTGCTAGTTACACGAATTACAAAAGCAATCAAGAACTATGTCCTATATGGAGACCACTAAAACGATTGAGGGCAATTTGACGGGAGTAGAACGAACCAAAGACGAAAAATAGGAAGACTGCTTTCTCTACAACTTATTCATAAAAACGTTTATAGCTTCCTGTGGTGTTCATCTTCAAATTTGCGATTCTGGGTTTTAATTTCAAATATATGTCTTTTGGGTTCCCTGCCCCAAAAATATAAACAAACTCCTTGTTAGGAAAATGTATACACTTTCTATTCACTATCCATGAGTATCGTCTTTCTATCAGATTCTCCTTCAGTAAAGAACATTATTTAAAATGTCTTTAAATACTCCAACGCAAAGCTTTTTATTCATTCCCCTCATCACAAACTAGTGATGGTCAAAAAATATCGTAACGGTTACCTTAATGTAACGGTTACTGAAGTAGCGGATACAAAATAACTGGTTATCAAATGGCAATTGCCAAAGTAACTAACATAGTAACGAGTTATCCCGTTTACAGTTACCTAGTCTAGGTGAAATTCACTATATGGCCATTGCATTGCTCATCAGGAATTCGTTACACTGTATTAATCTCTTCCGTAAGAGATCGGGAGTGACATTGTGGATATTGTAAAAATATCTATCCAGATGATTTCGAAGTAATTGTAAGAAATATTTTACATTAATAACTTGGTAAGGTATAAGGTGTATCTGTAAGTTGAAAAGGTGTGGAGAGAATGTCTAGTTACTGTTTTCAGATCAGAATTTTACTTCCTGTTAATCACCACATGTTAATCAATACATTTGTACACATTTTGTTGACCTTAGGCTAGGGTAACGTCAACTGCTTGAAAAGAACTCCGTATAATAACCAAGAATTAATAACAAATAAACAAACGGACGCTCGTCACTTCGAAGTACATTGCTACCTGCAATTCTTAGTATACAACTTTCACACTTTCTTGATTATTTTAGCACTACCATATCGTACTTAGCCAAATAGTAGCCTTAAGGCTTATGCCTACAACAACAATTTTCGTTCTACTATGGATTTAATATTCAGCAACTTCCTTACCAAACCATGTCGTTCATAATATATGTACAAACAGCTCAGAATGTTGCAGGAAATGAAAGAAAAAATGAAGCGTATTTATAGAAACAACCACATGGAAGTTGATTAGAATAAAATTGTTAACTACTGTCCCGCAAGTATTCAGCGAGATATTCCTCGTCGAAATCCAGACTGAATTATAACAGCTTCTGTAGAATATGAGTTATAGATTTCATTACAGCCTTTCAATGTAAAGAATATTCTGCATGAAAAAAATGTGAAGTGTGGACCCACATGACTTTCTCTTTTCGCTCCTGTAAACACTACTCTTAAAAATACTTCTCATCTACCTACTGAATATTAATTGAGATAAACATTTATACAAATGGTTTTATGAGTTTCTTTTTAAGTGCATTGGGAAGAGAAAAGTAGAGTAGGCTTATGGATAACCAAATGTTTTAAGAATTGGTAGCAAAGTGATGGTTTTGTCATTCCATTCTCTTTACATGGCTAGGACAGAAAAAGAAAAAAGAAATACGATTACGGATTTGGAAACACTGTAAGTATAAACATTCAAACAAATAACAATATCCGGAGTGGTACATTCTAAAACAAAGGTGTCTTAACTTGATTACACTTTTTGAGCAGCAAGATTTTATGTACATGTTTACCAGTTATGCAAAAGTCATCCAGAATGAAGAGGACTTTTGAGAACATTCCCAGAAAATTGAAGATATGCGTTTCATTTGGCATAAGCATATCTTAAACATATGGTATTTCAATCAAAATCTTTAGAGCCATTTTTTAAAAAAAATCGAAGTTTCCGAAAATTATTCCATATAAAGGGAAGTCTGAGTTAGGAGGATTTTCTTGAAAATTTTCCACCGAATTCTTGGAAGATGTTGAACTGAAATACTAAGTTTGGTATTTAACCGACTTTTCGTTTTTGAGTCATATTGTTCACACACACACACACACACACACACACACACACACACACACACACACACACACACACACACACACACACACACACACGCACGCACGCACGCACACACGCCGCTTTTTACTGAAAATGCTTTTTTTCGAGTATAGGGGACCTTAAAACGTATATTTCTGAGAAATATAGGCCTTGAATTTTTCAGTGTTATACACCTTGTGTATCTACTACGTATACGTGGTAGTGAAAGTAAAAATATTGTCTTTTGAATTAGGAAAATTCAAAATAAAATTTCTGGTAAAATGCGAAATGTAGGTGGAATGTAAATTCATCTTCTTTCTTAGGTAACGGACTAATTATAGTAATAATTATAGCAATTCAAAATACATCACATCCAAACGTTGTAAGCAATATAGTATTTAAGATCAGCTAGTATGTAGAGTTATGTATGTATAAAAATAAGTTTCAGCAAGAGGATATCTCAATGTTATTATAATTAAATATTTCGGTAAATACACCATGTATGTCGTTCAGACTTCAATCTGAAAATCATCTAGTTCCGTTATATTAAAGTCATCACTTCAGTATTTCTTGGTTACTGAGGTGGCAAACAGAGAAAATAAATACATTTAGTTCTTCCGGGCTTGTAGGCCGTGGTCTAGAAGGCATTGTAGATACCAACGTTTCGCCACGTACTGCGCTTGGCATCATCAGGGTAACACTACTACCGTAGGCAGCGCAACAATGCCCCGTCCACCCCACCATACAAAAAACCCTAACGGACATTAACAGTCTTTACTTCCACATCTCTCGCTCTCTGCTTCCACATTCAATCTCTGACCAGTGCAGACAGCGGATCGTGTTACCCTGATGATGCCAAGCGCAGTACTTGGCGAAACGTTGGTACTTACTATACCTTCTAGACCACGGCCTACAAGACCGGAAGAACTAAACGAATCTAATGGTCAAGACACAGACCGTGAAAGCCTAAGTTTATATATTAGAGAAAATAAGCATAAATACAGATAAGGCCTCAGAGCCAGCTTGCTTGATGATTTAACTACAACTATTATTTACTAGTAGAGAAAAACATTATGTTCATTCTAGACTGTATCTAAAAATGGACCAAAAATAAAGCCCTAACAATCCATTATGCAAAAGATTTTAAAAGGGTCTTATTGGTTTATGTGGAGTTAACAAAACTTTTGAGTGACTTGCCAAGCTCTTGAATATTTAACTGCACTTATATTCTAATATGTATGAGGCGACCGGTTCCACGTCCTAAGGAAAAATCTGTTTTAAAACCAGTTTTTATAACAATGGTCAGCAAAGATAACAATAAAACCATCAGACTTGATTTTGAAACGAGCAGAGCTGTTTTGGGTAAGAGCTCTAATGTATTTATAATGTGATTGGGAGCGGCTAGTCTTTATGGAAAAGCCCTTCCCCCTTTTTGCGTACCTGAAGCGCACACATACACAGTTAAGCCATATCCACGGTCTCTAGTTTTGCTGACGTCAGCACGTGGCGAGCAAGTCATGGCGCACGCGCGCAGAGTGACGCGCCGAGTAAATCGAACCGTTATGTGACCCACAGAGGACTTTACGCCAGCAGCCGCGTCCCGAACTCCGAGCGCCCTAAATCATAAGCCCGCCGCAGTCGCGTCCAAAGGCGTGGATTTGCGAACCTCCGGAGATCCGACAACACGCAAATACCCCATTGCTGACCAGTGGCTATTATTTGTCACTACTTACAATTTCATGGCAGGAAATTCATACCTAGAAATAGCTTTCTCAAATTAAGATTCCATTGAGCTAAAGAATAAGGCCAATATTGAAAAAAGAAATAAATAAAAAGAAAAATAGTATCCTTTACACTGAAACTTTAACTCACTGGAGAGAGAAAACTTAGGTAACACTTCACCTGTTTATATTTGTTATAAGAATTAAAATAATAATAATTAAAATAACAATAATAATTATAATAACAATAACAATAATAATGATGATAACAACAATAATAACAATAATAATAGTAATAATAATATCAATAATAATGATAACAATAATAATAACAATAACAATAATAATAACAATAACAATAATAATAATAATAGTAATAATAACAATAGTAACAATAGTAAAAATAATAGTAATAATAATAATAATAATAATAATAATAATAATGATAATAATAATAGTTATAATAGTAATAATAATAATAATAATAATAATAATAATAATAATAATAATAATAATAATAATAATATTAATAATAATAATAATAATAATAATAATAATAATAATAATAATAATAATAATAATAATAATAATAATAATAATAATAATAATAATAATAATAATAATAATAATAATATAATTAACACTGTTACAGTGGTAGTTTTATTATATGTGCATTACGTTTTATATACGAAAGCACTTTCAAATCTTATGTGATAAACATCTGTTCATTAGGGACTCGTTTGCCACTGCTTACGTTTAAGACGTCTTATCAATATTTGGCGACAAAGTCGAAGTGCATAGTTTTAGAAGACACACCAAGTAATCGTCGCGTAATCTATCGCGATACAGACTTCTAATATAGTTCAATTTGGCGACACTGTTCGTAATTATATGTAGAGCTATACTCACTCTTTTACACACTATTCTTGCAAATTTTATTTTATTTTCTTGAAGGTGAAAGGGAACAATGGTAATGCGGTAGGCTTTAAGCAATAGTGAAACGTTGTAAGAGCTGGTTGTTTTGCGATACCTTTGAAATTCCATTCTCTTTGTAAAGCCCAAACATAAAAATCTGATGTGTTGCACTCACATAACTTTCTCTACTCTTTAACTAACCATTCTTACAAACTCTTATTCCTATATCTTCTTCGTGTTAGTCCAGATAAACATTTGCAGAAATTATTTACTGCACGTTTTCTTGCACGTGCAACGGGAATAGGGAAATACAGTGGGCTTTGAGCGATAGTAAAATATTTTAAAGCTTATAAACTCCGTTCTCTTTGCACGATTGACATATAAAAAATGAATAGCGATGTTCCATTTGACAGAAGTATAAGTTCTACAAAACGTTATAGAAATAACGAGGAATATCTCCGAAATGGTTCACTCTACACAAAAAAAAAAAAAAAAAAAAATGTATTTAGATAAATTGTATATTTTAGCAAGATCGACATTTATTGTACAGTAAATTTCTTCAAATTCTTCGTGTCATACCCTTGAAAGACATTAAGCTTAAATACCAACTTTGGTTTTTCACCAAGTTTTCGTTTTTGAGTTAAGCTGTACACAGACTGACAGACACCCCCCCCCCTCCCCAGTTACACACACACGGACTTTTTTCTAAAAATGGTTTGCTTGGATTGAGGGGGCTCAAAACATATTTCCGGTGAACTCTTGACATCGAATTTTTGGGTGGAATACAATAGTGCCTCTACTTTACTATACGTAGTAGAGAAAGTAAAAGATAAATAACAGATTCTTATCTGAGAAAGGACATTTCTAGAATTTATCACCAAAAAGCTGCCTAGAATCGCCTGTTTGTGTCCGTCACTGGATACTGACTGTATGGTTGTACTTTTACACGTCACAAGGAAGAGGTGATTCACCCACCGACTGAAAGTGGAGTGGAGAAGAGCCGCTAATTATGTAAACGTCTCCAAAGAGACAAAGTTGGGCATCGTTGCTATAGAGCGACATCCTAGACAGACAACGCACTTTATCAATCGCTTACTTAGTTTTTTGTTTAAGGATTAATACGCCCTTACTATGACAACGGTACCAAGCAGATAAAATGGGAGAAACAGTGTTTTCTTCCTATTGCAAATATACTACGAAATATGCAAAATTAGCGTATTCCATCACATATATTTCGAAGTGTACAATACGCGGTAACCTGTAAAGTGTTTAGTTTCTTTTATGTAAAGAAAAGCCATGTGATTTTCTTTTGAATGAATTAAGGAGAAAGGTTTTCAAATTTATCGAAATGTGTGTGTGCTAAATTTCTTACTAATATGTGACAGTCACCTTTTCTTCATTACACAATTTATATCCAGTTTTATTCACTTCGGATTCCAAAGAGAAAAACTCGTATCTCCTTTCACAGTAACTTTTTGTCATGTGTGACTCCGCTTATACTAATGTACATCAGTGGAGGCTCGCAGTCAAAATTTTAGGGTAGGCAAAGTGTAACAGTAACAACAACAAACAACAACAACAACGACGACGACGATGATGATGATAATAATGATAATAATGATGATGATGATAATAATGATAATAATGATGATGATGATAATAATAATAATAACAATAATAATAATAATAACAATAATAATAATAATAATAATAATAATAATAATAATAATAATAATAATAATAATAATAATAATAATAATAATAATAATAATAATAATAATAATAATAATAATAATAATAATAATAATAATAATAATAATAATAATAATAATAATAATAATAATAATAATAATAATAATAATAAACCCCGTTTATCCGAAATATAGGGGGCGAAGTCATTGCGGATAACGCAAACAATATATTGTTTGGTTGTTTAATAAGAGCAGAGTGAATGAGTGTGACTTTACGGACGAATTACCCCCAAAACTAAAATCACGAGTGTCGGCAGACCTTTTTCCAGGGGGGGGGGGGGCCACATGTTGGAAATTTGCAATCATATAATATTAAATCATTATTTTACTGTCAAAATTTATAGTATTTGTTGCAGATAACCGTATTAATTTATGCTAAACAAAAATTGTTCTTTACATCAAAATTAAAATAATAGTTTAAAAGTCAGTAACTGACTGCACATTAAGTTCACCAACTTCCAAGGGGGAGCCGTGGCCCCCCTTGCCCCCGTTTCGCGACGCGCATGACTAAAATAGATTAAGAAATTGAAAAATTGTCTGACTACAGCTTTGTGTTAAATAGCTAAAACACTCCTCTTTTCATTGTCAGTGCGCCGCGAAAGCGAAATTTGTAATAGTTCACTAATTAAGTCGGTCATACTGGTATTACACAGAGATAACGACAGATTCAGATCTCTGAGATCTTCGTTCGTGGAGTATGGCTGTTCGGAAAATGTCGCATAAATCCGGATTTGGGCCGGCAAGTGTTCGGACTGCTGGCAGATGCGTCTACGCATGCTCGGAGTGCATATACAGACCGAATGTTTCCTTATCCCTATTCAAGGGCCTCGTACTGAGGAAATGGGGCCGGGCAGGCAGAGGTTAAGCTAGCCTGCTCTCCACTACCCAGGTTCCATGCGTATCATTTCTGCCGCGCGTTTCAAACACGCAGCGCAGTTTTGATGAATCGGAATTGAGATTAAAGGATTTGACCATGCGCTGGTCATTATAACCGAGAAAACTTTTCTTGAACTGCAATTTAGGGGAGAATGACGGTTCAAATGATAAAATGCAGAATCATAGTTAAACATTATTTGTTGATGTATTACGATAGGGTAGGCAATGCCTACCCTGCCTACCCTGAGGAGCCGCGCCTGATGTACATATGTTGTAATAACAAGTCATGACAGTGTGAAGTGCGGTTGAACTGAGCTGATAGTTTATCTCACTTATAGTCTTACCTTGTTGTAATAGCAAGCAGATACTGGTGAAACTTTGTGAAAAAAATACTGGTTTATACAAACTAACCAAACTTTAAAGCTATAGGTATCAGGTGAATCAACTGACCCATAGATTCTGTCTCTAAGCAATACGGGGATAATGGGCGCATGAAAACATGGCTATTTGTAATCATGGCTCGTAGCCGTGGTCACTAGAGCGTATGTCTTTGGCCCTCCACCGCGCAGAGGGTCACGGGTTCGAGTCCCGCCTCGACATCCGGATAGCTAAGTAGTCCTAGAAGACCAAACAAAAAAAACAAGAGCAAAAGAAAAGAGAGAGATATAGAGAGCGAGAGAGAGAGAGGGAGAGCGAGAGAGAGAGAGGGAAAGAAACAAACAATAGCGATCTTCTTCAGTTACTATTTTTGTAAATAATTTATTTGTTACTGTGGCTAAACAACACTGAAAACATTATTTATTTATTTATGACCTGATTTAAAAACCATTGTCAATATACCTTGTTTTTAAGTTTAATACAATATGTTACATGAAATACCCAGTTACATATGAAGAGATATTCATTGTTATTTGTGTGAGCTTTGGAGAACTTATACCTCCGTCAATAGAACATCTTTATTCATTTTTTTATACGTTAGTCGTGCAAAGAGAACGGAATTTGAAGGCTTTAAAAGATTTGACTATCGCTCAAAGCCTACTGTATTCCCATATTCCCCTTGACTACAAGGAAATAAGCAATGCGATAATTTGTACAAATGTTTATCTCGACTAACACGAACAAGATATAGGAATAAGACTTTGTAAGAATAGTTAGTACAAGACAAGAGAAAGTCATGTGAGTGCAACAAATTAGATTTTTGCCATTGCTGTACAAAAGTGAGTAGTTAACACATAAGATTTTTCAAGGGTAAAGCATGGTTCTGCATAATGCCTGAAAATTTAACAAGAGAACTTAGGGCAATTTCACGGGACAAATAAATGTGCATGGATGTAAATTTACTTAGCATTTTCAGAAATGTGGGAGGGTACAAATAATTTAACAAATATTTTATGACAAGGTAATTGATGACTGTAAACTGTGATCGCAGAGAATACGATGCACTTGATTGGAGGAATATTTAGAATCATAGGCCGACAGCTTGCTTCCAATCGACCGCCGATCGCCCTTCCTCAGCAAATTGTAGCATTAATAATGGTGAATATGAAACGGCTGGGGCCGAATGATTATTAAGCGCCTAATGAACCAGATCAGTTATTAGCAGGATCATGTTAATTAACGCTGTAATTCGTCTCCTTTAAGTTCACAGTCCTGCTAAACAGAAATACAATAACATGTTTCCCTTCAACACTATTGGACCATAATACAACACTTGCCAACCAGAAGAACCTTTAGGAGAAAACGAACCAACGCAAGTGCCGAGTGCTTTCGTCTGATTCTTGTACTATGGTTAGAGAAAGAAAAATGAATCTGATGTGTTATATTCACATAACTTTGTCTGCCAATTATTCAGAATATAATTAAAATTCTTCTACCTACTTCGTGGTAATAGACATTTGCAGAATTTTTATTACAAATTTCTTTGTAGGTACACTGACAGGTGTCTCCCACCACCCCTCCACCAAAGAAAACGAAAGAAAAACGAAAAGGAAAGAACAAATAATAAAAAGTGGAAAGTCATTTCTGAATCTTTTTTATTTTTCGTAGTGTTTAACGTCCGCTTTTACTACATACGGCACCACAGGTGGTGACAGTGATAATGCGTGGAATGAAGTTGGCGACTCGGTGGAATGAGATGGCGGGGGAAACCGGAGAACCCGGAGGAAACTCACCCCAGCGCGGCTACAGCCACCACGAATCCCACATGCAGTTGCCTGGGATCGAACCTGGGCCGCTTTGGCGAGAAGCGAACGGTGTAACCACTTGGCTTGTCTGGATCGCTGAATTCGTCCAAATCCTACACGGCACAGCGATACAGTTGTGTAGCGGCAGCTTCAAGTTGTCACAAGTTCCAAGCCGAGCATTTAGAGCGTTCACCTGCCACCTAGGTGGTCCGGGTTTAATCCCAGGGACTACCATGTGGTATTTGAAGTGGACGGAGTGGCGTCGGGGTGGGTTTTCTCCGGATTCTCCGGTTTTCCCCGCCACTAATTCCACCAATTGCTCCATTATCACCTTTCCAATCATCGATTGCGCCTGCATTTCATATCAACCTCTTCCTCACTATCATACCTGGTACTTGACTGACCACCCGCTTTCAGGTCTTCACTCTGTCCGGTCCATAGGTTCCTGTGCTCCTGACCCTAGGCACTGGCTTGTAAGTCCTAGGAGGTGTAATTCCTACATAAGTGAAGGGTAATTAGGTAAAAAAAGAAAAAAAAAAAAAAAAAAAAAAAAAAAAAGAGATCAATCAGGGCGCTGTGTAAGATTTACTCGAATTTGGTATTCGAGACGTGACTCATTCTTTATTTTATCCATCGACGTACAGTGAGACTAGGGGAGTACAGTAGACCAGGGCTGGGTAACTAGTGCTCACTGAGCGCAACCCGCTCATGACCTTGCACTGATAAATGCTTACTAGATAAAAAGCTGAAGGTCTCTGAAGCTATCCCTCGAGTCGCCGAAGCCTGCAGAAAATTTAAGCGATAGTCAGATCTCGTAAGAGGTTCTTTTTGCACAACCAGCACAAAAAAAAAAAAAAAAAAAAAAAAAAAAACTTCCTATTTGAGAACAATATTGCAAAATTCAAACCAATGAAAAGGCACACCTCCTCAAAATGGTTAACTGCACAAAAGCTGTCTTTGATATAAAGCGTGTGCCTAACGAGATTTACATTTTTGTGCAGTAAGATTTTGTTTATCTTTTATAGTTTACCAGTTATGCAAACGTCCTTCAGAATGAAGACGACTGAACAGAGGCTATTCCTAGAAATATCAATATATACATCTTATTTTTAGGAGGATATCTTAAGGTGCGGTACTTGAAACGAAATCTTAGTCATTTTTCATAACATCTAATGTTGTTCTAAATATTTTCCTTGTAAACGGTAGCTAGGGATGGGGGATTTTCTTCAAAATCTTCCTGTCGCATCCTTGGAACATCAAGTTAGGTATTTAATCGACCATTAGTTTTGGAGTTGCGCTGTTCACAGGCGCACGCGCGTACAAACTGACATTTTTCTAAATAATCCTGTTATGAATTCACGGAATGTCAAAACGTATAGCTACTTCTGCTGGAATCTCGATATCCAATTTTCGCCTGGAGTGCAAATTTTCTCTACCGATTCCGCAGTTGGAAAGTTATAAATGCGTAACAAATTAAAGGTATATATAATAAACGGCATTCCAGAATTGGGTAACATCTCCCTCGCAAAATAAAAGAGCAGAAAAATAGAAAGGGGAACAGGTTTTCAAGAGGATAGTCCATATTCGATTTCAAGATCTTTTAGAATATTGTTTATTGTGATATCTTTATCTGCAACTATATTAGTTCGAATTATTTTATTTAACATAAATTATGAGATTTCGGGGATCTATATATTTTATGCAGTCTGCACTAAAACTTATAAAAATCTGATGTGTTGCACTCACATGACTTTTTCTAGACTTCTGCTAATTATTCTTACAAACGCCTATTCCCCTAACTTCCTGTTAGAGATAAACATTCGTACAAAGTATCTTATCCTTAATTTTCTTACAGGTACAAGGTTTGAAGTAATATTACTTCTAGCTGATGCGAAGCCATAAGCAGGATCACACTTTTGGGGGTCAAACGTTGTCAACTATTTGTAGCGACAATACTTTCCGTCGTCTACCAATATCTAGAAGTTCCTTTGAATCAGCCCTTTTGCCGTCGATAGAAGCGATGAGAATTCTCTCTCTGGGTTTACGTGAGTGGTTTCGAAAGGATGGCACAAATTTTGAATGTAACTTTTTTAATGAAAGATCAATTTTTACTTTCTCTACTGGTAAGTAGGGGAAGTATTGTATTCCACCCAAAAATTCGAAGTCGAGATTTCACCGGAAATACATGTTTTGAGGCCCCCTGAATCCAAAAAAAGCATTTCTAGAAAAAGGTCCGTGTGTGTGTCTGTGTGTCTGTGTGTCTGTGTGTCTGTCAGTCTGTCAGTCTGTCAGGCTGTGGACAGCATAGCTCAAAAACGAAAAATCGGTTAAAAACCAAAGTTGGTATTTAAGTTTAATGTCGTTCAAGGATGTGACACGAAGATTTTGAATAAAATAGCCCCACCCTAAACTACCCTTTACATGGAAAAGTTTTCGAAAATTTTGATTTTCTTGAAAATAGCTCTAACGATTTTGATTAAAATGTCATATGTTTGAGATATTTTATGACAAATGAAATGTATATCTTGAATTTTCTGGCTATAGCCCCTGTAGTCGTATTTACTCTGGACGACTTTTGCATAACTGGTAAACCGTTAGAGATAGACCAAATTATACTATACAAAAAATGTAGATCTTGCTAAAATACACAATTTATGTCTCAATAAATTTTCTTGTAGGGTGAACCATTTCGGAGATATACCTTGTTATGTGTGTGAGTTTCGGAAAACTTGGAACTTTCGTGAAATGGGTCATCGTTGTTCATTTTTTTATATGTTACGTGTACAAAGAGAACGGAATCTCAAAGCTTTAAAAGATTTGACTATCGCACAAAGCCTACTGTATTCCAATATTCCCCTTGCATCTACAAGGAAATAAGCAATAAGATAATTTGTACAAATGTTTATTTTAACTAACACGAAGAAGATATAGGAATAAGAGTTTGTAAGAATGGTTAGTACAAGAGTAGAGAAAGTCATGTGAGTGCAACACATCAGATTTTTTACTCTTGCACTGCAGATATTGCCGACCAATATACATGTATTGTCGTATAATTCACCAACCAATTAACACTATTCGCGTACACAAATAAGCTTTAAATTACTTTAGTTCCCTTGGTATTTAAGTATTCGACGTGAAAAAGAGCTTAAGTTGTACCTTACCATTATTATTCATATTATTATTCATATTCATATTATTATTATTATTCATATTATTATTCATATTATTATTATTATTATTCATATTATTATTATTATTATTATTATTATTATTATTATTATTATTATTATTATTATTATTATTATTATTATTATTATTACTATTATTAAAAGCTTAATTTTTAAAAAATTATTAATCTGTTTTAAAATACCTATAAATTTCGGTATCAGCTCTTTGAGCGATAGTCAAATCCCTTAAAACTTTGAAATTGCGTTCTCTTTGCACGGCTAACGAATAAAAAGTGAACTATGATCTTCCGTTTGAGAAAAGCTTAAGTATTCCAAAACTCATACAAATAAAAAGGAATATTTCCGAAATGGTTCACCCCACAAAAATTCTTTTGGATATAAATTGTGTTTTAATAAGATCTGCATTTCTTGTATAGCAATATTTGGTCCATCTCTTACGGTTTACGAATTATGAAAATGTCATCAAGAGTAAAGAGGACTACATAGGCCTTAGTCAGAAAATTCAGAATGTACATTTCATTTTCCATAAAAATATCTTAAACACATGGTATAGTTGAAAGATATTAAACTTAAATGCCACCTTTCGTTTTTGATCGAATTTTTGGTTTTTAGTTATCCTGTTCACAGACACACATATGGACCTTTTTCTAAAAACGCTTTCTTTTTGATTCAGGGGGCCTCAAAGCATATTACGGGTGAAATCTCGACATCGAATACTTCCCCTATTTACTATACGTAGTAGAGAAATTAAAAAGTTTAATTAGAATTAAAATAATTCTGCGACTCTTCCAAGAAAATGCAAAAAATGCATTTTATTTGTTACGAAGATGTCTAAGCATATAGTACTTTAATGAAAATCGTTTAGAAACATTTTTGAGAAAATAAAAAGGAATGAAAATTTTTCCACATAAAAGATAGTTTGACTGTGAAAGGATTTTCTCTAAAATCTTCGTATTGAATCTTGGAGGATGTTGAACTTAAATAGAAATTTCGGTATTCAACCAACTTCATTTTTGAGCAATGTTGTTCACTCTCACACAGACAACAGACGATAGACGGGCAGGCAGGCACGCATGCACGCACATAGAGACCTTATTCTAAATTCACCCTTTTTTATTCAGGGGACCTTCAAACATGTATTTACCTTGGCATCTTGGCATTGAATCTCCGGATAGAGCACAACACATACGTACAGGTAGTAAAGAAAATAAAAATTTCTTTGTTACCACATAGCGTTCTCTAACCACTATAGCTGTGTGTTTATATATGTTTCAAAAACACTCTTCTGGGACTGAATGATGAGCGAAAAATGGTCACATTGACGATTTTTAGGTTTATGAATATAAATGTTCCCTAAACCTTCAGTCATCGGTTGCCACTAAAATTTATTAGATTCCGCCATTTTTAAAGGCCTAGCGCAGGCTTTAAATTCCATGTGCACACTACCTTTAAACGCCCCCTTTTCTACTTAACCACCCCCTTTTTGCTGAATTTGGTTGTTTTCGAGTCCTTTTACACATATTTTATTCAAATATTGCTGAAAATTTATGCTACGGTATCTCATTCTGCTAACTGGCGAGATGCCAGTGAACTATTATTTAGTATTCATTATAAAATCCGTAATGAGGTTTAGGTCAAACAGGTAACCTGACTCATGATCATGATGCATAGAAAAATTGGTTTTTCTCGACATAATATTTTTTAATACACTATGTGCTCCAGCTGCATTAAATATTGTGCTATACTCCTAGAATTTTTCCAGCATTTACTATATTTATGTGGCTTGAATCTCAGTCTCTGGTCTCTACATCTGAAAATTTGTTTAGCTTTAAAAAAACTTAAATGCACAAAAAAGTTTTAAAAATATTTTAAGTGTCCATCAAAGAAAAGTAACTATTTTTTCTTTCTGCCAGAGACTAATGGTCTTTTTTAGGCAATTAGAGTTTGTAAAATAATAAAGCTGTTGTGATATTTTGGTTTTTGAGACGGCTGGAGTATTTTGAATACTAAGGTATTTTCGCACTATGAATAAATTGAATAATTAATTCTCTCAAAACTATGAATAAAATTGAGCTGAAACTTTGTGTGACAGTTTATAACATAAACACCCTTAAGTGTACAAAGTATTGATTTCATACCTCTCGCATAAAAATATAGAAAATTCAGTCCCAGGGTCCCTTAAGATGGCGTGCTTTGCTATCTACTTCATGTGAATCGTAAGAATTTATCCCACATTCCGTTGTATGAAGAGAAACAGGACAAGCCAAGTCGATATATAGATAAAGGTGGGGTATTATACGCCGTGCTTAAATTTACACAACCTTTCCGTGACATTGTGAGAAGCAACTGCATATTGCAAGCACTTTAATACATGATAAGGTTTTAACACTAATGATAACGAACATCTCAGAAATCTCACTCTACTAGCTATGCTTTACACTTTTCTAGCTTATCGTTTATGGTATTGTTCACAACCAGCGGGTAACGATAACGACAACGGGATTTGCATGGACATTGTGGTTCACAACAACCCGCTATTGGCAACGGGAATATGTAGTGGATATTGTGCATTGGGATGTCATTTATTTCTTTTGACCGTTTGCTATATGGCTACCTTGAAGAACTTCTATCTGGAAGGAAGTAGAAGAACTATTTAATATGCACTTAATGGGTCTAATATGCGGTGTCCGTTAACGGTAACACCAAAGTTGAATCTTGACCAAATTTTGATTGTCGTTCCCGGAGCCCGGGAAGGTTTCGCATTGGCTGTGAATACTTCCATTTGAACATATGCATATCAAGTATTTCGTTGTGGTTAGCGTTACCATTGTCGGTCGTTGTGAACCAGTCTTTACCAGCTATGCAAAAGTATCACAAAATTGCTTCCGAATGAAGAGGGCATTAAAGGCCATTCAAAGTGAGCCGTTATTTTACCTAGCATCCAAAAGGCAGCCATCGGTACAATTTCGCCAAATCTAAAAACAAGCAGCGTCATGGTGCTTCAACAGGAAACCTGCATATCTACACCGAGAATTCCACGGCCTCTTGCGGGAACTGCCGAAAACAGCGGCGCATCAACAACTAGTCATCCCTGTCAAGCCAGGGATTTCAACGACGGAGGAACTGTCTGCGAAGCATGAGCAGAGAAAGTGGTGGGCTAGGTACATAGGGAGGCATCATGTGATTATACGCGAGTAATTGCTTTCTAAATTATCTTTACTTCTTCTCTTTCCATATTTATATAACCAAATCGTTACCACGTGAGTAAAAACTTTATCAGCATGGCAGGAATTTTCGAAATGTTAATGTATTAAAACGATCATCTCACAAAAGGTATTGTCAAGTGATATTCTTTTCTAACCACTGTAAAGTGGCGACACATTCAAGGTCTATGTAACTCAAGGTGTTAAGTTTTGTATGTTTGTAGTTCTTATAATAAAGGCAAGCATGACTTGCTAATTGCCAGTGTAATTTCTTTAAAGATCCACGGTATCCTAAAGGGTTAAAACGTGTCAGTGGGTTGCACAAACTTAACAAGAGTTACGTTCTAGTGCACCCCAGTACAACGTTACAGTACGTCACACAAGGTAAAGAAATGTATACGAGTACATTTTACTTATGTTGTATCTTAAATATATGGAACTTTAATAAAAACAACTAGTGCTATTTTTTGGAAAAATCAAAAACTTGAGTTTGAGGGAGCTTTTGGAAATCAGTGTGTTGCATCTTTGGAATGTATAGCACCTAGCTACCACGTTTGGTATTTAACAAAACCACTATTTTTGAGTTCTGATGTTCACACACACACACACACACACACACACACACACACACACACACACACACACACACACACACACACACAGACACACATACACACACAAACACACAAACACACACACACACAGAGAGCAAATCATGCATTGCTGATGAATTTCGATATGAAATTTTTGGGTGGAATACAATATAAACACCTTTATCTGTCCTTGTCAAATCTCCTACATATGAAATGTGTGGTTGTGCGTGAAAAGGATGGACTTAGTAGCCTGCGCGCACCCTAAGAATAACATTTTCCTGTGCGCTTTACGGAGAGCTATTAAATGGAACTTTAAATCAAAACATAAGTAAAATTTGGCTAGTCAGTTAAAATAACTAAATGGTAATAGAAGTGGATTTATTTATTCCACACGCTGCAGCAGTTAACTTTTGGTGCTTTTAAAATCCCGTTTGCACCTTTCTTCTTCACTTGAGTTTCTTTTAAAAAGCTCATACAATCTATAAACAACTTGTGCTTGACTACGTAAAAAGCTATTTTTTCACACAGTCACTTGCTTTACTTAGCGACATGTCACAAGCTTCTACAGATTCATACGAGTAGAACTCCATATTATCTACCGTTCTGTCTCTTAGTCAGAGTAATTAGGGGTATATTAGAAGAAAGGGGGAAACATGACACAAAAGTTATTCACTTTTCTAACAGCTTAAGTTCTGCTTCGGTTCTGACAAAACACGCGAAGTACATTTGCGTATAAATACCGAACGGCTGAAGCTACAATTACGATCTTTTTTCATACATGCTTTTACGATCATTCTGTTTCTATCTGACATAACTGTTTAGGCTTGTAATGAACCACTATATCCGAGAGGTAATTCGGTGATTACTAAGTGAGACGAAGCTAGTTCAGACTAGGCAACGCTGTACGCTGTGGGGCCTCTGAAGGTCATACACAGGAGGTTTCACGCGGTAGAGATGTTAAAAATGTGGTGTAATACTGAAGGCCTAGTGGTTCCAATGGTTACATCAGATTTGATCAGAAAATGTTAAATTTCTTAAAAAAAACGAGCTAAAATATAATCATTTCGATTAATATAGTTCGACAGGAAAGCGTCAACGTCTCGTTTATCCAATTTATCCAATAATTTGTTTCAATATTCCGGGTTCCCTCACTCTTTCTGTCATCCAACCAATTTCTGCTTACTTTCTCGTATCGGTCGTTAATGAAATATATTTTAAGGTCAGTTCTCATATCTTGGGTGGATATTTTGTCCAATATTCTAAAGCCTTTATTTCTTCTAAGACATTTAATTTTTACTTTCTCTACTATGTGTAGTAAGCAGAGGAAGTATTGCACTCTACCCAAAAATTCGATTTCGAGATTTCACAGGAAATATATATTTTGAGGCCCCTGAACCCAAAAAAAGGCATTTTTAGAAAAAGGCCCGCGCGCCTAGGTGTGTGTGTGTGTGTGTGTGTGTGTGTGTGTGTGTGTGTGTGTGTATGTGTGTGCGTGTGTATGTGCGTGTGTGTGTTTGTGTGTGTGAGCAGCATAACTCAAAAATGAAAAGTCGGTTAAAAACCAATGTTCGTATTTAAGCTTAATCTCGTATGCTTCAAGAATGCGACACGAATATTTTGAAAAAGATTCCTATCCTTTACATGGACAAGGTTTTATTTTCTCGAAAATAGCTCTAACGATGTTGATTAAAATGCCATATATGTGAGATATTT
Organism: Tenodera sinensis; assembly: GCA_030765045.1. Taxonomy (NCBI): domain Eukaryota; kingdom Metazoa; phylum Arthropoda; class Insecta; order Mantodea; family Mantidae; genus Tenodera; species Tenodera sinensis. Next base: position 150,591,373 of record CM060965.1, on the reverse strand, counting down.
TTATGGCAAACGAAGTGTATAAATAGAACATGATTATCCGGGCTTGTCGGTAGTGGTCTAGTGGAAATTCTCCTTCCAGACGTTTCATTCGAAGCTACGTCCAACATCCTCAGAGGTGTGACCGTAGTACTCTGGTAGTCTCGGCGACGACTGATACGAATCATTTACTGTGACTGAGGCTGTTGATGACGTAAGATCATGAATTTGTCTCCGGTCGGCTTTTTGCGTGCTTTGTATAATGCTACGTGCTTTGTTTCTTCCAATTAAAGTTATCTTTATGTTTGAAAATCTCTATGGCTTTGCGACCTAAACGGGCGCAATAATGAGCCGTGGAAGACAGGAAAACTGTGTCTGAATACTGTATAATGTGTTACCCTGTGCTAATAGTGCGTATTCTGCGAGTATAGACTTTTCTGTTTGTCCCAAACGGCAACACCTTTCGTGTTCTGTAATGCGTGTTTACCGTACGTTGAGTGGTCCCTATATAGACAGAGCCACAAGAGCACAGAGTTCTGTAAACATCCGAAGAAGAGAGTGCTTCTTTTGCTCTAAGATACACGCGACGAATAAAATGTATGCTTTGAATTTTCTGGTAAGTAAAGTCCATTTCACTCGGAAATATACATTGTTTATTTTTAAACATCGTAGTTTTGTATAACCGGCAAACTTAAGCGAGATACAAAAACGACTTCACGGAAAATGCAAATATCTTTAAAACATACAATTTATATTAAACAACATTTTTTTATAATACCAACTTCCGAGATAGCCAGTAATATTGGTTTCAGTTCTTAAATAGTTTCTGTTTTTTTCAGAAGTCATGTCGCTATTCGTTTCTCGTTGAGCTTTCAAAGGTACATTGAGCCTTTTATATAGATATGACAACCTATTCAGGTACACTATCCCTCTTGTACCTGCAACATAATGCATAGTGAAGCTATGTTTCCAATTAACAAGTAAACAAGTCAGAGAGAAAAACAAGCTCTTAAAAAACATGAGCTATATAGAAGTAAATGCCATTGGGTAAATATTACGCATCAGGTTTTGCTCACGTCACCATTACGATCTAGGACACTGGTATTCAACCTTTTTTTCTACACGTACCCCTAAAAACAATGTTCCATTTCACCCTGTAGGTTTAGGCCTAGCTCTAAAGTTATATTTAATTCAAATTATGCATAATCATCTCTAAAATGGATATAATATTTATAACTCATTTAATAGTGCATAAAGAAGGATTAAACTACATTAAATTTTACGTACCCCCTAAGAAGTCTTCGCGTACCCCAGGTTGTACATCACTGAAATAGGAAACGGCCTTGATTTCTAGGTCAGCATTTTGTTCCGTCGAGTGACAACAGATGGCGCCTCTTATCTTCTGACAATTATTCCTTACGGAACCCCGGCAGCCCTCTGTCGGCAGTTGAAAAGGCAATGTCCGCCTCATGTCATAACTGAATAATGTCGTTTGGTGACACTTGCCGAACTGAGCGGAATCGAAAACAATCGATTGTGACGTGACGACTTATGTAAGGACTTAGCTTTGTCGCGGCCAAGTGCTCGTTTTAACACCGCCAATTTTCTACATAGCAGTTGAAATGAGAGTGAGGCTATAATTATTAGCTTTTGTCCAGAGGAGCGATAGTCAAATGTTCCCAGGGTAACTGTGGACTCGATTTCTCTCCAAAGATAAGAACAAAGCTTGTTTTCACATAAATGAACATGTTTACTATATTATTGCTCCCATCTAGTTGAACAAACGTAGGTAAAAACATCTCGACAAAGTACATAGTTATGAGTCCTACATTCTCTGAGAAAACTGAAATTTGGTGTGGTAATTACTAATGCTTATTTATACACCGATATATTTGATTTTATTATGTTTTTGCTATGTAAAAAACAAGGTGCATTTTTTTCTCAAAAACTATTTGAGGCATTTCATTGAACATTTTTAGGAGTCATGCTCAATATGTAACACACAATCCTGCGGAGCAAACTTTCTATAGGTATTATCGTCTTTGAGATAAAAAATAACATATTCTTACACAATTCTTGAAAATCCATTTGAGTAAAATCTCACCCACGTTTAACTAAACTGTTTATGGAATTTCTGTTCTAAAGGATTATACAGTAGGAGTCTTCCTATTAAACTGCCAAAATTGATAACTCTATATGCAATATTTTGGAGAAAATGTACATTTATGGTGAAAAAAAGTAAAAGGTGGAAATGTTGAGTTAAAGATTTACTTTGATTTTCATTGTCGCAGAGGTGTTTCAAAAGTAAACAGTTCAAAATAAAGTGACCTCAATAAATGCATTCGCCATCTTGTTCACAGTCTTCCAGAAGGGCACAAACAATACTTAGGAAACTGACGGGCAAAACAGCAAGAAATACAAAAATAGCAATATAGGAAGCAATAAGGAGCGTGGTACAGAAAACATTCATTCCTATTTAAATTATTTTTAATACTTCGGGTGATGATAGAAGTGTGACACTTCAGGAATGTTATCTCAATACTGTAAACTAGTCTTAACGAAAAGAAAGAAAATTTCAATTTTTTATTAATTTTAATCTTCATTGCGTATAAATGCAAAATGAAAAACATTGCCATTATTTACCCAATAACACGGAGAACGTTTAACGTGTTCTGTCACCTGCATGTAAATAAAGAAGACATTGGATTCTATCCAAGAATTTGATACCGAGATTTCATTGGAAATACACGTTTTGAGCTCGCCTGATTAAAAAACCCTGTGTAAACAAAGGTCCTCTCGTGTGTGTGTGTGTGTGTGTGTGTGTGTGTGTCTGTGTGTGTGTGTGTGTGAGTGAGTGCGTAAACAGTGTCAATCAAAAATAAAACAGTTGGCTAAATACCAAACTGGGTATTTAAATTCAGTATGTTCCGATGATGCGACTCGAAGATTTTCAAGAATACGCCTTACCAAGATTTTCTTTTGTGCGAAACATTTTTTCGAAAATGTTGATGTGGCTCAACAATTTTAATTAAATACCACATCTTTAAATAATTTACATGACAAATGACATATATATCTTGAATTCACTGAGAATGGCATATGAAAGTCTCTCCATTCTCAATGACATTTGCGTAACTGGAAAGGAACAGCGGGGATTTGGGGTTGGGAAGAAAAGCCAGAACAAATTTCCCTATAGATATGTTCACTATGACAGAATGAATTAAGTGAAATATTATGGGAGCAGAATAAATTCTGATGAATATAACGACGCATATTATTTATACTTTACTTTTTAAGCTAAATAAACGATGGATATAATGTAATCCGCAACTTAGTTAATAGGATTCACAAACACTTGAAACAATTGACAAAAGCTCCTGTGTTTACAAATAAAAAGAAATAAATGTGTTGGGTGTATTATAAGAAGGGATCTTTTAGGTTTAAAATACAGAATTTTATCATCTCGTACTCAACTTGTTTGCGGCATGCTTTGTTTTGCTTTAAGTACAGTTTGAAGTAAAGAAATATTACAAGGGTATAAGAACTTCCTTTATCTTTTCTTAGTGGTGATTTGAGTCACACCATTGGCCGTAAAATTCACAGGAAATAGTGTTGAAGGTACAGAAGGAAACACAAGAGTGAGTATCTAGGTTTCATTCTGAGTTTCTTAGATAACATCGCCAACTTCCATCTTATATCACAGTGCCCTAGAGGAAACAAACCTTTCCCTCCTCCACAAAGCAAACATACGAGAATATTTCCTCTGCGTGTCCTGGTCGTTTTATGTCCGTTGTATCAATTTTGTTTTATGTCTCCCAAAGGTAATTTTTGCTTCTGAATACTCAAATTAGAACCATCTCTGCCATGTGAGGCCTTCTATCCTGTAGAAGAAAGCACTACTGTCATATGGAAACTCTTTGCTTACTATAAACAGAAATGAGTATACGGGCTGTCCCATTTCATTTCGGATAGCAGCAAACCTTGCATTCTTTGGGGATTTCAATTTTCTATCATCTAAGGTAAACTTTAACTTAATATCTTTTGATATGATAACCAGTTATGATAAACAACTGATTTCAAGGTTTTTTTTTTTTTTCCTTTTTTTTTTTTTTTTTCCCAGGGCTATTCAACACAAAATTCTAAAATAAAATTAGCAATAAACCTAAAATGTTGCAGTTTGTGGTGGTATTTTTTCCTAATTTTTAAACTTAAATTTAATTTAATTACGTGTTTTTTCCCCTAAAACTGTCATTTTAAATAGAGTATAAATTATACCATATCGTTTAGCATTTAATTTCAAAACAGTACTACTTAACATCATCCAGCGAACAGTTGTAAAAAATAAAAAGTAAAACAAAGAACCTCAAATCCTCTAGTTGCGCTGCACCTTACCACGACCGGACCATAAGTCACGTCACAATCCGCAGCTGAACATATTCAAGTACAGCATGATATTAAATATTTATTGTTTCATTATTTCTTCCCAGGTTTAAAACATGGGGTTCCATAGAACTGAAAACTGCAATTATTGTGTAATAAAATAGGTTTAAGCCTGTATAAGTTTAATCTTTATAGGTATTTATGCTTAATAAACGAAGAAAAAAGTTTTAAAAACTGTATAGTTCTTGCTATGTTAATGTTATATGCCATCAACAACAGACATTCAACTTCAAAATGAATCGTAGTTTACCGCAATCCCATATAGCTTCTTGAGTTGCACGACACAAGACTTGTCACATTCGGAAAATAGCGCAAATTTTACTCAATTTAAGTGGAAAACTGTGAAATTTAAGAAGTAATTTTCTCAAAATTGTTTTGTTTTACAGCTACCGACATGCAGAAGTTATTACTAATTTTAAAAAAATGCGAGGTAAATTTTCTAATTTTTGTCCGATTTGAAATGAAATAACCCGTGTGTGTGTGTGTGTGTGTGTGTGTGTGTGTGTGTGTGTGTGTGTGTGTGTGTGTGTGAGAGAGAGAGAGAATGAGCGAGAATGTAAATATGTGAGGGAGAGAGGGGGGAGAGTCGCCTTTTTGCTTTCACTACTATGTAATTACAGTAAGTAGAAGTAAGTATTGTGTACCATCCAAAACTGGTATCGGAATTTGTCTCAAAACACATATTTTGAAGCCTCTAAACCCAAAAGTAATTGTAATGTGGCAAAATATCATGTGATAAATCCCACTCCTGACACCAGTGTGACAAAATGACTACAGTGCTTCTAAAACTGAAGCACAAAAGCACAGTCCACTGTTCATCAATACCTTACAACTCAAAGGTGTTCTGCCTTATCGTACCTTTAAAACATACTTCTCGGTCTTTCAGTTCTTCTCTCTGTGTCCCACAAATTGCTGGCTCCAAAGATCATATTTACTAATACTGCTTCACACAACTTCGACGCGACGGTTATTACCCCAAAACTGTCTCTGATGACACACTCACAGTTGTCTCAACGACGACTGCATACAAACACCTACACACACACACACACACACACACACACACACACACACACACACACACACACACACACACACACACACACACACACACACACACACACTGCTGACAGTTTTCTCGTCCCACCAGCTTATATAGGTGAGGTGATATAGCACGGATTTTTCTCGAAATTCACCTTTTCTCGTACCTCTCACAAACAAGCGGCAGTGCAAAGTCCGCCAAGAGTCTGCAAATGCTTTTATTCTGCCGCACTCATTGTCGTCGGCCATGTATTTATGAGCAGTGGTGTGAGGTAGCTTGACTTTGAGCAACTATTGAAGTGGCCCACCACCGTTACATTATGTGTGTGCGTGTGTGTTAACTTCATATATAAAAAGCAAAGATCCCGATAAGCACCAAAATTAATGCTTAGGTTCTACATTTCAAGGCATATGTTGCTTCCGATACAATTCCCCTACCCAAACCCCACATTACATGGAAAATTTCTCATTATTTTTTATTTTGTGAATAATACCTATCAGAAGAGAGGTATGAACAATATATGAACATACAGTTTGATAATCTCCTTTCATAAAGTAGTTAAGAAAAGCCTTTAAAAGTAATTTTAAATTACCAGGCACGTGGAAAATGAAAGCTAGGATGACCTAAAAACAGGTGGCATGAGAACGGTCACATGGTCTCCATAAAATGAAGAATTATTATCATTCATTTAGTTCTTTCTTGTCCATTAACATTGCGACGCCGACTATTAGAGTTCATAAAAGACGCTCAAGCTTAGAGCTACCTTACACCACTGGGCAGGAGCGGTCAGAACAAGGATGACAATGAGCGCGGCAGAACTAGACTGTGACTAAGCAGCCGGCTTGTTTATGAGAAGTTTCAGAAAAGGTGAAATTCGAGAAAAACCGTCGTGTCGTACGTCATCCTCGCCTATATAGACGAGTCAAAACGGCGAGAGCCAGCTAGTTTCATCATGGAGTCGAGTGTTGAACGAGATAGGTGTTAGCATTTTGTGTGTGTGTGTGTGTGTGTGTGTGTGTGTGTGTGTGTGTGTGTGTGCGCGCGCGTGTGTGTATGCAATCGGTTTGAGCGTGTGTATCGTTATAAGTAGGTGTTTGAAGAAAGAAACGGAGAGAGAGAAGAACTGAAAGACAGAAAGGTGGGTGTCAGGGTTACGAGAGGACTGAACAGCTGTGGGTTGCAAGGACATGAAAAGTTGCAGCTTGTTTCAAAGGTGAAACAGAACTGTGTTTTTATGCTTCATTTTAGAACATGAATAAAGTGGCAGAAAAAGTAGCTGGACTTGCCATTGTCATAATGGTGTCACGAGTGGGATCTGTCACATTGTCATTTGTCACCATGTTTATTGCACAATATAATTTTTGCTGCAGTGACACATCTACTCTGAAATCCCATCGCTTTTGTTTTATTACTACATTACCATGTTATACTTATGCATTATCTTAGTGAGCAGCAAGTAAATAGCTTTTTGTAATTTATCTTCATTATCTATGTTTAAAACGCGATTGTCTGAATAAAGCGGAGTTTCCATCAGATCAACTCTGGATGTATTTTCGCTCCATTATCCTCCCCAGTAATTTATTAACTGGTTGATGTTAATGCCAAAAGGTAGCAGTATCCTGCTATCGTACACCGCACTTTTCTACCTTTCTATTCCTCCAATGAAGGTTTTCCCCACATACAATTTCAGGTGTGCCCTGACCAAATGGAATAATCTAATTGTGAAGGCTAAAATTCAAATGCTTTTGCAAACAATTATTCCTGAGCCTTTTACGGCAACCAAACACCGAGACTAGGCATTCACTATTTCAACCTTAAATCACCTTGAAATATATATATTAATCCTCTACTGCATAGTGTTGCCATTTGGCAACAAATATGTTTAGTCAAAGTTTTAGAATATTTAACGGCTTTTTTGTAATTTGTATATTATTTTAACATTCAAAAATAAAATAATTATACCTGTAGGTCTGTTATATCATAAATGCATTAACTTCCCTTTTATTGTAATGGGAATTAGTTTCTCTACTAGTAATTAGATATTGTATTCCACCCAAAAATTCGATGTCGAGATTTCACCGGAAATATGTTTTGAGGTCCCACGAATAATAAGAAAGCATTTTTAGAAAAAGGTCTCTGTGTCAGTCAGACTTTGGACAGTATAACTCAAAAACGGAAAGTGACACGAAGATTTTGAAGACAATTCCTACACCCTAAATTACCCTTCACATGGAAAATTTTTTCGAAGATTTTGATTCTTTTGAAACTGGCTCTAACGATTTTGATTAAAATGACATACATTCAAGATATTTTTATGACAAATGAAATGCTTATCTTGAATTTTCTGGATATATCCTATATAGTCGTGTTTACTCTGGATGACTTCAATAACTCATAAACTGCAAAATCTTACTGTAGAGAAAACGTTGATCTCGCTAACATACACAATTAATGCCTAAATAAATATTTTTGTAGAGCGAACCATTTCGGAGATATTCCTTGCTATTTGTGTCAATTTTGGAAAACTTAAAACTTTCGTCAAATACGACATCGTTGTTCATTTTATACCTATACGTTAACCGTGCAAAAACAACGGAATCTCAAATCTTTAAAAGATTTGACTGTCGCTAAACGTCCTTGCACCTACAAGGAGATAAGCAATTAATATAATTTCTCCAAGCGTTTATCTCAAGTAACACGAAGAAGATATAGGAATAAGAACTTGTAAGAATGGTTAGTACAAGATAGAGAAAGTCATGTGAATGCAAAGAATCCGATTTTTTTAAACGAACAGCAGAATCTATGCAACTGCAATCAAATGTAACCCAGTGTGCCATCTTTGTGGTTATTTTACGTGGACTATTCCACCCTTTACCACATTAGGCTGCACAGTCATTGGGATTCGAACTCGCGAGGTACAGATTTGAATTGACAGCCAGTCCATGTCTCTCACCTTAACGATCACAGCTGTTTGAATTGCTTCCATTAAGGTGCCTATGGCACGAGTATATAAATCGGTTTAGGTATTAGATCAAGAGTGGCGCATTTAGGAAAACAGTTCATGCAATAGGGGCTGTTCTGCAGTGTATGATTTATACCATTTTTTGCCCATACTACTCTTGCGTAAGTATTTTCCAAATCATTTGCATAAAACTATTTTTCTCGCTGCTTCCTAATTACCACTAAAATATTCCCAAGAAGGGTTTCGATGCTCATGTTTCGTAGGTGTGTATTGATTATTTTATATATTTCCGTTTCTACTACCGATGAAATGACTCCAGTGTAACATGGAACCTCGAGTGGAATGTACCACTACATTCCATGGTTTACTATATTACATGTACCATGGAACACTCGAAGTTGGGAGGTGCCACGTTTATCTCGGAGCCGGATAAACTAACCATGGGCTTTAACGTGGTTTCTCCGGGTCATTAGGAGAATTTTGGAATAGTTCCCCTTCTACCACGGGTTTGTTGTCTATTGCCTGCCCCTGGGAGGTGAATTTTCGAGTCTCCTCTTCCACCCTGAGGTCAAGTTAGAAGCGTAAAGGGTCCACTATGCCTATGCCTATGCCTAGTAGTGCCTATCCCTTAACGCCCGCATTGCAGGAAGCTGTAAAACTGTCCCTCAAACTTCTTTCGCTGCTAATGACATGAATTCAATAGAGAGGGTCCTCTTAATATACTCTCAACGAAAGAATCTGCTAATCAAGTCACTAGCTTGCATTCAGATGTTAAAGATTCTGCTTGTTGAGTTATATTTCAGAACAACCGAAGTAAAAAACATAACATCATCATCCATGGGGCCAATTGACACTCTACAAGGCAATGGGATGAGGAAAGCCATTAAGGCATGGGCGATACTATACGTGCAGTGCTGTGCTTCAGTTATTGGAAGCCCCTCTGTCTGACTGGTGCTTACTTCACACTTTCTCCGGATAAGGTTTTCTTCCGAGGTTTTCCCTTATCCTGAGAAGACGAATGTCAGGTAACTTAAAGCTCTATGGAGCTCCGGCTCATTTGAGCATCATTTCACCAATTTCAATCATTCACCGTACGATATGACATTACGTTGGAGGAAATTAAAAAAAAACATGTTAAACTTTCTACCTTATCTTGGGTAATTTAATATTAGGTCATTATTATTTATGTATGCCAATAAGCTTACTGCTGGTGTTTTCAAGCACATAATCTGTGTGTGGGCAATGTTTGAGAGGTCTGTGGTTCAAATCCCGGCTGTGGCATTGAATTTTTGAGTTCCGATTGTACCCCTAACCGCCCCCCCCCCCAACTTCAGGTGTTTACTTGGCTGCCATTTTGTTCAATTTTCTCTTCATTTTGCCATTATTAGAGGAACGCTTCAATGATTCGTTTACAGATCGTCGTATTCATTATTTAATGCCGTTGACATTCCCTTCTTTGTAATATAGTGAAGTAATTATGTTTAACTTATTAATTAGCACGCTCAAACAACACAGTCACATTCACTGTTCCTGCGCCTGACTACTTCTAAATCCACTTCTAGGTCTTTCAAGACCGATCCCATCGCTTAGTAGGTCGTGCTCTTAAGGAACTACCCGCGAAATGTTTCCTTTAAACAAGAGGTTTCATAGTAAAGCTCAAGAGTGAGGAGGTGTGTGTCAAAGAAACACTTTATGGAGCGCCAGATTTGTGTGTATTTTTATCTATTTTAGTGCATGTAATTCTTTTTTTTTCCTTTTCTTTTTTCTTTTTTTGACATTATTAATACTTCACATTGTTTTGATAAACTTTAAGTAGATACTAATTTGTGACAATCATTTTCTTAAAGTGCACATTCTATTACGTTTTTCCTTGCTCCAGTCTTTAACATCTGAGTCATATCGGCGGCTTTATGAAATTAAATTGTTAATCCTTTCTATTTTTCCTTACCATACTGCTTGCCTATAGTAAGTAAAAGTACTGAATTCCATCCAAAACTTCTACACAGAGGTTTAATGGAAATACATATTTTGAATGCAAATAAAATCACACTCAGAAAAAAAAAGTCCATATATGTGCGTGTGTCTGTCTGTAAACAGCATAACACAAATTTGAAAAGTAGGTTAAATATGAAATTGGTATTTAAGTTCAGCGTCTTCTAAGGTTGCGACGTCAAGATCTTAAACAAAATCTCCCAGCACAAAACACTCTACAAGGAAGCGTTTACCAGATGTTGGATTGACTCTAAAATGCCTCCAAGAATTCTAATTTAAATACGATATATTTAAGATATTTGCTGGACAAATAAAACACATATCTTGAATTTTATGGGAATAGCCTGTGAGATGCTACTTATTACGAATGACTTTTATAGTATTGGTGAACTATAAGAGAGATCTAAATCATACTGCGCGCAAATGTATCTGGTTAATATAACAAATCTGTTTGTGGCATTTGCCATTTTTCAGATATTCTTCCTTACTGTTTCAATTTTCAGAACTTTATACCTTTCTCAACTGAAAATTACTAAACACGTGTTTCTTTCTTTTCGGTTCATAGAAAGTCAATGGGATAGAAAAGCCAACATATACAACATATACCTACGACAAACATACGCTTCAGTTCTCTGCGGAAATAAGCTTAGAGCAATGAAGGTAATTCCGACAAACTGGTAAGCTCCTCTCAAGTATCTTCACGAGGAGGAGACCTTGACTTTGTGCATTTACTACTTCAACTTCAAACATAGGTACCTTTTCACAGGGGACAAACTTTTACCCATCCGTCACGTGCTAGTGTGTTTCCCTGGTGCACCTTCGGCAATCCCTGCAACTGCCGGACTGTCTTGCAGAGGTGTTGGCGGCAATATACAAGCGTTATAAAGATTTTTGAAGTTTTGAGCAACGGTAAACATGAACCTAAGGATTTACAATTTTAGATACCGAGATTTCAAAGGGAACAGAACCACTTTTGGCAGCTTAATTTAGTTGTTCTATCGTGAGGCAGAAATCTCCAGATTACTGATTTAATTGGTTTTTGAGAAAAATGAACTAAGGGTTATGAAATGTTTGCATTTTATATAACAAAAGTTGTCATAAATAAATAATTTATATTTTACTGTTGCTTTAGTATTCTTATTATATTTATTATACAAGTATGTCACGAATCTGGATAAACAAGAACTTCGAGCTTTTGTAAGAATAATTTGCAGAAAATTTATTTGAGAAAATTATGTGAATGCAACATCATATTTATTGTGTATTAAATTTTTAAAATATACCCCTGAAACGAGACCAAACATAGCGATTAATTAAGGTTATGATCAGAGTTGTCGGAGCCAGGAGGGACTGGCACGTGCTCATGAAGAATGCATTTCGAAGGTTTCATCTTTCTCCATCAATTACTGACAACCGCAGAGTTCATTAAGAATGTGTTTCGAAGACTTCGTCCCTCTCCACCAGTTATTACTTATATTATTACCTTAGGGCATCAGTGACTATTCTAATAAACCATTTGCCTTATACATTTCTTTCCTTTCTTTCTTTCTTTCTTTCTTTCAGTCTTCCTTTTTTCAACTTATTTTTAAAATCACTAATACCTATGCATTGTCTAGATTAGAGGTGGGAAAAAGCGAATTAATGAATTCGTGTGATTCGTGAACTTTCGTCGTGAAGCTATGCAATACAACGGTGCACACCCCTTCCTCACCTGAGCGATTTCACTAGAGCACCGTCTACCTCATTTGAAACAAGAAACATATTACATGGTTTTCTTCGAGTATTGAACGGCTTTGTTGTGAATATCACGCCACAAACAACGGAAAATTGGTGAGTGGTTTCTGATCTAAATTTGTATATATGTTGTATACATTTTCTATTACTATTTATTATTATTATTATTATTATTATTATTATTATTATTATTATTATTATTATTATTATTATTATTATTATTATTATTATTATTATTATTATTATTATTATTATTATTATTATTATTATTATTATTACTATTATTATTATTATTACTATTATTACTATTACTATTATTATTACTATTACTATTATTATTACTATTACTATTATTATTACTATTACTATTACTATTATTATTACTATTACTATTATTATTATTACTATTATTATTATTACTATTATTATTATTATTATTATTATTATTACTATTATTATTATTACTATTATTATTATTATTATTATTATTATTATTATTATTATTATTATTATTATTTCTTTGTTATGATTAGAGATTTAGAGCATGCCAAAATTCTAGAAGACTTACAATCTGATAACAAATGTACCATGCCATGTGACAAATCTCCTTACCACAAATCGAATTATGAAATACTTATTTCAAATGTATAAAATCACTTGGTATTGTACCAGAGGATAAACTAATTAATCATATTCCCATACTTGAAGTGCTAAAAACTGAGTTTACTTCGCATAGATTCAATAATTTCAGGAAAATTCAAAATGAAATTTCAATTCCTGTTAACCCTTTTACTGTAGATGTAGTCAATGTAAGGTTAATTGCAATGTGAACTTCTAGATTCACAAACAAATCTAGTGACCAAAAGCAAGTGCAGAAAGTTAGCACAGACGTACTCAAAGAACTATGTGGGGTAATATATGTCGGCTTTTGAGAGTTTGCTGCTTCTGTTGCATTGTTAGACTAATAATTTGCTTCACATATATCTGTGAAGAGCTTTCTTTTTCCTCTGATAAACATAGGACAATCAAAACTGAGATCTCGCGTTTCAGATAAACACCTCTCGGTAAAACTGCACATTTAGGTACTAAGCCAGAGTGTACCTACATGTGTTGTCATATGTTCGGTTGATGACAATGTGTATAATTCCGATTTCACATAGTAAAAGTAATGCTACCTCTTTCCTGTTTGAAAAAAAAAAAGATTAACTGTATTAATCCACCACTGTCTAGAGTTTAAGAAGTGAAAAACCAGACCTCCAACCAGCAATAATGTTGCGCGGGTTGCGTGCATAGTGGATTCGGAGCAGACACTATACTGCCCACCCCTGGTCTAGATGGTAATCACTGTTTGTAAAAGCTGAAAGTCTTCTTTCTGAATAAAAGTTTTAAATGCAGCTCTTAATTAGCTATGGGTATAAAAAGTAGATTCTGCCTTAGCTCTGTGCTGATTTATTTGGTTGTTCGTTTTAGAAAGTGAAAGTAAGCGGTGAAATGACAAAAGTATGAACACTTGACCAAACGTGAGTACTATTATTTATCTAGGTTGTGGAACTTAGAAACAGCTCTTTCCTTCTTTCCTTCAAATTGATCAGTCAAATTTTTAAACAGGTGTTGCTCTGTAATAGCTCAGAAATTTTCGGTTCTTGTATGACCACAAGACACTTAACAATTGTATAAGATTATACCTTTTTACAAAAGTTCTCCCGAATAAAAAGGATTTTACAAGAGATTCCCAAAAATTCAAGATATGTATTTAATTTGTCGAGTAGATATGCAAATCTGGCACTTTTGTCAAGTTTGTCATGGCCATTTTTCAGAAAATCGAACTTTTCGAAAAAAATGTTCTTGTAAAGGGTAGTTTGGGTTAATATCATTTTTTTTGAAAATCTTCTTGAGTTTCGGAAGTAGTAAAGTGAAATTCTTCGTTTGTTATACATATATTCGCTGTTGTTGTTTTAGTTAGTCTGTTGCGCGTACAGACACACCAGACCATTTTTTTTCTGTATTCAGGAGGCCCTTAAACTCGTACTTTGAGGGAAATATCAATATGAAACTCTCCGGGTGCAATACAGTATATCTTCTACAGTAGATGGCAGATATGTGAACAATGTAAACATACATTAAATATTTCGAAAGTCAATAATATGAGAAATAAGACTGACAAACACTTAGGCTTTAATACATCCTTGTTACTGCTTTATATCTATAAACGTTATAGAAAATAAATATGAACATTTTATTATTAATGACGTCACAAACATATATTTTATCAAAATATTGTGATCCATTAACACCAAATACTTCCATGTTAAGTGAAAGATGGAGTGAAGGGTCTTAGTTTAAGTATTCGAGTTGCATTGGAAGGTTGGAAGGTTGTAGGCTTTTCTTATTTGGGTTATTGTGTCAACAGACACGCAAGTTATTAACGTAAAAGTGTCTCAATATCTAACTTTTTATTGGTGTATTACTTCCTCTACCCACCATAGATAAATTACAGAGCAGGCAACAGTGTAAGGGGTATTGCAGAGGCCTAAAGAAAAACAAAACAAGACAGCAAATGAAGTAAAGAAGTAACAAAAAGGAAAGAGAAGCACAGAAGGGGGCAGAAACAAGTGTAGAATATAACAATAACTGACATCTGGTGGTAGCATGTGTCAATAGGAGGAGAAATAGCTAGAGAAAGAGAAGGGATTGCTGGTCAAACATAAGGTGCTTGGCTGAACAAACCAACCAACATAAGTCTCACTTCACCTTTACAAACAGAGCAAACATTTCTCGTGAAAAGGCAACGGCCAGTGAACAAATAATGCTTCAATTTCCTGTTGCTGTTATAAAGCTTATTTGCACAACATTTTTTCGCGCTTTATAGGTTACAGCGATAAAGACAAACTTTCTGTTTATTATACCAGGTGCTGATTTCTCAGAAGTTAAAAAGTGGAAAGTATTAGAAGTATAATTTTAGAAATGGAAGTGTGATTCCAATGAGAAATAATCAAAGAAAAACTAGTTGAAAAGAAATAAAGGAATAGTTGTGTTATTGATCAAAACACTGAAGTGTTATTTACTGAATAAAGAATCGATTTGGAAACCTTTAAAATAGATAGCTATAATATTGCGATAAAATCAATGTTTTTCCTTCTTTAATTTTGATAAACAGAAGAAATCTTGTCCATTGCTCAAAAATTAGATATCCTGAGTTTAACATGCTTTGAAGTCTCCTGCTCTTAAAACAATGTTTTGTAACGGGTTGATCCTATGCGTGAGTGTGGACCTTAGGGAATGGGGAGCGTAAAAAATAATAATTTAATCTATAGATATATTTATATAGCTATCTAATCACAGACCTAATAATGTAACTGAAACTGATGTAATTTGTATAGAAGAACAAGAGATTAAGCTAACTGTAATCAGCGGTAGTAGGAGAGAAGGAAATAATAGTTTAAGCATAAAGTAGAGTATTCTAAAAAAGTAAAAGTTAGGTGAGGAAAGAAAGTGCAAGTGATAAAGAGATAAGAACAAGGTAAATAAACGAGGTGTAGGAAATTATTAGTAAATGATCATGAAACACAAGGAAAAAATGGGGGAAAGGAAATAAATTTTAGAATAGAATGGGTAATTTAAATTAATAATGAATTAAGCAAAATGCAAACTATAAGGAATGTACTGCAAACAAGTAAAGAGGAAAAACAAATTTGAAGGTTAATTAACAGTAGTCAAAGAATAAACAGCACACTCAAAAACTATATGTATAGAATTTCAGAGGGCTGTCCATTGATAGAGGGGTTAGGGTCTAAGTTCATGGGCAGCACAGGATGTATCTCGAATGTGTTCAGTAGTTCTAGACAGTAAAATGCCTGCAGTGCGAAAATAAAAATATTCACGTATTGCTGAACTTGTATAAAAATTTGGGAGTGAATATTTTTTGCAAATGGGGACAGCATTTAATGTAAGTTATGCAACAACTTTAGCCACAACGTTTCAACGTCGAGTTTACCTAACCTCCTCTGTACAGTGGCCGTGTGACAGACTGACCCTACCCCTTCCTATAGTCCTAACTCCGCAACCTTTCGCTCCCTATATGAAGTTTCGCTTCCTAGTGAGTGGAGAATTTCACGTGATTCTAAAGTTAAAACTTTTTGTTCTTAAATAACATAGTAATTTACACACAGAGGAATAAATACAGTAACTGGTTAAAAAGATCAAGCAAGTATCTACAGTGAGATGTCGGAGTAGATCATCACAGTGGATGATGAATTTATTTCCCTGTAGTTAGTACCATTTTGAAGTAACCTTCTGGCAGAACTCCAATCTGGGAAATATGGTTTCAATCCTTAAAATATTCACTGGAAATTATTTTCTTAGGAGCACATTGATAACAAATAGTGCTGCAGAGCTGTACCAACTATGAGGCCCTAATATCTCAAGCTCATACCTTCTTGTTCGATTTTCTAAAGAATGCTATACATGTTTACTACGATCCGTGAAAAGCTTCGGAAGACAGGGCCTGAGATTTCGATTGCAAACGAAAAAATCACAATCGCAGTGTGAATTGTATCAATGGATATGCTGGAGTCTGCACAAAAACTTTGTACTTAAGAAGGCTTTATAAGTTACAGACAATAAATAGGAGTATTTCTCGAAATACTCTTTTTGTAGTGTTTCCAAACGGTTCACCCGTATCTTTGCTAAACAAGGTATCTCAGACAGTAAGCGGTCCAACATGTTTATTATATACAGCTCGTTATAACTTCCTCGTTAAAAGTTCACGTGGTATTTGCAACTTTATCTTTAGTTTTACCTATCGGGTTGGTTTGCCTGAGGCAGTTGCTGTACCAGCGAATCTTAGGATTTGTAGATATATAAAACAACCTGAAAATAATATGAATAATAATGAAGTGTTATAACATTTATTATTATTACTATTATTATTATTACTATTATTATTACTATTATTATTACTATTATTATTACTATTATTATTACTATTATTATTACTATTATTATTACTATTATTATTATTACTATTATTATTATTACTATTATTATTATTACTATTATTATTACTATTATTATTACTATTATTATTAATATTATTAATATTATTATTATTATTATTACTATTATTATTACTATTATTATTACTATTAGTATTACTATTAGTATTACTATTATTATTACTATTATTATTATTATTATTATTATTATTATTATTATTATTATTATTATTATTATTACTAATTTAATTGATTGTACAATTGAACTACACTTAGGTATAATATTTATTGCATGCTAGATTAATACGACAAGCAATTTTTACTTTCTCTAGTACTCTACGTATATATAGTATTGTATTCGACTCAAAAATTCGATGTCAAGATTTGACCGGAACTACATTTTTTGGGGCCTCTTTAATAAACAAAAAAAGCAGTTTTAGAAAAAGATACGTGTGTATAAGGCTGTGTGTGTATTTGTGTGTGTATGTGTGTATGCGCGCGCGCGTGTGTATTTGTTTGTGTGTGTGCGCACACGTGTATCTGTGAATGAGAAGTTGGTTAAGAATCGAAGTTGGTATTTAAGTTTAATATCTTTTAAGGAAGCGACAGGAAGATTTTCAAGAAAATTCCTGTGTCCTAAACTATCCTTTACATGGAAAATTTTCCGAAAATTAATTTTTTCAGAAATAACTCTTAACGATTAAAGTGCCATATCTTTAAGATATTTTTATGGCAAACAAAATGTTCATTTTAAAATAGAATATTTATAATATAATATATCATATGATAAAATATATCACTTGATACCACGTGACGTGACGTGATATATTATACTATAATATAATTATATAATGTAATGCAATGCAATATAATATGATATGATATAATATAGGTCAGTAATTGCATTATAAATCGGATGGGTTGCATTTAAAATTCTCCAGTAATCTTTCCATTAAGTTAATTTATAAAGCACTACGCGCAGTTGCTGGATTCCCTGGGACCAACAACTTCGGCCCGTAGACAAAACTCTGTGGTTGCCGACCTTATTTCCTATTTGTTACTATATTATTACCTATCAAAATTCGATTTCTTTAGTTTCTTCCTTAATATTTTCTAAGCCATTTATTCGTCACAAAACCTGTATAATTTCCTATTTCCAATAATCCTTTCGTATATCTCGTCAAGAAATGGTTGGGTGGTGGAGGGGGGGGGGGGGATTAATGAACCTAAGGTATAGCTGTGGAATATTACTTAAACGTTTTAATGCAAGTCGATTACGTAGTAAGCGGGTAATCATGCTCTAGTGAACATGGCCTGCATTCTGTTGGTCACGGATTCGGTCCATGCTGGATTCATTGGTTTTCTCGGGGGTTCCCCGGGTTGACAGGAGAATGCTGGCTAAGTTCATTACATTTTCCGAATTTTCTGTCCCACCGTTTTTCTTCTCTTCACATATCCCTTCTTCCTTCATCTGGCTGGTCTCTTTGAGGGTAGTAAGTGTCGGCGGGGGTCTTGGTGTTGCATGACAGGGAGAACCGATACTCTCGCGTCAGCTTCATGCTTCGACAGGCGGTCTCCTAGCACCCCTGTGGGATGTCGAAAACCGCGGGTGGGCGGGACGCCTGTTGTGATAGCCACCGCCACCTAATGGTCGAGACCCTGCCTCCGCTCTATCATGACTCCTTTGGTCAACCGCCCTCTATCTCCTCTCACCTATCTAGCTTGTGGGAGTACCGCATGGGCATAGGTGCCAAAGATCTTCAAGGTCGACGTGGCGAATCCCTTCCGCGACAACCTATTGTAGGCATTTATTTTGAATACTTATTTTTAACATTGCCCGATATTTTCCTCGATGTGGCATTATTTTTGTTTTATGGACATATTTAAATTATATTCCTTTCCCAAGAAATACATTTTGTGCCTAGATCATTGGAGGCTCTGCTTATTGTCCTCTATTATTGCGACGTCATCCGCATAAAGAATAACACTTAAGGTTTTGCTTCTATTGAATTGTGCTCCTCCACTCACCACTTCTCTGGAATTTTAACAATGTCGTACACGTATAAGTGGGAATGTGTTACTTTTTGATTCACCTTTTTGTCCTTTGTTTTAGCGTGCACAATTGATAAACTATTGACAATCGGCAGACGGTAGCCGGACTACTTCACCCACATGCCGGGCCGACGAGAAGAAAAGGCCCAAGGTCGATGTTCGCCACACCGCTCACGTGAGTGAACACATGATTATCAACAATAGAAGCGGCTAATAAAAAGAGTTTCCTCTGGTGCCTTCGAGAAAGTCGGTGTGTATGTGTAGAAGTGAAGAAAAGTCGGTGTGACGTCATTCCCAGATATAAGGACTCGAGGCAGAACAGAGTGAGTCTAGTTTCAGAGTTAGGGCTACGATCATGAATCGTTCAGTGTGTCAGTGAGTGTGTACCAGCTGTGCGTGTGTGTTGCCGTGAAAGTTACATCGGTGTGTCAAAAGATCAATGAACGTCGAGTGATTGTATCGCTATAGTTTAGTGTATGAGAGACCCTGAAAGGACAGAACGAGGTTACTAGAAGAACAGTTGTGAATTGAGATACCCCGAAAAACTGTAGACTGTGTTAACGACGAGAAGGAAACTGTATTTGTGGTACAAGTTTAGAAGACAATAAACTGATCGAACCAGATATTATCAGTCATGTTCCAAGTCTAAGTTCTATTCCTCAGGAAAACCTGGAAAAAACTTCAGCCTGGGAGGACGGTCAAAGCGGGATTGAAACGCAAACCTCCCGTTCACGAGTCTGTGCTTTAACGACATCGGGTACTCTTGTCGCTGGGTTCACGCCCTACGGCATGCATATGCATTAAGTGTAACCGTCGCTTCTACGATTGATGTGTCAACTCATTCATCATCTCGTAGAACATCTCTCATTAGAAGATGCGTGTACACAAACTGCAATGCATGAACAAAGCATCTTTGTGTAACAATACATCATTCCAAGTTTGTTGAAGCTCGTTAGGCGCATACGTTCCGCTAGTCTCTGTCGACCTCTCCGAAATGAAGACAGTTTTTATCTCACACAATAGCACACCCCAGTCCTGCTCGATACACAGTACCATGAAATATGCAATGCCTTGCTAAATGAAACAGTATATAATTGATGATAAACTGATGCTCAAACTTTGAAACGGCCATTTGCATACCCCAGAGGATCTGAACTCCAGAGACAGCAGTCAATTTTAGGTGCCGTAGCAACCTATCCACGGCATGCAATTATTTCTGTCTCTCACAGCAGGAGGTTTATTATTTAAATAGCTAACTCAAATCAGAGTTTGCATTTGGGGCCACAAGCTAGGATAATTCTATGGTATTATTTCAAGATTTTAGAACGTTTAACTGATAAACAGACAAAAGGATTTGGTTTTCAAGGGCATAAAGGAATGCCAGCTCTTTTGCAACCCTAGAGTGCAACAATGTACAGTAGAATGCATAGAACCGTGCCGATATAATGTGCAGTGGTATATGTTGGTGAGGAAACACTAAGCTACATTTGCGCGCCTAGCACCTACCCCTTATCTGCTTCTAGTTCTTCACTTAGGGTTTGTTTTACTCCCCCATACATCGCTCTTGAGCCTGAAACCGACTTGTGTTCATAGATTCATGTTTTGGTATCAGAATATGCAATGGACCCATGCAGAAATTGGGTCGCCATCATTGTGAAGTGTGCCTTTTAGTGATGTTTCCGTACTTCTCCCCTTTCGTCGCTCAACTAGGACTGTTCTTTGTCCATAAGATAATGCGTGTGTAGCGGGCTTGAATGCATAACAGCAAGAAGCTGGTTTACCAAGGGTCGGAGGGGAACGTAGATAAGGAGTTTCTGCTAATGATAAATAAAGGAACATACTAAAAGAAACCTGAAACATCGGCACATTTATAATATGTTCTCAACTGTACATTTTTAAAAGACCGGAAAGTGTGACATAAGATTTTAGTTGTTAAATTCTAGCTTTTAAACGCTTTTGAACTTCACCTCATAATAGATGGGCACCAAACAAAGGACCTATAATAAGCTGTTAATAAGGAAGGTTGGCAAGTCGGCAGCTTCTTCCGTTCCTGACATTTGAAGTATTAGCAGCATTAGGTATTTTGGGCTAAAAAACCGGAGTAGCCGCATGGACAGAACAGCCCAATGTCCTCATTGTTACGTATGATCAGGTGATGCGTGGCTTTGAGGTGAAGAAAAGTGTTGATCGTGCTGTCACTCCTCGAGGTGGTGTGTACAGTCACTTAACTCCAAGGCTCCTGAATATGTCATAGTAAAGGGATGTCTTATAAAGTTTGGCACGATTAAAGTGAACCATTGGTAAAGCAACAAAGATCCGAGGTGTATGGACAGCATGTTAAAAGGGCACGCCCCCACACATCATGTTAAGTTTCGGCGAAGGAGGTAAAATGCGACGTTGTCACTGCAGATGACTGTTTGGAGGAGTAGCTGTGCATGGTTGAACTTCGCTGGCTGTTTCAACTACAGTGGGACACTATTTTAGAAGATGGGGTCTTCTTGGGAACTGAAAGCTGATTTCCTTGTCGAGCGCAAATATATGGTCTCTGCGTCCAACTACGCTTCACAGTAAAATGGGGCTAGTGTCGTCCCGTGAAATGGATGGAGCAGCATATAGTGAAAGATAAGTACTGTGTAGGGAGGACATTGTGGGGTGGTTTTAAGAAAAATCCATTTCTGTAATGTTACGGTTATTAATTCCATGGTTAATGGGCTTGGTGAAGTAAGCCCGGTAGGAATTAAGTGTAGAGCATTTTGATAGAAAGGTTTTAAAGATTGTATTTTCAAGTTGCTGGTATAAGAAGTTCATACGTGTAGTAAGAATCAAAGTTTACTTGAAAATTTTAAAGTGTTGTAAATCTTTCATAATTAATTACTGATCCATGTAAATGTGTTCATACCAGAATTTCTCATTTTAAGAAGTGGTAAATAATTAAATTGGTGCAGTGCAAGAGAAAACTAACAGGTTAAATATTCAACTCATAGAGTTTAATGCAAAACCAAAAGGGGCAACACGGTGCAGTGAAGTTTGGTGGTATACTTTAAGGGGTTGTAAGTGAGAAACAACAAATCTCACCACTGGTTTGACCTAAATGTGCTTCTGCAGGAAATTCTGATTTAACCGGGGGGAGGGGTGGGATTGGGGAGCAAGGGACCGTTTAAGTTGTGTAATAATAATAATAATAATAATAATAATAATAATAATAATAATAATAATAATAATAATAATAATAATAATAATAATAATAATAATAATAATAATAATAATAATAATAATAATAATAATAATAATAATGATAATAATATCAATAGTGATAAACATAATGATAATCACACCAATAAGAACAAATTAATAAATTTAATATTAATTTTAATACTATAAACAATATAAATAATATAATAATTTAATGTAAAACGATAAACAAAAATAACAATAACTAAAAATAATTTTCAAATACAACAATAACATTAATAAGAAGCAATGAAATGTCAATCAAACATTACGCGCCCTCATGTTTGCATGGATTTTGTTACGGCAATTTACAATCTGTAATCCGTAATGTTAGGCAATAGGGGTATATACAGAAATGAGTTTATTCCATAGAAAAGAAAGTCTTGTAATTAAATTTAAAATATTCTAACACTGTTGTTCTCTATAATCACGCGCTACGCACACACCAGTTGAAGCCTGGTTATTTCTTCTGCCCCTCGTTCTCTTACCACTGACTGGATTTACCCCTGTGATTTCTGCAACTCTTTTAACGCACGAAGGGTTATCTACTTACCCGATGGCCCGCTGGAGTGGACCCCCCCCCCCCCCCCCACACACACACATATATATCATTACTACACTAATCTGACTATTTATATGCCTTCACCATCCACACAGTCCTATGGGCAGGGCATAAGTAGCGTATAACAGAAAGCAATTAACGTAAGCAAAAGGAAATTAAAGGGTAACACGACGCAACATCTACAGGAAAGATTACATCAACGCTATTGTATACAAATTTAGTCTTATTTAACCGAAGTGGTGAAGATGAGAATGGTGTCTCCAGTGGTCGAGCGCCATAAAAGGTGCTTACCTTACACCACTGCGGGGCGAGTAAACGTCGACAATGCAGCGGCCAGAGCAAAGACAACTGTGAATGCACAGAATAAAGTGTTTCCAGATTGTTCGAAAAACTTAATACTCCAACTTGTTCATGAGATATTCGAGAAATATCCGTACTATGTCATTCTCGCCTATATAAGCCAGTGCTTAAGACGGTGAGCTTTTTACAATAGAATTATACGCATGATCACATCATTAGCTATTGGATTAGTTGTGATAGAAATTGGATGCTTTCTTTAACGAAATCTACAGCAGGATTTACCATATATTTTATGGCTTGTTGAACAAAATGTGTCATACTGCCGTTAGATTAGTTCTTCGAATAGTGTAAAATAATCATTCAATATAACTCTTATCTTGGTTCACTGATTACGGCATCATTACAGACAGCTACAAGGACAGGATTTGAGAGTCAATCGCACAAGGTTGGCAAGAACAATTCTTTGGAATAGGCTGAAATTACATCTTTTTACTTTCTCTACTACGTTTAGTAAGTTGGGGATGTATTGTATTCGACCCCAAAACTCGATGTCGAGATTTTACAGAAAATATATGTTGTGAGGCCCCATACACGAAAACAAAATTAGAAGATGGTCCGCGCGCGCGTGTTTGTGTGTGTGAACAGTGTAACTTAAAAACGAAAATTCCCATTTCTATACATACTCGCAAATACAAATGCGAGTGGTGATTCAAGAAGGTTTATTTGAGTGTCCAATAGACAACAGCATATGGATCAGAGACTATAAATAAATTCAGCTATTGCAATATCAACTTATGTAAACCACACTGCCACACGACATGAAACTTAAAAATAATCTGCTCCTCTAATGCGCTCAATCATGTTTTCCACGGTTGTACATTGTACAAACAGTAGAACTGAAACTTAATGATGACCATAAAACTCAATAATATTTTATAAAGTTGCGGCAATCTTAATATACGCGTCACTAATATGAGCAATCACTGAAGTTCACATATGGAAATTCCAGACAGTAAAACGGAAGATTTTAAGATCAATTGGATAATAAAAATTTCGAAATCTAACATAAACTAGCTAAGGAGGAATTAAATAATTTAATCCTTACTGGTAAAAAAATGACACACTATTTAGATAAAATGCAAATAATACAATTCCTACCCTGCACCATCACTCTAAAAGGAGCTGAGCTGGGAAGTCGAAACAATAAGAACCACATGATAATTTTACTCATTTAGAATCGTATAACATATAATCCTTTGTATACAGCACAACGATTAATAAGAGTTGTTGAAGAAACATGAACATAGTTGACCATATATCAGAAGTCCCACGTTTAATTCCCGGTTTGAATGAAGAAATTATTTTAACCCAAATTACTTCCTACCTCCTTTACAGTATGAACTCGCTTGAATATCGTAATAACAGATGGTCTGTCAACTCAAAGTCCCCAAAAGGGTGATGTACAAATGAAAAAGAAAAACTTTAAATAAGGAAAAAATAAAACTTCATTTATGCACAGAAGTGATATATGTAGGTAATGCTGATTTGTACTTTACAAAGTTAAATTCATTTATATTAAATGTATAAATTACATTCTAAGTATAATTTGAGGCTAGTCATTTATTTCCTTTAAGGGCTACTTTATGCTCGGCACCCTAAATCTTTGGCTTTCCGTTAGTTCTTATTCTTTCTTGCTTCTCTGATTCTTATTCCATCTTATTCTCGTACTTCCCATCCACCCTAATGCTCTCCCCCTACGTTTTTTATTCTCCTTCACCATTTTTTGTTGGTCTTCCTGGAAAACCCCATATGATCTTCTTTGAAGTTGACAATAAAAAGAACATCAATATTGATGATGAAGAGGACCGTCCTTGCCTCCATTGTCATCCTCCTTACCGTCATTCCTAATCCAAGAGTTAGGGTGCACAGAAGTGAACTTGGTGGGCACGAAATGGATGCATAGGACTATCAAAAACTGTCAAGAACTTCATCTGTTAAGTGTACACATTTATCATTTAGTTCTCAACACAATTTACATCACTTTCATAATCTGTTAGGGGAGGAAGTGGTAATATGGAACAGGGCTGTAATGTGGAACAAGTAGTATTTGTCCTCTTCCGAAGACTGTTCTTATTTCCATTGTTGGCTTCCCTTTTAGCCGCTAGAAGCAAATAATTTCATTGCCACGTTCTCCATGTTTGTGAGTACAATATTGCATTTCATGAAGCTTGAAACTTTTAGCAAAGTAAGATTCAACATCATTTCTACTGCTTATATTAATATGAATGACTTTTTTTTTCTATTCTAAACTATTGTTTACTCACTGAACTGCAAAGTGGTATATTCAGTAATTTGGCATTAACATTTTCTTTTCATGAACAAATCGCTTGTTTGGAATGACGATTGGTGGTAATATGAAACAAGGTGTTCCATAACACAACCCCTTCCTTTAGTTTATGGTCTTAATATCAAAAAGTCAGGGAAGCTATGGGTCCAGTGCAAAGAATGGGCACATATTTTGTGTATTGGATATGAAGCTGATGATTTTGTTTGTGAATTTTGTTCATGGAAGGTTCAGGAGCGAGTTCTTTTGTTTTTGCTTTTCTTCATATATGATGTGCTCAACTTTAATTGTGACCTTTCTCAGTGCAGTTCTAAGTGTCTGAACATATGAAGGAAAAATTGCAACTAAGGCATTTAAAATAAGCTGTATGTGTTATAGTACATACCAATAGTGTCGTCATTTAAACACGTGTTTCAAATTACAATACCAGTCCCCAAAATCCATATTTTCTCACATGTTTTCACAATTATTAATTCTAGTCCATAACAAATGCTACTGACTACTTTTAAGCTAACAGATGCATTTGAAATTCAAAGTTTTATCAAAAATAAAAAGATGGTCCATATTACCACCTCTTCCCCTATCAGCTTACATCTTTGATTGTAAATTTCACAGTCATTCATCTTTTATTGATCGTTTAGATCAGAATCAATACCGGGTGGAAGTGAGCTTATTACATTCCTCCTAATATGTGCTTCACAGAAGCATTACAAACAAAAATGTCTAATGGCATTTTATTCTTTGATCAGCCAATTTCGAAAACAAAAAAAAAAAAAAAATTTGTTCCGAATTGGATGCGTAATTTCACAAGAATGTACGAAGGTAATAGTTTGTTAGTTGTAAGATGCATAGAGTAACTTACTTCTGACTTATGCTCTCTAGTAAATATGGGACATCACACAGCAATTAATCACTTAAAAGAATTGATAGTTATTTATGATGCAAGAGTTAAAAGAAACATTTTATTTTGTGAGTAGGTGTGATTTCGAAACGAGGCCGCAGGCCGCAGGCCGAGTTGAGGAAACCTACGAATAAAATAAAATCCTTTTAACCCGTGTATCATTCACTATTTTTTAGGCAGCCCAGAATATTTATGGATATATTATAGATTATATATAGATATATGGTATTGTTTTACCTTCTCATGGCCATGATAGGCTGCGATGTTCATTTGCCTTGCGTAGCATCACTGTTGGCAACATGACTTTTACAAAATCATAATATTTTAGATAAGGGAGGCAGTGGAAATAATAAAACGACGAGAATAACCTAACGAAATCTAATTATTTAATATTACACTTTTTTCTAAACTGACTCATATTCAAATTCAAATGACCCGCCGTTTTAAACAAGCTTTGTGTAACTCAGATCCACGGCTTACTGGAATGAGGCGATGCTCATATTCCACATGAAAACAAAGTTAGCATTATCGGCGTGTTAAAAGCTTTTGAGCACTGAGTGGTAGAATTTTATATTTTAACACTGTCGTGAACTGCTAAAAGGCCCAACTGTCTGACTACTAACTGTCTGAAAAGGAATATTACGAACAGCTTTTTCAGACGTGAAGTAACTCGGCAACGTTGCGCTGAGGTTGGTCAGGGAACTGAACCAGCTTCTAGATGTAAACAGGTCGGTCCCATGAAGGGTGGTGTGATGTTTTAGAAGCTAACGATTCTGATTTACCTAAACTCGCACAGTAAACATGGAAGGACACGGCGTGGTACTTGTTTAAGTCCACGAGATACCACGCTGCGGTGTTTCTTTATGTACTGACCTAGTGAGCGTGACGCCCGTACAGTCGGCAGTGTTGCCAGCTTGTTTTCAACAAAACTAAAATATCTCCGTAGGAAATGGTCCGAGACAAAAACGTAACATACGAAAGGTGCTCCAAATACCGATATCTATCACTGATTTAAATTAATTTAATGACTTCCCTCTACCTTGTTTACGTGATCCTATATCATTTATGCGACTTCTTGATGTTAAACTGGATCGTAAGTTCCTCTACCATTTTCCTCTTATTGTATGGCTGCATAAATAAAAATAAAGTTTGTTGAATGTTTTATCGCCAATATGCCACCATTCCTCTATCGTTTGTTTCTACAGTTGGCATGGAGAAGTAGAGGTTCAAAATATGATTATTCACATATATGTACCATTTTTTGTTCGAATTAGTAAGCCACAAAATGCTATTAAATTATTAGATTCCAGCGTGTCTATTGGAATAAATTATTTGTGAATGTACCTTGGTAACGAGCGCGCAAGATTGGCCTGTGTGTAGAGCGGAAGTTTAGCAATGCTGACATGAAACTACCTGGCTGAATACTTCTCGGAAAGCTTGAAAGAATACAAACTTTCGTCTCGTTACTTGCAGTAAGTGATAACAAACACAGAGTGCTGGCCAAATTTCAACATTCACTCGTCGCAGGTGTGAACGTGTGCATAGCGTTGGAAAACACATTAGTAAACAAAACAATTGCCCATCAGTGCTACTCTGTTGCTAAACACTGCAGATAATGTATTAAGTAATATTCAATTATCTCCTTTACCTTCCGCGATAGTTGAATTTGTTATTCAACCTGTTATTCATCATATTTGAATCTACTATGACGCAAAATTTGCGCTCTCATATCCCTACATCCTATGTATTTCTGATATTTCCTTAGTAAACCTCAATTATTATTGGTCTAGAATTCAAAACCATATTTAAATATTGAACCTCAATCTCACTGTATATTTCAGGCTGCCTTTATGAAACAACACTAGTTATTTATTAGGTTATATACTGGGGTATATAATGCGAGTTATACGTATATAAATCTAGTTAAGGAAAATAATTATTCTATGTATTACGTCCTGCCTCCTGGCGTAGTGAGAGTTCCAGCTGAAGCAGACTTTCGACTCAGTGGAACCCAGTATGAGCTCGCGCTCATACAGGTTTATTGTGAATATGAGGAGATACGATTGATAGCGATCTCTGGGTCCCAAAAATTCAAATTTTGGCTAAGAGATGCGCTGTGATGACCACGTATCCTCCCCGTACAAGTTGCATCTCTGCTGTGTGCATTAATGGTTCATGACCCTTGATAATCTGGGTTGTCCTGCCATAGTATTATTTATTATATTGGGTTCCCATTCAAATATTCTTTATTTTCCTTTGCAGAAGATACTGGATGCACGTTTGCTGATTTGGTGAAATCAAAGAGGAGTTTTAACAATCTGGAGGTAGGGGGAGTTAGTGTCATAGGGGATGGGGATAAGATTTTGGTTTATAAAATATACCTAAGGGTTTATATGCACCGGTTTGTTTTGTTTACGTAGTTCTTGCTTTCTCTACTACGTATAATAAAGTAGAGGAAGTATTGTATTCCACCCAAATATTCGATGTCGAGATTTCACCGGAGATATATGTTTTGAAGCCCCCTGAATGAAAAAACATCCCTGTGTGTGTGTGTGTATGTGTGTGTGCGTGCGTGTGTGTGTGTGTGTGTGTATGTGTGTGTGTGTGTGTGTCGGTCAGTCAGTCTGTGGGCAGCATAATTCAAAAACGAAAAGTGCGTTAAAAACCAAAGTTGGCATTTAAGTTTAATCTCTTTCAAGGATGCGAAAAGAAGATTTTGAAGAAAATTCCTCCACCCTAAACTACCCTTTACATGGACATTTTTCGAAAATTTTAATTTGCATGAAAATAGCTCTAACAATTTTGATTGAAATGCCATATTTTTGAGAAATTTTTATGGCAAAGGAAATGTTTATCTTGAATTTTCTGGCTATAGCTCAAGTACTCCCGTTTACTCTGAATGACTTTTGCATAACTGTTACACCGTAAGAGATAAACCCCATCGTACTATACAAAAATGTAGATCTTATTAAAACGCACAATTTACGTCTGAATAAATTTGTTTGTAGAATGAACAATTTCAGAGATATTCCGTGTTATTTGTGTGAGTTTTGGAGAACGTATACTTCTGTCAAATGAGACATCATTATTCATTTTTTATATGTTAACCGTTCAAAGATAAGGAATTTGATGGTTTTGAAAGATTTAAATATCTCTCAAAGTCTACTGTATTCCCATATTCTCCTTGTATCTACAATAAGATAATCAATACGATAATTTATACAATGTTCATCTGCATTAACATAAAATCGATATAGGAATAAAAGTTTGTAAGAATGGTTCGTACAAGAGTCCAGAAAGTCATGTGAGTGCAACACATCAGGTTTTTATTCTTGTTTTCTTTATTCTTATCAGATATTATTAACTTTAGAGATCAGTGTGACAAAAATGTGGATTACGTTGTATCAGAATGTGACCACTTTATGGCGAGGCTACGGACCACACAGGATATATCTGTATGTATGTCTACACCATTCTACTCTTGTGGTGCTAAAACTAAAAGTGTTTATTTTAATTTTATATCATCATCTCTATCTACACATGCAGAATGGGCCAAAACTGATAACTCCGCCTTAACCTTAGAATTGATGTCTATTTTCTCTCTCTGTCTCTCTCTCTCTCACGCTCACTCTCTCTTCAGTTAGAGGCTGGTTAATACCTAAAACCCCTATATACTTAGTCATTTCAGTATTTATTATTATTATTATTATTATTATTATTATTATTATTATTATTATTATTATTATTATTATTATTATTATTATTATTATTATTATTATTATTATTATTATTATTATTATTATTATTATTATTATTATTATTATTATTATTTATGATATGTTGCTTTGAGGTTCTCATTTTAGTGGAAAGAAATGAAATCCCTTTCTTTCTATATTCGATGTTGTGGAGTGAAAACAATATCAGCGAAATATCTGAAAGTCATGGAACGAATGCTTGGAGATAGCAACCGAAGCGAATAAAGGACCCCGTTTTGGATGTCCACTATGAGTTATATCCGCAATACCATTTATGAAAAGTGGTCCTCAAAGTAACATGCAATAACGTAATCATTTCTGGACCGAGAATACTGAAACATCATGCAAGGCCGTAATTAGTGTAGAATGTAATAGAAGCAAAAATTATTTTCTTGCGATATTATCTACTGATCCACAAAGAGTTGATATATGTCTTACGAGGATGCACTTAAATTATCTTCAAGGCCTGCAGTATTTTTCGGAGGAACTCAGTTTTAATAAATGAGTTAACTTCCCGAATTATACCAAAGCTGGAACACTTACAAACGCCAATACTTATCCCCTTCATGTCTCCTTTCTCCCCTCAAGCATGGCAAACAGGTCTCGAGAACAGGATTAAGGCAAAGGTCAGCTTTAAGGCGTTAAACATGTTACTACGCTAGAGTCTGGAGCAGCGATGCCAAATGTTTGCGAAAGGGGGGAGGTTGAGTTTACCTCCTTCCACCTCACGCGGACTTTGCCACTCTTTAATCCTTAGCCGTGCTTGTGTGGGAGTGGCGGATTGGTTACATATACGCTGCGTTTGATTTACGAGAACACGTCCAGATCTTACGCGCTAAACATCCGCTCGTTACTCAGTTGTTTGGTACTGCTTACGTTTAAGAAGTCTATCAATATTTGGCGCCAAAGTGCAGACCTACCAAGCGGTCGTAATGTAGACACTTTTAATATAGTTAAATTTGGAGAAACTCTGCTCGCAAATATAGATAGAGCAACTATACCCACTCTTATACACACTATTCTTGCAAATGCTTATTTTTTCTACTTAATTTTAAAGCATTTGCAGAAATTACCTTACTGTAAATTTTCTTGTAGGTGCAAGGGGAATATGGGAACGCAATTGAATTAAAGCGATAGTGACGTTTTATGATCTGGTTGCTATGCGATGCCTTTGAGACTCCCCTCTGTTTGTGAGGCCAAGAGATTGAAAAAACCGAAGAACATATACCAATTTGAGAACATTACATTGGAAAATTCAAAAAAAATAGTAAAGAACATCTCGGAAATGGTTCACTCAAAAGAAAAAGCTATTATTTCACATAAATTGTGTGTTTTAAAGAGATTCGGATTTTTTATTTAGTAACCTTTTGCCTTATTTTTTAATGTTTAACGCCCGCTTTAACTACTATGGCACCGCAGGTGGTGACACTGATGATACATGGAATGAAGATGGAGCACCGGTGGAATGAGATGACGGGGGAAACCGGAGGACATGGAAGAAACCCGCCCCAGCGCCACTTCGATCACCACGAATTCCACATGCGGTTGCCTGGGATCGAACCCAGGCCACAAGCTTTTGTCTATCTCTTACGTTACTATTTATGCAAACATCATCCAGAATGAACAGGTCCTCTGAGGGCATTCCCAGAAAGTTCAAGGAATAACTTAGAAATGGCATGTTTATATGCGTCACTGTTTGTCCCTGGCCTATTTGTCCCTGCGACTGGGATATAGCCGCTCATTACGTAAGCGTCTCCAAAGAGACGGTTAGACATCCCTGATCTGGAGTCCAAAATGAAAAATGTTCGTTAATAAGTCATGAAGGCAAAACCTAAATATACTAAACGAATACTGACTAAAATTGCACCTAGAGGTTCACATCTACTGACTTAGAATTCTGAGCATTATATCATAGATAATTTAATGTGTTTTAGGTCAATGAACTTACTGCAGTATCAGTAATTCACCAAACTCTTGCTTAATTTACTTTTTCTTTATGCACATGCTATTTAATATAATTGAGTATAATCATAGCTGACATTTCTAGAAGGTTGGTTGTTATTCTTATGACGATAGAACAGAAATATTGCGTTCCAAGTTAGCGAGCAACCAGAGGAGTAAATAGTAATTCTGTGATGGAATTAGCATCCCGATGAATAAACAGGAGTCCGACACTCCAGATAATGACGTGGAAGGAAGAAGAGGTTGCGCAGTACACCGCTACGCATAAACAAAATAAAAGTGAAGTGATCATGCCAATTGAACTAAGTCACAATAGTTACTTCGTTTGTATTATTTACACAAGACATCATTATATTCATAGATTACTGTGAAAGTAACGTTTCATTACAGAAGCTAACCCTTCAGCGTTATAAATTGCATGCTCCATATTTTAACAGAAATTAAAACTCTGTTAATTAATGAGCTTAAACGTTAATTTTGTTACAAATGAAAATAACAGAAAAATATGCTTTAGTTGCCTCCTTAGTTAGTGTTAATTACATTTTACAAACTTATATTCACTAATGCGATTAATTAGATATAATTAATCATTATTAGAGCCCGGAACCGCGTGCAGTCACATGCGATACAGATTAGTTGAACACGGAGAATGAATGACGGAACCAATACCGCGCAGCCGTCGTATATAGACGCGCATCAGTAAACGCTTGCACTGTGTACATGCGAGAGTAGAAACAATAGAATCCATGTGCACTAAACTTGCGGCTCACTGCACAGTCCCCCGCCCTCTAATTATTATCACTATGTAGTATTATTATCATCATCGTCATCATTATCGTTGCTGTTCTTGTTGACATAACGTCGCTATGGTCTCCCGGTATCAACAACGCTACAGCTGGAGGAGAAAAGAGGGATGTTGCAAATGTCACCAAGGTTTGAGAATATAAAGGAAAAAATCAAAGTACTTCATAATATATACATCAGAATGTGATATAAAATAATGAAATTCATGTTCTCAAGATGGAGGAAAAAATTCAGGTTTTATTTATTCCACGGGGTAATGTTAAGCATTCTATTTTTCAAAATGTTTGCTTAATTACAACGGCTAGAATTTAAATAGAAAATCCAGCTTGTAAATTAGTATTATGAAGTATGCCTAAGAAAATAACTAGTGTTGAAAGTTAACATAAGGTTTTAAGTTCTGTATCAAAGCATACTTCTATTCCAAGGGTAGTGGCGAAAGTCCAGAAGTTTTGGTTTAGAATAATCACAGGAAAAGCTATCAACATTCTGAACAAACAAGTAAGATTAAAAGAAAAATTTCTGAACCTCTCCCTACATTAGCATTCTCCTACATTCTCCTGGCTGGAGAATGGGAACTTTTCATTAGTCAGCAATATTCGCCATTCTCCTTATGGTTCGGAAGAATGAGTGAGAATGTAAATGTTTTTGTGTGTGTGTCTGAGAGAGAGAGAGAGAGAGAGAGAGAGACCCAGTGTGTGTGTGTGTGTGTGTGTGTGTGTGTGTGTGTGTGTGTGTGTGTGTGTGTTTAATGTTTCTAGAGAAAACCGAACGTAAACAAACCGTAAGTTGCATAAATGTTAAACGAGTGAAGATCACTCCCGAAGAGCAATCGTTCCCAATAAGAGAGAAAAAGGGGGAGAGAGAGACAGAATTCTATGGTACTCACTTATAGTAAGTAGAGTAGGTACTCTACTCTGCCCAAAGTTGATACCGCGATTTTGCCGAAAATGCACTTCTTGAGACCCAAGTTCAAATCTCGGTTACTGCTCTGTGGATCCCGAACTTATGTCAGCATCATCATAATCATTTTATTTATTTGATATGACCCAACAGGTTAAGGGAGATTACATTTAAAGGAAAAAGAAAAAGATGTCGATAAATCCAATCTAGTTTTGGAGCCCAAAACTTTCCAAAGACGCAATACGAAAATTTTTAATAAAATTGTCCCACCCCAAACTGCCCTTTACATGAATTTTTTTCAAAATGCGTTATTTTCTCAAACATGGTTGACTAAAACACACATACTTAAGAGAGTTTAATGTCACAGAAAATGCATACCTTGAATTTTCTGAAAATAGCCTGAGAAGACATATTCATTAGAAATGAATTTTGAAAAGAAAATGTCTAATCTCAAAAGAAATACAAAACTGTACAGCAGAAAAAATGTGCAGCTCCCCAACGCAGACAGTTTATTTAAAACAACTTTCTAGTTGTCTGAGCTCTTTTCGTGCGGTTAGTTTCAATCCTGCAATACGTCCGTCACTTTTTTGAAAGTAATGTCGTTATTCAGTTGCTTTTCTCATGAGATAGTATGCAACTTTAAGAAAAGCGCAGAAGCTCCTTTTAACATTGACTTCGGATTCGGTCAGAGGAATATTCGTTTACTCTCTATCGAGTTGCCCCAAAATAAAATTCCATACTCCATTATAGAGTTAAACTATACATAGTAAACCAATCTAAGCGTGTCTATGGAACTAACATTTGGCAATGCTCGGGTAGCATAACAGGCAGAACTGAGTTTGGGTAAGATATGCTTAGGTAATCTGAGCTTTGCATTCTAAATATTGGTCTACTTGAAGGCCCAGAAATTGTATATCGTCCATTGTCGTCGTTAATCCCTACTTCAATCGGAGTGTGATTTTCAGCGAATTATACATTTAACAACTTAATTTAAGTTTTTACTAGTGACCAGTGCACTAGTGTCATCGGCGAACAGTATGATACTTGCTATATCCTTTATATAAAGTGTTAGGTTGTTTATATAGGTCAGAAATAATAGAGGGCCTAATGCTGAACCTTGGGGTACTCCATGTGTTAGCGTTTTTCAATTTGATGTTTGTTTTTCATAACCAAAATCACTGTTTACTTCAACGCCCTGTTTTCTTTCATTTAAATATGATATGAATCAACTTAAATTTTCGGTTTTAAATCCATAGGATTTGAGTTTTGCTAAAAGAATATAATGATTCACACATTCAAAAGCCTTTGCCAGGTCACAGAAGATACCATTTATGTGCTTTTATTGTTTAGGGGATTTCATGTGTAAGTTTAAAAGTTACATTATTTGTTGAAATTCCCTTTCTGAACCCAAACTGGTCCTTCACTGGTATCTAGTTCTATTGTAGGTGCTTATACAGTCTGCTGAATATATATTATGTATTCAATATTATATTATAGTATGTTTAAAAAGAGATTTAACGATTGAGTATTTCATCCTGACAGTAAAAATTTAGTGACTCATTGCACAAATAACTAAGGGGAGTACTAATTTTGGATGAGCATGCTTTTAAGACTTTTATTGTCATTTCGTCATAATCAGAAGAATTCTTTGCTTTAAAGGAGTTAATCATTTTATTTATTTCCGCAGATGTTGTCACACTAGCTTTAAATTCAGGTAATATTTCTGTGAAACTTGATCTTAGAAATTCTAGTGCTGCTTCTTTACTTCCATAGTTAACACTTAAATTATAGTTACATCCAAAATGAATTTGTTAAAGATCTCCGCAACTTCCTGGGGTTTGTTAATTTCAAAGCTCTCTTTAACTTGAGTTTCAGTTCCCTTTCTTCTATCGTTTTATTTCTAAAAGAAATTGTGTAATGGAGTTGATTTCTCTAAAGGTTTATAGATGAACTAGACTGAATTATAGGGTTGCATTTCTCCAAAGAGCACGCGCAGTATACGTTCAACTTTCTTGATAACTTGATTTTGATTACTAATAAATCGGTGCAAAGAGGTGTCTTGGGATCTGCCAGTGTTATGAATAACAATTTACTGGAAGCCAAGGAGTATATGCACACGGAGAAATTGCGAGAGCTTTTTGCAATTTTAAACAGCAAAGCATTCCTGAAACATACAGTTCGCTAGTGTAAAGGCTCCGTCGGGAGGGAGCGTTACCGAGTCGAGCTGATGACGTCATACTAGAGGTTGCTATGCAAAACAGTTATGCTGGGCAGCGGAGGTCAGAAGTTCACTGGATCATCAAAATAGAAGTTACTACGCTGAAAACACCCGAAAATATTCCGCTCACTTCCTCCCTAGATTTTAATCGTGAACACTGTGCATTAAAATGGCAATTAGCACAGTTTGAGGTTACCGCGGTTTAGGCTGCGATCAACCGCAACATTCGTGAAGCCCTTTTCAATTTTAATGACCAAAGTGGAAGTTTTGTAAATATTTAATGTACCAACAAATTATACATCCAGATAAAGGTTATAAACCTGGCAATTAATCTTTTCCTGCAAACAAACATATCAATTAATGTCAGTTTTGCTCTAATTTGTAGGTTTTGATCATTAAAATGAATGCATATACTGTAAGCAAAAGCAACTCTGTGGAATGGCCTTGTTTTTCATAATCCCCGAAATTAAATATGGATTTTCTTTCTTTCTATCATCAATATACTCCTAGGTACAAGAAGTGTTGAAAAACAACATAAAATAAAATCTTCTAGAATGAGTAAAAATCACCCTAAGGGAAATCATAATAATATCATTAAACCATTCAACAAAAAGATGTAATTTATACTAAATCTGATAAAGGAAATGCAATTGTAATATTGGCTGATTATATTAGCAGAGTAAAACTTTTACTTTAAAATGAGGATTGCATGAACATTAATAATGACCCATTAAAATCAAGCAATTCAAGTTTTAATAAAGATCTTAATGAAGTGAAAACAATACCTAATAAAGAAAAACATATTGTAAAAGTCAGTAATACAGTTCAACCCAGATTGTATGGAGTTCTCAAAATTCACAAACTAGGAAATAAAATGAGACCCATTATAAATTGTACAAATTCATCTGCTTACAATATAGCTAAATGGTTGATTAAAAATTCGTACTTATGATGAATTTGTAAGTTCAAGTATTAAACATTCTTTTGAATTGGTAGAAAAGATTAGCAATATAGAATTCTTTGATAATGATAAACGTGTTTTTTTTTGCTTTATTTCCTAGGATTCCTAGAGAAAAGATTTTGATGTTTACGAAAACTGATTATGCTCTGTAGAATTAAACGAAAAATTAATAGACGATTTTGTGCTCACCAATCTTTGTTTGGATCAACATTGTTTCAGTTTTAATGGTACTGTCTTTCAACAAAGCTCTGGGCTGGCAATGGGTGGCCCACTTTTGCGATTTCTAGCTAATCTTCTCCACGTGCATTTTTGAAATGCAAATCACTGTAGCATTCCGTTTAATTTTTAAAAACATGGTACACATATGTGGATGACAATTGTGCTATTGTGCTTGAGAAACATATAAATGATGCTTTAACACTTTTAAATTTACAAGGTAAAGACATAATCATGGCTGCCTCCCGTTCCTAGATTTAAGGATAATAAAACATAACAACAAATTGAATTTTGGCGCTTATGGAAAATCTACCCATACTGATAATTACAACAAAAACAACAAAAAATTAGAGGTTTCAATCCTTTTTCACACAATATTTCTGTTTTAATTGTTTAATGTATAGGTTAATAAATATGCCCCTTAATAAAGAAGAGTTAATCCAGAATATAAACCATTATTAACTCTGCGGTAATTAATGGTTGTGATGCAGATATTATACATAAAAATAGAGAAATTTAAATTTCAAAAGGCTGTTAAACAAATTTCCACCCTGAAGAAAATAAAATATGATTGTAATATTAAAAATTTTACTTAACATCCTTGGGCTAATAAACATTTTAACAATGTCTAAGAAACATGAAATAACTTCGATTCCTCCAAATAAATATTATATAAACATGTTATACATTTTTCTAAAAAGGATGTAATTCCAAATTATAAAAAATTCATACTTCAACAGCTTGCAACAAATACTAAGATAAGTGAAGCTGTTCGTCTCTAAATCATTGTTGTATTTAAAATAACATTACAGATTATGGGAGTTAAATGGGAGAAAAAAAACGGCGACACAATGTAAGAAGAGGGAAATGTTCTCCTGGTAGTATCCATTCCTTACTTCATCAATGTCAGCTTGCACTACTCTCGCAACCACTTAGCTGTAGATTGTAGTGGAAGTACACCCACAAATTAGATTTTCAGATTTTACTGCTAAAACACGCTTTGAGCAGGTTTCAAGCTAGAAAATAAAACAACATCGCAAAAATTAACAAATCAAAATTAACATTTATGCAAACTATAACATGTTGCTGCATGTCGAACACTTTATAAATATACTACCAATGAGGGCTTTAAAACTCAAAGGTGTATACTGAATTGAAGCCAACAGCAATCTGCTACATAATTTTTTTTTTTAAAAATCAACTTTTATACATGTAGATCCGCACTTTCCGTATCAGTACCTCGGCATTCTTTTATCTCTTCTTTTTTTTTTTCTAAAATCGTGTTTTTTTCGTAGATGGTACTTAGATATAATACGTTGCATTTATATTTCAACCGTAGAAAATTTGATGAATTTTGTGTTGAAGGGCGAGTAGAGAAGGATATATGTATTATATATAAGAAAAGAATAGAGTAAACCATTGTGTAGTAAAATGGACACCATAAAAAGCTTCTCCATGAGAAACTGCATATACGTGCTGAATTTCACGGTGATCGTTCCAGTAGTTTTGGTTACATAGAGAGAAACATCCACCTATATATGATATGAATTGTTTGTAGAACAGTGAGTAGAGAAAGAGATGTGTACGTGTTACGTTCGAGTGAGTAGAGAAAACAATGTGAATGTAATATGCAGCATTTCTATCTCAAATATACATAAAATTGTATGACTTACTAGTAGAAGCGGGAATAAAAAAGTTTTTTTTTTTTTTGTTTTTTTTTTTTGGTGTAAAATCACGTTTTTGAGGAAAATTGCTGATAGAAGAGTGAGTAGAGAAAGAGATGTGAATGCGTTACCTAAAAGTGGATAGAGAAAACAGCGTAATGTGATATATACATTTCTATTTAAAACATACACAAAATTATTTGTAGAAAGAGAAATAAAAAAGTAGGTATTTCTGTGTAAAATGGCTCTTTTTGCAGGAAAGACACGTATATAGATAAACTTAAAAAGTAAAACCTGATCTGAATACGAAATTTCATTCAAATCGGTAGAGCCGCCTTCGAGATACTCGAAATATATTTATATACAAGAATTGCTCTTTAAAGGTATTAGATACACACAACCGAAAATACTAGTAAAAGTGAAAACATAGACAAATGTAGTAAACACAAACATACGCACATACGCACGAACGCACGCACACACACATACATATACTATAAGGCTTTTTTTTTTTTATATTCAGGGGTCTGAAAACACGCATTTCCGGTGAAATCCTGATATCGAACTTTTAGGTGGAATGCAATTCTTCCCCGGCTTACTATACATACGATTATGTAGTAGAGAAAGGCATACATCACGAAATAGTCATGTGAATGCAACGCAACATTTTTATGTGTTTGTACTGAGTTGATAGATTCAGGCTGTGTGTGTGGCTAACAATGACAATCAGAGCGGCGGAACCAAAAGGGGGTTTCTCCGGAGCCTTCGAGAAAAATCTGGCGTGTTTGAAGTATTTCGTGAAAGGCTCGTGTAACGTCATCCCCGCTATATAAGGAACCGAGGAAACAGCAGAGAGTTACAGTTGCAGAAACGAGTCGGTCAGTATGTCATTGTGAGTCAGCTGTGCGTTTATGTGTCATGAAAGATACATCGGCCGTCGTGAAGAAGTTCTAACGAGCGTCGAGTGATTGTGCCGTCGGAGTTAGTATATGAAAGACACGGAAAGTGAGGAAAGACACGTAAAAGATTGAGTCGAGTTTACCAGAAGTAAATGGTTGTGAGATGTGATATCACGAAAGGTTGTAGATTGTGTTAACGACAGGAAGAAAGCTGTGTATTTGTGCGAAAGTTCAGAACACAATAAAGTGATAGAAAAGTAACCGGACTAGATTTTATCATTTTGTCACAATATGTACTCCAAAGAGGGATAAATCCATTCGCTGATTAAATATTGCCACGAAGCTTTTTAAATGGCGTTTTAATCCGTTAAATGCATGCATAATGAAGCTAACTAATGGCACGTTAAAAGTGATAACGTGGCCAAAGTACAAAACAACTTTACAGATGGCGCTGTTTTCCACACATTCTATTATTACTCTACTATTGAGAATAAATAATTCTCTGTGAGCCCAGCTTTCGTTTGCATATATTATCTGCAAAGGTTGGTGTGACAGCCCTAGAATGTTGGTGTAAAATTACGCTTAAAACACTTGACCGGCTTGCCGGTTTATGCAACGGCAAAATCTCCTGGAGTAATAAACAATTCAGCATCATTACGCACTGCACAACACGGGTAAAAACTGGAGGGTACTGAAGCAGGAAGCAAAACAACCCTCGCCACTCGGTCGTAAATGAGTGCACTAGCTTGAATATACCAATTTGCCCACCTCACCGTCTTCATGCAGCTTTTGAAGTGAGTTAGTCACAGGTCAAGCCCTAAATTTGTTTTTACGGCGCCTTCAGCATCCTATCCTGAAAGCACTTCTGATTAATCATTGTTAATATTACTAAGAGTAACGTTTTAGATAAATATTCCATTTTAAACATGTACACAGAATCAAGAAATAAATACTGTTTCGTGTTTTAACAACACTACATAGAACTTCATACACGAATAGTGATAATACATATTGCTGCCAAAATCTCTCTTTTCTTTTGTTTGATACTGGAATGAACTCTTAAGCAGTCTTATTTCGGACATTCCTTTTATATGTTTCATCACATTTTTTGATATTTTCCAATTTTGCTATATATTTAGTCTATGTTCGCTTCGTTTCTTACGTCTTCATTTTTTATTTTATCTAACCTACTGCATCCCATTGGTTTCCTTTAAAAGTTCATCTCTGCACTTTGTATTTCGCTTTTCCATTTCCTTCGTTAGAACCCATGTCTCACATCCATAGAGTAGCGTAAGAACTGGCATTGTTTTATAGAACTTCAACCTTGTTTTATTTGTCCACGTTCTATGTGGTTTTCCACATATAATTTGGAATTTTGCAAGCTTTTTGCTTGTACCTCTTTCAGTTCTCATCATATACTTTAGATCACAGTTGACCTCTTTTACTTGTTCTAATGGCTTAATGTCTAAAATTATTTATACCTACGCTGTTTTCCCCATATTGCTGACATATTCAGTTCAAACGGTGGTATGTATATTATATAGTTTATCCTCCGTTTCTTATTATATAATTTCTTGTACATAAATATAGGGTGCTATAGAGTGAGCGGACTTTTATAATGGTAGATTATATAGATATAAGGAATTTAAAAAGTCCCAGAGCAAACTCGTCTATCGTGAAAGGTAAAGGAAATAATTACATGTTATTTAATACATTATATGCATTCTGGTACAGAATAAAACTGAAGAAGCAAATGTTTTGCTTACGAATGCGTATTCTGCTGTCATGCATGCATTCACAGCTAAGAGGAGTGGAAGTGCAAAGCAGGCGAAGGCTTGAAAACTCGTTTCGTCTTCTGTTTGTGTGTTTGTTATCGTGTGCTGTAATTAACGAAGGGAGGGGTAGTATTCCTTCAAGCTTCCCGAGTAATATTTATCTAGACCGTGTTTGTGTCAACATTCCTGGTCTTCCGCTTTGCGCGCTTGTAAGCGTATGCCCACAAATTTACTTCAATAGGCGCATTAGAATCCCATTATTTATCATTATTTTGTGACTGAACGACTAATTTTACCAACAAATGGAAAAGACACAAATAAGTCATCGTGAAAGTGGTGAGATATTAGCAATTCGACCAACTTTATTTTTTGTTTATGCAGCCATGCACTACAGACTTAATGTCAACCAGTCCACTTCATACCCCTGACACTTTGAAACACGTGGCCATTCTATGGCTAACTTAAGTTATTAAAAGTAACGAATTTTCAGAGCTCATAGCTTATTTTACTCGACATTCCACTTTCAGTTTGTTTACCAAGAATGTCAATGAACAGGCTAAATTTTTAAATTAAGATCTATGTAAAATAATCTGCGACAAAATAAATTGATTAATTCGCTGCGTGTGTGTGCATGTGTGAGAGTTGTAAGTTGACTTTGATAAAAGCCTTGGAGGATCGTTAGATACAACGCCATCCCTGAAAGTCCCTTGCTTGGTGATTATGGAAGGTAAACTTAAAACACGTATTGAAATGAAAGGAGAACAAATTCGACTGTTCTGGCACCATGAAAACCGAAGCATACCTACGTGGCTCGGACCAAACTAGTACTGTACCCTTCTGGATCCCGGACTGCTCATTTCAGTTGTGCATCTGGTGGGACCGAAGTAGTAAGCACCCGGCTATTGCTATGCAAGCCATTGTTCGGCAGGGAAAGGGGCTAGAGACCATCTAAACCTAGGTAGGCGTATCAGTATACGTAAACCACACCAGCGGTAGCCTTGTGCCGCGGCGACAACACTTATTTTTCAAGTTAAAATTTAAAATATGTGTGCTATATGCTCGATGTATGACAAATGATGAAATATCAAGCAACATTGGAAATATGCAATTATATACACCACCAGGGTTTATATATGAGCATCGGTATACTGCAAAATTTAATTCCATATCAACAGAAAAAAAAAAAAGAAGAAAGAAAAAGAAAGAAAATAGAAAAATAGCAAAATACACATTTGCATATAAGTCCAAATTCAAGTTACAACTATATTAAGATGCTGCTAAAGGCCAAAATCTGCAAACTCGTTTCGGATTTATCAATTTTATGGTGTACATCTTATGATACTGTTTCAGACTAAAAGAAACGTAAGCAAGGAAGAAATCCCCCAGTGACGAATAAAAGAAATGGCCTAACCAAATATCAGAATATGTGAGCACGGAATACAGAAATAAACTCAAAGTACATTTAAAGGATCCTCAATCGTTAATATAGATGGTACCAGTACCTTTATATTTTATAATATATAGGGTCCTTAGTACATATAGTAACCCGCCCCACTGGGCGAGAGAACGGAAAGTTGCTAGGAAAAATTGTCCTCAGAGGCGCTCTAAAATCCTTACATTAGTGTAGATGCTGGAAATGTTGATCTGGTGAGCTTAGGCAAGTGAGCGAAAATACTTTTAGGAGATACAAGTTGGAGAGCGAAATGTGAATATTATAGAAACATGCATTTGGTAGTAGTTCAGTTTTGTATTGTCACGGTTATAGAAAGGAATTATAAAACTAAGCAGATACATTGAGTAAAAATATATAATTTTTGTATAACTGCAAAGTATAGAAGTTTGTTGCGACACTAAGATATATCATATTAAAATAACGAAGTTCTGCAGTGACTGGAAATACCACTACAGAACATTTTAAATATATTTTACCTCTGTTTGTGACACTGAAGATATCAGCTATAGCTTCTTCATTTGGCTCCATGTTGAGCTCCTTACGTCTTCATTTGTCACGTAACGATGGTCCGAGACGTACTTACCTGTTGGGAACCAAGCTTAGCTTTCTGCAAGAAATACCCTATATACTATCTACTTAGAGTACCAACAAGCTTATGCCGCACTTAAAATATGCGCCCTTCCTTAACTGTGTTCGTTTAACATAACATGCGATCCTACCTCAAACCGTATTCTATCATCTTTGAATAAATGTTAGCTAAAGTCATGCTAGTATTAGGCAAAAAGAATCTTTTATCATCCTTTTTAACATTTCAGCCACTAAATTTGAAAGTTATAGTAGAGTAGTAATAATAATAATAATAGGTGATAGAACAATAATTACATTGCTAACACAAAGTAATATGTCAATATGTTTAAAAATTACCATTTTAGCTTCAACTGATATACATTTTACTACCAGAGCCCCTTAAAGCTTCAACAGGCAACTATTTACCTAAAAGCACACAACCTAATAGTCTGCATTTATTTCCAGTGTCATTTACTGGATTTTGATTTTTTCTAAACTTTTAACCATAAAAATGTTCTATGCGATGTATTGTAACCAATCTTGTTAAACATTGAAGATGAAATTCACAGAGAATGAACTTAAAGTAGCACACACTTCTTGCTATGCTTTTTAATTACTTAAGATATGACATAATTAATTTTATCACTGAGGAAAAGTTGATAGAAAAATTATATTTAGATGTTTGTTGTTTTTTTCTCTGAAACAACAAGAAAAATGAAAGCATTTCTGTGTGCCATTTTTGTATCAAGTAGTGCAGAGTATTTTTAGTTTTTCAAAGTTACGTTTCTGCGTATGCAATACCTAATTATTAGTATAACAAACCTATTTCCCCCATTGAATATATCTGTATGTAATTTACAAAACAATTATTATGATACAGAAGTACATGACAAAAGTTTGAAAACACTTTGGTAAAAACTACAATCTTTATGAATGTCACCTGTTGGTTCCCTTAGACCTAAAAGTTAACAGTTTTGGACCGTTAAACTGATCATTTGTATATTTTAATCTTTCCATGTCAGAA
The DNA here is from genome assembly GCA_030765045.1 of Tenodera sinensis. Lineage (NCBI taxonomy): Eukaryota > Metazoa > Arthropoda > Insecta > Mantodea > Mantidae > Tenodera > Tenodera sinensis. The sequence goes on along the minus strand of CM060965.1, from coordinate 150,546,645 downwards.
AAGAAAGAAGGAAAAAAAGCTTCCTTTTGGAATAACTTTAAAGTACAATGTCCTGTGATATATTCAATCCCGGTACAACAGTAGAAAATGCCTTCGCAACAAGTGAAAGCATTGCTGTAAAATTCAATGCATGTGCTCACAGAAAGAATTCTTATGTTTTTATTCTATTAAGGAAGCAAAGCTGTATTTCTGAATTGATTTTAAACATAGAAAACGTTCTAAGGCTTTCGCGGCCGGTGTCAATACTAAATACAGTAAATTTGGGCTTGTGGGCTGTGTTCACAGTGGCTGTTGAAATCTCCACCAGGGCACTTCGACCTCTCTGCCACTGAAGATGTCTGCTACAGTCGCAGACGAAACGCCTGGGAAGAAGAAGAAGGAGCCCAGTAGACCACGGCACACAAGTCCGGATTATACTGTATCTAGTATACAAATATTTGTTTCATTAGCTGAACGTATTTGCATTTCTCTTAACTCAAACAATAGAAAGTGTATTATTTGTAAAAATGCCATTTTTGACAGTTTAACACATATAAATAGAGTTTGAATGGAAAGGTACTGGTTATGACACGTCCTAACCTTGGATGATACAATAAAGAAGCCAAAAATTGCACATGTCCTTATGGTCCCTAATGTAAAAAATAATTTTATCTCCATTTACGGAGATTTACTGTGTTGTTTTCTCACATTTTTTTCTGGTTTAAATTACTATTGAAATACGAACTTATATTTTGTAAGCATTATTTTTTACCTTCGAAGACAACATAAAAGCAGAAACCAAACCCTGAAACGTCAAACGTTTGTATACGTTTAGACATAGAAATTATTATTTTGTAAGACATGACAACTTGATACATGCAAATTTGCAGTTTTTTAGTGAGAGGTATCGTCAAACTTCATTCAATATTAAAACTGGATCGCTTTAAATGTTTAAAAATACTACTATCAAACGAAAAAAAGCATATTTTATTTACTCCTATAATAATCAGTGGTTTTACTTCGTAGTTACTAGGCAACAAATGCTATTGTGTATATGATCAGAAAACACGATATCAAAACATAAAATATATGTTCAACAAAATGTAAGATACACTTTAATGATAATCATATACATTTTATTTTTCTTGCTAATAATATGCATTAAAACAGAAACTTTCTCTCCTAATCGACAGTTATTGTAATATTGTATTGCTGTATCAGTTCATCTGGACTTAATGTTTTCGAGTTATTACTACGACAATCTATAGGTTGTCTCTTAAAAATTTCTTTAATTTTCAAACATATTGCTATCAATATTACCATTAATCAAAAGATTTGATCTCACCATAGAATATTCGCTCCAAAGACTAAAATTTTCGACTTCTCTTAAGAATACGCTAACAAAGAATCTCCATTTACATCTACTTCATTACCCAAACACCAGTCCTTGAATTTCGTATAAATACACAAATAAACTTTCCTTGACTTTTCTGGGTGTGTATCATTTGTTGCATTTTGGATGCTTTCAAAATTTTTTGTGATGAACCGTAAAAATCACCTTCGTCACTTACTTTTACTTTATATTCACATATTAAGCTGGCATTCAAAATTGCAGAATATAACAATAATACTTGTTAATGTATCGTGCCTTTTCTTTTTCTTTTCCAAAAGTCCACATTTCTATTTCTCTAAACGTATCGTTTCCGCAACAAATAAATCCCATTCAATGCACTAAATGTACAACATATATAAAAATATTCTTGTCACAGATAAAGTATTGTGGACAAGACGTTACAAGATTACAATAAGCAACCCAAGGTCACTAAAGCTCTACTTTTGTAACTAGTACTCTAAATATCTGTTGTATGGTTTAAATCCGCACACATAAATAGCAAGTGATGTGTTAACATAGTAGATATGTGCAGGTCTAAGAGAAATCAAAAAGTGTACTCACACTGTGATGTGGTAGCCGAAGCACTTCCAACCTGTGGGACGCTCGAGAAAGTTGTACACCTGCCCCTGGAATGTAGCCTTGCCCGCCCGGCGATGTTCTTTCATCAAATATCGGGTTTCCCAGTTAGTGCGTTCCTGCAGCAGGGAACGGGGATCCAAACCTGAAACGTGGTCAGGCACAACTGTATCATTCAACATATCCTGTTGACAAGTGCATCCAAAAGGGGATCCATTGCGCTGCTTCGATCAGTACATAAAAGTATCCGTTTATTATAATTTATCTACTCCTTACATGAAAATGTATCGGTGTTGTAAACTACTTCAGTTAAACCGCACCAAAAAGTGCAGGTCCGGTTTATAACATCTGGTTGAATTAAATCGCAGTTGTATTAAGGGCTAAGTAAATGTCATCACTAATTCTCTTCTTATTCTCCCTCAACCAAGCTAAACACTATTGTAGACCTGTTTGCTTATAAAAATATGTTCCATAACGTTTGCAAGCAGTTGTAGCAAAAATGGCTGATATTTGAGGCTGCAATTCAAGTTGACAAGCCCAAGTTAACTAGTTTTAATAGATAATTGGAGTTATTATGTTTACATGCAAAGTTTGTAATTTTAATTTGTGTAATTTAAAAATGGCAATTTAAAAATGTTAAATTTCTATATGTAGAGTGAGAATGGTTGATATAGGCAACTAATTTGTATGAATGTATTTTAGCTCAACTGTCCGAAGCAGAGAGTTCGGAATGCCGAAAACTTGTAACAGAGGCGAAAAAGTCAGCTTTATGATGCTAGCGAGGTGCAGGAACTATGTGTGAATCCAGGAGGGTAAAAGTCTATTGTTCGATTATTTGATAGTCACCGTGACGGGCCAGAGCAGCGATATCCAACATATGCGGACTTTGCCTCTTTTTAACCCCTTTGCATGGCCTTGTGTTGCGTTTGATTTACGCATGCACTTTCATACCTTATGGGATAAAAATGTGTTCATTAGTGATTTATTAGGTACTGCTTACGTTTAAGAAGACTAACAGTCTTTGACATAGCCTTAGATGATCCATGAATTGATCATTGCATAACATATTGCGATACAGACTTTTAATTTGGTTCAATTTGGAGAAATTCTGTTCGCAACCTAAGCAGAGCTATATTCACTCTTATACATACTATTCTTACAATTGCTTATTTCTCTACTACATTTTAATCGACATAAACATTTTCAGAAATTACCTTATTGCGAATATTCTTATAGGTACAAAGAGAATATGGAAGTAGAGTAATCTTTAAGCGATAGTGAAATGTATTCGCATCTACCAACTTAACCTACGGTTCTATATTATGTTCTTTTAAGGGCTAGGTTGCTAGGATTTGCACACCCTCAAACTTAAAAATATATTGATTAATACAAATGTATGACATAACCAAACATTATTGTTTAATTTTACCACCTCATTTGTTGTCCTCTTATTTGTATTTCATACGTTACAATTTCAAAGAATAAAACACTGTAATCAGTCCAACTTTCTCTGTAATGACGAAAAAAGATATGGAGAGTCAGTGAATCTTAATAAACCTTCCGCGAGATAAACAGAGTAGGCCATGCTCAAATTAATCATAGTAATCATGGCGACTAACTTAAATGAGTGTGTTGAATCTAAAATCGAAGAAAATTAGAAAATAGGCTCATTCCTGAAAAATCTAAAGAGAGATACGAAATACGCTATAGGTAATATATGCTAAGTTTAATCATCAAGACACCATGGAAAAACTGATGTTTCAAGGTTAGTTTGTCAAATTGTATTAATATGCCATATTAAATACTAATTATCTCCCAAAAAAATCGTACATAATACACGTGTAAAGTGTTTTTACTAATGCTCGGAACTTTTCCTCGGTCCAGTAAAAATCACTTAGCATTCTTATATCGCAATATACTATTGTTGCTTTAAACATGCAAATGAAATGCTATAACACAGTCTTGCATATTTACCAAAAGTATCAAGAAACTCATGTGCATCATTATAAAGAGTGCCTAACTCTCCAAACATGGCTGAGTGGAAATTCACAGAGCTACCGGCCTTGGTTATTTACGGAATGAATGCCTTTTTTTTAAACAGCGAGGTTCAGAACCTCGTGGTCTATTCTGGTAACCTGTGCATCGACTTGTTAAAAAATGCAGCAAGTCTGAATCAATACTGCTGATTGTGAGTCCGAGGAATCAAAAATATCCGCATTCGTACTAGAACTGCCAGTTTACGCTGAAATTCTAAAAAATTTACAGCCCAGAGATCATGAATGACAGAAGACTACTCGTGTGCCCTGGTTTAAAGGAAAATAACAGCATTGTAAAAGCGAAACTTTCTCTGGTACGGAAATTAACAATACCTATTAATAAATAATTTGAATAAATGAGTACATAAAGACATAAATGAATTAATGGATGAATTAATGAATGAATGAACAGAAAGAAAGGAAGGAAGGAAGGAAGGGAGGAAGGGAGGAAGGGAGGAAGGGAGGAAGGGAGGGAGGGAGGAAGGGAGGGAGGGAGGGAGGAAGGAAGGAAGGAAGGAAGGAAGGAAGGAAGGGGGAGAGAGAGAGAGAGAGAAAGAAAGAAAGAAAGAAAGAAAGAGAGAAAGAAAGAGAGAAAGAAAGAGAGAAAGAAAGATAGAAAGAAAGATAGAAAGAAAGAAAGAAAGAAGGAAGGAAAGAAGGAAAGGTGGAAAGGTGGAAAGGTGGAAAGATTGAAAGATTGAAAGAAGGAAAGAGAAAAAGAAGGAAGCAAGGAGGGAAGTAAGGAAAGACAAAATAAATAAGTAGGTATGTATACAGTAGATATACAAAGAACCTGATGTAAGGGAATAAACAACTACCAATTGAAGTAACTGAACAATTAATTTAAAACTTCTTTGTTTACTTTCTCTGTCATAATAAATACGCTAGGTAAGAGGAAGTATTATATTCCATCCAAAAATTCGATGCCAAAGTTTCATCGGAAGTGCACATTTTGAGATCTTTTGCAGTGTTTCAAGCAAGGGCGTGCATGTGAGAGACCAAAAGAGAGGGCGAGTGTGGAAAGCATAACCCGAAAGTGAAACGTCCAAGACTAAATATTTACATTCAGAATGTTCCAGAGATGATTTGAAGATTTTCAATAAAATCGTCCAACTTCAAACTTTCCGTTTCAAAGATTTTTCGAAGTTCTCTATTTCCCAAAAATATGTCTTATATCTGTTGATTCAATTGCCATCTAAGGTACAAAACTTTCACGTAAATGTAGATCTTCAGCTTTCTGGGGCTAGTCTGCGAAACACTTTTTATTCGAAAGGAACTTTGTATAATTTTGTATAACATCACACACACACACACACACACACACACACACACACACACACACACACACACACACACACACACACACACACACACACACACACACACACACACACACACACACACACACACACACACACACACACACACACACACACACACACACACACACACACACACACACACACACACACACACACACACACACACACACACACACACACACACACACACACACACACACACACACACACACACACACACACACACACACACACACACACACACACACACACACACACACACACACACACACACACACACACACACACACACACACACACACACACACACACACACACACACACACACACACACACACACACACACACACACACACACACACACACACACACACACACACACACACACACACACACACACACACACACACACACACACACACACACACACACACACACACACACACACACACACACACACACACACACACACACACACACACACACACACACACACACACACACACACACACACACACACACACACACACACACACACACACACACACACACACACACACACACACACACACACACACACACACACACACACACACACACACACACACACACACACACACACACACACACACACACACACACACACACACACACACACACACACACACACACACACACACACACACACACACACACACACACACACACACACACACACACACACACACACACACACACACACACACACACACACACACACACACACACACACACACACACACACACACACACACACACACACACACACACACACACACACACACACACACACACACACACACACACACACACACACACACACACACACACACACACACACACACACACACACACACACACACACACACACACACACACACACACACACACACACACACACACACACACACACACACACACACACACACACACACACACACACACACACACACACACACACACACACACACACACACACACACACACACACACACACACACACACACAAGGACTATATAAAAATTTAGATGTATTTTTGGCATGATTAATTTAATTTTTCAATAGAAACTTTACATTTCTGTCTTCATTGTCGATATTCAGAAATTATTTATGGCGATGTCATGGGATTTCTAGGCGAAATATATCAGTAGCGGCCGGTTCTGTTAAGACATGTGACTATCAATTGCGTTTCTCTTGTACCTTCAACGAAATGTGTAATGAACTCATTGCTGCAAATATTCCTCTAAATTAGCACAGAAGATAAGGTTTATCAGAACAGTGTGTAGAAATTGTGCAAAAATAAATGATAGTGGGTAGAAAACACCTTGAGAATATAACGTAAGGTTTTTACTTACAATTTTGGGATGTTTCTTGGAGTGGAAGCCATTTTCGGATTGCCTATAATAATACATAATGCAAGTTTTACTTGCTCTACCACGCAAAAGTAAGATACCGAGAAAATATACATTTGAAAGTCCCTGTGGCCGAAAAGGTCTATGCATATGTGAGTGTGTCCGAAACTCAAAATCGAAGAGTCGGTTAAACACTAAATCTAGTATACAAGTTAAATAATTTCTAAGGATGCGAAACGAAGACCTTAGACCTCCTTTTACATTAAACATTTTTCGGGAATGCTAACATGTTTAAGTTTAGAAAATTTCCTCAAAAATGGCTCTAACAGCCTTTAGTGAAATACCGCATGTTTAACACACTTTTATGCAAATGAGATTCAGATCTTGAACTTTCTAGGACTGTTAATGCTCACTAGTATATTTTGAACACCAGGAGCTATGACGGTAGTAATCTACAGAACTAGGACAAATATCCTTTTGATTGCAACATTTACGTGTTGCATTACCTTCTGGTTCGTCTGTGTGTTTGCCAAGTAGTTCAGTATATTTCCTAATGAAGTTTTTAAACTCAGGATGGTGTAATTGGTAAAATGCATCATCATTTTACACAGTTCTTTAAAGAACTATTGTAGTGGTGAATTTTCTTGTTCCTCTGTCTTCTTACTGCCTGAACATGCAAGGAGTGATTTGCAATTTTTGCGTTAGGCTATTGTTGTAACAATCTTCGCTTCTAAGCTTTCTCCATTCCGATGAAATTATTTGTGCCAAATTCTTCCACTAACGTTTTCAATGTGGCAGCACGTGATGATTCTGATATACTGAAGAGTGCTATGGCTGTCAACTGGATCTGTGTTCAGTACGACGTCACGAGTGCCAGGTAGAGTGGTAGTTGCATTGATTCCGCACGTACATAGTGGATATTTGTCCAGCTCTGGTAATCTGATACATTATGGTACAATTTCAATTTGTCATTAATTATTAAAGTAATTACAAATTATAACAGAAATAAACGTCATTAACTGTTTTTTTCTACTACTAACTCGGACACAGAAATCGCACTGAAACCAAGCTTTTGTATCTCCCTCTTTTTACCGGTATAACGAATTTTGAGGTCCTAACAGTTATTCAAAACCGGGATTATAAAGGCAAATTTATGCATGTAGGTATGTATGTGTGAGTAAGGCTGAGAGGTATTGAGTGGGAGTTAGAGAGAGAGAGAGAGAGAGAGAGGGGGGGGGGGGAGGGATAGATGGCGTTTACATGCTTGTCTATAAAAAGTGCAACTCCAAAATAAATTCTGCCAAATATGAAACTTGTGTGGAAGTCCCGATTAAAAGACAAAGTTTCCCTCAGACATAACAATATTTGCCATTCTTTTATTTTCTCAAAACGGTTCTGAGTTTGTAAAGCCTTGCACTGCTGGGATACTGCTTCACAAATAATATTTGTAAGTATAGTATATATGGGTAACTATCCATGATTGATCTTTATTCTTAATTAATATAAATAAGTCATACAGGATAGAAACTTTTTATGATGGTATTCGGGCATACGTAAATTTCCTTCTTCATCAGAAGCTTATTGTTCTGGCTCAGAGCAGTGGCACGGGTTCTATAACATTATTACCTTCTTCACCGTCACGATTTCCCATGATTTCTTCCTCCTCATGCGGATCGTTTAGCCATTGGTATCACTTATATATATCATTAGATGCTCCAGACAACAACAGACAACAGTGGCGACAGGAACTCAAGTTGCGGTTTTCAGCTTTTTTGTATGAGTAGCCGTGCGGATGACAAGTCATGCATCTGAGGAAATAGTGAATATCACGCGAACAACTTCTAACAATCTAAATGGGTAACACGCACTTACTCAGTCGATCCTCTTGTACCTCCCGGTGTTGAGGTTTTCAAAAGAGCCTTCCAGTACACAAGTCTCTTGCAAGCTTCTTTACTCCATTCATATCCAGTCCTCTTACCTTCAAAATTCCTTCAATCCAATCTTCCCGCCTTGATTAAATAATAAAGCTGAGCTACTGAAAAGTTAATCTTTTTAGCGCAGTGGAACAACGGTGTAACAGGAAATTTAACGGTGGATGACTGTTAGGTATGTTTCACACGAGTACTGAACGGTTTTACTCTTTATGGCGCGTCATATAAAAGGTGATACTTGTAACAAATATCATAAGTAATGCCACGAGTGAATGTCAAATTTTCGATAATTTCTCGAGCGACGAGAGGACGAGAGAATTTATCTAGAGAATTTGAATATCAAGAGTGACATTTATTAAGGCTATTTCACGAATTAAGGAATTATATAACCTATGAATGATGTATTGTAACTACCAACTCTTAAAAGAAACATCACTCATGGACACATACGCCAGCGTCCATTGCCAAAGCCTTCAAGGTTCTCATATTGATGTTCCAATTTGTTAATAGTGGGGTTTAAGGGCCCGTCGACAGCTAGGTCATTTGGGAACTTTTTAAGATGTTGGCAATGTCAGAAGTTGGAGTATCTATTGCCAATTTAGAATTTCGTTCAATGCAAAATTTGCCAAACTGATTTCAAACATAGGATTAAATACATCACCGAAGCAAGAGTTAGCCATATTTGACATTTGAGTAGAGGCTCTATTGCGTCAAATTACGTTGCTCATCTGTTAGCACAATGTAGCTAGATTTACTAACCTGATCGTGACATAAAAAAACAGAGAAGGTCATAATGAAATTCAGAGGAGGTGATAATGAAAGTATGACAATTTTTTTTTTTTTTTTTTTTTTTTCGCGAAGGAAGGCTGTCATTGGTTGAACTTTGAAATTGTTGTATGTATACCGATTGGTTAATTACAATCAACTCACGTATGAGTAGAATAGTCATAGTAATTTGGTCATCTTCACGAAGTTTCAGACCAAGATTGAGGATTTTGAAGATGCCCCTTACACATATACAAACAAAATTATAATAATACTAATATTAATAAAATAATAATAATTAATAATAATAACAACAATAATTGCAATGTATTAATGAGATCCTACACAATGTAGTTCTGGTAACACCTCACCATAGAATTTCTATGTAAAATCCAATAAGTACTCTACCTGAAGTTGATAAGTGATAGAGAAAAATAAATATTCATTATAAAATCAAACTCGAATTGAAGTGACCACGTAAAATATAAACTTCATGGATTGTGTGTTTAGATTAAAAGTTAATTATTCAAGTGCGTAATTAAGCATGAAAATAGGAAGGAAAAAATCTGATGTGTTGCATTCACTCTCTACTTTTGGGCTAACTATTCTTACAAACTCTTATTGCTGTATCTTCTTCAAGTTAGTCGAGATTAGCATTTGTAGGAATTACCTAATTGCCAATTTTCTTGTAGGTACAAGTGGAATATGACAAGATATTACGCTTTGAGTGAGAGTCAAATGTGTAAAAGTTTTGAAATGTCCTTCTCTCTGCACGGCCAAGAGATAAAATGTCTTAGATGTTGCACTCACATGCCTTGAACTAATTGTTCTTATTGATGTGGAATTATTGTTTAGGTTTCTGTATTTCACTCTTTGTAGGCAGGTGATAAGGGATGACTTCCTTCGGCTAGCGTCGGTATATGTATATTACATAGGTAATTAAACAAGAAACTCCACTCTCAATATGCGAGGATTAACGAAAATATGAGAACTTCATTTCTCTTTCACGCCCTGCTTATCGTAATGATCCACACAAAATTCTGTATAATTTGCATTCTTCACTACCGTCACAAGATTTCCTTTATCGTACAATCAATATCACGCTTTTAAAAAGTCAAATTTATTAAACAGTATCTTGTCATGCTGATGAACACAAGTCTCGGCTTTACATACGGTTTCCCTTTTGCACTTCTCATCAGCTCTTATGTCTGGCTTGTTATTCTTTTACTTCTCCCATTTCTGCTTCTTTATTATCCGGACACACGCGTTTTCTTTTATCTCGTAATCAAACTTTTATACGGCTCGGCTTTTAGTGCAGATACTAATAGCTATCTTCCTATATATTTCTAACTTTTATAAGCAAACAAACAGTTCTTATCCATTTCAACTGTGACTTCGCTTGATCCTAGAAACAACCCGAAACGATGTTCAGTTTGTCATAAAGCAACCCTTCAGTCTAGATAAATTTTGGGACACGAATCTTTATGATCTGGCTGGTTCCTCAACCTCATTACATATTCTTATTCCTATGTCTTCTTCATGTTAGTCGAAGTAAACATTTGCAGAAATCACCTTATTTCATATTTTCTTGTAGGTGCAAGGGGAATATCGGTTTGAGTGATAGTCAAATCTTTAAAGGCTGGTCGCTGTATGAATGCTTTGAAATTCCGCTCTCTTTGCACGGCCAAGAGATAAAAAGTGAGAAACAACCTTCCATTTGAGAAAAGTTTAAGTATTGGACAACTCTTACAAGTAACAAGGAGTGCCTCCGAAATGGTACACTCCTTAAAAAATGCATTTAGGCATAACTTGTCTGTTTTAACCAAATCTACGTTTTTTGGTCTATCTCTTAAGGCTATGAAATAGTCATCTAGAGTAAGCAGGACTACATAGCATATATCCAGAAAATTCAAAACATACATTTCATTTGCCATACACATATCTTAAACATATGGCATTTTAATCAAAATCGTTAGAGCCATTTCTGAAAAAATAAACATTTTCGAAAATGAATATGGATGTTCCATTTGACATAACTACACGTTCTCCAAAACTCACACAAATAACCGAAATGGTTCTCTCTATAGAAAATGTATTTGAACTTAACTTGTGTATTTTAGCAAGATATACATTTTTGTACAGTAAGATTTGGTCTATCCCTAATGGTTTACCGGTTATGCAAAGATCATCCAGAGAAAATATGACTACAGGCGCTTTAGCCGGAAAATTCAAGATATACATTTCATTTGTCACAAAAATATCTCAAACATATGACATTTTAATCAAAATCGTTAGAGGCATTTTCAAGATAATGAAAATGTTCGAAAAATTTTCCATGTAAGGGGTAGTTTAGAGTGAAGCAATTTTCTTCAAAATCGTCGTGCCGCATCCTTGAAAGACATTAAACTGAAATACCAACTTTGGTTTTTAACCCTTTTTTTGTTTTTGAGTTATACTCCACAGGCTGCCACACACACACACACACACACACACACACACACACACACACACACACACACACACACACACACACACACACACACACACACACACACGGATCTTTTCCAAATATTATATATTTTTTGAATTCAGAGGGCCTCAAAACATATTGCCGGTGAAATCTCAACATCGAATTATTGGGTGGAATACAACCCTTCCTCTACTACACGTAGTAGAGAAAGTAAAAAGTAGTGACAGAAATGTGGGAAGTGAACTATTAGTAATCAAGAACTAGTTGAAAAACAAATGAAACGTTTCAAAAATATGTAAATAATATATAGTTCGAACTTTTGAAAATAACTGCCATCACATGATTGCATAAAAGCAAGGATTGTACAGTAATGCTAGATATCTATGATTATGTAGAACCTATGCATGTTCTGTAATAAAATGTTATTAAATACAAAAAAAGTATAAACTCCTGCACCAGCTGTTATTATTTATTACGCCGGTTATTACTAAGGCCTTGGAATTTCTATGAGACGCTGTTCTCTGGCACGGTTGTTTTCATACTCACGAAAATTAGATGCTAGGTGACATGCATTTGTTTACTGCTGCATTGTTTTTATACTTGTGGAACACAGATGCTGTGTGAACGTACTCAACCCAATGTAGACCACGAGGCTGTATGCCTCTGTGGTTGAACGTTTCTGAAACATCAATGATAAATTATTTGAAGTCCATGCTGCATTCGTTTTCATATAACGTAAGACAGACGTATCTGTTAGCACTAGTTGGTACTGAGTTCCTTACAGAATCGTTATGGCCTACTCTGTTATGTTGTCAAAATGGGAAAAAGCTTATAGTTGTCAAGGGATGTTAATTTCAATTTAAACATGAAGCAAAGGATGGTTGGTTTGTGACGTAGCTAAAACGACGAGGGCTAGTAAAGTTTATCTTATGGAGTTTCCAATATGGATATACAGTTTTATAAATCCAATTTCCAACATAATCGTGATCCCGATGTTCAACCGTCAGGTTCAGAGCTTTTGGTGACATCAGCTTTATGGGATTGTTTTATTTTCTTCAGAAGATTGGAAGAGCTGATCAAGAGCAAATGTTTTTTGGAACAATATTCTCTGAAAATGGCATTATTCCAGTGCAGGTGAAACACTTAATAGCAGCCCCCAATCTGTGCTTCACAAACAGTGGGCTGAATCTCTGATTTGAGAGGCTCGGGCTTCGGTCTGCTGTGAGGTGGTAGTCATAAAAGTTCAATTTCATTTTTTGGCTTGTGTGACTTTTTTGAAATTTCCCATTATAATCAAAACCCTTCCTGGAATCTTGAAATGATAAATCTTCAAGCCATTCAAGGAAAATCTCTTCATTTATGCAATCTGAATCACTCATAAAAATAACTTTGCATCAAAGGCTCTATAATGGAATGAAACACATACTTCCGTGTAATATTAAAAAACTAAAATCACAACTGTACATACCATTATTTTAGAAAGGCTAGAAATTTGTATGTTAAGTTACTTCCTGAAAGGTTTATACAGATGGGAAAGCATAAATAGTTTTGCACTGTAGCCTGTTCGAAAATATACCGTCTTACCTTACTGTAATTTTCATTGCTCACTTAGCGGAACTTTTTAAACATACCTATAACATTCTAAAATAAGAACAAATTAGAAACTAAAAACTTCACTTATGTTAGTATGTTGATATTCTTTTTCTATTTTTCTGACCCAGGGGTTTCAAGCTATATCCAGCTCATTCTCAAAGTCATATAAACAAAATCGTTGCCAAGCTACAATCTTTTATTTTTGTGGAAAACAATTATTCATATTCAATTTTTTATTTACCAATCTCTGAAAACAAAAATTTATATATACAATCTATAGATGGTAATTCAAAGTTCATGACATGGTTCCTGTTTTTTAAAATAAAATTTTTTTCCCAAACCATTAAATCTATCGGATTACTTAACTGTTTTAATAATTTAACCTCTGAATTAATTTCATGATTAAATGACCAAAAATGATCTGCCACAGCTGATTTATCAGTTTGTTTATATTTAATATTTCTAAAATGTTCAAAATATAAATATATGGTATAGATATGTGGATGATATTTTTGCTGTTGTCCCTAATAAACAGATAAATGATGCTTTAAAACTTTTAAATTTACAAGATAAAGCTATACAATTCACTTTGGAAACTGAGAATAATGGATTCCTTTCATTTTTGGACTTAAAAATTAAAAGACATAAAAATAAATTGAAATTTGATATTTACAGAAAATCTACTCACACTGATAATTACATAAAATATAAAAGTTTTAATCCTTTTGCACATAAATTTGCTGTTTTTAATAGTTTAATTTATAGATTAATAAATATACCCCTTAATAAAGATGAATTTGACATAGAATATAGACATATTATTAACACTGCAGTAATTAATGGTTTTAATACAGATTTTATACATAAAAGGATAGGGGAATTTAAATATCAAAAAGCTGTCAAAGAAGTTTCAACCCTTAAAAAAATAAAAGATAATTATATTTTTAAAAAGTTTACTTACCATCCATGGGCTAATAAAAAATTTACAAGGATTTTTAAAGAATATGGAATAAATTTGGTCCCTCAAAATAAATTTAATATACAAAATTTACTTAATTTTTCAAAAAAAGATAAAATACCAAATTATAAAAAATCTGGCATTTATCAATTTAGCTGTTCAGATTGTGATAAAGTTTATATTAGTAAAACTAAACGTCATCTAGAAACCAGAATAAAAGAACATTTTAGAAATATTAAATATAAACAAACTGATAAATCAGCTGTGGCAGATCATTTTTGGTCATTTAATCATGAAATTAATTCAGAGGTTAAATTATTAAAACAGTTAAGTAATCCGATAGATTTAATGGTTTGGGAAAAAAATTTTATTTTAAAAAACAGGAACCATGTCATGAACTTTGAATTACCATCTATAGATTGTATATATAAATTTTTGTTTTCAGAGATTGGTAAATAAAAAATTGAATATGAATAATTGTTTTCCACAAAAATAAAAGATTGTAGCTTGGCAACGATTTTGTTTATATGACTTTGAGAATGAGCTGGATATAGCTTGAAACCCCTGGGTCAGAAAAATAGAAAAAGAATATCAACATACTAAGATAAGTGAAGTTTTTAGTTTCTAATTTGTTCTTATTTTAGAATCTTGTTGCTTCACTGTTAATAGCTTCAATTTTTACTTAATACCTATAACATTTCGTATGCTGTAATTTTAATTGTTGACCTACCGAAACATTATTAATCATACATATGGAATTAGAGAATTTGATCAGAACATCTAAAAACAGAAAAGCTCATGGACCAGATGATGTTAATATTGCGCTTCTGAGATATTTGCCGGATAACGTAAAGAGAAGATTTTTAGAAATATTAAACATCTGATGGAATATCTGTAAATTCCCAGAAGAATGGAAAAGAGAAAAAGTATACTCTATTTTTAAAAACGGAAACAGGAATGAATGCCAGAGACATATGCTTGTTAAATACAGGCTATAAAATATTTGCAAAGATAATAACTCGTAGATTAAATACAATAAATGAATACATACTTTTGGAAGAACAAAGTGGATCCCGGAAGGGACGTTCTCGTTCAGACTGTATATTTGTAATAAAACAGATCATCCAGAAAAGAAGAGAGTTTAATCTGCCAACTTATATATTATTTAATTCTGAGAAAGCATTCGACAGATTAATACGGAGGAAACTTTGGGAGATAATGTATCAAATAGGCTATCCAGAGAATCTAATAAGAGTTATTGAGAGCTTATCTTATGCAACGTATATATCAATTAAGACTAGTGATAAACTAATTAACCCTAGCATTGTTTATATTTATATATATCGTTCCTATTTATAAAACAGGGGATCGAACCAAAGCGACAAATTATAGGCCAGTTAGCTTGACATCAGTAGTAAGTAAACAAGTCGAGCATCTTATAGGGCAATACTTAAGACAAGAATGGGATAATTCACACTGGCTCTTTGAAGGACAACATGGGTTTCGGAATGGACACTCTTGTGAGAGCCAACTAGTAGCTATTTGTCAGGATGTAGCTGATGCACTCGATGCAGGCGGTAAAGTGCATGCAATAGTTATTGACTTTACTAAAGCGTTTGACCTTGTACCTCATGGGCCACTTATAGAAAAACTGTGCAATATGCAAATAGACAACAGAGTGATTATTTGGATTCGGGAATTCTTGAGCGGACGAACCCAAAGAGTGCGGGTGGGAAATAGACTATCGTCCCCTACCGAAGTAACCTCAGGTGTCCCCCAGGGTAGCGTGATCGGGCCGTTGCTTTTCTTAGCATATGCAAATGATTTATGGAAAGGGATAACATCACAAATTCGGCTATTTGCGGATGATTGTATAATCTATAGAAATATCAAGACCGAAGGTGACGTTAATAACTTACAAGAAGATTTAAACAAAATTCAACTCTGGGCGCAATCCAATCAAATGGAGATAAATCCATGTAAATGTAAAACAATTATATTTTCCAGGACAAGAACAGAAGAAAATGTGATGTATAAATTAGATAACAAGAGAATACCCAGGGTAAGTAGCACTAGATATCTAGGTGTAATAATAAATGAAAGATTGGAATGGGGGGAACATGTAAACTCGGTCACTGGAAAAGCCTGCAAAGCATTACACTTTGTAATGAGAATATTAAAACGCAGCAATGGGAAATCGCGAAATTTAGCTTACACATCCTTAG
This sequence comes from Tenodera sinensis, assembly GCA_030765045.1. Classification (NCBI taxonomy): domain Eukaryota; kingdom Metazoa; phylum Arthropoda; class Insecta; order Mantodea; family Mantidae; genus Tenodera; species Tenodera sinensis. Next base: position 150,530,006 of record CM060965.1, on the reverse strand, counting down.
TCCGACCAATATTAGAATATAGCGCAGCATGCTGGGATCCATATCGGGTTGGTCAAAAACAAGCACTCGAGAGAGTTCAAAAACGAGCAGCTAAATTTGTTAATAGAGGAAAGCGATTTGAAAACCCTACAGGCACTGCTACCTCCTGGGAATCATTGGAGAAACGTAGAAAACGGGCAAGGCTATGTGCAATCTTTAGAGCATATAAGGGGGAACCTGCATGGAAAGATATAACAAAGCGGTTGTTGACACCATCATATAGGGGAAGAAATGATCACTCTAAAAAAATAAGAAACAGGGAACAGAAAACTGATATAGGTAAATTTTCCTTTACCAATAGAACAATTAATGACTGGAACAATTTGACTGCAGAGTTACTGGAGACTTTGCCTCCAAATGTAAATAATTTCAAAGAGAGGTTAAAAAGAAATCCTGTATAGTTACCATAGTGCATGAAAGGATTGTATATATGTTGTAAGGAATTGTATATTATATTGTAAGGAGTTGTATATTATATTATAAAGAATTGTATATCATATTGTAAAGAATTGTATATCATATTGTAAAGAATTGTATATCATATTGTAAAGAATTGTATATTATATTGACAGCGCTGCCACCGGGCCATGCTCTAAGCAGTGAAATAAAGTATCTATCTATCTATCTATATATTGACGAAGTCATTAGACAATGGCAAGAAAAACTAAATGTAAATTCTCAAATAAATGACAAGGCTTTAAACACAATATTGTATGCAGACGACCAAGTAATATTTAGTAAAACAGAAGACGAATTACAAATGGTAGTGCACAAATTAAATGATGTAGCTAGTAGTTATAATATGAGCATTTCAGAGAAGAAAACAAAAGTGATTGCGTTCCAAGGGACAAACCACTTAAGATGTAAGATAGTAATCAATAAAAGATAATAGAACAAGTAAATAATTTTAATTATTTAGGATTTAATATATCCTACTGTCAATGGAGCGGCATTAATATAAAATTAAATAGGTTTTATAGTATGTGTGGAACAATAAGATCACTGAGAAATAAAACATTAAGGACAACTCGATTTTATAAAACAATGGCAGTTCCCATGTGGACATATGCATGTGATAATTGGACACCTGTTAGATCAGATAGAAGAAAGATAGAGACAGCCGAAATGAAATTCTTACGTTCAGTAGCAGGCTACACACCTTTAGATAAGAAACACAACACGGAAATCAGGAAAGAGTTACAAATATACAATACAAAAGACAGAATAAACCAAACAAGAACAAACTGGCTGGAACATATAGAAAGAATGCCACAACACAGATTACCACGGATGTTACTTCATTACCAACCAAAACGAGGCTCGCGTGAATCTCAGGCTCTGGCCCGGGCCGATCAGCTGATAGCCGGGAACCGGGCATACTAACAAACATGGCTACCAGTGTGGAGTGTTATGGGGCAACACGTGTTAGTTTTGTTTAATTGAAAGTGAATTAGTGGCGGTAAATGTTGTTTCAGTGATTGTGTTTATTTGTAAATATTGTAAATTAATCAAAATTAATTTTTCAGTAGTTTTCTTGTTGTAGTACGAGAATTATAACAGATTTTTTTCGCTGCAATTTTTAACGGTTTCTTTTGAGCAACTGAACAGTTTTTCGCCTGGTTTTCGTAAGTTCTACTTGTTATAGTTGAACTATTAAACTAAAATGATTATTTTCATTTATAGTGTGTAATTTTAAGTGATTTAAGAAATGGTTAATTCTTCAGTTAAATTATTCAAGAATCCATAACCTATATTGTAACATGGTGATACCGGTACTGAAAGGTATGTAATTCTACTTTTGTTTTAGATGTAGAATTGAACAATATGGGTCGAGGTTGTAGTGTGTATCGATGTAAAACTAGTTAGGACAGTTTATATATAATGAAACACATTGAAAGGACAAATCTACACCCAAAAACTGTTGAACTAAAGATGGTATGGGTTGGTTTTTGTTAAACCATTCTGGCAACAGTTAAATGCAATGAATGTTAACAAAACATTTACCAAGTTAATCAATAAATTTAGAAAACAGGAAGTAGCTAGGTCATTTACATTTTTCCCACCTTCATCAAAAAGGGAAAACTATTATACTTGGGTCAAATTTTGTCCCCTGTCTTTATTCACACATGATGGAATTATGTAGGCAACGACACCTAGGTTAATGTGTACCTATATGAACAGGATGACAGAGTCCTGTGTTATCAAAATTTAGCCTGTGTTATCAGAGGCAGCATCCACACCTGCCATCAATAATAATATGCAACCCTAGCCTAACTTTATAACATATCTCAACTCTTTCTCCACTTTTACAAATTCACACAGGTATCACAGCTTAGCCTATTGTTGATAATTGCTATTTATGTGCAAATTTACCAAACCAGCATGGTAAATGTTGATAGACTGAGTTTAATTAGTATTTTGCTTCAATTTCTGGGATGCCTATCTAAAGGACAAATCCAAACCCAAAAGCTTCTTGGTATGGTCACCGTATGGGTTTTGTTAAATCCAAAAACAGTAAACTTTGTAAATATTTATAATTTTAGGTTAATGTTAATTGTAGCCTATAAGCCGGGTCCTTTGTACCGGCACCAGGCCAAACTTTCTCTCAATAAACAAAACTGAAACTGAGAAAACTATATATGCCCCGCTGATAATAAGTTAATATTTTTAGATTCCATCATTAATAAATATTATGTAAGGTAAGTGGATACATTGGTAAGTACTTTATACAAGTGATATTGAAAAATAAGTCTTCCAGTTTCTCCGGGGTAGGCAACATATCAATATTACCATTATTTTGATATGATTGACTAGTTATAATAATATATTGGTTAGTCACAATGGGCCATTAAAAATCAAAATATTGAGGATGGAATATTTCCATTTACATGTATATATTCAGTTTCAATAGAATTAAGTTTGGCAATAACCACGTGCCTCATGTTTAAAATTTGATGATAATAACAGCAGCTATTGAGATAGATAGTTAATCTTTATTATATTGATATGTGATTTATTATTTATGTAACGTATTATAATATTGTGCAGGTATTTTTGTTACGTGTTTTTATTTTCAATAATGACTGACAATTCAATGAATATGACTTCCTTACGCTGTTCCTCCAAACGGGGAAGTCATATTCAGGTTCGGCTTCGGTCGGTTCCCTTCGATCAGCTGTTTCAAAGATGACGCAATCGGGCCGTAGCCTGTATTTCGCGCGAGCCTCGTAACCAAAAGGTAGAAGAAGAGTGGGACGTCCACTTACCAGATGGAGAGATTCCATTTCTTGATATGGAAACAGGTCAAAGGCCTAAATCCATGAGAAGAAGAAGAAGAAGAAGAAGAAGAAGAAGAAGAAGAAGAAGAAGAAGAAGAAGAAGAAGAAGAAGAAGAAGAAGAAGAAGAAGAAGGTCATATGGAATTTCGCATATTCTCATTGTCGATTTAGCGGAAGATTTTTAACCATACCTATCTATTTCGAATGCCCATTCTGCGGTCTGGTAAAACGGGAAGGAAGATGTTAAGCTGGTCCATGGTTTGCAGTGCCAAGTTTACACATTCTCTGTGGCGACATTTATTACCTGAATTGGCTGGAGTTGACCGTCTTTGAAAGAAAGCGCGCGGCAAAAATCTGCTACCGCGGGATGCTCATCATGCATCATCCTGGAAAAACCTGCAAACCAGGTGTTCGGCGGGTGCTTTAGAATCAACATATAATAGCTTTTCTTGTAGTACGTATTGTATACTGCAAGTCCAGTGTTATTTATGTACAATTGATTTTCAAAAGGCTTTCTTTTTACCCAAAAATTCGATATCGAGGTTTCACCGGAAATACCTATATGTTTTGAGACCCCCTGAATCCGAAAATTATTTTCTAGATAATGGCTCTAGCGATTTTGATTAAAATGTCATATGTTTGAGATATTTTTATGACAAATTAAATGTATATTTTGAATTTCCTGGCTATAGCCCCTGGAGTCGTATTTACTCTGGACGACTTTTGCATAACTGGTAAATCATTAGAGATAGATCAAACCATACTATACAAAAAATGTAGATCTTGTTAAAATACACAATTTATATATCAATCAATTTTCTTGTAGGGTGAACCATTTCGGAGGTATTCCTTGCTATGCGTTTGAGTTTGGAAAACTTAAAACCTTCGTGAAATGGAACATTGTTGTTCAGTTTTATATGCTAAGTGTGCAAAGAGAACGGAATCTCAAAGCCTACTGTATTCTAATACTCCCTTTGCATCTACAAGGAAATAAGCAATAAGATAATTTCTACAAATGTTTGTCTTAACTAACACGAAGAAGATATAGGAATAAGAGTTTGTAAGAATGATTAGTACAAGAGTAGAGAAAGTCATGTGAGTGCAACACATCAGATTTTTTTTTTTTCTGGAATTCTCAACAACACCATTCTATTGTAAATATTGAGTTAACAAATACAACATTTAAGCTTTGGTTAACTTACTGAATGCATTGACCACATGTTCCAATTTATGTATGCAGAACAAACAGCCTATTGTGATATGCACTGGCAACAACAGTCAAATGCTCTTCCACTTTCATTCTGCTGGAGCCTTGTATTATGTAAAGGTAATTTATATGTACAGAAAGTTATGGAACTCAACTTTAAACTGAAAAAATGAGAGGAAAGGGAGGAGAGGAGAGAGAGAGAGAGAGAGAGAGAGAGAGAGAGAGAGAGAGAGAGAGAGCGAAAGAGAGAGCGCGTCTACAATGAAATACAGTGAGACGAACTAATTTTGGCCAGGTACTTTAACAGATAGGTGTGTACTGAGCAATGGCTGGTGCACCCAATGATATCTATAAAAGCATCACAAAGAAGCACTTTATAAGTGCACACGTGGAACCCGTTATTTTTTAAGGAACATAAAGACTTTAAAGAGTCTTTTAGGAAGTGCTACAACGTTCAGTGAAGGACATATTGAAATCACACAAGAGAGACCAAAAGGTGCACAAAAGTTTTCCTTTTGGCTTCAGGAAAATAATCCCTTCACAAAAGAGAGACGAGAATTTGTGTATTGTCACAGGATAGGTATCCGAGTTAGTAAATTGTAATCGGGGTTATGGAAAAGATAGAAAGGATAAAATGTACTCAGACCGAGTCAAGAGTATTGAATGTTGGATTAAAAGAAGCAATACTCATTCCTCAACAGCTTTTCAACTGCATTTTATGGATTTGTAATACTCCTATAAACTTAAAATAATAATACCACACGAGTTCTGTTCTAGCTCCAATTTACATTTGATGAAATTTCACTCCATAAACGAACAAAATCTTCATTGATGGAGGCACTGAAAACTGGTTTGCAGAACTATGTTAATCCTCACGTTGCAGTATTTGTACCAGACGGAGCGGTTTTAATATGGACTGTTTCATTTACTGAGGTGGTGCCAATAATTGTCCATATATAGGTATGCAGTGAACGTCGTTGTAGAAAAGCCCAAGAATGCTCTAAGTTGGAGGTTATACAATCCAGTTTAGGCATACAAGCCTTTTTAATGACTCTTCATCCAAATAAAAAGGAAATTGACTTTTCTAAGCAAAGTGGCAATAGCCCATCTAAACTATTCTACAAAATGTTGATCCAGCAATCCAGTGAGATCGTAAGTATATTTTTGTATATGGAATGACCGTAGGCGATACTGCATCATACGTTTACGGTTTACAAAATATAAAAACAAAGTCTGCAGTAACTCAGCAACAGACTGCAATATTTTTACAATAAACGTTATCAAAAACACAATTGCTAATTACTGGAGAAATATTTATTCTTGGACTATATAAAGATATTAAACATGTGAAGTTGAATAAAGCTCCTGGCTTCAATTTATTAGTATGGCACAAAAAACAAATGTTCCATCAAATTAAAAAAATGGAAAAATTACCCCCAGTTATCGGGGCATCTCAACAACACACATCTACTAAGAGTTTATTTGGAATGGTTAGGCAATAGTTTTTCAGTTACTGAAGAGGATGCAACTTGGAGTCGGTAAATTGAAGCAGGAGAGACAAACATTTCTACAGCCAATGACATCTTTCGCGCGAAATAACGTTCTTCATTTGGCATAGTGTTCAGGTAAATCTGATTGTGAAAATCTTTGTGGATGTAGAAAGTCAGCTTTGTTTTGTTCAGCAATGTGCTAACACAAGTCATGGACTATCATCGATACACAATTGATGCCTGCATATAATGTAAATAGTAATTAATAAGTAGCCCACAGATTTGTAAATATGAACTGTGTTATGCATTATTTATTTAAGTAAATGAAAAAGTAAGAAAAGATAGTCCTGGATATTATTATTATTATTATTATTATTATTATTATTATTATTATTATTATTATTATTATTATTATTATTATTATTATTATTATTATTATTATTATTATTATTATTATTATTATTATTATTATTATTATTATTATTATTATTATTATTATTATTATTATTATTATTATTATTATTATTATTATTATTATTATTATTATTATTATTATTATTATTATTATTATTATTATTCAAATTGAGTATTAAACTTCATAGCTAACGGTTATTCCTAGCCCGCAAAACAGTCACTGAAACAGTGATATCGCACGCGCTTATGGTATAGCGCACATCTGGTATATTTATAATTGGCTTTCCAAGTGTTAACTAAGTGGCCGTTATCATTTTGTACACAATTTCGCTCTAGCTCTCCCTAATACCCATAGGGTTGGTTTACCTAGGTCCGTTAGGTTTATATGAAGAAACAGGGTAATCGCCCCCGTAAATAACAATATCATGATAGCATACTAGCACGCTTTGTTATGGCGAACGACATTTTTGTAGTAACTTAAAGTAAATGACTTATTGGAATTCAAGAAGTGAATATTTCCTTTTTAGATTATTTCCTTAGGAGAATTGATGTTTACATTTACTTAGCACATTTTAAAAGTTTTGTGTTCAGTATTCTACTTCAGACATGTATTTGTATAATTAAGTATTTATCATATTGTGATGTAGCTATGAGTCACACGTATTACCTGGCAAAGCCATGAAGCGTATCGGAAAGAATGTGAAACTACCCAGATGTTTACGTGAGCTTATCTCAGAAACACAGTGAGAGGGCGTATGTACATTCTGTTCAGATGCAGACTTCAGGACAGCAACATCTCATATATCGGCAGGCGCGAGAGACCATCTATGTGTTTTATCACTGACTAGACGCCAAGTTCCTGTTATTTCGCTGTTATAATAAACAAGATAAGAAGCGATCCTAGCGCTAGACAGCCAAGATCAATACGCCTCAACACTTTGCAAGGTAGTAGCACATGTAGGCGATGTTTTTCAGTGCCGAGTGGCCGGTTGAAAGGATAAGGTTAGGAGGGACACTCTCCCCGGCCAAAATTCAGAAGCAGTATCGACGGATTAGTGGAAGCTTCTTTCCCCCCTGCCCCTGAGAACATTCTTCAGCTGTCCGAATTTTATATTATAAGCAAGTTTGCGAGAGGGCGTCTGTGTCGAGTGGTTACACTACTCGTCTACCATATAGGGGGCTGAGTTCGATCCCAGGAACCCGCATGTGGTATTCGTGGTGGACGAAATGGTCTGGGCGGGTTTTCTCCGGGTTCTCTGGTCTCCCCTGCCACTCATTCCACCAACAGCTGCGTAATCATCTTTCTATTAATCGATTTCGCCGGTATGTCATATCATATTCTTCCTCACTCTCATACCTGAGCTGCTTGGTGCTTGCCTGACAACCCGTATCCAGGTCTTCACTCTGTCCGGTCCATAGGTTCCTCTGCTTCTCGACAGGTGTCTGACCCTAGGCACTGACTTGCAAGTCCTGGGGGGGGGGGGTGTCACTCTTATATACGGGAAGGGCAATCAGATGAAGAGGTAAGGGTTACGAGCAAACGAGTGAGTGAGTTTCGGTGCGACATACATGTTAGTTATTGCGCGAGTTTTGCGAGTGAGTTTGTGACGACAATGTGACGTACGTCGTATAGTGATCACTGCTGCTGAGAGCGACTAGAGGAACCTTCTGTTCGGCGACCCAACGAGGAAAAGGAACTAAAGAAAAAGCTACTTTGCGCGTGTTGAACTACGCCGCTGCCCGCAACAAAAGTGAAATGACAGTAAAAGTTGAACTACAGTCGTGAGGTCTAACTTGTCAGGTCCAAAAAGAAAGAGGCAGAAATACTCCTCTTTTTGACTCTTTTTACGAGATGGGTATTTGCAAAGTACATGTAACCATGTAGCAGACAGTAGAGGGTTGGAAGGGGGGTGTGTGCTTTGCAAGCATTTAGACAGGACAGTTAGATCACCCTGAATACAAGGACAGAGCCAAATCGGACAAGCTAAATATCAGAATATTAGTGAATTTACAGTGAAAATGAACAGTTGTCATATTGAAAAGCCTAGTAACTCTAGAAATAAATAAAAAAGGAAGAACTAAGTTGATGCAATGTTCTCAGTCTACCTGCAACAATATCTATACAGTCATTAATGTATTCGAAGCTTATTTAAAGTCACAATATATCATTTTCGTATTCTCTCCAAAATAGACAACCGCTTAGATACTCCCAGAAGTACTACACTTATACTGTAGTTATTGAAAACCAAGTTTCTGACTATACAGATTGCTAAATCAGCTTCACTACAAGCAGACTAGAGCCTTAGAACTAAGTAAAAGCATAGAAAAACTTTACATTCTATGTATACAATAAACATGCGCAGAAACGAATCAGTCTAATTGAGAATACTGAATTTGTTACTATAGTTCTGCCAGATAACTACAAAAAGAAAAAAAGCGTCAGATCATAACCGCGTTTATTTATTTTAAAATTGTGCTCATATTATACTATGTCAAAGGAGAGGAAATGTAGGAAAAGTGAAAGCTAGACAAAAATAAAGAAGACAGATGTGCATATAAAATTCATTTATTTACTCAAGAAGCAAATATCCAATCTACAAACTATTCAAAATACAGAATGCAAAAAAAATTCTACTACAGAATAAAGTGTCCTTAAGACGAAGTGTTAACTTAATGCCAATATCTGTGCATTTATGCTACATAAATTTTACATTATCTTGCAACCTTCTATGATTTTTGCAAAATAATCACATATATGCGTTGAGTGCAAATATTATATGGCCCAAACATCATTTATAATGTTTCAGGATGAAAGAGGAAGTAAAATAAACATATGTTTGACCTTTAGCACAGCTTTTCAGACATGCGTACCATTCCAAGGTCCCTGTAGTGTTATTTAAAGTTGGTTTTTGGGCTCACGTTGTTTGAAAATATACGGGATGGGAACAAACGTAGTTGAGAAATATTTAACATGTCCTTCATTTAACTAAATGCAAACGTTATTCTCGTGCTCCAGTTGCTTTCAAATATGTTAAAAATGGTCCAGAGGTTTGTCGCAGTCGATCTAGAAACCTTTATCGCCAATTTGCAAAAGTGTAATCCACCAAAGTATTTTTAAATATAACCCCGCCCCCTCCCTGGCAACCAAGTTCAGAAATAAGGCTTGGTAATGCTAGGGTTATTCTGTATTATAGGATCGCGTTAATATATAGTGCGCTTTTAGCTATAAAATAAAACAAAATAATGTTAAGTGATATAAAATGGGATATAGAAGTGCCTAAAAGGTCAGTTTTCGGAATACTTTGTGACCACCGCTGGCAGCAAAATGTTTGAACAATTTTCAAAATAAATTTATTTTAAAACTGAGTATTATAGCTTATAATGATTATAAAGGCAATATTTAACACTGTTTAATTATTCCTCTTTTACTTTTTTACATGGATCACATTAGATATTATGCCAATCCTTATTACAGAACTTACACTACCAACGGAGGTTAACACTAATGGTAACAAAATGTCTGAGCAGTTTTAAAAACAAATTTATTTTAAAATTGGGTGTTATATCTTGCCATGTGTATAAAGGTAACATTTAACATTGCTTATTATATATATAATATACTGGATGCCGCAATGTTCGGAAATGCATGGTTTGGACGCTTCAGAATGTTCAAGTTTAAGAATGACCGGTTGTGACAATTTGTTAACATTCGATTTGGTATCTTAATACGAAAGGTATGCAACCATTTATCCGTCTGTCTACTGGGATGAACGACCTGGGCATAATAAGATATTTGCGTATTCGCTAAATTCCTCCATAGAGTTCCTGGTGTTCTTCCTACTACGTTGCTTCTGTAGTTTCTGGTACAGTAATATTTTTAACAGCAGTGCGACATGTACCAGTACACAGCTGCGGAAATGGCCGGCATGAGATCCAGCACACTTTGATGTAAATGTGTGGAATCACCTCAACGTCGCACTTCGATCTCAATAGATTGGTAAAGGTGGACCAGTTCCATGACCAGTACAGTCACCAGCTCTGACACCTCTCGACTATTTTCTGTAGGGTTGTATGAAGCGTATGGTGTATGGTGTTCCCACAACGTCAGCGCAGGACCTTATAGCTTGAGTCCACGAAGCAATTGGAAATCCTCAAAGAAAACCGCCGGTATTGGGTCATGTACATGAGGCTCACCACTGCCCATATAGGCTCTGCATTTGACGTAGAACGTACACAGTTTCAAGCCCGTTTGTAATGTAGAAACCTAGACGTTGGGTTTACTGGCGAAATGTGAGCGCACACTCATCTCACACTTCGATGCGCTATATGTCCAAATTGTGTATTCCCGACAGGGGTTCCTATTTGAAAACCGACCAGTTTTCCATCCCGCACAACATACTAAGCGTTATCGGTGTTTTTGGGACACCTATATATGCATATTTACACACACCCACGCGCATGGGTCATTTAATAATAATTAGTAACAGGAATATTTGTGCGTGTCGCTATCAGTCGTTACTCGTATTTATGGTAAATGTAAGTTATGGACTGTTAAATTTAGTGTTCTAAAATGTTCAAATGTTCAATATATGTCAGACGTTGACTGACACACAAGCGAAGAAGCTTCTTAAACTTCACTTAGAAAGGGAATTTCTTTGTTAGAGTGTGAAAATCTGTAAGTAGATAAGGTTGTTTCAAATATGCTCAGCATTCTGGCGGCAAAACTATGTGACCAAAACAACTTTGCTTGGGAGGAATTTACATAAGGAGAAGATAAATCTGTTTTGTTCTGAAAGATATCTCTCGTGTCAATATTTTGCGAGTTCCATTATTTCTAATTCCAATTACATTGGCAATCTTGCAAATATCTACTGAAAATGGTGTAGGTGTTAGAGTGAAGGTTTTACAACAACTTGCAATCAGGTATCAGGACTTTTTTTGTTACTGTTTTACTTGAATCTTGTATATAGCTATTCATATCCGTAATTGTGTGAGTAGTGAAGCAGCTTGGAAAATGTGGGAGTTGATGGTCTTTTACGAACATTCTCTATGATCAATCAACACCCCAATTTCAATGCACATTGCCACAGCAGATCTGTACTACTGCACTATCGTATCCACCACTGTACTGGTTTATGTTTGTAGTGGTCTGTACTGCCCTTTCCTTGGAACTGCTTCTTACGTTATAAAAGCACCAGCTGCCGACCACTGATTTAGGCCCACCTTTACTTTGTGTACATGGCATCGTCAGTATAGAGAAAGTACATGGACTTGCACATTAGGACTCCGCGATCCTTCTGGGCAGTGAAATAGGAGGCAAATTTTCTGAGACATTGTCCCATAGCTGTAGGAACCTACCATTTGAATGATGCCATTCCTATAATGCTTCTGTGAGGCATTTTCCAGTTCTGCTGCTCATCTAATCTCAGTTTTTCCTTACTTTATTACCTCATAAATTAAACTCGCGAATGCTCATTTCTAATTGGCTGCTATGGTTTGAATTTGTTCAAATATTCAAGATAATGTGACGCCGGCCGACGGCAGCGGCAAATATTCGGAGTTGGGCTGCTTCATAGCACTGGCGGTGCGTGTAACAAAGGCGCTCAAGGTCAGGCTGCTTATTGCGACTATTGTGAACACGTGGCAACAATCAGAGCGGCATTGCAAAAAAGGGTTTTCGAGATTATCCGAGAAGTGTCCGGCGGCCGGCATATTTGTAGAAGTTCGAGAAAGGTGGATGTCACGTCATCCTCGCTATATAAGGAGGCAAGGTGACGAGGAGTTAATGAATTACAGACACGACTTAGTCGGTTTTTAGTCATAGCGTATGTGTGTGTGTGTGTGTGTGTGTGTGTGTGGTCACATCGAAAGGAAGATAGCGAAGCAGTTAATGAGGGTTGAGTGATTGTATCGTCAAAATCAGCTGATTGAGACAGAGAAGGTGAAGAAGGACTGAAAGGAGTGACTCTAGATTACGAGAAGAAAACAGTTGTGAGCTGTGGTATCACGGACTGTATACTGTGTTGATGTCAGTAAAAGAGAACTGTGTATTTGTGTCAAAGTTTTGGAGAAGAATAAAGTGAGAAAAAACCATACTTCTGTCGTCTTTGTCACACAGGTGTCACGAGTGGGATTCGGCACATTGTCAAATTGTTACAATAATATTTTTGTCCTCACGTATATAAAGGTTTTGTTGAGTATTTCTAAAGTTTGCATCAAAATCTGCGTAGTGTTGATACGGTGAGCAATCTGTTGGTTACATACATTGAGCTATTTTGAAATAGCGGGAACGATACCTCTTATGCTTTACCTCAAGCCATTATCAAGAGAGGTTAACACTTAATATAAAATATAAAAAGTGCAGCGCTTGTTGCACAGCACAGAGAGACAGCTTTTAACTCGGTTCTGATATATTACAGGGGAAAATGTTTAACAAGTATATAATTATGTTCCATATTTTAATCTGCAAATCAGATTGAAACGTCGATATACATGTTTTTTCATTTGCAAGCACTCTATGAACCATACATTGCGCATTCATTCTTAATATTTTATAATTTAATGGCTTGAATGGTCAATTTGATAGTGCACGTCTTTACCTTTTATCTATTTTTTAAATACTAATGGCGGTAATGCCACATGCTGCCTGTCCTAAAACCTACATTCTTTAATTTTATAGCTTTAGCCAGTTGCTAGTGAACAGAAACGTGAAAGAACAGAATCTAATAGAAAATCAGGTAGTAGGCCTACTTATAATAGTGGTAACTATCCGCACAGGCGTAAAAAAGTTTAAGTTTTCAGCTCTAAGTTCAGTCGCTGATTTTCCACATTCAACGCAAAAGACGCGGTATTGGCAGCACTGCATCCCGCAGATCTGGGCACACACACGTGTCGGACACTGAGTGGAAGAAATACGTACTGCACAAATTGCTGTTGGTACCAATGCACTGCCTACACTATGACCCTGCTCATACGCTTCTTTGTTCCAGTCCATCTTCGGCCAGTCATGGAGCTGGTGATGTCGATTGCATCCTTCTTTTTTCCAGGAGATCTTTTAGCAATTCCTCATGAGCTTTTCCCATGCCACAGGGTTATTCTTCTTTAGATCTTATTATAATATATTTCCTAGATTACATAAGACAATATGGGCAGTGGTTTTCTTTTCTCGGGAGGTTTTCTCAACTCACTCAGACAAATACTGGAAAGAATATTTACCATACATCTCTCAATATTCATTCCCTTTCATTTGACTCATTTAATTCTCCGTATCCGGTCTTTCCAGCTTGAAAACATCTGTAGTGTCGCCGGTAAGGTGTGCTGAGGTGGAGGTTGTCCTCTGGAAATACAGTGCTCGGGTGAGGGGAGGCGCTGCGGTTGGCTAGTCGCCGTCAGAGGGACAGTAGCCAGCCGGACCTGGATGGTGGTGCGCCTTACAGGGCGGCCTGGAACTCGGGCAGAAGAACTGCCTGCATCTGTTAGGAACCCACCGTAGTGGCTCTGCCTGCGATGTGCTCTGGCCGCCTGTAGGGCAGTCTCATTCATCCTTCCCCCGGGGTATCCCATCAGCAGACGTGCTGGAATCCCCTCCGTAACAACACAGACAAACAAACATACATTAGTGTATAAAAGGGCATTGTTGTTGGGAAAGAGATTGCCTGTGGATGTTTTAATGTTGCCGATTGCTCTAATGGCTGCTATAGCTCCGGAAAATTTTCCCTTGGTCACTGCTGAGTATTTGAAGACATTTACATTATTTAATCTTTCCCCTTTGTAGTATATAAAATCTCGGGTTTTAACATAACCTCCATTCCTTAACACTACCTGGGCAGTACTATGCTCATTTAATAATGAAGAGTCTATGTCACTGGCCAATATTGTCAGCAGGTCAAACCTGAGCTACAAATCTTGTACGTTCTTTGATATCACAACCATACCGTCAGTGCGTCTGTGTCTGCGTGTGTGAGTGTCTGTGTGTGTTATTGTGTACATGCACACATTTTTGTCTGACTCTGGTTTCATATAACTTTTATGACATAGGCTGTAGCAATATTGAATAGCAGTGGCCTTCAGAAGCTCTTCCCGATGCACGCCGTTAGTCTCAAGTATGCGTCTTTACAGACCTACATTGCTTTAAATCATCATTCCTTGGTTGGGTTCCAGGATTTCTGTTTTTATTTATGTCAAACAATAATTCTCTTTTCCGATCATATAACTGAATTTTGTAACCAGGATCATTCTATCCAGTAGGTCAATCGCCATTTTACAACACATGAAGACACCAAGGGGCTTTCCTTTCAGGAATCTTAAGACTTCTCCAGTATCCTGTAAAAGGTTTGTTAATGCCTGCATGGTTGATTTGCTCTTTGTGAGTCCAAATTGCTCTTTCGGGATATTTTATTCTTATGTATTTCGCTTAGTTTTTGTGTGTTTATATTCGCAATACATATTTTGAAGATTGTGTATTCCAGGAAATGCCTCTTTATGACTAAATGGTTATATAACCTCTTCCTTTACACATTACTTACTTAGTGGACCGCCTCCGTAATGCCCTCTTTGGGATTACTCCCAGCTGTGGGCATTTGTTGAAGAATCCGGACCACATTTCTGCAACAGGTGCTGCGATTCCACAAAGTGTTTGTTGAAAATAGCATCTGGCCGGCAGCTTTCTTAATCAGTTGCTGCAGCTGCTGCTGTTAATTCATCCAGGAATATTCGCGAGTTTCTGAGTGTCTTTCCTTTTCCCTGATTAAGCTCTTTTGGCTTAGGATCTGCATGAAGTATGTTTCTAATGAGTTCATCTGTATTGCGTTTTTTTCTTTTTGTTTGTTTGTTTTTGTTTTTTTTAATTTTTTGCAGCTTCGTATTTAGCAAACGTTCGAATATTACTTTTAATTAATATTTTAGACTTGAAAGGTACTCATTTTACAAAGTGCCTTTAAAGTATGTGGTTGAATGGTGAAGTTTACAGTAAGGTTTACTTAAGTTTTGTATTCCATAATGTTATATGAAGAGATAGCTTGTTGAAAAATAGTTATTTATACAAGTAACTGAAAATAATTATAACTTATTGAACATAGGTATGTCATAAATTAATTAGGCTAAACTGGTGTGTGAAACTTAATTGAACTTTTTAATGTTTTGGCAATAAATGTTAACCATATTCATAACAATAACTGCATTAGTGCCTCATATATCTCAAGGACTCAAGTGATCTCTTCTTGAAAACCTTAAGCGAAAGGGAAATAAGTTTATGTTATTCAATATGTGTAAAACCATTTTTAACAACGACCGCACATGGCAGCAGAAAATGAACAAATCCCTTCGTTTCACAACTGGACTTAAAATAGTCTGTTATAAAATACATTCACAATCGCCTACCACCTAGGCGGCCCGGGTTCGATCCCAGGGACCCACATGTGGTGATCACCTTTCCAATCATCGATTTCGCCTGCACGTCATATCATCCTCTTCCTCACTCTCATACTAGAAGTTGGGCTCATCCGCTTCCAGGTCTTCACTCTGTCCGGTCCATACGTTCCTGAGCTCCCCGACAGGCGTCTGATCCTAGGCACTGGCTTGTAAGTCCTACATAAGGGGAGGGTAATCAGTTAAAGAAGATGAAGATAAAGTACATTCCACAATTGCTATCATCCAGTTCGGTCAAAAGCTTTCCCTGCTTAATATATTTCCTGATAATACTTAGAATATTTACTGAGTTTTGAAATCAATGTCCACGTATGTTCGTCCTTATCTATGTAAGTCTACTGAGTTATTTCAGCAAGAGTATACCCTTGGGAGGGGGGGGGGGTTTGAATCAGTTTCTAGTTTACCAGTAATTATCATTCTATAATTCAGTGCAAAAATTAATTTAAGTAGGCATCGTTATTACGATGTATATACTTGTAATATACTTCATACCACAATTAATAAATTAATGAGCAAACATCCAATGCTACCTATTATTAGAAACTTGAAAACAAGGAAAGGGAAACCAGACCTCTGTTTTCATCTGCAGTATTCATATTTAAATTGAGGTTTTATTTATGGACGCTCTCTACCCAGTATGTTTCCCAGCGTCCCCTTATATATTGCGCGTGAAATATCACAAGAGGCCTCTTATGAGGCTTGATATTCTTTTAAATGTGATAAATATACAAGGAACAACCGGCTTTATTTCCCTTTCGAAGGAAGTCCTGCTCCAAAAGATCCATCGCCCTCCGCCGGGTTTGAACCCTGAGCTCGGGAACTAGACGCTAGCTTATTAACCAGCGACCATACTAATCCTATTTTGTTGCAGACACGGTCCTTTCACTGAACCAGTAAATTGTTATCTAGTATGTATTGAGTTTTAAAACTGTATGACAACTGCATTGCATGGTGTCTTTTTAGAAAGTGGATGGAGAAGTTTTAACAACCATTTGGGTTTTTGTTCCTTTAGATTCAGGTACATTTGTATTCTGTTTCTTCAGTACAACTCCTGATGCCAAATTCCTTCCTTTTTATATTTACATATTTTTCTTTCTATGTAATCTCATTGCAAAGAAACGGTTAATAATTAATTCCCATCCCTTCTTCTACCAAATTAATTTGGGAATAAACCCTCTTAGTTCTGAGCAATGGCTGCTTCCAGCCACACGCCGTGTTCGAGCCTGTTCAAAAGGCAGTAGATCTTCCTTTCCACGTTTAGAACCGTTTTCCACCGCGATTGTTGATACATTCCAGGAACTACGATGGATAGCGGCCTGTAGATCACAAAAGTCAACGTTGCTAATGGGAAAGCAGAGAAATCGTTTCCCATATTGGCTGGATGTCCATCCACCTCTGGCTTATATATGCGAGTGTGTAGTCGGCAGTTGATAGGGTTTAGTGCCACAAATTTAACTATAACACCTTTTCTTTTCGCTTTAGTAGTCAATATGCAATATATTATTTATCTCCTGTATTCATAGTGTTCCTTGTTTCCGATTAATATTCCCCTACCTAGTTCTTGACTTTGTGTATCAGCACATAAACCTGTATTTCTTAGCTAGAATTGAGAGCTAAATTTAAAAAAGTGTTTTATAAATTACTAAATCAAGTCAAAGACCAATATAGCTGACTGTGGACCACATATAGGAGCTGTTAAGTTACCAGAACTGTTGCGAAGAGCCGGTTCTGCTATGGTAGCTGCGTATCACTACTTCAATAAATGAAAACTTCCCTTTTAGAGGAGCACAATTATAGCACGTTCACAATGTAGCTGTGTTCTCTTTAGAGTTGAGACAGTTAATACATGCATACAATCCTTCTAAATCCTTTTCCTACAGTTTTGTAAGGAAATGTTATGGTCAATATGTATAAAAAGTTTAGTGTATGCTTTTCCGCTTAGTAAATTAAGATCTAGTAGACCATCTATCGGTTATAATTCTATTCTTAGAATACATTGTGATTGCCATGCATAAAACGTAGAAAAACAGCCAGCTTCGTAGGTAATACTAAGAAAAATCATAGTCGCCTTTATTCAGGCCTCCTTGAACGTCCATAATAAAGTAAAATGGCTGCATGTTTTAAAGTTCGGGATAGAAACACATTTATAGAAAGAAAATGGCCTAGAGATTTTTACTTCAAGCAATTATATCGATTCAAGAAACAAGTTTATGAACTCAATTTGTTCCTGCGTCCCTTAGGTCCTGAGACATTTTTATGTATTTTATACACACAAGTTATGTTGTTACTACACTTTTCCAATTGCTGGAGTTAGCCGTCTTCTATAATCTGTCCGCTAAGTTTTAAATTAGAATGAAGAAGGACGTGACGAGAATGACCGAAGAGGAGCGGAAGCCTCCGATTTATAGGAAATCGATTATTTATCGAAAGGTAAACCTATGGCATGGAATTATAAACTTCTTAGCATTCGATTAATGTTTATGCACACGAAATGAAGTTTGTGCTATTCCTTCGAGTTTTTCCTTGGGTAAAAATATATTTTGTTATTTAACGACGCTGTCAATTGCCAGGATCACATGAGCGTCACCTGTGTGCCGGAATTTTGTCCCGCAGACAAATCTCCTGCCAGTAATTCTACTGACATGGAGCTGTCGTTTTAAGCACACTTAAAAACCAAAGATCTGGGCCGGAGTTGAACCCGCGACCTTGGGATCAGTAGACCAGCGTGTAACCAACGGAGTCACCCAGACCGACACGCCTTAGGTGAAGCAAAATATAGCATATTTTATGCATATGGCTGATTTTTTCTCACTCTTGAGGCTGTGATCCACAGTGACAGCCCGACTGATCTACTTTATACTAAAAGATTAATAGTTATAGTATCCAATTTGTGTTTATATGCAAATGTTTTACTTCTATCTTGTGTAACCTAAAAATGGGTGTTCGAAAATGTTCAATTTGTGTAAGTAAAGTAAGAATAATTGTTGGTTTAGGGAATTAATTTTACCTAAGTAGTTTAACTCTACGTTAAGCAACTGTCCAAAGGCAGGAGTTTGGAACGCTGAAAACTGTTAACACAGACGAAAAAAAGGTCAACTATATGACGCTAGCGAGGTGCAGGGACTATTGTGTGAATTTCCAGAGAAAAACTGCATTGTCCCATTTTTTTGTAATCAACGTGAAGGGCTAGAAAGAGACAACATATTTAAATGGCACATTTAGGGAAAGTTCCGACTCCATTTTGAGGTATAAGGTATAAGAGCGTAGATGTCTGGCAGCAAGATGAGGTAGTGGCGGTAGAGTGAAAAATTCAGACAGTAGGAAAAATAATTGCAGGGTAGACCCAAAACCCGAGGAGTTCCTCCAAAATGTTCGATAGTCGAACCTGCTAGGGGAAGAGTACTAATTGGCGTCAAAAGGAATTCGTGAAGTGTGCATCACGTAAAATATGTAAGTCGTGTGACTTGACTTATTTACGTAAGAATGCGTCTCGTGTCAGAGCCGCTCGCAGATGATCACAGATCCTTCAAGAAAAAGGCATAGTGTTGTGAACCACCAGAAGTCAAAATAAACACTGTGTTTTGTCTGGCTGTTGGATAGTACAGTGCTTTTAATTCTTACTTAACACTACTTGGGTCACCAGCCGTGTAAAATCTATAATCTCTTTCGACGTTTCGGTCATACTAAGCTCCATGGCCATCATGAGGAAAGAATAATTAATAAATAAATGGCCATTTAAACTCGTGGCCTCCATTGGTAACTGCATAAGAAATAAACGGCCATCTCAAAAATCTTGGTCTTCTTTTAGGCCATTGTCCCAATTAGAATTATTTGGCTCTAATTTAATTTCAATCACCTCTTTTACGAGTCTGTCATAATGTCAGTTACTGCGGTGTAAAACAGCAACTTCATCAAATAAGATTTTGTGATCATTTTCGAGCCTATGCTGTGCTATTGCTGATTTTTCTGGTTGTAGTAGTCGTAGATTGCGTTTATGTTCATCATGTCCCTCTTCAATCGTACGACCTGTCCGTCCTATATTTGTATTTTCACATTGGCAAGGAATTTTGTAAACACCAGGTGTTTTAACAACATATATTGTCCTTAACCGGTCCCATATACTGTCTCCGCTTTTTCGTGGCAGGAATATCGTTTTAATGTTGTTTTCTGAGTATTCGCGCAATTTTAATCGAGACTGCACTGTGGAAGGGGATAAACGCCTTTCCTTTAGATTTTCCATCTCCATCTATATTGTGATTGTGCGTGGAGCGGTTTCTGTTAATATTAACTCTCTGTGCTTGATGAATGTGTGTAACCACTCTTTTTGAAGGTGCTTATCAAACAATTTACTCGTATTTGCTGGGATAAGTGGGGACAGTTTCCTTCTGGATCGGATAGTGAAGACCATGCGCATTAATATAGCGATCTATATGTGTAAGTTTTCTGTAATACACTGTGCTCTGATGTGCCATCGTGCTTTTATACATACGGAAGTCCAAAATGGGAAGAAAATCTAGATTTTCAATTTACAATTTTGGATGAATACTATTGATGTGCGAGAGGAACGATTGTAGAGCTTTTTTCCCAGGTTGGCAAATCAGAAATGTGTCATCCACATACTGATAGAATACTTTGGGTCTGAGTGGTGAAGATTGCAAGGCTCTGTGTTCGAAGTGTTCCATGTAAAAGTTAGCCACAGCAGGAGAAAGAGGTGACCCCATCGTCATCCCGTTAGTCTGTTCATAAAATTCTTCCTTGTATGTGAAGTATGTAAAGTTGAGTACATTTTCAAAGAGTTTAACCAGTTTCTTCGGAAATTGTTCCGATGGTAGCTTCAGCGTTTCATGGACAGGAACTCTAGTGAAAAGTGAAACAACCTCAAAACTGACCAACAAATCGGTCGGGCCCACTTTCGGAGTTTGGAAATTCTGCAGAGTTTTTTACATGATGCTCACAATCTCCCTCTAATGGTGCAAGCAATCTTGCCAGCTGTTTTGAAAGATGGTATGTTGGCTAGTCAGTTGAACTTACTATGGGCCGAAGTGACATTCCTGGCTTGTGCACCTTGGGAAGTCTATATAGTCCTGGCACTACCGAGGACAACGGTGATGCGGCCTTTTTTTGCTTTCCAAAGGTAGGCTGTAAAGCATAATGAGGTGTCGTGTAACTTTGATTTTGGTAATCTTCCTGTATGCGGGGTGAATCAGTTCAGAGAGAATCTCGTGATAGTCCGTTTCTTCTAAGAGGACAGTGGAATTACCTTTGTCTGCGGGAGAACTATTAAGTTACTGAAATCTTCCCTCAGTGTACGAAATGCCTTGCGTTCGGCCGCAATGATATTATTCCTGCGTTTCTTGACTCTAATGATGGAAGCATTTATTTCGTGACGTACTTCTTCTGCCAAATCTGAAGGAAACTGAGAACCCCAGTGATAATGTCCTTTACCGGCGGCTCACTGAGAATGGAGACCGTTGTTTCATCCAGTTAATGGTTCGTTAGATTGACCACCAGCCGGAAGAACCTAAGAGCGGCTTCTCTTCCTGTATAGGTAAAAGTCTTTTAAACATTTTGAGTTGCCTGGAAGTTGTTCTGCTTTTATGAGCGCTGATTGAGTTGTCTATCCGCTCAAGCTCAAATGAGCATAGTTGATCGTAGATCTTGAGATATAGATTAAGAAGATCTCTGGACAACGAGTCTAAAAGGACGTAGGTATTGTGAATTCTTTCTCTTACCAAGGCAAGGCTGGCGCGTCTCAAAATACGTTGTGCGCGGTGGATATTGATATGATGGTGAATTCTAACGAAGTTTGGAATGATGCATTGGTCTGGACATCTCTGCAGAAATATCAATGTAGAGAGGTTGCTAACCATTTTCTTCTGCAGACGTTCAATCTGACAGATGCTTTTGTAGATATCCTCCTATAGAGGTCCATAAGGTGGTACTTAAAGCTTTCACGGCGATAATTATTTACACTTCACGGGTCACCAGCCTGTAAAATCTATACAATTTTTCGAAGATTCGATCATACTAAGCTCCATGGTCAACATGAGGAAAGAATAATTAACAAATAAATTATCTCTAAACTCATGGCCTCCATTGGTAACTTGCATAAGAAATAATCGGCCTACTTAAAAATCATGGCCTTCTTTTAAGTACTCCTGTCCGAGCTGTGCTGAGTCGCAGGGCGTTGTCCCTATTACAATTATTTTGCTCTAATTTAATTTCTTACGAGTCTGTCGTAATGTCGGTTATTGCGGAGTAGAACAGCGAGCTCATCAAACAAAATGTTGTGATCATGCAGGTACCAATAGAGGCCATGAGTTTTGATGGTCATTTATTTATTAATCATTCTTTCCTGATGATGGCCATGGAGCTTAGTATGGGTCAAACGTCGAACATTTTTATAGATATTACACGGCTGGTGACCCGTGAAGTCTTAATAATTATGGCCATGAAAGCTTCAAATCCTACATTTTTAGTTTTTGTCCGACCCGTTACCACACCCTGCATCTACGACTCCTTTGCTGTGGAGAGTCTCTTTCTAAAATATACATATCCGAGGACAGATATAGAGCAGCAGAGTTGAGCCCAGTTGGACAGAGAAACCCACCAGAGAAGTTCTCCGTTGAGAACTGTTGATAAAGTGAGCAACCAGGAGCAGGAATAACAAGTACTGAGAAAGTTCCTTCTTCACTCTATATGCTGCATGTTAGTTATCAAAATTTGCTTTAAAAGTGTTTAAAAACTCAACATTTATTACGAAGGTAGTAAAACTGATACTTTGTAATTCTGGGGTGAAGCCTAAGAACAAACAATTTGCTAAAGGTAATGACTCAGAAATTCTCTAGAAAGAAGACATTCCACTTTCCCAAACAGGGACTACATCTAAACAGATGACATCTGAAAAGCAAGTTCAACATTAAAATAAAAACTAGGAATTGTAATAAAGTATTTAAGAGCAATTTTGTATATACAGTACAGTGATTTTATTTGCAATAGTTTTTTCATGGTAAGATGATCTACTGGTATTAGCCTTTGGATTATTGTCTTTGCAAGATAATGTAAAATTGTAAAACTTGTAAAAATAATTAAATTCATTTTCCACAGGAATGTAAACTAAATAATAGAAAATCAGGGTTGAAGTTAGCAATACATACAGCTTAATAGTATTATTCTTAGAATCTAGATTCTAGAACATATTTCTGGAAGCACCTACAATACATTTTCATTCCAAAAAACTAGCAAAGTTAAGAGTCTACAAGTGAAAGAGAAGACTACAGTCGATGCGACGATTTTGTTCTACCTGACTCCAAGAGTCCTTTCTTCCAGTCTGTGATCGCCCGCTGATCCGGTGGCTCTTTCTTGAACTCTCTTCTGAAGCGGCGAGCGTACTCGCGGTTGTTGTCGTATGAGACCGCCCAGGTGGCGGCCATCACCAGTTCTTCCATGGAGTAAGCGGACATGTTGCCGTCTGAATCTGCTACCTTAGTCACACCGCGATGGTGCAAGCTTCGCAGGGGGTTGGAGTGATGATGGCGCTGGGGTTGCCCTGGCGACACACACATCCTCCACAATCATTCACCGCATACCACTTTATGTACACAGAGATCCAATACCCGCTTAACCACAAACAGACGTCTCATCGGTGAGCATACACTGCCAAGCTGGCCTATCTTTCCATTAACATGAGGCATTTTATACTGATATTCCTCAGCTAGCATCTGACAGCCGTTAGTCGGGGGAGCCCATTGAAGCAATGAACAACACTTATTATTTTATAATGCAATTTATGACTTACAAGGGACAAAATTGTATATTTTTATTGACATTCTTCCCTTGAAAATAGCTTCTATTGAGTTGTACTGATATTTTATACCAACATTTATTTTATACGGATGTTTTATTACGAGTAAATACACCTAATACTTATTTTGGCATTTTTAATTACTACAAGGAACAACATGTAGTGCTATTCTTATTATTATGCAATGTTTATGCTGACATTCGTGTAATTTCAAGTAACGACATGCAATGTTTAGTTGTGATGGAAAGGGGATGATATGCTAACTTTATTATTATTATTATTATTATTATTATTATTATTATTATTATTATTATTATTATTATTATTATTATTATTATTATTATTATTATTTCTTTTTTTTCATAAAAATCAACGTGGTGCTTTATCACCGCATTATTCATAATGCACAAGGAGAACTACTCTTATAAGGTCTTTTAAACCCAAAAGAACTAACTAGCTTATAAAATCACGTCTAACACAGCTTTAGGCAAATAGTTTCAAGTTTCACATGAAATCGTGTACTTCAATTTTTGCAATATATATTTTAACCAAATCGTTTACCTTATTAGAAAAATTGCAGAAGTATACCTTTGCAAAGGATTTTTGTCAAGAATTCTTTCAAGTGAGCAACAAAGTATCCAGATTAAATTCAATACTTTCAAACTCACTAAAATAATAGTGGAATATTTACCTATCACCATTATTTAAAGCGTAAATTTCCAGGAACATTTACGGATACACAGATAAAAAAAAATCATACGAGCAAGCCCCGGCTTTTATACTATATTGTATGGCCCCCTTTAACTACCGTGGTCATATTACTAGTTTTCATTTTTGAAACAGCTGGTTGATGCTATTTGTTCGTGTTTTCTTGGATTAGAAGATAATTCTGATATATCTGGAACACATATTCAGATTAGCATTTTCACTTTCCTAAATTCTGCTTAAGACGTGAGGTAATTCTAATTTATGAAACTTCCCTCGAATATGGTTTAGGAAGTACATACAAATTTAATCTTATGATCTAGGTTTACCTTAGTGAAGCAGAGTTAATAAGATCTAAATAGATGTATCCAAGAGTAGCTATATAACAATGCCTGCAGAGGAATCATTCTTTAAAATGTATCACTGGAATATTGCTATGTTAAATCTTGTTTTCATGTAAGTAACCCCGTGGCATAACATCCACGCCAAGGCGTACGGCCCGACCGCTGCGTCCCCCACCTCTCCCCACCACAGGCGTCATGAGTGGGTTGCAGTACTGGAGGTGGGACGTGGTTAACACCCCGGTCCCTCCCGGCCGATTATGCGGCCTTCTCTACCAGGAGCCGCTACTTCATAATCAATTAGCTCCTATATTGGCCTCTCAGGGACCTAACGAGGCTGAGTGCACCCCGGACCAGGTCTCACAGAGGAATGAAATCCCCACCACGGTACCGGGTATTGAACCCGGATCCCCCGCTTGGTAAGCAGCAGCGCTACCACGGCGTTAAGGAGACGAACCTTGTTTTCATAGAGGGTTTAAGAATTTACTTTAAAACCACCTTCCGCATGCCTCCGAGTTAAAGTTGTTTGCTAAAATATGAGTGCCATCTAGTCCATAAGCAGTAAAATTAAAAACAATTCCAAATAGTAAAGTGGATAGTGAAAATGTAATTATTTTTTAGTATCTCATTTTGGATAAATTGAAATGACTCACATGACTTTTGCATTCGTGATTATTAATGTTGTGTATGTTATTCGAATGTAATAATATAAATCAAACAATTAATATAACATGCGGTTGCCAATATTATGATATAAAATGTGTGTTCCTTTCACATATACCTACGCAGTGTGAAATCTTTAGAAATATTTTATATATATTGCAAGAATTAAATAATAGCTTACGATATATATGCTTTTTAGCTTTACCAGAACTGTCAACTTTATTATACTCAGTAATAATATATAAGTGTATCACTCATTCTGAAAAATATAAGTATAATAATAACTGGTTTGCTTCTGCAGTTTTAGTTCAGAACGTTAATTATAAAAGTACACAAATAAACAGATCCGAAACAAGACATTTTATTATTTAGTCAACTAATTAACAGAGGAAATGTGTTAAAGATTAACTGATCTAACTAGTCTCTTATTTACCAAAAACACTCATGTAGTTCCTTGTAACAGTTGAAATCAGCTGTGTTAACTCATGCTCACCGAGAAATCGCCGTGAGTGCGGTAACCGACGTTTGGATCTCCTGCACGTAACGACTAAAGCCAAAAGAGTATCTGTTTTACTACAGCGCAGGTATAAAGGAGAATAATGACAATGCTTTAGGTGAGGAAAGGTCGTATTGTGTTTTCTCGTCTAAGGATAGGCACTAACAGTAAAACACCTCAGCAGTAAAGTCCCTTGGATCAAAATCACGGGACATCTACAAGCAATAAATACCTTACAGCTTCAATTTAAAGGCTTTGCAGAATGGGAAATTGTTACTGTGAATGGTCGGAAGTACGTACACAAAGGCCACATAGCAACTGTAATTTGTTCATAGCAAAGGCAATTGTAAAAATTGCATCAGGGAATAAAACAAGCTACAAGTGTTTACCTTTCCTCTTATGGAGCAAAACTCATAGCAGAAAGAAACCTATAGGTAGTACTATACATTTTTATTCTTTTCATGCCACACAAATAAAAAAATCGATCGCACATACGACTTCTTACTCCTTAATATTTAATCATTGTTTATATTCTCCGTGCCAAGCTCTGCTCATTATAAAACATGCTTAAGTATCACCATGTTCTCATAAGTATGAGAATTCAAATGATATACTATTGTGAAACGATTTTTTGTCCTTTACATGAATCAATAAACGGGTGGCATGAATTTTTAGTGACTACAACCCTTTTACTAGCTTTTTACATTTTACTCAGCTTTGCGTATTTAAATTTTCTTTTTACCCAGTACACTGACTAACAGATACAGAGTTGAATCACTAACACAATTTTTCTTTTCTCACCTTTAAAATTCCCCATGTATTTCTCTGCAAGAAAAATATGCTTTTATCCTGCAGTATTTTTAAGACAATACATAGCTTTAAGGTAATCTTATGTGAATGATGTAGCGTGCATAAAACCAGATTGTAGCACTTTGTTTAAATTAGCTATTGTATCGCTTAAGTTCGCATGAAATGCTCCAAGGCCTTTGTTTCCATCTTTCAAAAATCAAGTTGTCAATAGAGATCTTTAAGTCAGCAATTAATGTATTATGCTAAAATATTACATTTTGCTGTTGGAATTATTTAAGTTTTAGTTATGACAGTTTTCTTAATTACCTCTAATCTTATAAAATTATACAAAATGATAGAGATAAAAGCTTAAAACTTATATAAAGCCGCTTAAATGTATTTGAACGCTACAAATATTTTACTTAGCTGCTTTAAAATTCAATACAACACACTGTGCGGAACATTTTATAACACATTTACCATGGACCTAAAAAAGTATGTTCTATGGAAACAAAGGTTGAAAATATAACATTTTATATTTTGTATATCAAAACAAGACTAATGTTGTGAAGGAATAATTGCTCAGTTGACTGACCGGCTGCATCTCTCTACGGATTGCTGCGTAATATCCTGAACGGTAACAGATTTTGATGAAGCCAAAAATAACCTATAAATGTAACATTGCTTAGCGTCAAATTAGATGCTGAAAACCTCTTTACTCGTTTAGATTTGTTCGTAATATTATCTACACTACCTTTAATTTACTTTTGTTGATTTCAGTGGCGATGTTTCTTGCCTATTTTGATACACTCTAGCTATAAGAGTACGACTGTATTGCAAGGGAAAATCCTATGTTAAAGACACTGTCGAGCAGTAGAATGCAATCATTTTGCGTATGACAAGTTACCAAGTTAAATCTCATTCAGCTGCTCAAGTAATCCGGTCAGCATCCATTGAGTTTTAAACAACAGTTTCGATATTCTTAAACGAAGTGGAAGAGAATTCACAAAGCTTATTATGAATTTGCACAATAGCCCATTAAAATTATATTCAATGGAGAAATTTGAGAAACGAAAAAATACATTTTCCTCGAAGCTTAACAGTCTCATGCAGTACCGAGAGGGTTGAAAAACTACAAATCGTACCTGGAGAGCACAGAATTCATGAACCGGCTGTGCGGTGTTTTGCCCGTCGGCATCGTCGGCTCTCGTTGCCGTCTGCCGTCATCACAGAAAGGCTTGGATGAAACCATGTCAGAACCATGTTAGAACTACTTTTAAAGTCTTTACGTACAAACTTTATGAAAGGAGATGTTGAAAGTGGCTATTGTCATTATCCATACATTTTTGGCGCCTCTTTGGCAAACTATACATAACTCACTGTAGTTCACGTTGAGAAATGCTGGCAATTTCCTGGCGGATATTTTGTTTTAATTCTTCCAGGGTGTATGAGTTTGTCTGGTGCACCTTATGTTTTGAGTTAACCCACAGATAGAAATAGTAGGAGGCCACAAATCTCTATTAATAATTCTGTCCTGAAACACACTTACAATTGCGCTCATGGAAAGATGGGCCATATGAGCTGTTGCAGAGTTTTGTTGAAAAAAAGGCACAAAATGCTGCCTGTCTTTTAGTTCTCTAAAAAAAAACGGAGACAAAACATAACTGAAAACAAAGTGTACAAGACAAACCCACACACCCTGGAAGAATTAAAACAAAATATCTGCCAGGATATTGCCAGCATTTCTCAACATAGAACTACGGCGAGTGTTGGATAGTTTCCAAAAGAGGTGCCAAAAACATATGGACAACAGCAGTGGTCAGTTTCGGCATCCTTTCACAACTTTGGTAAGTCTAACCTTTAAAAGTAGCTTTAAAATTTATAGTTTCACCCGAGCCTTTCGGTGATAGCGGCAGATGGTAACCAACGCCGAAGACGCGGAGAGGCAAAACACCGCTCAGCCAGTTCTAATTTGTTGACCCTCTCGGTGCTTAAAATCTTAAATGACCAGGAAAAGTTCAATCATATTACACTGGATTGCAGGTTGTGGGTTAGTTCTTGAATGAAATTTTTAAACGACAGATTAGATGCGAGTAACTCAGAGCAGCACTGGCATACAAAAGCGAAACGGCAGTCAGATGTATATTGCATAGGGAGGCAGAGGTGCTTGTTATCGTAACAAACTATTTATTAACCTGTTTATGAAGGGTTAACTCACTGTAGGGCATTCCTCTAGAACAAACAAGCGGCCTGCGCAAGACAATTCCCAGCCTGATGTTTATACACAGGTTTGGTGAACTTGAAGGTTTAACGTTAGCATACAACCCTCTTGAACTTCGCTTCACCTATTTGATGGCCATCACTTAGTGCGTGTGAGAACTACCTGGGGGATGACTATTAAATGTGAAATTTTCTATGCATAGATAATAATTCCCTCAATATATTTGCACCTAATTTGTTTTGGTAATGTGACTATACACGATCCGAGTGAAAATTCTGGCACACCACGTGAACAGTAATGAATGCAAAGAACATAATCTATTAACTTGTTAAAATATAAAAAACGCATTTCCTGTTGCTACACTCATAATTTCTAGTGTGGTGTGGCCCCACCCACAATTTTATCTTAAGCGATATTTTCAACTTAGACTCTAATATACAAATAGGATTAAGCAATAAAATACAATCTCCTACACAGCGTTCCAATGGCTAAATATGTATAATATACACACATACACACTAATGAATGCTAATACTACTTCAACATGAAGCTAGTTGGTGGACAAACACATTAAGTTCTAAATGGGAAATATGACAAGGACAAAATATATGTATTGTTTACGCAGCGCAAACACACCTGGGTACTCTACTGAATGGGCGGTAGCTTAACTGTGAACATGTGAACTAGTGCAGTCATACAGGCAGTCTTAATTGCTTGACTAATCCAAGGATATCAAACTTCTATGCAAGGCTGAGATTTATGTTTCGATGTACGTTGAAAACTGCCGTTGAAGCGATCCCATGCAACTGAACCCACGAATGAGCATTTCGGCACTTCAGAGATGAAATTCGGAGTATAAATGTTCATATCTTAGTCATCTAAAATGAGCCATTCAAGTTGGTGTCAACAAAAACTAGATGAGACCCACTATGGCCTTAAATATTTGTTGAGAATGGAATACATTCTCCAAGGGACTATATATCTCACTATATTCTGTGATTAATCAGGAAATTCTCCTAAAAACGAAGTCTCTACAGATTTTAAGTCACTAAAGGCATACATGTCTTGAGGGGCTATCACCTAAGAAATAAGGAAGAGTTGCTCCTATTACCTGCTCGAGCTGTTCTGCGCAGGCTGATCACAAATTCTGATATTAACTGCCGAGAATTGTGTGATAAAGCAGTATGATTTTGATGAAAATTACTGTTAAGTTTTACCTTCGAAATATTATTTTATACAAACATTTTAAAACGTAACACAGTGGCACAAACTCTTTCCATCACAGACGTCATGAGTCGGGTGCAATACTGCAGATGGGACGTGGATAGCACCCTGGTCCCTCCCGGCCGGTTATGCGTTCTTCTCGATCAGGGAACACTACTTTTCTACCAGTTAGCCCCTCAGGGACCTAGCTAGGCTGACTGGACCCCCGACCGGGCCTCTCAGAGGGAGAAAATCCCCATGCCGACACCAGGAATCAAACCCGGGTCTCCCGCGTGTGTCTTAAATAATCGGATAAACGACACTGACAGTATATGTTTGAAAAATATTCAAGGTAAACATTTCTTCAAATATAAAATCTGCATGGGACAACAATTTCAGCCCTAACGGTAAAACTCTACATTTTAGAACTTGGATCTCAGATATTTTTTTCAAAAGGATTTTTAGTACTTTACTCCAATGCAACACTTGACTATTGACTCCGAATCGATTAAGCATCTTGCCGATTTATTTCAATGACGGCAAACGATACACATATTACGTTATTTATCTTATTGAAACTTCTGTTAAGAATTACGAAATCAAGGGTGTTTAGGAAACTGCGACTGTCTCATTAGAAATATTTCTTTTAGCGGACGAGTTTTAACTTTGTACTTTTTCTGCTATCCTTGTCTAGCAGTGCTGTGGAAAACTATTAGGTTTCTTTCCTTGAAATAGTCATGAGTGACTCCCACGATACCTTGAGCGGCCTTTATTTTTTACCTGCTAAACATAGAGTTATTAGTAAAGTGAGCAATCTGCGCTCTCTGAGCACCAACTGTCCAGCCGTGACGTATTCTATCCCCTAATTACCTGCGGTGGTATGAGGGTAAGTGCGCATCCCATGAAAGGGCTTAGAAATATATGTTAAGTACTTATTTGTTCTTTTAATAAGCAAGTGCCTTGTCCAGTATAGCTGTCTCCATCAAGCAAGTACGTTTAATATTTCGAAAGCTACTGCAGGAACTTGATGGAACTTCATTCTTTAATTTAAATTTGAACTAAAATTGAGATGGATAAACTGTACTATAAAAGCAGTATTTTTATTGTTTTCTTTTGGGAAGCTTTGAAGTGAGCAGGCGAATGCTTGCATTATCTCTTGGATGAAAACACGCTAGTTCACAGTTCAGTAAGCACTTGAATGGGGCTACAGAAGGGCTGTTAGCGGGTGGGGGGGGGGGGGGGGGGTGAAGCGTACCCAGTCGGTCTAAAGCTCCCGAGGAAGCTGTGGATGACGGTGTGTTGAGCGTCGTCGGCGGAACCAATACTCGCAGATGAATATCGTCTCTGTAGTTGGGCGGCACACTGGCACCGCTCGTGTCGGACAATCGCCTCATGGACCCTATCACAGATACAGTCATGTGTGTGTACTCACCTTCCCCCACTGCATCTTTTACACTTTACTAAAACAGTGCACAAAGCCTAGCTACTTGCAGCCCCCTAGGAGCGTTCACCAGTTACGCTCCTCAAACACAAGCAACAGCAAAACAATATAGTCATGAACGTAATACCAATTTTACTTATACCTTTATCTCTATATATGTTTAGTTCGTTAACTATAGAATATTAGGTATCTGAGATATTTTAATTGATTAGGAACTCATTGGCAAAAGTTGGGATCCAAACAGATCTGCCGCATCAAGGGTATTACATAAATTACTGACATTTATCTTATGTTTGTTTCATGTTTTAACTGAATAGTACACATTATAATCAGGGCCCTGATTTTCAAGAACTAAAAATGTTTGAAAACTGAACTGCAAACTAATTAAACTTTTAAAAAGCACATAGTAATTAAAATTGCCTAAAATTGAGATTTGTTTAGTTGAGAGCTATAAATTCTATTATAAATTAATGCAACTGTTACATCAATTTAATGAGATAATCTAGAAATAACTGTAAGTGTACTTCTTCAATGTTATTCTTTTAAGACTCTGGAATGAAAGTTAATACATTTTTGAAGGAGGTGTTATTATGGATTTAAATTTTATTTTTTGTGCAGTATACCATCTATTAATAAAAAAATCGTGTTCATTTAACTTGATTTAATTTTTTAGACAAATCCTGACAGCCGGGTATCTCATAAAACGACCTGTTGAAACAAATCAACCAATCTCCACATTTGTAGGTTGTCAAATTTGACAAAGTAAAACAAAACATAAATAACAATGTTAAAGGCATTAGACAAAAGTTTGTGTTTCGGTTTAAGAATTTACACTCAGGGGGCGGTGCCGTGGCCGAGCGGTTAGAGCATTCGTCTACCACCTAGGCGGTCCGGGTTCGATCCCAGGGACCCGTATGTGGTATTCGTGTTGGACGAAGCGACGTCAGGGCGGGTGTTCTCCGAGTTCTACGGTTTCCCCACCACTCATTCCACCAATTGTTCTGTTATCACCTTTTCAATCATCGATTTCGTCTGCATTTCATATCATCCTCTTCCACACTTTTATATCTGGTACTTGGCTGAACCCCCGCTTCCAGATCTTCACTCTGTCTGGTCCAGAGGTCCCTGTGCTCCTCAACAGGCATCTGACCCCAGGCACTGGCTTGTAAGCCCTATATAAGGGGAGGGCAATCAGGTAAAGAAAGAAAATTACAGACAGAACATGTTGATAATATTGGTAATATTATGGTTTTATGCATTTAAAACTTTTAAATACAGATCATAAAGCAAAAATATCTTAAGGTCCAAATAAGCTAGGTCTAAGTATCTTTACAGAACCACGTATAGTGGACTTAATTTTCCTTGTGTTAATAATTAGAAGTTTAAGTTCTTCCCAAATGTTAAAAAAAAAAAAAAAAAAAAAAAAAAAAAAAAAAAAAGGCCGGAAATTGTACCTCAGGCACCTGACTTTAGATCAATAATTTTGATGTCATCCATATGGCACTCAGTTTTATAAAAATGTATGGGTAGTGAGTAGGGTTTTTTTTTCCAGATGGGCAGGCTGACAAGAAAAAATAAATTACTGTTACGAAACTACTGTGTTTCCTTATGAGCCCCTAAACAAATTGTCCTTTTATTGAGAAGAGCAACTGGTGAACGTCTGTAGTGTACCTCCGACATCTTGCTACATTTCTAGATGTGAAGATGTCGAGTACAACTTTAAATAAATTGCGGCTACAAGCTTTATCCAGTAAGCAATGCTTCCTTTGTAGAACACTTGGCAACTTATAGCACATTCAACATTAGCGTATCTGTAAGCAATAGCTTATTAAAAAAATTAGTTAAAACTCACCTGTAAAACAAAGTATTTATTGCAGAAATATATAATAATATTTCTTATAGATACATTACTGCATTTTAAAGATTTCTCATGATATAAATTATAGAGTAATATGTCATATGCAACTCAGTTCAGTCCCTCATACAATTAGAGAAATATACAAAATGATTGAGTTAAAACTGTGTATACCTGAACAGGAATTTTCATGAATCTAACAAGATATCTAAATTCTGTATGATGTGAAAGTAATAATGTAGCTTCATTTCAGTTCCGTCAATACTTTTACAGTAAACGGAAAAATATTTTACTATATTAATATTGAATTTTCTAAATCAAAGGCACATTTCAAAATCAAATTGAAGTAACACTTTTCATTTAATTATTTTATCCACTTATGAGGGAGTACAGCACTCTGAGAATCCATTACGATTTCAGCAATAAAAAAGATTTCATCCCTTGTCGCACACTTAAATTTACAGTTGCATTATTTCACACTAAATTTTACTTATTTTCGCTCAACTTCAGTTCATATACATCCATTATCTCGATGATAGCCACCATTGGTGTCACCGAGCTTATATTCAGTAACGACAAATTGCAGATTCATTTAAAACAACTATTCTAATTTATGCGAATAAGTGGATAAGTTACTTTATACCACCCAAGATCAAACTATACTTATAGTTTCATAACAATTAACACCGTCAGCAAGCTTCGGACCTAACATTTCAATCAATGTTAAAATATCACTTTAAAACACGAATCACTGTTATCAGCATTTTAGCGAAGTGCTTCATCAGTGTATAATTAATACCACTTTTATTCTTCTTGTGTATTTTGGAAATATAATATAAGACCAAAAGAAGGCTGACTTAATGCGGACTTTGCGTAAGGAAAATGATATTTCCTATTTACTACCGATCCAATAGGAACACAACTGAGAACTCTCTTTAGAGACGAAGCCGGTTCCTCATCTTCGTTTTCGAACTGTTTGAATTTGAGAAATTTCTTAATAGGTACAGAGTAAGAGGTGCAAGACTGAAGGAATGCAAAAGGTGTTAAGGGTATGAGCACGCAAACCTTAAGGGCATCTTCCGGAAATTAAGCTGAAACATAACTTCCTCTACCATTTTGTTCCATAGTACTTTGTGTCGTAAATAAAAACTAAAATTGGTAGCAGTTTGATTGCCAAAATTTAGACACCCCTTTGTCGGTTTTCCCCAATCAGCATAGAGCGGTAAAGCTTTAAAAGATGATTTACTCGTAACTTTCCCATTTATCGCTAAAATGAATCGTTTAGCCACATAATGATATTAAATACCTGGATACTAGCACGTCTTTTGGAATACATTTGTGGACAAACGCTTAGCAACCGCGCAAAGCGGAGGGTCAGGAATTTTGACACTGTTCAGGTTTTCTGAATAGGTACTGATTGGAAAACTGTCACCCCTCCTCAACTCGCAGACACCAGTTTTCTAAGGCTGATATAGTTCGGAATTTCACTCATCATGGATGTGAACGCATGCTTGAGAACAGTAGCCCTATTAGTAAACAAAACATCTTTTTCTTGTTAAACTGTGCAGATAAGTTGTTCAAAATTGTTTATTTATCTTCTTTATTTTTCACAACAGAAGACTTTTTATGAGACTTTTGATTTGTCATATTTGAATAAATCATCATACACAATCTGCTTAACCATATCTATCTATAACGGCCTGTATACGCGATCGTATTGAAAATAATGAATAACCCACTGTTGGCATTCAAATTTTACGAGTAATAATGTAAAAAAGAAAGAAAGAAAAAAATAAAAGAAAAGAGAAAGAAATGGTATAGGATCACAAACTTCAAGCTTCACACCACAAACACACGACACTTGCCACATTGTCTTATTAGCTTTTTTCAGGTGACCACAGGCAGTATTTCCAAAATCGCGGACATCAGTGTTTGGACCACATGCTGTGTTTGAATTCCTTGTCAAACAGAAAAAAAAAAATCTGTTGGTGAAATTCACCTATGACTTCACAGTGTTTTTCGAGATGTTTGCATGAATGCCAACTTGTTAGGAGACGGGTGAGACCTTTCAAAGGTAAGTACATAGTATCCATAATGAGCCTTGTAGTGGTCGCCCTCGAACTGGCTCCACGGAACGTAACAAGACAAGAGTGGATGAGCTCATTAGAGAAGAAAGCTTATTGAAAGCTTAGTGGCAGTGTCTTCGAGCAGCTGGAACGCGATTTTAACGCAGGGGAATTTTGAAACTTACAGAATGATGGGAAAAATGTGTGCAAAGAAATGGGAATTATGTAGAAAAGTGACAGAAAACTCTGTAGATTGGTTTGTCTAAAACATAAAGATTAAGACTTTTGAAAATGGTTGCTAGGCGGTAGTGGCTGAACGGTTGGATCGTTCGCCTACCACCAAGGCGGTCCGGGTTCGATCCCAGGGGTCCGTATGGTTTCTGCCGCCACTCATTCCACCAATTGCTCCATCAGAACTTTCACAGTCATCGATTGCACCTGCATTTCATATCATCTTCTTCCTCACTGTTACACCCGGTACTTGGCTGACCACCCGCTTCCAAGTCTTCACTCTGTCCGGTCCACAGGTTCCTCTGCTCCCCGACAGGGTCTGACCGTAGGCACTTTCTTGGACGTCGTAGATAAGCGAAAGATAATAAGATAAACAAAAGAAGAAGAAGAAGAAGAAGAAGAAGAAGAAGAAGAAGAAGAAGAAGAAGAAGAAGAAAAATTGTTGCTCGTGATTAAGGCTAGGAAGTTGAAGATCCAGTTTCAGTTTCATGATATGCCGCACGCAGAGTGCCATAAAACTACATTAAAGAAATGCTTCTTATAATTCTGGAACCAGTAATAGACATTCTGGGGTAAAAACTGAAATAGGCTAATGGAATATTCACACAAGGCCCCACAAAAGTATTTGTAGTATTTATTTCTCCATGGCCCGCGAGACAGCTCTCGAATATCTCTCATCCCCAAAATGCTGCTGGACAAGAACCACATTTCACTACTAACTTTCATCTCGCAATATTTGCAGAAAGGAATACTTTCACCAGTAGAAAACACCCCCGCTCCGAATTCAAATACTAGTTGTCGCAAAAAAGAAGTTCTACTAGGCTTATTGTTAGGCGTATACGGTCAGGATTATTTCCACAAACTGTGAAATTTCAGTCAAATATACTGTGAATACTCAAGGTCATTGTTGGTAAAAATAGAAGGATGTTTAAGGAAGACTCAGTAGTATCTCGCAGTATGTATATTTCTGCTCTGTTGGTACTAATAGCATGAATGCAATAGGGACAATCCTCTCAACTATCTGCTGTAGTGAATCTTACCGGTGCGTATTAATTAAAATATTGAGATTAGACTCTGTAGAACAGTAAAAAGCCATTAAATGAAACAAACAGGCTAAAACTGTCATTTAAGCCAAAAAGTGTTAAAAGGCAAATCAAATCCAGCATTTTCTTGCCTGTAAAAAGCCATAACGAACATAATTAAGTTGGGTACCGCCTTCAGGCACTAGCAAAAGATAGATATTTTCTTAGCTTTTCAGCCCTACTCATGAAATTTCAGAATGACTGATAGTAAAGAATCTCCCACAGTTTCTTGTTAGTACCACTTGCACAGTGCTTACAACATATGAACCATAGACGACATGGCATTTATACGATGAGAAATTTCACTCGGCTAGCAGCAACCCTCAGTCAAATATTCAATCGCAGCATCGATCCCTCTTATAATCGGTTCGGAATTGCCCACACCAGAAGCACATCCAAAGAATGCAAGCCATCCGTGCCCAACATACGATTTGTAACTACTTAATTAGCTAGCTATATGCTAAAGGGTTGTAATCGCAAGCCTGCATCTAAAATAGGAAACTTTAAATCCGTCGTCACCACACACATTAACACATTCTAATATTAATAAACCTTCGGCTGAACTGTGTGGATTTGAAGCGGAACGTGCCCTTCAGTCTTGATAAAACCTGGAACCTGAAGATGCCTCAAGCACTGGATGTGTTGCTTTTAGGTACATGTCCTTCTCTAACATTCTTCTATAAGCCATTATCATCAAAAGATTATTTTTCCAGATAGTTCCTACTATTCGAGATAAAACTGAATTACGTATTTGCATAGTTATTCCTTTTAGCCATAAGAAAACTATAAGAAATAACAATTATTTTCCTTGTTCACGATCCTGTCAATTGCCAGGATCATATCAGCCTTATCGGTGTACCGGAATTTCTGATGCTCTCTTTACCTAATTATCGTCTCCATATGGACAACTGACACCCTCTAGGACTTAAAAGCCTTTGTCTGTCGAGGAGCAAAGGAACTTATGGACCGGACAGAGCGAAGACCTAGAAGTGAGTAGTCAGCCAAGCACCGGGTATGAGAGTGAGGGAGAGAATGATATGAAATGCAGGCGAAATGGATGATTGGAAAGGTGATGATGAAGCAGTCGGTGGAATGAGTGGCTAGGAAACCGGAGAATCCGCAGAAAACCAGCCCAGACGCCGCTTTGTCCACCAGGAATACCACATGCTGTTCCCTGGGATCGACTTCGGGCCGCCTTGGATATGTGAACAGTCTAACCGCTCTGCCACAGTAGTTCTTTCTTCATCCCAGTAAATATACTTGTCACTTTTGAACATCCTAAAGCTCAACGGTGAGGGCCAGGTTTGAATCCGCAACCTTGGGCTCACTAAGCCAACGCCTTACAAAATGAGCCACCCAGATAGGCAACACATTAACCTAAAGCTTTGTGATGACATTAAAATAGCATACTCCTTGCATGGCCAGGAGAAAACACGAATAGCAACTTACTCTTCAAGAAAATATTTGAACATTTAAACGAATGTCAAACAATACCTCAGAAATGTTTAGCGCCACAAAAAATCGTCTTTGGCATAAATTGTGTGAATTAACAGATGTGCTGCACTTCTATGTCGATAAAGATATTTTTTCATAAATACCAAGCATTATTAGTTCTATACTCAAATAGGAAATAATTTTGGTTAGAGAATAATTCCTATCCCCCAGCCGGGGTTCGAACCGGTACCCTTCACAGAGCAGGAAGGTACTCTACCAATTCAATTGTGAAGCCAGAAGCAAGGTATCGTCTGTTCCTTACAGTTATCAATTATAAAAATCTGATGTGTTGCACTCACATGACTTTCTCTACTCTTGTACTAACCATTCTTACGAACTCTTATTCCTCTATCTTCTTCGTGTTACTTAAGATAAACATTTGTACAATTTATCTTATTGTTTATTTCCTTATAGGTACAAGGGGAATATAAGAGTACAGTAGGCTTTGAGCGATAGTCAAGCATTTTAAAGCTTTGAAATCCCGTTCTCTTTGCACGCTTAGCATACAAAAAATGAACAAGCTTGTCCTCTCTCATGAAAGTTTTAAGTTTTCCGAAACTGGCACCAATAAGAAGGAATATCTCCGAAATGGTTCACTCTACAAACAAAATTATTTAGACATACATTGTGTTTTAGCGAGATCTACATTTTTTGTCATCCAGAGTAAACAGGAATACATAGGCTATAGCCAGAAAATTCAAAGTATACATTTCATTTGTCATACAAATATGAGTCATTCCACGTCAAATCGCACAAAATACGGTAAAAATTGCCCTCAATATCTCAGATTTTCTTGAAATTGTTTTTTGGGTGTTTTGAAACAAAATACATTTGACCCGTGTTTCTTCGTTTTATATATATTGTGACTTTTGGTGGGGGTGTGAAGTAGAGAAGACAGATGTAGTCTAGATAAAGAAACACTTATTTCCGTAAAACTTTGTACACTCGTTGCAACAGCAAGAAAGTCTTTTCCGATTCTCCAACAGCACGGCTCCGAATTCGTAACACAAAGAACTGTCCCTTCTCCGTCGGCACGACTACTCAAAGCTTCACATACGTCTGACTCTTCCGTCGGCACGACTCCTCAACGCTTCACATACGTCTGACTGTCTCTTCTGTTGCACTTCACCGCTATTTATATCTCCCAGGCACTATTCTGGAAAGTTCAGTTATTGCGGTGAAATACAAAGCAGAAGATTCTCGAAGTCTCTATCCTTTTCTCTCTTTCGGAAAGCGCCCCAACAATGCGGCCATTCTCTCTTTCCTTCGGCTCCTTTGCGGTAGTACCGACAATAATGCGATGGGTGACACTGCTGTTGTCGGCAATTAGATGCGGCGGGCGCGGTGACACTATAAAGAAATTACTTTGGTAGATATTCATTTTTGAAATGTCCCAAAAATTGCACGCTCCTCACCCTTCGATCAATCATACCTCCGACTGTAAACAAGCAAATTACTTGATCTTTGGCTCAAATTAAAGATAAATCGCAGTATTTCGTGAGGTACTTATTAGAAAATGTTATTAATTATTATTCATATTATATTTTATACGATTAAATTTTTAAACTTAGATAATAAAACAAACTTGACCATTTAAAAATCTGAAAAGAAACACTAAAAATACACTGAAGTTTATTCATCGTTCTTGGCCCCTGACCTTGACTGGAAGTCCTGTAGGCGAGCCATAGCTTGTGTCTGTTTCATCAGCTCATATTGTATAATTCTGCGAATGAAACCATGCACTACATGGGGAGGGAGGGGGAAGGTAGTGACGTCGGCATGATCTGAGACAGTCCTTGCTAATTCACAGGTGCTTTTTAGTGCAGCGTGCAGTTGAATACATAGATCTTTGCGATAAGGAGTGAATATAGTGAATTTGTGAGACATAGATAATAGGTAAATCAATTATGCCACCTGTATGATCTAAATTAGGAACCAAAACATTACACAGTCAGAGCAGAGAAATTGTTTCAAATGTATGGGCGCACATGAAGAAAGAAGCTAAACGCAAAGAACTGCTTACATTAGAAGATTTAAAAAAAATTAAAAAGTTCAAAAGCGCGTATCAGATGCCACAGGAGTTTCAGAAATAAGGTACGTTGTGGGGACTTTTTTCGCATGGACTGTACTGCCTTAGTAGGAAGAAGTTATGTGAGTAGCATATGAAGCTGACGTACCAATTCACATGCTGTCTGCAGTCACCTGGCTCGGTACTCGCTTTCAAGCTTTACGTTTGCTTCCTCCACGGTGAATTCAGCTGTACAAATGGATCGCTACTTCCCGTCCTCCGTGAGCGCTTGCAGGCCTCCAGAAAAGAAATTGTAGCAAATGCACTTATGCTCGCTCCATAATTTTTAATCTCTTATTTTATAGATAAAATATCAGGGAGTACGTGTGTATTTTTTTATTTAGATTTTTAAGGCATCGATTTAAATTCTATTTTTGGTGTTACAAAATATATCATAAAAAAAAAAAAAAAAAACCAGACCAAAATTTGTGTGTAATAATGACTGGTTGAAAGTTGTTGAAAGTGTTGTATTTAACCTTTCCAGTGCGCCAAACCCCAACTCTCAGCTCTATATGGCCTTAGAGTAACAAGTGATTTTATATTACGGTGCGTGCAGAAATTGCTTTATTTATAATAGCCGTAACTAAGCAAGTAATTTAAAAATACGGAAATAAAAAAATACGAGTCTCCTTATTTGATGACTATTATTCATAAAACAATTTGAACCTCCTACGGAAAAGTCGTGTTTTACGGGTGTGCGATTTGACGTGGGTTGACCCATATGTTAAACATATGACATTTTAATCAAAATCGTTACAGCCATTTTCTAGAGAATCTAAATTTTCGAAAAATGTTGCCTGTAAAAGGTAGTTTAGGGTGAGTCTTTCTGTCGCATCCTTGAAAGACATTAAACCTACATACGAACTTTGATTTTTAACCGACTTTTCTTTTTTGAGTTATGCTGTCCACAGTCTGACAGGCAGACTACAGACGCACACACGGACCTTTTTATAAGCATGCTTTTTTGGATTTCTCAGTCAGCAGAGAAAGTAATAAACAACGATGTTCTATTTCACGAAACTTTTAAGTTTTCCGAAACTGACACAAATAACAAGGAATATCTTCGAAATGGTTAGCTCTAAAATAAAAAAAAAAAATTATGAAATAAGTATGAAAAATAATCCTAGCGCAACAGCCCATGAAGATTCGAGGCTTGCCGTCCAGCCGTAGTGTTCCCCACCTCTGTCCACTGCAGGCGTCATTGGTGGGGTACAGTACTGGATGGTGGGACGTGGTCAGCGCCCTGAGCCCTCCCGGCTATTTTTACGGCCTTCTCGATCTGAGGCCGCTACTTATCCATCAAGAAGCTCCTTAATTGGTCCCCCGGGACATAACGAGGCTGAGTGCACCCCTTGCCAGACCTCCCAGAGGGGATAAAATCCCCATGCTGGTACTGGGGATCGAACCAGGATCCTCCGCACCAGAGGCAAGCGCGCTACCAACTGCACGTTTCAAAATGCAAACCAAAATGCTTGATGGTTGATTAAAAAAAGATAGAAAGAATAATGTTCATATAAATTGTGTGCTTTAACGACATAAGCAGGTGTTGTGTAATAAGATTTGGTTTATCTCTTAAGGTTTGCCAGTTATACAAAAGTGATGAAGAATGAAGAAGACTTTAAAGACTATTCCTAGAAATTTTCACATATTTCTACATTTGAGTGATATAGATGCAAATCCAGACTTTACCCTGTCTTATGTTTTTGAGTAAATCAGGGAAAACATTCTCGCTGGGATATGGGCATTTACATATAAACGTATATTTCAAATGTGAATTACACTGCCAAAATGTCGCTTTGGTACTGTATTTGTAGTTACATCAATAAAACAATGCAATCATCGGAATCTTTTTAAAAAGTGGAAATGTCTGGGTTTGCATCTACGTATATCCTTTATTTAATTTCTAATGAAAATTTCTTAAACATATTGTAATTTCATATAAATCGTCAAGACCATTTTTTGAGGAAATCCAAAATTTCGAAACCTTGTCCATGTAAATATTACTTTAGGATACTTGTTTCTTTTACAGATCTTTGTGTCTTATTCGTGGAAGACGCTGAAGTTAAACAGCAAGTTTGGTTATTTAACTGCATTTTTGTTTCCGAGTTATGCAGTTCGTAGCGAGTTGGATGGAGAGACAAACAGACAGACAGACAGGACAGACAGGATGGACAGACAGACAGACAGACAGGCACACACAAATCCCAGAATGGTGTTTCTTCCTCTTCTTCTTTTAATCAGGCAGTCAAAAATATTGTGATTCCCGGTGACATCCCGGTTTGGAACTTTTGGATGAACATAAGCAATAAACTTAGAGTAGTCGATATAGGAGATATTCTTTAAACTCTTGGTGTTGCATTCGGAACTTAAATACCAAGTTTGGTGCCCATCCGAAATTTCGTTTTTGAGTTCACACACATACACGGCCTAGTTCTAAAAATGCTTATATCGAATTCAGGGTTCCTCAAAACATATACTTCTGGTGATAGTTCTTCACTGAATTTTTTGGTGAAATACAAAATTATTTCCTCTGTTTATTGTAGATAATTAGTGTACACAGTAAAACGAAGAGTGGAAAAAGTAGCTTACTTAAATTAATGACTACGTCTAAAATTGAGAAGACAAAGAATCAAATAAAATATGGTTAGAGAGCAAAGCAAGATTCACGTCAGAGAAATTGAAGGAAATAATCCTAAACACGTGAAAATGTTCCTCTGGATGTTCAGATACGCATCTGAAATTGTGAATGGTGCTAGAGACTGTGAAATTAATCAGGCTTCTAGTATGAGACGCCGTGTCTTCCTTGACATTTCTTAGCCGTAGTGCTCAATTTTCAGTTTGTGTTGTAAATCTAATGCAAAACACTATTAAATGTACCTCTTACACAAGAAGGATTTAAGATTGAACCACACATGTTCATCAATTGTTGACAATAGTTTTGAACCACAACTTGTTTTCTGCATGCCTTAAAAATTATAGGCACAATTTAAGCAGTCATAGTATTTTAGAAAACGCAGATATTAAAATGAAAATGGTTTATACAAATTTGTTTATAAGCCTGTGCTTTTTAAATATTTTAGAAGATTTTTAAACAAAATTACATACAATGCACATAAAAAAAATCTTGCTTAGTTAAAAAGATGCTTTAAATGCTCTCTTAGATAACACAAAGATATGTAAAAGGATTGAGGATTTATCAAATGTTGTTCTCAGGGTTGTGATGGAATTTAAATCGGGAGAACAAAAGTAACGCTAAAAAACGAGATTGGGTGAGCATCAAAGAAATACAAAGTTAAAACAAAAACAACAGAACAACCACCCTATTGCAATAATAGGTTTGCCAGTAGATTCGCATCCAAGCCGGTTGTGTTGACCATGTTATTCACGCCATTTTATTTCTTGCTGTCTTAATCCCATTGCAATTTTACGTTTGTACAGTTTAGTACAGTGCACTGTTAGTGCCTCTTGTTAAATATAATTCTGGCAATATGCGGTAGGAGAATGCATACAAGTAAACTGTGTAAGCCATATTTTGAATACAATCAGGATAATAAATTAACGTTTAATGAAAGGAAGATCCCTCAGTTTGACTTTCACAAATT
Organism: Tenodera sinensis; assembly: GCA_030765045.1. Taxonomy (NCBI): domain Eukaryota; kingdom Metazoa; phylum Arthropoda; class Insecta; order Mantodea; family Mantidae; genus Tenodera; species Tenodera sinensis. Next base: position 150,486,091 of record CM060965.1, on the reverse strand, counting down.
GTTATTAAACACAGATATATTGGGCATAGGAGATTAAGTACTTTTCTTTTTTCTAGCGCAATGTGACAGGTCAAAATGAACAGTGAACATACGAAATGTGCGAGTAGAGCCTAGAGTTATCTGACATACAGTTTTCCAAGATAAGAAAACATCTTACCCAGCTAAAGCACACTGACCCAGGTTCAAATATGGAGCTTTGTGGATATGAGGCAGGCACGTTACCTCGACACCAGAGGGGTGAGTTTTTCTTGGGTTTATGATACGTGATGGATGAGTGAGTGACTGCGTGAGTGAGTGAGTGAGTGAGTGAGTGAGTGAGTGAGTGAGTGACTGGGTGAGTGAGTGACTGCGTGAGTGAGTGACTGCGTGAGAGAGTGAGTGAGTGAGTGAGTGAGTGAGTGACTGGGTGAGTGAGTGACTGCGTGAGTGAGTGACTGCGTGAGTGAGTGAGTGAGTGAGAGAGTGAGTGAGTGACTGGGTGAGTGAGTGACTGCGTGAGTGAGTGACTGCGTGAGAGAGTGACTGCGTGAGAGAGTGAGTGAGTGAGTGAGTGAGTGTGTGAGTGAGTGAGTGAGTGAGTGAGTGAGGCATATGAGGCCGTCGACAACTGGGTCACTTAGGCTCAGAGATTTAGATGAACTTTACTGAAGCGTCTAATTAATCTAGGATTAACTTAATATAATGGGAATCGTAGCCGGTTTTCATTACTTTATACCAATGTTTCATGCTGATTATTCTAATAGCAAAGTTAACGTAACCAGAACGAAAAGTGTGGCATTCTCAAACTCTTAGGTAACATTAAGAAAATACTAAATAACTATATAGCACAATGTGCAAAGACTTTCAAGTTACGTCTCGTTACATTAAGTTCATCATAATCCTATATAAACCCCATGAATAGGTTGGCAATACCAATTAGACAGCCAAAATTAGCACTAGCAGTATCTGCGGTCACATTGCAGCATTAGATAATCCGCGGGCCAAAGAGTCTTATTTTTTTTTTATCTCCTACAAATCGTTTCGCATATTAATAAGGATAAAGTTCAAAAGACTTGTTTAATATTACAAAATATTATACTATTTCTCTTTATCAGCAGGAAATAACAGGATTACAGTGCAAAGTACTTAGATTTACCTCTACACGAAAAGTCTAAGGTCAGGAGATCTAGGCAGCCATTCAATACTTCCTCTTCTGCCAATCCACCTTCCTGGAAATTCATGATTTAGGTAATTCACCACCTGGCTTCCATAGTGTGTAGGGCACCCTCTTGCTGGAATAATATAAAATTTTGAATGCCTCCTCCTTCTCAAGGGAATAAAGTAGCACAAGCAGGAATTATTTAATTTTGTAGAAGGCGTAAATACACTTCAGAATTTTATTAAAGGTACCATCAATGTAAAATGGGCCTATCAATCCGCCATTAATATACCAGCCCATGCATTTACTTTTTGTGGACGTTGTGTATGTTGTTCGATCATTCAATGGGGATTCTTTTTAGTCCAATAGTGACAGTTGTGACGATTTACATTCCCAATTAGGCAGAAAGTAGCTTCATCAGAGAGCAATTCTATTCACGATGTTAGGGTTCTGATCGAGCATGTCATTCTAGGTTTCAGCAAACTGAGTACGTTTGTCAAAGTCATCTTCATTGAGTTCTTGCAGCAGCTGTACCTTGTATAGATGCCATTTAACTGCCTTCATTAAGTTGCATATAATATGGACTTTTGACTGACATTGTAGTCCATTGCAAGCTGGCGAGCAGATAAATGTGGGTTTTCTGCCACTGATAATAAAGCATCTAGAGCTTTATCACCATCTGTAACTCGTTTTGGCCTTCCAGACTTTGGCTTATTCTTAACACTTCCGGTTTCATTGAACTTTTTCACAATTTTACTTACCATAGAATGAGTAATCCTTCATTCTGGATGCATTTCATTAAACAAGACACAAACCTCTTCTTGGGTCCTCCTCATATCACCATATCCCATCATCATTAGTATTTCAATTCGTTGTCGTTCTGTAAGTTGTGCCTAGTTACTTTTAGGAAGATTTTGCATTGAAATACGCATTGTTGTCCCTATTAAGCTTAGCTTTTGTCTGCACATGTTTAATCCAAAGCCACACGTTGAAGTAGCCTACTATATTGTTTAATTCAAAACCTACTCAATTTGAAGTAATGATGCGTTATCATTTGCTCAGTACACATGCAGTGAGGTACTTATGAATTTAAATTGCATTTTGAAAGGGTTTGTGCGTTCTGAGACTGGAGGACTGCAGAAAAAAGAAATGTGGCCATTTAACAACAATAACAAAATAAAATATAATAAAAAAATAAAAAACTCGTCCCTTTATTTGCAATCATATCAATGTGAGGGCATGTTGGCATGTTATATCTTTTCTAAAAATATCACTTCATAGAGTTCCAACAGCGATTTTACAGGCATTGTTCCATAGCTTTTATTCACCCAGTGTATATATATCGCTCGGAAGCGATTTTATGCAAAAGTGTTATTGCAGAACAATATTTGCCGAAGGTGAGTATGTTCTTTGTTGTGTGGTAACGATGTTCAAGCATTATTATACTTTGAAAGCATGATGCATTAACCCTGTGATATTTGGGGTTAGAAATGTTTTTGTTATGTACGTTGGCAGGACAACTTTTTGGGATACTTTCGTCTGCTGTTTAGTGTAATGTCGGCCATGGGAACTGCCGATAAACTGTGTCCACTATGCTAACAATGAAAGTATTTTATGACTTAGTCACCCACTTGAATTCTGTATATGGCAAAAAACAGCCACAATGTTACTTCATAAATGTTTAGTATCCAAAATCTTTCACAAAACTAAGTAGTTACACATGTTCACTGTTTATTTCATGTCTCGCTATAATCTGGCTTTCCCTTTCAAGAAAGAAAGAGTGACTGAGAGAGTGATTAGGGTTTAAGGGCCCGTCGAGAGCTAGGTCATTAGGGCCTAGAAAGAAAGATGTCAAAAGCAAAATGTTTCACATCTTTTATCAAGTTAACTATTGTAAATTTTCTGCTTATAGATGCAAGGACATAAACAAAATAAATCAAGAAATGTCGCTCAAGGTTGTAGGATGTGAGTATCCGTCTTATGAATGTTACAAAATCTTATGCTTTACGTAAATTATGAAGTGTTCTTTTCAAGTATGTACAGTAATGTGAGTGGTTGCAATATCTGATGCTGATATTTATGTTAAAAATTCCACATTGATTCCACCGCACTTCATGTTGTCTTTTCTCTCCACATCCTATCACCGTTGGTTGGTATTTGCAGCTGTGTAAATAATAGAGCCGAATGAGTTTCAGTTGATCGTACCTCGTATTTATTTTGTCATCATAAAAATAACATGAAGTATTAGAAAGCAAAATATTGTCACGAAAGCCGGCTAATTATGCGTAAAAGGGTAAAAGAAGTTTTAGATTGTTATACTATTCATTTAAGACCAAAATTCGACCCTAAATCTACGCATGCAAAGTGACGGCTACGTCATCATCCAATTGGAAGCAATGTTAGTAATTAAAGAATTGACAATCAACCATATTGATAATAGTGTTGACACCTAAATTATATAATCTGCTTCCGAAGTTCAATCAGACAGGACTAAAAGCATCAATGGCAACCGAATTTGATTTTCCATTTGCTTAGTTTTGTACTCCATACAGTCACAAATTTTTCACTAGCTCCTTCAACCATAAAATGAATGGAACTACGCTCAAATGAGAGCGGGGTCCCCAGAATTTGGAATTTTTCAATATATATTTAAAGAAACCCAAGAAAAACCTTGGCCTGCTAACACGACAGTCGAGATGCTACCATACCACTGAAGGGGAACTTTTCAATTTTGTTCAATAAAAGCTATGTAAGCGTTCTCCTACCACTTGGGGGCCCGGGTTCGATCCCAGGGATCCGCATGTGGTATTCGTAGTGGACTTAGCGGCGTCAGGGTGGTTATCTCCGGTTTCCCCGCCATTCATTCCACCAATTGATCCATTATCACCGTTCATCGATTTCGCCTGCATTTCATATCATTATGTTCCTCACTATCACACCTGGTGTTTGGCTGGCCACTCGCTTGCAGGTCTTCACTGTCTGGTCCATAGGTTTGTCTGCTCCCCGACAGACGTCTGACTCTAGGCACTGCCTTTAAGTCCTACAGGGTATAAGTCCTACATAAAGAAAGGGTAATCAGGTAAAGAAAAAAGCAAAAAGGAAAAAAAAAATAAAAAAAAGATATGTAAGCTGCAAGTTATTGCTTTGCATTATTCACGGAATGTTTGAATATATGGGGTGCTCCATTTGAAAAAGGCCCCAGAGTTGTACGTGACTGCCTTAATATTTAGCTGAATGTGATAAAATTTAGATAGAAGTACCTGAAAAAGTTGCCTTGGCAACATTGTACCCCTAAATGTTGAGGTAGTGTATCAACAGAGATTCCGCGTATCCTCGAGTTTGGCGTTCCTGTTCTAGCGGAATCAGAATAATTGACGTGGCGCGCCTGCTTGCTAGTGCTCGTGAGACAAACACGTATTAAGAAAACAGAGATCTTAACGCACTCCTTATGTTTGAAGAATCAATTGTTGATCATTTGTCTGTTGTCTTCCCACATTCAGAAACAAAATGGAAGCACAGTGGAGACCTTCCAACTCTTCTGACTTGCTATAGCGTTTCCCTCATTTAACGTTAGCAGAATTCCTATCATCTGTGTTCCGCACCAGCCCTAGAGAGGTGCTCACTTATTATTTTGAATTGAAGTCAACATACATGCATAAGCCCATACACAAAGGACAGCTTAGCTGAGCACGAAAGAGAAGTGTGGAAACATTCCACCTGAGTGACTGGAAGGCATGCTTTGTAACGGCGATCCACACAGGGCGGTCCTTATGAGTCCGTTTCGTATTGGCCTGAAGTCAAAGGTCGATCAGCCTCAGACGTGAAGGAAAAGTGAGTAGAAAGGCAAACATTTAGGGAACACTGAAGTAATATTTTACTCTCTTTGGTTTAAAAAAATCGACTTTTGGATTTTTATTGCAAAAAATACACCATACCGTAAAGAATATATCTGATAAGTTTTAATCCCCTAGGGACGGGAAAACACATAGTTTGGACGCCATCTTTAAAGCGGTGCGTCTCTGCCTCTGTCTTTTAAATGGGCGTGCCTACACCTTCCATTTCATGGAGGCTTGGAATAAATTGTTTTTAAACAAGGTGCTAAGTATTCGGCAGCCTATGCATCACTGTAACCTAGTTGAAGAGGTTCTCCAATAAATCCCCCAGACAGCAGTTTTTTTCCCCTCCATTTCTCGTTTGCTGACTTCTGAAGTTATTTACCACGCTTCCAATTGGCTTAGCAGATTTTTGTTGTTCACAAGCTGATCGTGTGCACTTGTGAAAAAAATGTAGTGTGTTTGTGAGATTATTTGAGTGTAATTATTCATATAGAGGTTTTTATTGACTTATGTTTTGAGAACGTTATAGCAGATCATGTGTTCTTTCCGAATGCATCAGAAAGTGAATTTGCTATAGATACGAAGTTCCAGCCGTCCCTGATCACTATGGTACAATATTTACGAATATAGATCAGTTCGAACACCTATTGCAACCGTATGGAGGAAACGGGTAAATGGCGAAAGTTTATCTGTGTGGTGGTCCGGGATTATGTCATAGTGACTGTTAAATGCACTACTTCGGGAACTAGAGAGGTTCACAATGATCATGGTATGGGATTGAAATCTAGTTTCTATGTAGATACTGAACTTTGCAAACCCTCAGAAGGATTTATTGGCTTTCTGTTGTATGAAAGAACAGGTTTAAATAGTCAAATATTATGAAATGATGCCTTATGTTTGTAAAATATAATTACAATGTTATAATGATTTCTTTATGAAATTCATTAAATCATATTTTAGCGAGTAACAATTTGTGTATTCACGAAACTCACATAATTAAACTAATTAAGTCAAACAACACTTCTAGCAAAACTACCAATTCTCGTTAAACTTACTAAACTAAGTGTCAGTATTTGAAACGGGGATCTTCACCACTGAAGACCACACACTGTTGCGCTAGGAGAGCAAGCCACTTTACAGGCTGCGGTGCAAAATAGACGTTGTGTCTTAAATTGATACGACGCGATGCAGTGGACAGTATTTATGACAAAGTCTGTTAAACTCCTGAATTGTATAAGTTCTCAATCCGCAGGATGAGAAGACTCTCCCTATCTATTGTTGTGGCAACAGATTCTTTGCTTTTATTTATGTGAACAGACCACGTTTATGTAAATATCATTTGTTAAATATATTTTAAAATCACATATTGCCTTACTCTGTTTTGGAATGGCAAAACGAAAGGGCAGTACGTCAACCTTATTCAAATCAATGAACTAAATCAGATGTTATATTTTTGATGAGGAAGTGCGTGACTAAACTGTAAACTCATTTTTCTCGGAAACAAGTTATTTTGTTGTTTTCTCATATTCAAAATCTATCTTTTCCCATAAAAATATGTATAGAGATCTAAAACATTTTGCAATAGAGTTTGAAAAGTGCCTGATTGGAATTTTTTTATTGGTTATAATTTTAAAAAAAATTATATAATAAGGTGCTGTTTTTATGACATGTTTACACTTTGAGCTATTACAAATTTTAAGACAAAATATTCATTATATGAAAATGTCCATCCTTTAATTTGTTATGGTAACAAGAGATGAATTTAAATAAATAAACTTTGTAGTTCAACATTTGTTGGAGGAGATAGATTTTAATTATACCCAACAAAATTGACATAACTTAATAAAATTAGTTAATATATCAAGAATGTGAGCATATACTGGCATGAAATTTGGTACACATACTTAGCTGCTGGAAATGTCTTTGAGGAAAAAAGAAACTTCAGAAAACACCGTTTCACTTCGGTGTACCTTTAAGTAGAATGTTAGAAATAGGTAAACAGTGGGACACATACGGCAGAGGCGGTTAAAATTTCCTTAGCAATAAACCTTTGTAACTATATCGGCACAACTCCATACACTCGACTGTACAATCTCTGAATTAATACAGAAGAATGAAAAAACAAGGTCTAATGATTTGGAATAAGTGAACCTAAAGCATTATAATTCTTTAATTTATATTATAATATTAAAAGGATTTTTATCAAAAAAGTTAAAAAACCGGGGAAAGATGTTTCAGACGTTCACAATAAACTGACAATGCGTACACAGGGAAGTGTCATTAGGGAGTGAGTGAGTGAGTGAGTGAGTGAGTGAGTGAGTGAGTGAGTGAGTGAGTGGAGTATATGTGGCTTAAGGGCCCGTCGACAACTAGGTGATTAAGGCCTGGAGTGAAAAGATAAAGACGGAGAGAATTAAAACCTCTGACACCTCACCCTGAAGAAGCTAAAAGCTGAAAGTTAAAACTCGGTAAAAATTAAAAACAGTTAAACTTTAAACTTATAAACCCATCGTTAAAAAGGCAAGGCGTTAAAACTGCAAAACATCCGGAAAGGCTAAAAAGCTCCGAAATAAAAAATACCAAAACCAACATTGGCAACAAACTGTGGATCTGTATTTACTGTATCGTCACCTAAAATTGAAGGACAGTGTTAAACCCAGGCCAAGGAACTGGCGATCGCCAGATTGTGACTAGTAAAGACATGATAACTACTATATGTCATTGTGGCCAGGTTTATGTTACGCGTACATCAATCTTATTGTCACTCTAATTCCGTTGATCAGTGCTGTGCAAAATAACAAATAAATGTACACACTATCTCCCATTCGTAAATACCACAAAGTAAACAAGTTTATAAATAAATCCAGTTATGTAATTTAATTGATTCTCTTACTTTTCTTGTTCGCAGTTTTCCAACATTGAAAACAAAATTTACCTGAAATGTGTATACGATGGTTATCTTGTTTTAATGACAAATCCACGAAGTTAAAGAGGGTTGCATCGAACTTAATTAGTCGTAATATATAAGCACTATACTAGATTGTGTATTGTTTCATGTTCCTCTTGGTTTGTATTTTATTATTTGTTTGAGTGTTTTCCTTTTGCTCTATTGCTTACATTTAGTAAACACAGAGAACATTACATTCTCCCAACAAATTCGGTAAACATGTTTACAGCTCCCTAAATCCGCAAAAATAAAATTCATTGTTAAAAACAGTGCGTGTGTGTTTGTGTGTGTATGCGTTACGGACACCTGTCCAGAAAATCATCAATGCAGTGGTTCATGTCGTATTTATGTCCCCCTGAAGTCACCATTGGTGTTCAAAAATACCATTCGAACATGTGGACAGTTGCTGAATTGTCAGTTTCATATCACAGCGAGTATATGCCACATCGTACTTAAAAGTTCAGAACACTAGTCTCCATGTCATACACACAGGTTTTAAGGACGCCCTGTGTTGTATAGTTGTAAATTATGGAAACAGTCGCTAGGGAGCAGCTCCAAGAGAAACATACTCTAACGTATCCTTATATTTTGGGTCTTCTTTATAAATACTAAATTCTCACACAGACGTTTATTGTCAATCATATTTCTAGACTCTAGGAATCATGGAGAATAATCCAGTTGAAGAAATCCTCCAGCCGGAAATGGAACGCGGTACCTCTGGTAGCATGCTAACCATCAAACAATTATGATGTCTTGGAAAGTCCTGTATAAAACCCTATTCATAGTAGAAAGAATCACAGTTTAACATGAATAATTTGAAAATCATACGTGCATATATTTTCCAGTATTCCTTCTCTGAGAAATCTGATGTGTTGCATTCACATGACTTTCTGTACTCTTGTATTAACCATTCTCATATACCTGTTTCTTCTTCGTCTTAGCTGAGATAAACATTTGCAGAAATTATCTTATTCCGTATTTTCTTGTAAGTGCAAAGGGAATGTGGGTAGTAAAATATTTTAAAGCTTTCAAATCCCGTTCTCTTTGCAATTCCATTTGACGAAAGTTTGGTCTCCATAACTCACACAAATAACAAGCAATGTCTCAGTAATGGTTCACTCTACAGAAAAATTCACTTGGACATATATATTTTTTTAGCAAGATGTACCTTTTAGTACGGTAAGATTTAGCCTATCTCTTAGGGTTTACTACCTATGCAAAAGTCATCCAGAGTAAACAGGACAGCATGAGCTATTTGCCAGAAAATTCAAAATATGTATTTAATTTGTCATAAAAATATCTCAAACATATGGCATTTTAATCAAAATCGTTAGAGCCATTTTCGAGAAAATCAACATTTCCGAAAAAAAATTGCCATGTAAACAGTAGTTTAGGGTGGAGGAATTTTCTTGAAAACCTTCATGTCGCATCATTAAAAGATGTTAAACTTAAATACCAACTTCGGTTTTTAATCGACTATTCGTTATGCTGTCCACAGACTGAGAGACACACAGACAGACGGACACACACGCCCGCGTGCACGCGGACCTTTTTCTAAAAATTCTGTATTTGGATTCAGGGGGCCTCAAAACATGTATTTCTGGTGAAATCTCGGCACCGAATTTTTGTGTGCAATACAATACTTCCTGTACTTATAAGTAGTAGAGAAATTAAAAATACTCCGTTATAGCATACTTTTGCCAAGACCAAAATGTACTATTAGTTGTGTCCAATGGATGAGCAAGATAAGGCGCTCAGCAACTCTAATGTTTCCATGCTTTACAACGAAAACAACACAGTTTTCTCATTTTGCGCAAGAGACACTCCTTATATGAGCCTCCGAGATATCAAACGTGGGTGCTGGAGTATTCCATAGCCCACTTGTTGAGAGCCAATTACCTGCAAGGAGAAGCCTCATGACTACAATGGGATTGTCGGTAAACACCTGCCAGATATACGACACTCCTTTTAGTAGTCGCTGCTGAATAAACTCCCCCGCCAGCATTCTTATCTTCCACTCTTAACTCTTTCTGTTCTCACCTTTTTAATGTGTTACTACCGTATTGCACAGCCACAGAAACAAAAGCAGGGAATAAAGGAAGAAACAACCACCGAGCGAAACAGATGAATAACAAAAGAACCACGTGCATACATGTACAGGAAGAAATACACGAAGACGATGAAAAAATTCTAATGTGCGCATAGACATGACTTTGCCTCTCCTGTACAGATTATCTCTACAAATACTTATTCTTCAATTCAGTTTAATCGAGATAAATGTACATATCGTGCTTGCCTATGTTGGGCTGCTTAATCCTCTTTGTAAGGGGCTATAGGCAGCCATATTGTTAGCAATTGGAAATGTTTGAAATGTAATAGTTGTTCCAATCATATCTATTTCAATTATATAGACTGCGTAACATATCTGCGTATTCTTCTGTTAACTAATTCTTTAACACTAGTAATAAGCAACGCCAAGAAGTCAGTATACTTGAGTGAGGCTGCCATCGTATTACCACCTTTACGATCCTTAAGCAGCAATATTCCAGCGAGTATCTTTCTGCCATTGCTGCCATTCTAATATCTACCAGAAAGATATATATCAATTTTATCGCCTCCGTTTCGCAGTGGTAGCCAGAGCGTCTAGCGCGGAGGACTTGGGTTCGATCCCCGTTACCGACATGGGGATTTCTCCCCCGTTGGGAGGTCTGGCACGAGGTGCACTCAGCCTCGTTAGGTCCCGGAGGGCCAATTCAGGAGCTACTTGATGGAGAACTAGGTCGTGAAGGCCGCACAACTGGCCGGGAGGGCTCGGGACGTTGCCAACGTCTCACCCTCCTGTACTGCACCCCACTCATGACAGCTGTAGTGTCAGAGGTGGTGGACGCAGCGACCGGGCAGCAAGCCTTGGCCCTTCATGGACTGTTGCGCTGGGGTTTAATCAGTTAGTATATCAATGTATTTGTTCAATTATATGTGTGTGTGTATGTGTGTGTATGTATTGTTACTAATCTTGTGCCTTGTTACACGCAGGCCTTACTTCCTCTTCCATACTATTTGTGCGCCCCTTTTCATGGGAGTAATTGGTAAATAAGTTGATTCAGAATCCAATGTCGCGCTCTAATTGAACATAGTACGTATTCCATCCAGCTCCTTTTCTTAATTCAACTGAAAGAGGGAAAAGAGCATTTTGGTGCTAAAATAAAATGTAGCATAATTAAAAAGGCAGTTAAAAAAACCAAATTTAGGGCGTTTTGTGTATTTTTAATACAGTTAATGTAATTTAATACAATACCATATGTTTTATTAATGTCGGATTTTTTATTATTGTGTGCCGTTCTGTTTGGTTCAAAAGATTTTGTGATCATAAGACTTTAATATTACTTACAATAATAATCTAATTATTAAAAAACAAATTAATGTTCCAAAAACAGAACATTAAAACTACTACTACAGTGGCTGAGCATTTATTCCCGAGTAGGAAGGATAAATTAGGGAATAGTATAAGGAGTAATGAGGTAATGCCATTTACTCTGCAAGAATTGCAGAATGCAGCAAAAAATATGAAATCAGGTAAAGCACCAGGCCTGGATGGTATTCCCCCAGAAGCTGTCAAGCTTACTGTAGAAATAGCTCCGGAATGGGTATTAAGTGTCCTAAACACTTTATTAAGTAAACAGAAGTTTCCAGATGAATGGAAAGTGGCCAAGCTTGTCCTCTTGTTAAAAGGAGGGAAGATGCCGCAAGACCCATCAGCCTTTAGACCATTATGTCTCTTGAATACAATGAGTAAGCTATATGAAAGGCTAATAAGGATAAGACTCGACAAGGAGATTGACCAGGGGGAGGGATTATCAGACCATCAATATGGCTTCAGGAAAGAAAAGTCCACTATCCAAGCAATGGAATCGATAATGGAAATAAAAAATAAGACCGAAGATAAATGGGTATGCGTAATCACACTAGATGTGAGAAACGCATTTAATACTGCAACTTGGAGTGTAATAATCACTGAATTGCAGCGAAGAAAAATATCATTATATCTTATTAATATAATAAGACAATATTTTGTAGATGTGAGAAACGCATTTAATACTGCAACTTGGAGTGTAATAATCACTGAATTGCAGCGAAGAAAAATATCATTATATCTTATTAATATAATAAGACAATATTTTGATAACAGATATATCCAGTTACATCATAAGGATAAAATGCAAGTAACTGCAGGAGTACCGCAGGGCTCCGTATTGGGACCCACATTGTGGAATATTTTATATGATGGGGTACTGCGGCTCAAATTGACAACGGGAGCATATACTATAGGATTTGCTGATGATCTGGCGCTCGTTGTAACTGCTATCGATGAAGAAGAATTGATGTTTAGAGCAAACGAATCCTTGAGACGCATACAGACATGGATGAAGACCAACAGACTAGATTTGGCAGGACAAAAAACTGAAGCTGTTATTCTAAAAGGTCCCAGGAAGCGCAAAGAAGTGTTTTTCACTGTTGGAGGTACCACGATTACACCCAGTAAAGCAGTACGTTATTTGGGTGTAATGTTAGGTGATGGTGGAAATTTTGGAGAACATATTAGGACAATTACCAAAAAAGCTGAGAAGAAAGCATCAGCATTGTCTAGGCTGATGCCCAATATTGGAGGTCCGAGCTCCATGAAAAGGCAGTTGCTATGCAGTGCAATATACTCAGTGCTGCTATATGCTGCACCTCTGTGGTGTCCTGTGCTACAAAAAGGGATTTATAAGAACCTCATGGACAAGGTACAACGAAAGATGCTTCTGAGAATAGCCTTTGGGTATAGGACTATATCAACTAGAGCCTTACAAGTAATAACTGGGTCCATCCCTATAGATTTAAAAGTGGAAGAAAGAAGAATCATACATGAGGCAGGTGGCCCACTCTCTAAGCATGAGAAGATGAACATCAGAATGCAAATAATTGAGAAGTGGCAAAGACGATGGCAAGAGACCACGATAGTAGGGCAGTGGACAAAGAAAATCATTCCCGACATTAATAAATGGCTAAATTGTAAACATCGACAGCTGGATTACTTCCTGACGCAGGTCTTGACGGGACATGGGAGATTCAGATATTATGCCAAGAGGATGGGGAAAACCGAAGATGACCTATGCAAATATTGTACACAAGTGGACACTGTGGAACACACCATCTTCCACTGTAAACAATGGGATTTACAGAGAAATGACGCCCAAAGGAAGTTAGGTTTCCAGTTAACAGCTGATAATCTGGGAGAAAAGATTATGGATAAGAGAGAAACATGGGCCATTGTAAAATCACTATGTGAATCAATATTGAAGATCAAAGAAGCCGAGGATAGACAATTACAGATAGTTTAGAACGATTAGACAACTGCCATTTCTGAAGTAATGCCACAAGCAGTCCCAGAATGGCATGTGACGGGGCAGGGTTTTTTAGTTGGTTAGAGTCCAACTCGCTAAGGTAGCGTCCATGAGGGATTTTTCCCTGCCGAAACAAAAAAAAAAAAAAAAAAAAAAAAAAAAAAAAAAAAAACTACTACTACTACTACTACTACTACTACTACTACTACTACTACTACTACTACTACTACTACTACTACTACTACTACTACTACTACTACTACTACTACTACTACTACTACTACTACTACTACTACTACTACTACTACTACTACTACTACTACTACTACTACTACTACTACTACTACTACTACTACTACTACTACTACTACTACTACTACTACTACTACTACTACTACTACTACTACTACTACTACTACTACTACTACTACTACTACTACTACTACTACTACTACTACTACTACTACTACTACTACTACTACTACTACTACTACTACTACTACTACTACTACTACTACTACTACTACTACTACTACTACTACTACTACTACTACTACTACTACTACTACTACTACTACTACTACTACTACTACTACTACTACTACTACTACTACTACTACTACTACTACTACTACTACTACTACTACTACTACTACTACTACTACTACTACTACTACTACTACTACTACTACTACTACTACTACTACTACTACTACTACTACTACTACTACTACTACTACTACTACTACTACTACTACTACTACTACTACTACTACTACTACTACTACTACTACTACTACTACTACTACTACTACTACTACTACTACTACTACTACTACTACTACTACTACTACTACTACTACTACTACTACTACTACTACTACTACTACTACTACTACTACTACTACTACTACTACTACTACTACTACTACTACTACTACTACTACTACTACTACTACTACTACTACTACTACTACTACTACTACTACTACTACTACTACTACTACTACTACTACTACTACTACTACTACTACTACTACTACTACTACTACTACTACTACTACTACTACTACTACTACTACTACTACTACTACTACTACTACTACTACTACTACTACTACTACTACTACTACTACTACTACTACTACTACTACTACTACTACTACTACTACTACTACTACTACTACTACTACTACTACTACTACTACTACTACTACTACTACTACTACTACTACTACTACTACTACTACTACTACTACTACTACTACTACTACTACTACTACTACTACTACTACTACTACTACTACTACTACTACTACTACTACTACTACTACTACTACTACTACTACTACTACTACTACTACTACTACTACTACTACTACTACTACTACTACTACTACTACTACTACTACTACTACTACTACTACTACTACTACTACTACTACTACTACTACTACTACTACTACTACTACTACTACTACTACTACTACTACTACTACTACTACTACTACTACTACTACTACTACTACTACTACTACTACTACTACTACTACTACTACTACTACTACTACTACTACTACTACTACTACTACTACTACTACTACTACTACTACTACTACTACTACTACTACTACTACTACTACTACTACTACTACTACTACTACTACTACTACTACTACTACTACTACTACTACTACTACTACTACTACTACTACTACTACTACTACTACTACTACTACTACTACTACTACTACTACTACTACTACTACTACTACTACTACTACTACTACTACTACTACTACTACTACTACTACTACTACTACTACTACTACTACTACTACTACTACTACTACTACTACTACTACTACTACTACTACTACTACTACTACTACTACTACTACTACTACTACTACTACTACTACTACTACTACTACTACTACTACTACTACTACTACTACTACTACTACTACTACTACTACTACTACTACTACTACTACTACTACTACTACTACTACTACTACTACTACTACTACTACTACTACTACTACTACTACTACTACTACTACTACTACTACTACTACTACTACTACTACTACTACTACTACTACTACTACTACTACTACTACTACTACTACTACTACTACTACTACTACTACTACTACTACTACTACTACTACTACTACTACTACTACTACTACTACTACTACTACTACTACTACTACTACTACTACTACTACTACTACTACTACTACTACTACTACTACTACTACTACTACTACTACTACTACTACTACTACTACTACTACTACTACTACTACTACTACTACTACTACTACTACTACTACTACTACTACTACTACTACTACTACTACTACTACTACTACTACTACTACTACTACTACTACTACTACTACTACTACTACTACTACTACTACTACTACTACTACTACTACTACTACTACTACTACTACTACTACTACTACTACTACTACTACTACTACTACTACTACTACTACTACTACTACTACTACTACTACTACTACTACTACTACTACTACTACTACTACTACTACTACTACTACTACTACTACTACTACTACTACTACTACTACTACTACTACTACTACTACTACTACTACTACTACTACTACTACTACTACTACTACTACTACTACTACTACTACTACTACTACTACTACTACTACTACTACTACTACTACTACTACTACTACTACTACTACTACTACTACTACTACTACTACTACTACTACTACTACTACTACTACTACTACTACTACTACTACTACTACTACTACTACTACTACTACTACTACTACTACTACTACTACTACTACTACTACTACTACTACTACTACTACTACTACTACTACTACTACTACTACTACTACTACTACTACTACTACTACTACTACTACTACTACTACTACTACTACTACTACTACTACTACTACTACTACTACTACTACTACTACTACTACTACTACTACTACTACTACTACTACTACTACTACTACTACTACTACTACTACTACTACTACTACTACTACTACTACTACTACTACTACTACTACTACTACTACTACTACTACTACTACTACTACTACTACTACTACTACTACTACTACTACTACTACTACTACTACTACTACTACTACTACTACTACTACTACTACTACTACTACTACTACTACTACTACTACTACTACTACTACTACTACTACTACTACTACTACTACTACTACTACTACTACTACTACTACTACTACTACTACTACTACTACTACTACTACTACTACTACTACTACTACTACTACTACTACTACTACTACTACTACTACTACTACTACTACTACTACTACTACTACTACTACTACTACTACTACTACTACTACTACTACTACTACTACTACTACTACTACTACTACTACTACTACTACTACTACTACTACTACTACTACTACTACTACTACTACTACTACTACTACTACTACTACTACTACTACTACTACTACTACTACTACTACTACTACTACTACTACTACTACTACTACTACTACTACTACTACTACTACTACTACTACTACTACTACTACTACTACTACTACTACTACTACTACTACTACTACTACTACTACTACTACTACTACTACTACTACTACTACTACTACTACTACTACTACTACTACTACTACTACTACTACTACTACTACTACTACTACTACTACTACTACTACTACTACTACTACTACTACTACTACTACTACTACTACTACTACTACTACTACTACTACTACTACTACTACTACTACTACTACTACTACTACTACTACTACTACTACTACTACTACTACTACTACTACTACTACTACTACTACTACTACTACTACTACTACTACTACTACTACTACTACTACTACTACTACTACTACTACTACTACTACTACTACTACTACTACTACTACTACTACTACTACTACTACTACTACTACTACTACTACTACTACTACTACTACTACTACTACTACTACTACTACTACTACTACTACTACTACTACTACTACTACTACTACTACTACTACTACTACTACTACTACTACTACTACTACTACTACTACTACTACTACTACTACTACTACTACTACTACTACTACTACTACTACTACTACTACTACTACTACTACTACTACTACTACTACTACTACTACTACTACTACTACTACTACTACTACTACTACTACTACTACTACTACTACTACTACTACTACTACTACTACTACTACTACTACTACTACTACTACTACTACTACTACTACTACTACTACTACTACTACTACTACTACTACTACTACTACTACTACTACTACTACTACTACTACTACTACTACTACTACTACTACTACTACTACTACTACTACTACTACTACTACTACTACTACTACTACTACTACTACTACTACTACTACTACTACTACTACTACTACTACTACTACTACTACTACTACTACTACTACTACTACTACTACTACTACTACTACTACTACTACTACTACTACTACTACTACTACTACTACTACTACTACTACTACTACTACTACTACTACTACTACTACTACTACTACTACTACTACTACTACTACTACTACTACTACTACTACTACTACTACTACTACTACTACTACTACTACTACTACTACTACTACTACTACTACTACTACTACTACTACTACTACTACTACTACTACTACTACTACTACTACTACTACTACTACTACTACTACTACTACTACTACTACTACTACTACTACTACTACTACTACTACTACTACTACTACTACTACTACTACTACTACTACTACTACTACTACTACTACTACTACTACTACTACTACTACTACTACTACTACTACTACTACTACTACTACTACTACTACTACTACTACTACTACTACTACTACTACTACTACTACTACTACTACTACTACTACTACTACTACTACTACTACTACTACTACTACTACTACTACTACTACTACTACTACTACTACTACTACTACTACTACTACTACTACTACTACTACTACTACTACTACTACTACTACTACTACTACTACTACTACTACTACTACTACTACTACTACTACTACTACTACTACTACTACTACTACTACTACTACTACTACTACTACTACTACTACTACTACTACTACTACTACTACTACTACTACTACTACTACTACTACTACTACTACTACTACTACTACTACTACTACTACTACTACTACTACTACTACTACTACTACTACTACTACTACTACTACTACTACTACTACTACTACTACTACTACTACTACTACTACTACTACTACTACTACTACTACTACTACTACTACTACTACTACTACTACTACTACTACTACTACTACTACTACTACTACTACTACTACTACTACTACTACTACTACTACTACTACTACTACTACTACTACTACTACTACTACTACTACTACTACTACTACTACTACTACTACTACTACTACTACTACTACTACTACTACTACTACTACTACTACTACTACTACTCCTACTACTCCTACTACTCCTACTACTCCTACTACTCCTCCTACTACTCCTCCTACTACTCCTCCTACTACTCCTCCTACTCCTACTCCTCCTACTCCTACTCCTACTCCTACTCCTACTCCTACTCCTCCTACTCCTACTCCTACTCCTACTCCTACTCCTACTCCTACTCCTACTCCTACTCCTACTCCTACTCCTACTCCTACTCCTACTCCTACTCCTACTCCTACTCCTACTCCTACTCCTACTCCTACTCCTACTCCTACTCCTACTCCTACTCCTACTCCTACTCCTACTCCTACTCCTACTCCTACTCCTACTCCTACTCCTACTCCTACTCCTACTCCTACTCCTACTCCTACTCCTACTCCTCCTACTCCTACTCCTACTCCTACTCCTACTCCTACTCCTACTCCTACTCCTACTCCTACTCCTACTCCTACTCCTACTCCTACTCCTACTCCTACTCCTACTCCTACTCCTACTCCTACTCCTACTCCTACTACTACTACTACTACTACTACTACTACTACTACTACTACTACTACTACTACTACTACTACTACTACTACTACTACTACTACTACTACTACTACTACTACTACTACTACTACTACTACTACTACTACTACTACTACTACTACTACTACTACTACTACTACTACTACTACTACTACTACTACTACTACTACTACTACTACTACTACTACTACTACTACTACTACTACTACTACTACTACTACTACTACTACTACTACTACTACTACTACTACTACTACTACTACTACTACTACTACTACTACTACTACTACTACTACTACTACTACTACTACTACTACTACTACTACTACTACTACTACTACTACTACTACTACTACTACTACTACTACTACTACTACTACTACTACTACTACTACTACTACTACTACTACTACTACTACTACTACTACTACTACTACTACTACTACTACTACTACTACTACTACTACTACTACTACTACTACTACTACTACTACTACTACTACTACTACTACTACTACTACTACTACTACTACTACTACTACTACTACTACTACTACTACTACTACTACTACTACTACTACTACTACTACTACTACTACTACTACTACTACTACTACTACTACTACTACTACTACTACTACTACTACTACTACTACTACTACTACTACTACTACTACTACTGTGATATAAAATAAGACTAACTCCACATTAAAACCTCTACTTGTGGTGTTTTTCTGAACTTCATTTCGTATTTATTATGCGCAGTTTATGTTTTTCCACTTACTTGGGGAAACATCAATTACAGAACCAAGTCTCAAGACAGGTGTAAGGTTATCATCAAACAAATTTTGCTCTTAAACGTCAAGTTCCTTAAATAAAAACAATAAAAACAAATGTTCGGAGATGTACATACTCCCAAACATACCCATAATTTCTGCAGCAAATATACAACACTCTGGGTAAGTTTGTGGATCAAGGCCTTGATAAAAACTGTACGCCTTATTTTAGAGCGGAATCACAGCATAAATCAGTAAGATCTACTTGGCATTCAACTGGAACTTTCACAGGATCAACTGAATAGGGCAAGCAAAAGAGATTAGGGAGCTTCCAAATCTAAAAATCTTCTAACAAACCGCTTACGAGTACATCTAATATGTCTCAATACTTAATTTCTGCACTTATGTTAAGAGACCACTAAGAGGGATGGCTCTGGCGGTAACGTCTGTGGCCCGCATTCTGAAAGCCGTGGGTTCGATTCCCGTGACTGATCTCCTTGCCCCATGGGTATTTCCCGAGGTTTCCCCGGGTCACCTCGCAAATGCTTGGAAGTATTTCCATATCCTCTGAATTTCCTGCCCCTCCATTTCGTTACATAAATAATTTCAATTCATCCTTCATCCTGTTAGATTTCTTTCCTGGTTGGAAGCGTCGGTGAGCGTCGCGACAGCATCACAGCAGAGGCAACAAATGCGCTCTGGAGATCTCGTCCCTCCTATTGGAGGACGAATCGCAGGTTTCCAGCCCCCCATGGTATAGTACAAGCCCGGGAGCTAAGTCATCTTCCTCTTAACTGGGAAAATGTAGGAATCCTGCCCTCTGCATTGTCGCGACAAGGTTCCGGCAGCCCTTAGGATTCATTCTCATTCTTCCTCCAGGTGGGTGCCCCGTCAGGGACATAGGTACAAGAGATTGCCCTTTGTCAAGGTGTTCTGTCCCCTTCGCAAGTTGTCATAGAGTCAAGAAAAGTCAAGCAAGTGGCTTGGCTTTCTCCATGGTGTGCACGCTGTACATCCCGGACTAACACTGCTCCAAGCAGAACAAGCAAGTGCTGCCGTTACGGACAGCGTGGGCCTAGCAAGCTCCAAGGCGCACGCTTGCGCTCAAGCGCAGCGTTTGGATCACTGTTGCACAAGGTAACGGCAAAGGTAAAGGTAAAGGTAGATAGACAACGGAGCGTTCCCCCGCGTTAGCAAGGCACAACTGTGTACTACGTAGGCCACCAGGCCCTTTGAATATTACCGTCACCCTACGACGGAAGGATGAACTGAAAGATCCAAAGGGTGACCGGTTACAGAGGAGGAGAGTCAAGGATTCCCTATTATTTCCAGTAAGAATGCATCCAACGTCGCCAAAACCCAACTCCTCATCTCCGGTGACCCCCAGCAAGGGCCTACTGCGGAGGGGAGTCCTGACACCAGAGAAGAAACTTTTACAAAGCACTCAGCCACCGTCCAGCCGGAACAAGCCGGACACCATAGCCCCAAAATGGATGAGCAGGGATTGATGGGACAGAATATGATGGACAGAAAAGTCGTGGTATGACGATATGCACCCTAGCATTCACGTAAGGGGGTAATTTCAGAAAATCTCGTCAGAATATTCAGTCGGGGGGACCGAACTCACGACCTCCCATATGCGAGTCACACGCACTACCTCCTGCGTCATCTCGCTCGTATATAAATATCTCGTCTGTCGTTTAATTAAACAATGTGTGTAAATAATAATTATGCACGTCTTCCTCTAGAAGGCCCAATTATGTTGACTTGTGCATTGATTATTGTAAAACTCGATCACTGAGGCAACATCCAAACCGCCGTTCATTAAAATCTATTATCACATCGCACATTGCCGTTTTCGTACGCATGAAAGACTTCTCCCATAGAGAGCTGGGCGGAGTAATTGGTTGGTTACCTGAAGGTGAAAACCGTACTGAGCGAAAAACGCTGTTGCAATCTCGGGGAATGTTTCACTTTTTATGCTCGTCAGTGTACTTAATGTGATATGGCATCAATCTCTCATAATCCTATTACATCAGGTAAACGCACGGGAGCCAAAATTTTAAAATTCTACTGCAAAGCTTAGATTCAGGCCACTCTGATTATTAAATTAGTGCGATCGATTTCTCTACAGAAGGTCAGCGATTGGAAAACGCTAATGCGTTTGGAAAGAGGCCATTACAGCCTATGTGCTGGCCATTTAATACCGGTTTAATTAACAGTGCCCTCTGGACCCTAGTAACTTAATTATCACCACATTAATGCACTTTTTCTCCCTTTCTGACGTAGACCGGAAACAATTACGTGTTGAGGAAGGGGACCAGATTACGGATGTTTTAGCCACACTAAATCGTCGTGGTCTGGACAAAGAGGATACCTTTCAGTAAAACTTCTCGTTAACTAATCAGTATCCTATGGTGGGGTAAGATAATCGCATTGCGTGGCACTGAGTTTAAAATACAAGTTTATCCTTAAATAACTCGCCGCAAAGTTCTCGCTGCGGTTCTTTCCTTCACTTCCGCCCGTTTAACTATCGCATTTTTCACTTTTGTCCATTCTTTTTCTGGGGCTCCCTATGTATTTTTATGTTGTCCACTACTTTCTTACAAGGGTAAGACCAGTTAGTTACCCCAGTTGGAACGGCTAAAACCGGCTGGAAACACGTTTAAAATAAAATTGTGTGAACTGTCTCTCAAACATATCTAGGGGCCGCAATATGCACAGCTGCTCGGGAAACTTTGTTCACCCTTTCGACGGAACTGTGGGAGAGGCAAGAGGGGTGCCAAAGTGACCAAATGCACAAAATAAGCACAGCTCCTCCTCTAGTTCTTTCTGGTGTAACGAGGAGTGTTATGAATTAGTATTGCAGAGTTGTTGTTGTTTTTTTTTTTTTTTTTTTTTTTTTTTTTTTTTTTTTTTTTTTTTTTTTGTATTAACGTCCTCCAACATTGTGTCATATCGGACGAATGAATGAAATGAAATGGGTGAAATGTTGCTCAAATGAGCCCGAGGTCCATGGAGCTTTAAGTTACCCGACATTCGTCTTCTCAGGGTAGGGAAAACCTCGGAAGAAAACCTTACCCGGATAACTTACCCTAAGCGAGATTCGAACTCGCGACCTCTTGAACGTGAGGCAGACACGCTAACCATCACGCTATCGAGGCGGGCAGTATTGCAGAGGTCCAGTGTTCAGATCTAGGGATAAAGTTTGCCTCTTTTTTGTGATTTCTTTCTTTTCTACTTACGAGTAGTCAGCTACCTTCGTGCCGTTTATATTTCTTCGTTTAGCTATAAATAATTTGACATATCAATGTAATAGTGTTCTATCACACGAAAGCCATTTGGATTTTCTATTGAATGTATGTTTACATGTTATTATTCTTATCGTAACAACAACACGAACAATAAAAATAATAATGCTCGTTTTATATGACTTAATTTTAACCTAAAGGTTATCAGTGAAATTTAAGAGTCTTATTGCTATAAACATTTGGGTTGTTTCTCTGAAGTCTAACGTTTGAGTACGAACCGATACAAATTTGAATTTTGCTCCTTTAATTTATAACCAGATCCAGGATTGAGAAATGACACATAAAATTCCTCTAAAATGATTAAAAAGTAGCATAATTATATAAAAAGGGTTTGCCGATTTTGTTCAAAGTTAGTGTTCAGAAAGTTAAGAATTAATTTGCACATGAATTTAACGAGTATGTCTATAAGAGAAGAAAACCTAGGTATAAGAATTATGAGATAATTTAGAAATTTTATTTAGATATTACGGCACTGGACTCGGCACACCACAAAGGACGATTGGGGCTAAGCCACATCACACCACAGAACAGACCGGCGAGCAAACAGAGGCGCTCAATGTGTGGCTGCCTCGTGCAACTATTTGTATATAACTGACTAGCAACGATGGGCGTGTCGTGTATCAAAGGCCCACACCGCTCTTGCGAGCAAACACGTGGCAAGAGTCACAACGGCAGAACCAAAAGGGGTTTGCTCCAGATGATTAGAGAAGTGTCCATCGGCCGGCTTGTTTCAAGAAGTTCGTGAAAGGTCCGCGTGAGATCATCCTCGCTATGTGAAGAGGCGAGAAACAGAGAAAGAGAGAGAGAGGGTGGGTCAAGGCTACGAGAGGCAAACAGTTGGGAGTTGTAATATCAGGAAGGACTGTGGAGTGTGTTAACTTCAGTAGAAGACAACTGTTTTTGTGCATAAGTTTAGAAGAAAAAGAAAGCGATAAATGGACTTCTTTTATTTTATTACAATATATTTGTTCCATGTTATTGTTCGAAGAATCTGAAAATTAAATTAAAATAAAATTTATTTTTTAAACATATCCTGTGAAACGGTGGTTTCGTAACACTTCAGTTCTCAGCTTATACAAAGTTAACAGCAAATAAAGAGAACTTTACAAAAGGTTAAGGATATACAAACCAGACTGTATGCAAAAACGAAACAACAAGCTGAGTTTGGGACATGAATTCATAACTACTACTCTGTCAATGGCCATCTCTCCACCTTTCCAGATTAATCATTCAATAGGAATGAAAATCAATGATACACAAAGTTACTCTTGTTCCTCAGGTGAATTGTGAATTTTCTGATTTTTCAAAATTTATTTATGTAGACATAATATAAAACTGTTTATAATAATCAACATAAATGCAAAAAAATAATAAATAAGAACGCAAACGTCAAGAATATTACAAACTAAAGATGCAAAGTCGAAAATAATAAAATAAAAGATGGCATAAAGTCACCTAATACATTGACATTTTCATAATACGGGAACTATGATAAACGATTATGTACCTGCAAGGGATTATGTACTTATGAAGCAACAATCAAAAGATGACATACTCCTGGTGATAATCTTCTAAGAATGGCTTCATTCTACTACTCGAACTTGAATAATCGCTGAAGTAATAGGCATAATTCAAGGCATTTAATTTTCTTGTATCGGTGCATGCATTGTGAACCGTGTGGAAATCTTATATTTGTCAGTGAACCTGCCATTGTAGATTTCAAGACTTTTGGCCTGACTCTGTGGCAGGCATCTTAAGCAGTGCAGACGTAACCCTTAAGATATTTCGGCAATGAGTGAAAATACTACTTCACGGAAAATATTCTTAGGCTCTCAAATGAAAGCGTTCATGAAAACTGTACAATATTTTTCTGTCAATTTGTACTTCTTCGAATGCTATATTATTTAACTAGAAGCGTTTAAATACAACTGATATGGATGTGATAAGCATTACTTCTGTTCAAAAAAGCTGATGTGCTGCACTCATGAGACTTTCTCTACCCTTGTAATAACCATTCTTACAAATTCTAATACCTCTATCTTCTTCGTGTTGAGCTAAGCATTTGTACAAATTACCTTATTGCCTATTTCCTTGTAGGTGCAAGGGGAGTATTAGAATAGAGTACACTGAGCGATAGTAAAATCTTTTAAAGCTTTGAGATCCCGTTGTCTTTGCACGCTTAACTTATAAAAATATGAACGATGTTCCATTTCACGAAATTCAAGTTTTCCGAATCTGACACACATAACAAGGAATATCTCCAAAATGGTTCACTCTAAAAATAATTTATTGGGACATAAATTGTGTTTTAGTGAGATGCACATTTTTTGTGTAGTAAGATTTTGTCTATCTCTTACAGTTTACGAGTTATTCAGAAGCCATCCTGTAAACAGGACTACATAGGTTATAGCCAGAAAATTAAAAAATATAAATTTCATTTGACATACGAATGTCTTAAACATATGACATTATAATCAAACTCGTTATAGCCATTTTCAAGAAAATCAAAATTTTCGAAAAATCTTCCATGTAAAGGGTAGTTTAGGGTGGGGCTATTTTCTTCAAAATCTTCGTGGAGCATCCTTGAAAGACATTAATCTTAAATATCAACTTTGGTTTTTAACCGACTTTTCGTTTTCGAATTATGCTGTCCACAGACTGACACACGGACCTTTTTCTAAAAATGCTTTTTTTTTTTTTGGATTCAAGGGTCTCAAAACATATATTTCCGGTGAAATCTGGACATAGAATATTTGGGTGGAATTCAATACTTCCTACTTACAGAAGAGAAAGCAAAATGTGTTACAATTAACAAGAGAGTATCCTCTATTTGTTATTATTTTATGAATACTGTAACAAAACTGCAAAATTCAAATTCATGTTACTTTTATGTCACTTTATTGTCCTTTAAATTGTCTTACAGATGCACAATTTCAATCTCATTGTTAACACAGTTTATAGTCTTTTCTGTCATTACCATTGTTCTGATAGCTTTTCTCAGCCTTTCTATGTCTTTCTTCAGTTTCTCTGTCTCTTATATCTTGAGTATTAGGATACAATCACTCGACGAAACGCTGCCTGTGGTCCTATTTATACTGGGTCCGATGTCAAGTGACCTTTGGAGATCTTTCCAAGTTCACGTGCACAGTGACTCAGCGAGAATCAACGAGAAGCTTCTGATTTGGTGTTATCGCGCCACCACGGCCAAGCACACGCACAGGCCGACTGGCCCTTCCCCTTCTCGTCCGTAAATTGTACGACCAATATCAAAATATTATCTACTATTATTATCATCACAACACAATGTGTATAAAATATTTAAAAAAGCAATATTTGGTTTATTGTAAGTTCATGCGTAAATATATTGCCAGTAAATATTAAGTTTATTAGTATAACACAATGCATAGTTGTAATTTGTTGTTTTCATAGTTTACCTATATTTATTTTAATGAAATACTGCATTGTGGTGCTTCTGAAACCAACAAGAATTAATTATTTCATATAAAAATAATTAAAGATGCAGTAACAAGTTTAAGTGGAAATTGTATTTGGCTTCATTTTCACAACTGCCTGAAACTGTAACTGTTCCGTACAACTATATTTGTGAAAGATAAAAGAATAACGGTGCTAGTATCATAAGTACTTTCTTAAACAGCAAAATAATTCGTCTCTTTCTTCGAAAAAAAAAAAAAAAATAAATAAATAAATAAATAAAAATAAAGCAAAAAGAAGAAAAGAATAATACTATTTCATGGTGGGCACCTACTCATTGGCAGTTGTACATCCAGTGCTAGGATACCTAATTTGCGTTCGTCCGTTATTCCTACCTGCTCATTTGCTGCTGTGAGGTCCATTCTGAATAATTGAACATCTTTGCTGTGCACTACGGAGCAATAAATTGATGTGTACGGGTGGAATTACAGCAGACTGCGCCTTACAGTCTGAAATTACATTTCTTTTGTGTCTAACAATATTTCTAAAAAGTAATTTTAAGTAAATTTAAGTCATGTTTTTTATTTTAATTTCATGGATTCTCTACATTATGTGGTGAATCGCAATGCATCAATGTGACGTAAGGCGCTAAAAGTCATAACGTGCCTTCCGCTTATATAAAAAAATAAAAGGAGGGTAAATATTAGTAACCATCAGCAAAAGTACTAAAGTACCCAATTAAATTCAAACTTTTATGTGATAAGTGGCACATGATCTACAACTGAAATAGTGATTTTGGAACGTCGAATTTAATCCATTGCTGAGAAATAAATTATATTTTAGGCTCCAATTGTGTTCTTTTTGTAAATGCTCCTTGTGATGAATGGTTACAGATTTCTGGCTCAAAATGTATTTCTAAACCATTCAACAAAAATTTGATTTGAGTTGTTTGGGAATTGTTCCCTTGTTTGTGACGTTTTATCCATGGCGTTTGCGATAATCTGCGATTTTACATACAGGTAACATGCCAGCCTCTGAACCTCAGATTCAAACCCGGTGGAGGGCAATGAATCCTTAGCATAACTACAAAAGGGAATTAAAGCCGGTAGTTCCCTGTCGTATATTCGCACTGTGTACGAAAACCTCAAGCTTGTACGAGTAAAGAAGCGTCTTTCTTTAATGACAAGTAAAAGGTGCAAATGAAAGAGCGTTCAGAGTCTAAGCGGTGTTCGTTTACAATCTGTGTTCCTTTTATTCCGTTTTTTGAAGTGTACAGTTCACACCTTTGGTGACACATTTTACACAAACATTGGTTCCTTGGTTAGTGATATTTTTCCTCCGTCAACATTTTGTGGTGGTGTCCGTGAATCACAAAACTTATGATCCCTCTGGTTTTGGTTGCTGTTGGTCCACTCCAGGTTCACCATAGCGTCTGTGCCCAAGAAGTTGGTACCTATCACCACTTCCTTTTGCTTTCTCCTAGCTGATGCTTCGAAGTAAGTTCGTATTGCTAGTAGTAACATCTTGCATCTTACGTCTTCCAGGAAGAAGGTGTCTCTGGTTTTCTGCTTTGTGCATTCTTTCATGTTTTCTCCAGCTTTAGCTGCATGACGTTACTCATGGTAGACATTGCTCTTATTGCTGCTGACAATTATTTTGCCTGGATGTGTATACTGAAGGACTTTGAGATTGTCTGTATTATCAGTTCGAGGTATTTAAATTTGTTTACAGTTTTCAGTGATTCCCTATTTTACGCTGTCTGTTTCCAATACCCTTGCTTCCATCCTGGAGACCATTTGTATTGTTTTATCTTTGTTTATTTGGAAATTATTTTCTTCCGCCCATTGCTGTAGTGTATTCATGTCGTTTTGCAACTGTGATTCTAGGGCAGCTTTCTTTGTTACAATGTATGATAACATGAATATATAGTTAAGGAGCTGTTCTGAAGTCCACACAGAAAAACAACTTTTAGATTCTTAAATGCACGTCTAAATCAAAGTTAGAGCTATTCCACGAAATCGGAATTAAAGGAGACAAAAATAAACTCTTGTGGAGGACAAGCTATGTATAGAATATGGCTTTGCCAATTCTACCATACCATCATTTTATAAACTTATCAAAATATAGTTGTCCTCAGATAAACATAAGTAAGGTGCATGATGCAACGTTGGGAGCAATGGCAGTATCTATGATAAGATATCTCAATTCAATTATACAAGAGACATACAAAAATTGGGAAACATAACTTAACTATGAAAAGTCTAAAACTCATCGTGATTTTAATACCTGACGATGAGCAAGTTTCATATTTGCAATAAACAAAATTAACTCGCTGTGCTAAAATTACAAGCAATTAGTAATTGATATATTTTGCTTACACAGTAATTAAAATGTCATGTATATATGACAGTAACGAATTAATTAATCAATTACTAATTGCAAGCAGAAATTATGTTTCAACCATTTATTGGCTATTGCAACTGAAACGAGGCAACATTTTCCTATCTTTCATACTTTATCCATTGCGTTTGCAATAGTCTGCTTTATTGTGTGGGTCATCCTCTCTGGTCCATAGGTAACATCTTCCCGAGGTCGCGGTTCAATCCCGGCGAAGGGCACGACTTCCTTGAAAAGGGAATCACAGCAAGTGGTCCCTTGTACATTTACGGCACGTAATCAAGTCTGATGAAGACCCCTGATCAGAATTGAAGTGGTATTTTACGCTCGATATAGAAAGTGATACTGAGAACTACCAATAAAAGAGGCTGTACCAGTTGAGTCTGCTCAGCCTACGGATTGAGATGTTATGCGGTCCCGACGTTTTACAGGCTACGCTCTAAACCAGGGGGCGCACTGTGCACGCAACCCGCATAACATTCGTACTGGTTGAAGGAGTGTTAGTTCTTTGCTCCTTAAACTATTGACAGTGGCGGATTCATAGAGTTAACGATCAGCGCGTTTGTGTCAAACAGGAAAGAGGTGGTCCTACTTTTACTGTGTGAAATCGTAATTACACACATTGCTATCATCTGAACGTAGGAGAAGACGTTCAAACGGTGTAATATATGCAACATTGCGTGTGAAGTGATTATCTGAAACACCAAATCTCAGTTTTGATTTTGCCGTGTTCATTAGAGAAAAAAATTGTTCACAGGCATATGTGGAACAAAATATTGTAGTAACACAAGCAGCAAATTTACCAACAACCACTTTACACAGTTCTTTGAAAGCGTCTGTCCCAACTAAATCTCTGCGCTTATTTTTGGTCACTATATACATTTGTATTCTGTTACAGTATCAACAGATCATTTTCTCACACACGTCATTATTACACCGCATATGAGACATATTTCCTTTGTCGTGACAACTTTCAAGAAATCAAGGAACTTCCCACTCTGATTTAAATGAACTTTCGGCATCCTTTGCTTTCCACGGAATAAATCTGCTCCGTAATTAGAT
The DNA here is from genome assembly GCA_030765045.1 of Tenodera sinensis. NCBI lineage: Eukaryota > Metazoa > Arthropoda > Insecta > Mantodea > Mantidae > Tenodera > Tenodera sinensis. The sequence continues at coordinate 150,455,685 of CM060965.1, read as the reverse complement.
ATTTGTACTGTTCGTATGTATTTTGCTGATAAATAAGCCATCTATCAGCACAGGTTTCAAGCTTCTGGAGGCCCTATACCAGAGTACTTCACTTCTGAATTCCATCTTTTTTTTTTCTTCTTAGTGTAGTCTGTTTAGGTTACGGACGTACAGATTTCATGCTGCTTTTCCTGCACATTTCCTTCATAACCTTCTCTGCAGTTGGTAATTAAATTCTACTTTCAGTATTGTATCACTTGACAGTGATGAAACATACGAAGGTACTTCAAAAAGTAATTTACACATGTTGCCCCATGCTAAGACCATCACGCAATAAGAATGGCGCTTCGACAGAGTAGAGTTCTATTCTGGAATTCCTGCAGGCAGCATTCTGTTACTATACTGGTAACAGATGCATCACAGTGTGCGAGCAAAATGTGCATCAACTGGAAACACTCTCCAAAGTTACAAGTATGTTCAACTCTTGTGGACAAAACGTCGAAATTGCACAGAAGTTCAAGGTGAAGCTCTTAAGCAAAGGCATTGTTTTCCCGCACGACAATGCAGCAACCCACAGGGTGCGCATAATAAAAGCTTTTCTTCAATGTTTTCGATTGGAGGCGTGGAAGCATCTGGCAAACAGTCCAGATCTTGAACAGGGTGATTTTTATCTGTTCAGCAAGCTGAAAGAACATCTGAGGGAAAACAAATTTGTCAAAGATGAAGTTCGCACAACGGTCATCGAATGCCTCAGTGGCCAAGGAGCGGATTTCTATCGCTGATGAATTGAACAACTGGTACAACTTTCAGATCATTATTTCGAGAGATTTGGTGAGTATGTTGAAAAATAGCGTCATATACCTATGCCACTTTGCAGTGAAGTGCAGCATCCAATGTTACTTGGTCTGCCATAATTATGTGTAACTTACTTCTTGAAGTCCTCTCGCATACCGCGTGAGTGTTCTCATACTACAAGTTTGTAACTAGACAAGCCTGTATTTTACAGACAATGTGAAATGCAGGTGCTGTCACCGTATAGACCAGCCCGCTGATTAGGGCTACGGTGGTGCTCCTTGTTTACGTGTTCTACTAGCGCGGGAAAGTCATAGCTAAGGTACTTCAATTCACGCCTGTAAACATTAATTTTTAATTCGTTTGTTTATTTTTACAATACTATGGCAAATAATGTGTTCTTTTCGAGTGCACCAAAAAGTGGGTTTGCCTATAAATACGAAGTTCAGCTGTCCGTGCTCATTGTGGAACAATATTTTTGAATAGAGATCAGTTCGAACACCTATTACAACCGTATGGTTGAAATTAATGGGTAAATGGCAAACATTTATCTGTGTGATGGTCCGGCATTATGTCATAGTCACTGTTAAACGCACTACTTTGGGAGATTCACAATGATCATAATATGGGGTTGCAAATGTTATCTAGTTTTTATGTACATACTGCATTTTGTAAACAGTCAGAATGATTTATTGGCTTTCTGTTGTATGAAAGAATAGCTTTAAATAGTCAAATATTATTAAATGATGTCTTATGTTTCTAAACTATAATTATAATGTTATAATGATTTGTTTATGAAATTCATTAAAGCATATTTTAACGAGTACCAATTTGTGTTTTCGTAAAGCTCACATAATTAAACTAATTAAGTGAAACGACAATTCTATACCAAACTATCGGTTTTCGTTATATTTGCCAAACATGAAAAGTACATTGAAGTGACAGTATTTGAACCTAGAACCTTCATCACTGAAGACCAACGCACACATTGTTGCACTACGAGAGCAAGCGTCCTCAGGCACATAGGTACAAAGTTGTCATTTTAGCCGAACTTGATACGACGCGATGCAGTGGACAGTGTTTAGAGTAGAGGTGGGCAAAAGCGGATTCATGAATCCGTATGATTCATGAACCTTTCACCATGTAACTATGCAACACAACGGTACACACCCCCTTCCCTAGTTGATTTCAGGAGTCTAGAGGTTACTTCGCGACCGGTATCAGTGGAGGAATTATGTCTGTGTCGACATCGTCTACCTCATTTGTAACAAATAATACATGGTTTTCTTCAAACCAATATACATCTTGTTTCACATCTGGCTATTGCCATCTTTTTTTTTTTTTTTTTTTTTTTTTTTTTTTTTTTTTTTTTTTACTTTTTGTGAATATTTTCCTTGTACTGGTATTTTTATTTTTGAGTGAAATTTATATCTGGCCATTGCCATGAATCTTTTAAGGGCGCTAATGACCTCGACGTTAAGCGCCCTTAAACCAAGCCAACAACAACAATCAAACCAATACAGAACGACTTTATTGTAGATATCATGCCGCATACAACGAAAAAGCTAGTGTTTTCTTATCTACATTTTTATTTATGTTGTATAAAGTTACTACTATTATTATTATTATTACTACTATTATTACTATTACTATTATTACTATTATTATTACTATTACTATTATTATTACTATTACTATTATTATTACTATTACTATTATTATCACTATTACTATTATTATTACTATTATTATTATTATTATTATTATTAGTATTATTATTATTATTATTATTATTATTATTATTATTATTATTATTATTATTATTATTATTATTATTATTATTATTATTATTATTATTATTATTATTATTATTATTATTATTATTATTATTATTATTATTTACAATCTAACCATAACAAACATACCATGCCACGCAACAAATCCCTTAAAGGACAAATTCAGTTATGAAATAATTATTTCAAATGTACAAAATCACTTAGTACTGTGCCAGAGGATAGGGTGACAGCAACTGCATTTCACATTGTCTGTAAAATACAGGGTTGCCTAGTTATAAATTCGTAGGATGAAAACACTCACCCGGTATGCGAGAGGACTTCAAGAAGTAAGTTACACATAATTATGGCAGACCAAGTAACATTGGATGCTGCACTTCACTGCAAAGTGGCATAGGTATATGACGCTATTTTTCAACATACTCGCCAAATCTCTCGAAATAACGATCTGAAAGTTGTACCAGTTGTTCAATTCATCAGCGATAGAAATCCGCTCCTTGGTCACCGAGACATTCGAGGACCGTTGTGCGGACTTCATCTTTGACAAATTTGTTTTCCCTCAGATGTTCTTTCAGCTTGCTAAACAGATAAAAATCACCCTGTTCAAGATCTGGACTGTTTGCCAGATGCTTCCACGCCTCCAATCGAAAACATTGAAGAAAAGCTTTTATTATGCGCGCCCTGTGGGTTGCTGCATTATCGTGCGGGAAAACAATGCCTTTGCTTCACCTTGAACCTCTGTGCAATTTCGACATTTTGTCCACATACTTGTAACTTTGGAGTGTGTTTCCAGTTGATGCACATTTTGCTCGCACACTGTGATGCATCTGTTACCAGTATAGTAACAGAACTGTAGGAATTCCGGAACAGAACTCTACGTGATAGTCTTAGCATGGGGAAACATGTGTAAATTACATTTTGAAGTACCTTCGTATGTTTCATCACTGTCAAATGATACAATACTGAAAGTAGAACTTAATTGCCAACTGCAGAGAAGGTTATGAAGGAAATGTGCAGGAAAAGCAGTATGAAATCTGTACGTCCGTAACCTAAACAGACTACACTAAGAAGAAAATGATGGAATTCAGAAGCGAAGTACTCTGGAATAGGGCCTCCGGAACCGGGTGCAATCCAAGGTGTACAAAACCCTTGCGCCGTGCATCGTGGTGATTCGGTTAACTTTGGTTCAACTCGCGCGTTGTAGAGCGGAGAAGTGAAGACTCGAGGAAACCTGTGCTTATAGATGGTTGTTATCAGTGTAATACATACGAACAGTACAAATATCTAATTATGAAGCAAATTTCTCCGTAGAAAGCAAAGAATGCCGAAAGTTCATTTAATCACAGTGGGATTTTCTTATTTTCTCGAAAGTCGTCACAACTTGCAATATATCGGTGCGTGCACCTTCAGATTCCCTGCTCTAGATTACTGTTTATAAAATATTAACTGTATAATTTTGTATACTCAAAGTTTAGTTTGTTTGAGTGTGTCATAAGTTAAATTTTAGTGTAGTCGCAATATTCATTTATTGTTTAAGTGACAATGATAAATTGAAAAAAAAAAAAAAAAAAAAAAAAAAAAAAAAAAAAAAAAAAACTTACTATTAAGATATCATTATTACTTTATGCAATTATTTTGCCATAAACGGAAATCTTCGCTGTATCTAACGGATATAATATTAAAAGGAGGCAGCTATTCTCTTAGGATATCCTAAATTCGAATTTCTGAAGCACACCACAAGTAAACAAAAACGGTTATCAACAAACTGAGTCTATTAAGTAAATGGTGCGTCATAATAGCCATACAACTGAGGATCAGCACACGTTACCACTTAATCGATTTACCTTTCGGTTTTAGTACTTGCGTTATCAATACTTTACATTACTACATTTGTGAAGTATAATAAAATGTTTATGAACCAAACAGTGTTCCTTGGTTAATTCAGTTCGTTAAATGAATGAGAGTTTAGAATTGTGGAATCCTCTTAAGGGACCCTGCGGTCTTGGACGCGTCACCACAGAACATCCCGGTCTGTCCCAAAGCGCTTGTAGACGTGGCTTGGACTCAGGGGAACAGTTAGCTCTGATTCCTCATGGGAGATGAACGTGTCTAAGTGGCTGTTTAGGACATGCCGTTATGCATCTGCTAATAGCCTACAAACCTGCTGGTTTAAATTACTGAAGTTTTAGAAGCAAATATGATATTCAACGGTTAAGAACCAGTTATATGTAAGAACAACTGGAACGGTATAGTTCTGTATCTTTTAATGCTGATCAATCTTTAGGTCAAGCGTCTAATTAAAGTTCAAAGTAGTAGAACCTACTAAAAGGAAATGTTCAAGTTGAATACATCCAACGTGCTTCTTTATATAATTATTAATGGCAACATTTGCCATGATAATAACTCTTCTCGGGTTGTTAGCCAGGTGAATTCTGGAAGAGTTTCCAATCTTTCGAGAGCTAATGTTTCATTCCCTGAAGATGAGAGTGACATTAGCTCTTGAAAGCTTGGAAATTTTCCAGATTTCACCTGGCTGACAGCCCGAGAATATAATGTTCATATCGCCGCCAGGAAACCCTCAAGTCTTGGTTCAAAATTTGGCATGTTTTATATTGATGTAGAATTAATCGAAATAAAACACGCAGTATGAACTAAATTCACTTCTTTTGCAAGACGGGTACGCACATTTAAATGCCACGACTCTTGGGAAGAAGCAGTCATAATCTCAACACAAATACATGACAGTTTTAAGTTTTACTTTCTCTACTACCTATAGCAAGTCGGGGAAGTATTGTATTCAAAATTTCGATGTCGAGATTTCACCGGAAATACATTTCGGGACCCCCTGGATCCAAAAAAGCAGTTTTAGAAAAATGTCCGTGTGTATGGTAGGTGTGTGGTTGTCGGTGTTTCTGTGTGCGTGCGTGTGTGTGTGTCTGAACACCATAAACCAAAAACGAAAAGTCGCTTGGAAACCGCAGTCGGTATTTAGTTCAATATCTCTCAGGAATGCGACATGTACTTCATGAAGAAAATTCCATCATCCTAAATACCCTTTATATGGAACATTTTTTGAAAATGTTCTCAAAAATGGCTTTAACAATTTTGATTAGAGTGTCATGTGTTTAAGATATTTTGTGGCAAACTAAGTGCACATTTTTAATTTTCTGGCTATAGGCTGTGTTGTCCTATTAACTCTGGATGACTTTTACATAAGTTGTAAACTACAACAACTAGACCAAATGTTACTGCATAAAAATGTAAAGCTACAAGTTATGTCTTAGATTTTTGTTTGTTTTGTTTTATGCAATGAACTATTTCGGAGATATTCCCTGTTTGTGTGAGTTTTTCAGTACTTACACTTTTTTGAAATGGAAGGTCGTTATTCAATCCTTTATCTGTATTGTTGTGCAAAGAGAAAGGAATTTCAAAGCTATAAAACATTTAACCAGCACCCAAAGCGTACCGTTTCCATATTCTTCTTTCATCTATAAGAAAAACGGCTTTTATTACAAATGTGTTGCTTCGAAGTAACTAACAGGGAGCTGTGTTTGAAGAATCGAGCCCTTATAATACATAGTGGTAATATCGCCATCCCTGACCACTACAGTTCTAAAACCATACGATATAAAAGCACTATTGAAATCTATACCAATACATTCTGTCCACATTAATAGCTAGTTTACTTAACGAGACAATTTTTTTCCCCCTTCTCTATTACTTACAGTAAGTAAGGCAAGTATTGGACCCAAAATTTCGATGTAGATATTTCACCGGAAACATATGCTTTGAGGCTCCCTGAACCCAAAAAGAGTATTTTTAGCAAAAGGTCCGTGCGCGCGTGCCTGTGTCTCTGAACAGCGTAAGTCAAAAAGCAAAGTTTATACTTACGTTTAATATCTTTCAAAGATGTGACACGAAGATTTTGAAGGAAATTCATTTTTTCAAAAAATTTTGTTTTGTCAAAATAGCTCTAACGATTTTGATTAAAATAACACACGCTTAAGATATTTTTATGCCAAATGAAATTTATAGGCTATAGCCTAAGCAGTCCTGTTTACTGTACAAAAAATGTAGATCGTTTTAAAACAAACACTATGTATATATGTTTTCTTGTGAAGTGAACCAATTCGGAGATGTTCCTTGCAATTTGTGTGAGGTTTGCTGAAATGAAAATCGTTATTAATTTTTGTATCTGATTGGCCGTGCAAAGAGAACGGAATTTCAAAGCTTTAAAAGATTTGCTGTCGGTCAAAGCCTACTGTGTTCCCATATTCTTCTTGTATCTGTAAGAATATCAGCAGTAAGATAATTTCTGCAAAAGTTTATCTCGATAGAGGAATAATATTGTAAGAAGAGTTGGTACTAGTGTAGAGAAGGTATATGAGTGCAACACATGAAATGTTTCACTATAGTATATGTCTTTAAACTAAAGTAGCATTATTACTAGAATATAACTACATATTATGTATGCTAACAAAATGTTAAAATGCTTATGTGAGACGTATTTTAAGGTTTTAGAGTCTAACATATCTATCATAGCATTAGTGTTATTCTAGGCATATTGGGAATTATTTTAAGCACCTCTATAGACTACCAAATATAATTTTCACATTTCAATTGTAACGTTATGTCCAATTGCAGGCATTTTGATAGCATAGGACAGCACTGCGAGCTATTACCTGGGGAAGGTGAATGAATACGAGATTTTGAGAAGTAGGTAAACATTACATATCAAAAAGAAATAACTTTTGATGGATCTCATTATATCCACCTGTTCATAGCGATACTGCTATCCACCAAAAAAAGAAAAAAAAGATCCGCATGTAACAATTAATACCTAGTTGTCTGCGCACGCTTCTACGCAGCTGAAGGTGAAGCTATACATAATCGTATTTTCAAGTGAATATTAACTTGTCTGAGTTTAGAAAAATAAAAAATTCTAACAAACTCAATTTGTGTTCTCGGTTTTGAAAGTCTACTTTTTAAAAGTTATATTATAATTACATGTATACTCTATCATTGTAAGCCAGCATAACAATAAAGATTGAGGGCGTAACTATCAATTCTCGTGTGTACAGTCGAATAACAAATACATGTCGGACACCAGTGACAATACAGGCAGCTAAGACATACTTTGTTCAGTCTTTGAGACAGTGGGAGGGCCAGGTAGGCAGCAGGTGGATCGTGCCGGAGGTCATTTATGCGTGCTGTCACACTGCGATGCACTGTTGCAACATTTACGTCCCTTTCAGACTTCTGTTTCATTGTTTACCTGTTTATCCTTTATTAATTTATTTATTTACTTAATTGTGATTGATTTAACAGCTTACTCTAGGGCTAGAACCAGAGGATTCCGTAGACTGGGAAAATTGGAGGAAGAGAATTATAGTGTGAAATTTTTGGCACAGGAAAACTTATCAAATATTGAAAACCTGTATAAAGGTTTTGGCTTTTATTGAATTCTTCCCATTGAACGTCATTACTTAAGTTTTACTTGGCGATATTTGTAGATTATATTCAGCACTAAATATTTCTAATTAAAAAGTCGCTTTTTGTAAGCTGTCCTCGTCAGTTGCCTGAACATCTGTAGAAAGAAGTTTGCGTAATTTCCTACTGTCTCTAAAATTTTCTGAAGTACTTAACACATTTTATACTGTAGCTTTGTACGGTCATGTAACTAGCCTTTCTAGTTGGTTTGTGAGTACTTTAAGAATTAAGCTCCAGGGTTTCTATCATATCCGCCATCATGTGTATTACTGTAATAAATACCGCGTGTCACTGCATATAATTTTATTATTGAAGCTGACCTTGTATAAAGGTTTGCCATGTGACACAGAATAACTCACAGGTGTTTAAATGAATACATAAAAAGGTTAAAAAGTTTTTGTTGGTGTATGGTATATGGTACAGTTAAAATAATTATTTAATTTATGTTATCGGTACTTTCAAACTGATACGAGGTGGTATAAATTAAGATTCTATTTTACTAAAACAATAATAAATATTAAATTTACTAATATACGTTTAGTGAATTTTATACGAGGGAAATATTGGTAAGTACAACCAATTTTATGTGGAAGGCTGCCAAGTTTAAAGAGAATAGAGAGATCCGGAAAAGAACAATAATAATGTAGGATTATACAGACGCTCTATTGCACTCGTGAATTGTACAGGGTAGTTTGTGGTGCAACCACGGTTTCAAGTGGTAGAGATTGTGGAAGCGTTGAGGGAATTTTGTCCCCTAAATGTCAGGAGATCCACTCTCTTCCTCCCTCTCAGCCCCTGTAAGTAAGAAAAAGGTCAAGGGGAAACGTTTTCTTCGTCTGATATCATAAATCCTAAATGTCACAATAGCAAGACACATTTCCCTCACAGCTGTTTTCTCCCTCTCACTTCATTCCATTTCTTTCGTGTTTCTCACACTTGTTGGGATGCGAATTTTCCGGCTTATTGCGGAACCCGTTAACTGCTTAAGTGTATAAGGCCAACAAAGGGATTCGTTCCTTTACAGTTTCTTACTTCACACAACATTGAATGACTCCATACTAGAGCTGCGCACTACAAAAACTACGGTTCAGTAGTTTTGGTACAGGACATACATGACGTAATAAATGGTAGGATTACCGGTAGTATTGGTAGGGAAAGAAACAATACAAAATACGACCAATTAAGTAATTTAATGAGAAATTCAATCATAATGATCACCAAAACTATGACAGTGGGTTTCATCACTGTAATCAAAATAAAAATTGTAATTTTCGATACAAAATAACATTACTCGTTATCACTATCAGTGTCTTCGATCTAAGCCATAGCCTACTTAGTCGAGCTTCCAAATGTTTTTGAAGACATGTGCCGTAGGTTAAGCGGGTCTTTACATACCGTCTTTCAGTTTCGAGATGATTCAAAGCCCAACGCTTCCAATTTCTAGAGGGATCTAGTAAAACATAAAAAATCTATTGTGTTGACTCACATGACTTTCTCTACTGTTGTACTAACCATTCTCACAAACTGTCATTCCTATATCTTCTTTGTGTTATTTCAGATAAACATTTTTACAAATTATCTTATTTTTATTTTCTTGTAGGTGTAAGAGGAATATTAGAATACATTATTCTTTGAGCGACAGTCAAATATTTTAAAGCTTTGAGATACGGTTCTCTTCGCACGCTTAACATATAAAAAAATGAACAACGATGCTTCATTTCACGAAAGTTTTAGGTTTTCCCAAACTGACACAAATAACAAGGGATATCTTCGAAATGGTTCACTCTACAAGTTTATTTACACATAAATTGTGTGTTTTAGCGAGACCTACATTTTTGTAGCGTGAGATTCTGTCTATCTCTTACGGTTTACGAGTTATTCAAAACTCATCCAGAGTAAACCGGACTAGATAGGCTATAACCAGAAAATTCAAAATATGTTTTATTTGGCATAAAATATCTTAAACATACGACATTATAATCAAAATTGTTAGAGCCATTTTCAAGAAAATCAAAATTTTCGAAAAAATTTCCATGCAAAGGGTAGTTTAGGGTGGGGCTATTTTCTTCAAAATTTTCATGTCGCATCCTTGAAAGACATTAAACTTAAATACTAGCTTTGATTTTTACGCGAATTTTCGTTTTTGAGTTATGCTGTCCACAAACACACACACACACACACACACACACACACACACACACACACACACACACACACACACACACACACACACACACACAGAGAGAGAGAGAGAGAGAGACGCGCGCGCGGCCGTTTTTCTAACAATGCTTTTTTTGGATTCAGGGTATCTCAAAACACATTTCCGGTGAAATCTCGACATGGAATTTTTGGGTGGAATACAATACTTCCCCTACTTACCAGTAGAGAAAGTAAAAAGGCTGCAAAGGACGCGATGGATATGAGGCAGCGCCCGATGGATATGCAACTCAGCTAACGTACTGGTGATGCGGGTATGTTTTTAACTGACCAATTATACCAGAAAAACTATCTTAGTGTGCACTTACATATGATAGTCTGCGGTAGCACAATATGTTTGCGTGGAAAACAGTTCGAACACCTATTGCAAGACGTGCAAGAAACGGGTATATTGCAAACTTTTGTCTGTTTGTTGGTCCCCCACGGTGACATAGCCGCCGTTAATACTTTGAAAACCAGAGAGGTTCACAATGATCATAATATAAGCTTGAAAAAGCTATCTTCTTTGTAAGTACGTAGAACATTTTTGTAAACTCTCAGAAAAATCAATTAGTTTTCTTTTGTATGAAAGGATAGCTTTAAATAGTCAAATGTTGTGTAATGATTCTTTATATTTGTAAGTTATAATTACAATGTTATGCATTTATTTATAGTGTTCAATTAATCATATTGTAACAAGTAACAAGTTGTGCTTTCATGAAATTCGTAATTAAACTAATGAAGTAAAACCCCAATTCCATGGCCAACTATCAGTTCTGGTTAAATTTACTACACATAAAAAGTACCTTCAAGTGGCAGTATTTGACGCTGAGACCTTCACCACTGAAAACTAACGCGTACACCGTTGCACGACGAGAACGAGTCATCTTACGGTAAGCGGTATAGAACAGTCATTACGACGGTATGCAGTGGACAGTGTTTACAACATGGACTGTAAAACGACGAGACTGAATAGGTTCTCAATGCGCAGGCTCAGAAGACCAATCTGATATAATAATACGAACAGTAACACAAATAATTTCAATAGACGTAATTATGGACACTTTTATTCACTTTTTGTGCTTGGTACTGCGTGACATTTGGATGGGGGGGGGGGGGCAGGAAATATAATGCCTGTGTAAGCCATGGTAGAGATTTCCAATTAACCTTGTAATTCCTAATGACACAGATGACATCCGTAAAAACGACTATATAATTTACTGTAAACTTTGTCTGCTCACCATGATGATGGTTTCAAGGGAATAAAGGGTGAGGTGAGACATTCCACGTAGTGTAACCCGAGTGGTGTCAACTTCCCGGGCCCAAATGACCCCGTTGTCAACGGGTCCACATACTCACTCACTCTCTCACTCAACATCCACACAAACGCTCTACCGGTAACATTACCAACTTACCTCTGTTATTATTCGCAGTATGTTTACTCGCTGTTAATTTCTCTGAATTTGGTTTTAAAATCACAAGTGTTATGTCGGAAACAAAGATGAAAGGAGTGCAGAGGTAGATAAACCTCCGCTTAGGACTGCGGTAAAATCTGCTATGATATTGTAGTTGCAGAATAAAAGGGTTCAGAGTTCTATGTGTAAAACAGACCTTTATAGGACGATTGAAATAAACCAACCTAAAGAGGTTCATAAAATGGACGAATTTTTGACTTTATTGGACCAAACTCTCATTTGCTTGCTTCCATAGATCTATGATCTCAATTCCAACTAGGTTGGGCCAAGGTAAAATGAATAGTTAATGCAATGTAACAGGCGACTTATTTTTACAGGAATTTTACGATATAACACTCGAGGATATAACACTTGAGACAGAAACAGACTACTAGGGTTCTTGAAAAATATAGCAAAGGTAGAAAATGGTTCGTGGGAGAAAGACGGAGTTGTTGAAAAAATAGTGTATGTTTCATAACCTAAATATACTCCATGAAATGAAAATATTTAAGGTCCGCCGTTTGAGCGACTTCTTTGCTTTAATCTAGCGTGAATACACATTCCAAGGTTGGCACTATTATCGTAAGCATGACTAGAAGCACGACTCTTACTTCCTATATCGCTGTCTACCTGGCTGGCTGTATTTCTGCCAGGGACCAGGAGCTGGTAAACAAACTATACACTCTTTCTTATTTACCAAATCTTTAAGCGTGTCTTAACCTACACAATAACAATATTTCCAGACTGCATATCTGGTCTGATGGTCAACAAGTTTAAGGTTATGTATGACTAAAAGTTCATGAAAAAGGAGAATAATTTAACTGAGATATTACTGAATGCGAAAAAAGCATCAGTTGTGTTTGGACTCAATTTTAAACACCCTGCTGTATGTTTAAATGTCGCGTGGATTTTAATGCATTTAAATGTTTTAACGCCGTTTTCTCGGTATTGATGTTTCCAGCATTTTCCTTCTGTAAATATGGAGAACGTTTTTTGTGCTCCAATAATGAAATTGACTTCACATGTTCACAGAGATATAACAATTAAAAAATTCCCAAAGGTTTTATTGTCAAATATACCTAAGCATATACTTTTAATTTGCAAGCACCAAATTAAACTTTAGGACAAAAAAGAAAACTATTTATAAGTTTAAACATTTTTGGAACTTAAACTAAAGAAGGCAAGGAAAACCTTGAGGAATTTAGAAAGCAGATTTATTTTGTACCTAGGGGAAAGATATCGGAGCAAAATTTCAAATTTTTGTCACAAGAGAAGTTAGTGATGTAACAAAAATAAACATATTTGATTAATGTTTCTAAACCATTAGACTAAAATGGATAAAATTTGGACCGTAACATGTTTGCATCACGTTACATCTATTGTATACATTTAAAACGCTAACATTATTAGTACAAAGTTTCAAATTTTTAGAGATACGAGTACATATCCTTAATCCTCAAATACAGAGCATTCCCGGCTGGAAGGTAGATATTTTTTACTTTAGTCAGGATTATTCTCCAGCTTCCCAAGAATGTGACTGTGTGTGTGAGAGTGTAATTAATAACCCAAAGTAATACAAAACAGCTGTAAGGCGAGGGAATATCATTGCTGTTAGGGAATGTTACAATGGTAAAAAGCCGCCGATGTGATGTGTTAACAAGTAGCATATAAATAAAACATTTAAAAGAAAGGCAATATTCATACTCGATGCCCTCTTACTTTCTACTGACTTGCAAGATTACAAGATTCTTAGTAACAGTGATTATAATTATCCTACCCCATCAGGTAAAGACCACAATTAAACGCCAATTAACATGTGCAACACTTTAGGATTTGCAATTCTAGGTGGCTGGTTTTCAATAATTATAGATTTTAAAATGTTATAATATTGAATGTATATGTAGAAAAGGAAATTCTTAAATTACGTATGAAGTACCAAAAATGTTTATAGAGTACACATAACTGGTGGGCAGTGGTGTGAGGAATTACGAAGAAAATAGGAGTGTGAGATATATGGAGACTAGAAGGAAGATTTGTAAGTAAGTAGCTAAATTGATAAGGACAAGAATAGAGGACACAAAAAGACACGACATTTGGGGAAGTTTAGAAAACAAGAAATATTTACAAGTTTATAAACAAATGAAAAGAAATTGGGGGCGAGAACCACATATAGGTTATTGCAGCAGACAAGAAAGAGAAGGATTAGCTGGATGAGAACAGGTACAATGTTAATAAACAGGATTAAGAGGTCGGGAAGAAGGTATGTGTGAATTGCATGGGGAGAAGGAAAGTATAGCACGTTATATGACAGAGTGTAAGAAAAGAGATTCGGGAAAAGAAATGGGGAAAATAGAAAAATAGCATCTATAAAGATGTTAGCAGAAAAAGAGGAAAAGAAGATTAGAGGTATAGCCGAGTTTTACAGGAAGTAAAAGGAAAATGGAAAAGGAATGTGAGGGGAAAAAAAGAGGAAACTAAATAAAGGAAATAGAATTGCAGAGTAAAGGCCAAAATGCCATGATAACTTAGCTGCCTCTGATAGTAAAGAAAGGATATATAATGTAATACAGATAAGGTACCTATATTTGTTCATTAATTTTGTTTTTGTTTTTAGTAATTATGGGAATAGATGCTGGTTTTCATTAGCTAAGCTGTGTAAATTCTAGATGGTTTCCAGTTGGTACAGCTGCTGCCTTCCTTTAGCTGACATAAGTAGCAAATAGCATTAGATTTAATCACACTAGTTACATTTTATTTTGGTTTTTAGTGAGTGAAATGTATTGTTTTTCGAGCAGAAATAAATTATGGATTTATTCATATTATTTATCCATATTCAACTACATTTGTATTCAGAAACATACAAATAAAACTGATACTCTGTAAAAAAATTTAAACATAATGCCTTCTATCTATTCTTAAGAAGCAAAATATAGAGCCCTTAACCATTAGGAATCAAAGTGAGTCACTCTAACCAAAAAGAACTTCGTTCACAGAATTTCGATAATAAACTTTTAGTATAAATTAATCTTTATGGGAGGCTTTATTCTTTTATAATGAATGCTCTTTAACTGCTATGGCTCTCAAGAGTCCCATTTTATACCGGGCGTGAAAGACGGCCTTTTTCTCAGAGGTCTCTTTATCAGGCTTGGATCACTTAAAAACTGAAAATTGATTGAAGTATTTGGTCAATAAACAATTATCATTCCTCCCTTAGCTTTTAACGTTTAATGAAATGTACCACATTGGTTGTTTTTAGTTCAATCATGCGTTTTTGCATGGAGTGATTCAGTTATGCGTTAACATATTGTAAAACGCATCCTAATTTCTGCTTTGGTATTTATAGTAATGCTTATTTAAATGCGGTTGTTAGTCCCTCACACGATTTTAATTCCTCCGACCTCCTTTTCGCTGGCCTTAACCTTTTTGTTCATAGTAGTTCCATTTAATTCCACTATTTAATACTTTGTTTTACTTTCTCTACTACGTATACTAAGTAGAGGAAGTATTGTATTCCACCCAAAAATTCGATGTCGACATTTCACCGGAAATATGTTTTGAGGCCCCCTGAATCCAAAAGAAAATATTTTTAGAGAAAGCTCCGTGTTTATATCTGTGTGTGTGCGTGTATGTGTGTGTGCGTGTGTGTGTGTGTGTATGTGTGTGTGTGTGTGTGTGTGTCCGTGCGCGCGCATGCGCATAGCTCAAAAACGAAAGGTCGGTTAAAAACCAAAGCTGGTATTTAAATTTAACACCTTTTAAGGATGCGACAGGAAGATTTTAAAGAAAATTCCTTCATTCTAAATTACCCTTTACATGGAAAATTTTCGACAATTTTGATTTCCTCGAAAATGGCTCTAATGATTTTGATTAAAATGCCATGTGTTTAAGATATTTTTATGACAAATGACATTTATGACATTTACAAAACATGTAAATTCGCTAAAATAGGCAATTTATATCCAAATGAATGTTTTTTTGGAGTTAACCATTTCGGAGGTATTCCTTGTTATTTGTGTAAGTTCTACTTTCGTCAAATGGAAGATGTTATTCATTTTTGATATCTTAGCCGTGCAACGATAACGGAATCTCGAAGCTTTACAAGATTTGACTATTTCCCAAACCCCACTGTATTCCAATATTCCCCTTGCATCTACAAGAAAATTAGCAGTAAGGTAATTTATGCAAATGTTTGCCTCAACTAACCAGAATAAGATAAGAGAAGTAAGACTTTGTAAGAATGGTTAAAGCAAGAGCGAAGAAAGTCATATGATAGTAACATAAGTTTTTCTTCTTTTAGCTATTTACGGTGATTTCGATAGCTATCTCTCACAGTTTGGAAACAGCCATTTAGAACAGCTTCAAATCCGGTGTGAGAAACAACAGGAAGGTTCTCATGGCAATGGCGAGCAGCAGAGAATTCACAACACGAGGTATTAGTATTTTGTAGGTTTCCAAATCCCACACAGATACGTCAGGCAAGGCCACAACCTTCTAAACTTCACATAGTGACCGTTTAACAGGCGCTAATTACGACTGGGATAATATATACATAGTAGTGATTTTGTCACCCTTATACTAATGCAGGCACATCTCAATACCTGCCGTCAAGTGGCACTGGGTTTGAACACCAGTAGATAATTCCTGAGCAACATAAATCTTAGTTGTCTATTATTTCGGAAGCGTTCCTCTCCTTTGAGACATTACGGCATATGTGAATTCACACGTCAGTTCTTTTTCTGCCTCTTTTATACCAAAATTGAGCCATTTCTTCAGTGAGATTGAGCATTTGAATGCCAATACCCCCCCACTTGGTAAAACAAGAAAAAGTGTCAGTGCAGTCCAAACAGCAAACGATTTGCAGTACTCCACAAAATGTGTTTTTTATCAGAAATAATTTAGCACTGATCAGTGCATTGTTGTTTAATAGGCTGAGAAGGTATCAGTGAACAAGCAGTGTGACTCAAATGAGCTTTTCCTTATCTTAAAAAGGAAATCAGGTGTTTTTGACTTTAGTTAGTTTTCCTCCCGTTTAAAAAAAATATGGCTTAGATCACTGTTGCACTGACCCCTCATTTTCATTATAGGCACAATGAGAACAAGATAACAAGAGCTTAAGCGATATAAAATATAAGAAGTGTTCTCTAGGCAAGGGGAATATGGGAATACAGTAGGCTTTCAGCGATAGTGAAATCTTTTAAAGCTTTGAGATTCCGTTCCCTTTGCAGGGCTAAGGTATAAAAAATGAATAACGATCTTCCCTTTGACGAAAGTTTAAGTATTCCAAAACTCACAAAAATAACAAAGAGTATCTCCGAAATGATTCACTCACAAAAAGAAAATTATTTGGACATAACTAGTGTGTTTTAGCACGATCTACATTTTTTGTATAGTAAGATTGTGTCTATCTCTTATGCTTTACCAGTTATGCAAAGGTCATCGAAAGTAAGCTAGACTACATGGGCCATAGGCAGAATATTCAAAATAGACATTTCGTTTTTCATAAAAATATCTCATTTTAATCAAAATCGTTTGAGCCATTTTCGAGAAAATCAAAATGTTCGAAAAATGTTCCATGAAAAGGCTAGTTTAGGCTGGAGGAATTTTCCTCAAAATCTTCGTGTGGCATTCTTAAAAGTTATTAAACTAAATACCAACTTTGGTTTCTAACCGACTTTTCGTTTTTGACATGCTGTTCACACACACACACACACACACACGCGCGCGCGCGTGCAGAGAGAGAGAGGCGCGCGCGCGGATATTTTTTCGCAAGTGTACATTTTGATTCAGGGGTCCTCAAAACATACTTTTGGTGACATGGAACTTTTGGGTGGAATATAATACTTCCTATACGTAGTAGAGAAGTAAAAATGAATAAGTGTTTAAAAGTAATAGCAGATGAATTTTTGGGGGAAAAAGGAGAGTGAATTCAGGAAGTAATGCTCGTGAGTGATAACACTTTCAACAACAAGAGAGTTTTAGAAAAACGACGAGAAGTAAATTTAGAAATACGTGCTGCTTCAATTGATTTGGAAACAATTTTTGATTCGGTCATCAGAAATATGCACACTATGGAGAGTAATGGTACTTCAAAGACAGAAAAAGTTGATGATGTCGAGGGTGTCAGACAGAATATAACGTATCACCAACTCTCGTTAACACCAAAGTGAAGATTTGATAAATTGCAAGAAGAAAGTCTAGGAATGTGTTGGCTGACTAGGCTATATTATTGAAATGTCATGCAGTATGGAGATGATGTAATTGTAATACAAAATATAAAGCCTGACTACAATATAGGCGGTATTGTAAAAAAAAAAGACAAATCTACGAATCCCACTGCTGACGCCAGCGTGAG
The DNA here is from genome assembly GCA_030765045.1 of Tenodera sinensis. Classification (NCBI taxonomy): domain Eukaryota; kingdom Metazoa; phylum Arthropoda; class Insecta; order Mantodea; family Mantidae; genus Tenodera; species Tenodera sinensis. The sequence goes on along the minus strand of CM060965.1, from coordinate 150,437,629 downwards.
TAAGCGACAAAGAGACCAGTTCAACATATTTTTCTCTCACCTCATTTTCCTTCTAAACCTTTGCACAAATTCACAGTGCTCTTCTAGTGGTGATAACATAATCTAGTCTTTCGCCATAGTACAACTCACAACTGTTTACTTCTTGTAACCTTGACTCAGTCCTTTCACTGTCTTACTTTGCCTTCTCTTTCTCTTAAACACTAACTCTGACGATACAATCCCTCAGCACTAGTTAAAACTGCTTCACTTCGATGAGAGGCATCTTTCAGGACCACAGTACCACACACACAGCTGTCTAGCACTCGTTGACACACTGACGACTCAAAAAACTGTCTCCATCACGCGCTCCACAAGCTTTTACACCGGCGATGACGTAGCCTGATCTTTCTCGAATCTCTACAAATACGCCGGCTGCTGGACACTGCTCGGATGCTCTGGAATAACCCTTGGTTTCCCTCTTGATTGTTGTTAGTCACGTATTTGCTCGCGTGAGGAGTGGGAAAGATTGACCTTGAGCGTCTTTGTTACACGCCGCGCCAGTGGAGTGTGGCAGCCTTGCTCGATGTCCTTTTTGGCGTGCCACTGCCGTAGGCCGGCGCCACAGTTTGAATAGGGAAGAAATAGTTATAATTTACAAATATCAACTATTAAAAAAAATGAGTTAATACGGAAAATTCTCTATTCGATTAAGATTGTTGTCGAAAACAAGGTACCTGAGGAAGTTTCCAGTTTCATCTATGCATTTAGGTAGACAAAGATGTGGAAAGAACAATGAATTTTAATATATTTGTGGGACTATAGACAATTTGAGTTTTTAAAATTAGAAAAGACAAACAACTAAAACTATGTAAAGCAACAGCAATATCTGTACTATTTATGGCTGTGAACCTCTCAGTGAGAAAAAAAGGAGATAAAAATAATATAGCTCAGCAGAAATGCGATTTTTAAGGGTGGTTAAATATTGTTCAAGGAGGAAGCGCAGAAAAAAGATGGCACATTGGCAGAGTTAGGAATTTATTATTTAAATGAGACGATTGAATAATACAGGTATGACCTCTCAGACGGATGGATGAAAATAGAATTCCAGTCGTTGTAAACAAGCAAGGAAGAAAATATGTGGGACGGCGGAGAAAAATTGAAGGTGGTTCTGATGAAACGAGCGTTTTGCCTAGGACATGAAGTGAGAAGCTTATAATGTGGCACACGTAAGACTGAAGTGTAATTTCTTATAACATGTTCTTTTTGGGGGGAGGGCGGGGTAAGCAACATGTTTTCTGGATGTCTTTTTAGGGCGGGGGTGACCTCTCAACGATTTCTGGTCCTTTAGGAAACCCTTTCAAACCGATGCATATGTTGCATAACGTACGCCTTGATTTGACAGAAATAAAATTATAAAATTTTGTTGTAGGGACACACAGAGGAGACAATTGGATAAAATGTTTAACAAATTCAATAATTAGTTTTATCCTCAAAAACAAATTTGAACCTTTAGCTTCAACTATACGCTCTCGCGGACATTAAATACTTCAACACGTGGCCGTTTAAATGCCCACTAGCACACGGTCTAAGGGACTGTAATTAGTTTCAGTTATTTTTACTCGACATTGACCTTCTTACACTTTTGCGCATTAAAAATATTGCTCATCATGGAATTGTTATGAAATCATTGTTAAATTTTCAAGAAAATCAGAATGAAGTTAAAAAGACCAACATGTTTTTCAATACTTCGAAATTTCTGAAGATGTGCACGATTAGTGTGATCACTAACAATATATTGTTACAAGAACTGTATGTAAGTGTTTATATATTTTTATAAAACAATTTGAAGAGGCGGATGCTCGTTTTATATCTTGGTATTTAAATAATTTGGTAGTATTTTTATTTATTTAAAAAAATTACAACCTCTGCTTCGTGTGACACGTCTAACTAAGCGTGTTGAAAGTCAAATAAAATGTTTCTCTGAATACATTTTAAGTACATCAGCATGCACTTCAAAACAAACTTGTTAGAGAGCATGATACATAATGCTAATGTTAAAAACGATTAGTTAAAAGCTGTGAAATTTAGAAGCACGTAGGTGAATATGCAACATAAACTAACAATTTATAATTATGACCCAGAAGATAATTTTTATGCATATGTATATTTCTCCCTTAGATTCCTGTCTCTATACTGTATTCGTATGAGTTATTATTTTTCCTACTGTTCGAGTTTTATAATTGCACCACATTTTAAGACATTTTGGTCCACTTTAAGCATGCGTAAATGCCCTGTTGATTAATTCCATCCAGATATTAAACTTCATCATTAAATTATCATCTAATATCCACTTGCCACTGAAGAGGAATGTAGGTGAGAATGGCCAAAAAGTCTGTTTTTCTTTTATTTAATGGTATGCTAAAAATTAGTTTGTGAAAGTCTGAACCTGCTTCGCCCACTTTTTTAAGATCACAATCCGTAGATGGAGCGTATGTCAATTTTATTTTTTTGAAGATATTTTCCTGTCAAAATGCCCTGGACGGCTATTGATAGCATACATAAGGCTGGTTCCTTTGTTTACAATCAGCAGTACCTACGTGTGGTTTGAAAGTGTACATTAGGATTTTGACGGTTTTCTTCTGTTTAAAGCTTTTCTCTGCTGAATATTATAGGTGAATCCCAAGAAAAGTTGTTCAAAATGGTTGCAAAGCATAGTATTTTACGCGTAAAAGACAAAAATGTAAACCAATCAAATCAGTAATGAAATTCTTGCATGTGACCAGCCTAGAGGCTCTCGACTTGCAAGTGCTTCAGAGAAAACTTGATATTGGCATTTGTGGTGATGTGCATACTGAAAATAGTGAATAGGAGTCTTCAAGTGGTTATAGAGTAATAAATTTAGGATTTCTACTGATAAAATTAGTTGTTCATATGCTTATGCTAACTGTGATGCCCTTAATCTGAAATTATTTGAACACAAGTCATGTTTTGAAATTGTTTCTAATTTGCATCTGTATTGTGAAAACTGTAAATATGATGTACCATTCAAATCATCAGCTAAGAAGGGTATTAGACACAAAAACGTTCTAAAAATTACTTTAGCGAAAAAAATTGAAGTTTTTATGTGAATATTTTTAAATACATACAAGCAAGAAATTAGAGACACGTCTTATCCACCATGGATCCGTACAGTCAAAATGCACATATTATTTACTAATCTTTTTTTTTTTTAAAAAAAAAGAAATTGCCGTCAACTACGTCTCGTACATTTGAAACAACATGCACAATGGCTTTTGCCATTTACGTAATAATATTAAAACGCCAAACACAGGATTAAAGCTCTCTTAAAAGAATAAAATACGCACCAAAAGTCGCGAAGTGGCAACGGCATAGCGCCTGGCATACACGTTCTACGGTTTCAGTCAAGCGTCCAAATAGCTGAATAGAATGATAACGGTGTCCTTTGCGCTAACCTCAGGGACACGGGTTCGCGGCTCGGCGTTGTACAGATTCTTTTTTGCTCATCGAAACTTGGAAACCGAATTCGCAATAATCCAATTTTAGAATGCCTTATCATTTAGGGCACAATTTAAATTGTTTTTGGTTGTCCGCATTTTGTAATAGTATAGCTATAATGACTTCTGCCCGATTGGACTGACATAATGTAGTGTTGTTATGAATGCCGAATCCCTTTATTTTCCACGCATACGCCGTCACCTATATTTTGTGTCATTCCTTCACAGATGAATACGTTGATATACTTTTGATCTATGGAGAAGCAAGAGCCAATGCACAAGCCGCTCAGTATCTACACCGGGAGAGATATCGTCATCTACAAACATGCCACAAATTGGAAATAAAAGAATTACGAATTATAATAACAGCTTTAAACCAATAATTGTTCAACCAAAGATATTTGTGAATATTACAAGGTAAAAAATTAGTACATGCAGAGCATTCGAGCCACCTGTACAGCAGACCGATTACCTCGTTCCAACTGAGCTACGTAGAACTTCAGAAATAAACATTCTCTTAACATGTAGATATTAAATACTTGGATAGAACAAGCATAGGGACTACTGTTTTCATGTTAGAAATAAAATGCGGATTGCATAAAACTAGAAAATAAGGGACAGCTGACCAACCTGGTATGTGTGTGTGTGTGTGTGTGTGTGTGTGTGTGTGTGTGTGTGTGTGTGTGTGTGTGTGTGTGTGTGTGTGTGTGTGTCTTGACACAGTTTCTACATTCCATGACGATATTATTGCACGATTTATTTCTGTATGGTTATATTTCCCTTTTACCCTCTGCACTAAGTAACTTACCAACCCCCTTTGCGAGGCAAGCCATAGCTAGGAATAGTAAGCCAGGTGAAGTAGGTGTTGTAGGTAGTAAGTTTTGAGCCAGTCGTAGAGCATTGGAGTTGACTCCCATAGTTTCGATATGTTTGATGCCCACTAGGAGCGTGACTGTCGCTGGCAGGCTGTTCCCAGAAAAGCCCTGGCGCCAGTTAGTATCAACGTAGCTTTCAGGAGAGAGAGAGAGAGAGAGAGGAGAGAGTGTTCCTTGAATCCTTGGTACTTTCTAGTCCGCCGGTAACATGGCATGTTTACTTTAGGGGGCCATTTCTGATACTCTGCGAGTGTGCTCAATTAAATTCAAGTACAGTGAGTTTGACAGTGTATATAGTCGAGAGCCAAAGAGCAACAAAATGAATGTAACTGTTTGTAGTTCTCAAATATGATTTTTAGGCCGCTAAACTTCGGCACATTCTAATATGCAGTTATTCTGATTTATCCACGAATAAAAGGTGGATAAAGTGAAGACTTTTTACTGAAAAGGGGGGCGGGGCATTCCACTTCCTCGTTTAGGTTTGTCGTTAACCACCCCTATCAGATCCGGTCCTTATTACCAATAGTTAGGCGTCCCCTTGGAGGACGAATTACACAAGGAAAACTGGTGCAGTTTGTATTCCACACAAAAATTCACGGTCGAAATTTCTTTGTAAGTACCTCTTTTTAATCTAAAAAAGAAAAGAATTTGTAGAAAAAGATTCCTGTGGTTGCGTGCATGTGTTTGTTTGTATGCGTGTGTGTGTCCTTTTGTGCGCGGGCGCGCGCGCGTGTGTGGCTCAAAGCGTAAGGTCGTTAAGTTCAGCATCTTATAATTTTTAAGTAACTTCCTGATTGCAGACTTCCCTTTGCATGAAACCATTTTGAAAACTTTCATTTTCTCGAAAAGACCTGTAAAGGTTTTTATTAAAAAGCATATGTTTTAAATATTTTCATGACAAACGAAATGAATATCACGAGTTTTCTTGAATGTTCTCATAAACCTCTTCAGTCTGGATGACTTGCATAATTGGTAAATTCTGAGATATAGGCTAAATCTCAGTACCAACATGTAAATTTCGTTAAAACACATAGTTCATGTCAAATACAATTTTGTAAATTGAACCATTTCGGAGATATTCGTTGTCATTTGTCTGAATTTTACAATACTCATTTTTTTGTTTTGGCCATGAAAAGGGAATCGAATTTCGAAGTCATCACAAAGCGAACACCTGTGCCTTAGAGGCTATTGTATTCCCATATTACTTTTGTTCCTGCAAGAAAATCAGCAATAAGATAATGTCTACAAACGTTTATCTCGATTAATATGAAGTGGATAGAGGAATAAGTTTTGTATGAATAGATTGCACAGAGTAGAGAAAGCCATGTGAGTGCAACACGTCAGTATAAAAAGATTATACAATTAATGATACAGACAGAACAATGCTTCCAGAGCCTGATGTAAGTGAGATCTACCTACAGAGAATACATACACCAACAAATTACCAATGGAAGTACATACACCACATATTTGAATTAGAAAACGCCATATAAACGTTTTGTTTAAGGTCTTAATTTTAAATCCTGCTGACAAACTGAAAGTTAAATATTGCTGCAGCAATATTACCACAAGCTGATTTTAAGGAAGACAGGGCTCCTAAGTACTGGCACGCAGAAATAATTAAACCATTTTAAATTAAAACCAATGGAAATTAAACATTTATGCAGTATATGCATTTGTATTTAATTACCTAATATGATTTAATAAATTTTGAGTGCATTTGCTCGTGCGCTTCCGGCAATACATTTAGTTACTGCTCGCTTCTTTTTACGTTTGACGTATGCAAGCTGTAAAAATCGCCATTACAGATTGATAATTTTAGGTTAATTTAGTATGCACACTTAAAATGTTTGTTAATTATGAAATTGATAAGCGGCTATAACATATTTTAATTGGATTTTCGACCCGCAGGTGTTTACACCAAATGGCAACATCATTTCGGAGTATTTACATTTCTTTCAGTGCTTCGGATTAAACAACATAAAATAATTTTTACATTGTATTTAAAGGAAGAACAAACTTTACTACGAAAGAGTGTAAAAGCGACGATAATAGTAGTAAACATCAGAATTAAGATCTCATGCACATCATAAGAATGCTCGTAGGAAAAGCAAACTGTGACAAATTATGCAACCCCATCATTAAAACGGCTTCCTAGAATGGCATAGATCATGCGATATTATCCTACTCCTGGCACCAGTGCCAAAAATGACGTGACTGGCATGGTTACAAGGCAGCATCAGTGTCTCCAATGTACCTGTAAGAAATCCCGAAATCGTCAGTTTTAGTTTTTCCATCACCAAACGTTTCATATTCTTTCTCGTAATCATCTTCTGATTTTCTGCAATTCATAAACTCTCGGCACTCTTGACTTAGTTCAAAATATCAAACAGAATACAATCCATGTTTTCAACAGTTTTATCGTCTTCCGTTTTCCTCACTAAGTGTTGAAACAAATGAAACATCTGCTTAGCAACCATATGCCATATACCTGTGAACCTGGTTAACGAGATAGACAGGCTACGGCGCGAACTGCAGTGACGCATTTCTTCTAGTGCAGTCATGGTGCAAGTAAAAGCACAATTGCCTAATTTATCCATATTGTAAACAACCAAAAATTGCACATATAAGCTATTGTATTTTGGGTTTCAAAATTTGGACACAATAGTGAATTTAAAACCAAACAATCTATTATGTTGATCAAATAGTTTTAAAATATTTTAAAGGCTAGATAGCAATTAAACTTTACTGCTTTATTTATTGTGAAAGAAAAACAATTTAATATGTTAATCATAAGGTAGCATAAGAATATTACGTGAAATTTTGCAAACTTGAGGATGGCCAGAGCGGGTGGCTACCAGGAATCGAACGCACCTCCCTAATGCGAAACTTCGCATTACCACATCTTGCTGTGTTAATATTTTCCACACGTTCCCTGTTTCTTCGTTCCTGAGCACGAAACCAATCTTTTAAATGCTCCAGTAACTAAATAACAGCACATTACGTGCGCCATGGGAGCCCTTTGTGCTTCCAATGCTACTTCTCAGAAAATGTGATAAAGGAGAGTCCGAAAGACTTCCAGAATCGGACGATGGTGTTCCCTAGCAAGAGCGGGTCCCTAGTTCTTCCAATGTGGCACCAATCCTGACATCGCTAGTCCTGCTTCGCCGGGGGAGCTCGAATTTCATGCGGGATTAGTCCAGGTAGAAACAGTTAACATTGAATTGAGTGCAGGAATTCCTGTACGCGCATTTGAATTGCATGCCGAGATATCCTTGAACGTCCCTTTAACATTTGGAACTGAACAGTCCATAAGTAACTAGTAATTTAGTGCCTTCAAGATTATGCTGACCTCATCTTATCCTCAACATGGTTAGTAGTAGCGTAAAACACAGTTTATCTTATTTTCTTCTAGAGTTCTACAGTATTAAAAGAAACGTATTGCATTTAGGTGGATTCAACCCATGGAACCAACTTGCTGCAATGATCAATGAGAAAAGTAGGACACGGTTCGTCAGCAATGGTTTCAAATTTCCTTTTCAAAAGGCACTAAAGAAAAATGGGCCTGTTGCAAGAGACTTATGTTAGAGCTGATGAACAGTGCACTATAGTAGAGAGAATGTCGAACCATGGTCATAAAAAGGATGAGAATTATTCTCTTTTAATTAATAAATAAGCAAGGAATATGTAACAGTTTGAGACGGAAAGCTGTTGCAAATGCTTCTGAGAGATCGGCTAAAATTAAACATTCTGAAATACCAAACGCGACATTGATTCCTTGACGATTATGGACCTAGCTAGCATTCGTAACAACATGCATCATGCTCGTACAGCTATTAGTCCCAAAGTCCTAAAATCTTTGGAAGTCGTACTTTCTGTTTTAAATTGTTAGAACATTAAAACAGAGATGAGTCATTTTTATTGCTAAATTATAGTGAAAAAAGTATTGTTGTTTTTCAACTGAAATAAACTTAAAATGATTAATTGCCCTTGAAGTTATCTACAATTTGGCACATTCAAAAGTTGCCCGCAATTATTTCTCCAAATAGTAACCATCCATGGGGTGAACGATTTCAGATACATACATTTAGCAGTTCTCCCATTGCTAGGCAAAACTGTTGAAACATCGAACATGCTTTATTTTACTTAACGCAGGAAGTGAGGAAGTTGAATTTAAGTTTTAGTCTAAATACGATATATGTCGACTTCGGAAAAGCCTTACATATGGATATACGTACAACTTACGTGGATGTAAATTTCACCTCGGACAAAGTTAGTGGAGCAAGATGTTGGTCTTACTACTGTTTATAAACAAAGGGATTGTGAGATTGGTAATTTCTTAAAGTTATTTTCCGGTCTTTCGTACTTAAACCTCAACCAACTGAAAGATTTTTTTACTGATGAAATCATGGCAATACAATCCAATGATAAATGAGTGGATGAATTTTGTGGTTATATTCTATTAAATTACCTCATGCCTGATAGTTTCCTCCAAATTCATGGGCTGAGTTTTCTCCCTCTTCCATGCGTACAACCAAGGCATGTGAATCCTTTCATGCACATTTAAACACTTTCTTCCACTCCACACATCCTAATATTTCCCAGCTGTTAGATGTTCTAAAAGGCATTCAAGCCGCAGTGTATGTAAAAATACGTTTGAATCAGCCATTAGACAACCAGCAATTCGAAGAAGAGAAGCCCCTGTTCTCAATACAATGATGGAACTACATACTAATCAAATAACAATGTTTCAGTTCATTAAAAGTGTGACGAAATATGACATTCATGCATGTAACATTTTTAGTATAGCAGACTTTGCTTCTTCGTGAGACTAGGCTGCCATTCCTGAATGTGAAAAATGGGAAGGAACATTTTACATGTTTTGCTTGGCAAGGCACTCCAAGCATTCGTAAAAAACCTTGGCATGTAACTCATTGCCTCCAGAACGCAATTCGTAAATCTGGCCCTTCTCCGCATGCAATTCATAAACACCGGCCTAGCCCACCTGCAACCTGCGGGTCTCTGAAATAGTCAGGGAGCTCCTGCAATCTCACCAAGCGCCAGGTAGAAATCTTTCCAGGCGCGAATTCCACCCTCCTACACACCAAGCCGTTACCTGATCCTACATTCCTAAAACAGGTGCAATGAAACCGATAAAAAGAAATGACTAAGACAGAAAATGTATGGAAAACAGGGAAGTGCTCCAGCATTGGTCTACCAATCCAGGGAAATTAAAAAAAAAAAAAAAAAAAAAAAAAAAGGAAAGAAAAGAGATCTTCAAAGTGGCTGACTCCTCAGGAATCGAACCCAAGATCCCCCAAATACCAGCATCACTTGTTATTCCAGAAATTGAAATGAAGTTAGGGGTAGTCAGCCTTGTGCTGGACACGTGTAACCTCTCACCAGCGCGCTAGCTGTGGGGCATTTACCCGGCATTTTCTATTCTAATTCTTTCCACAAATCGAACACACACCGGGCGCTCAAACCCTCACCACTCCAAAGCTGAACTCTAAATACCAACTTGGGACCTGAGATGCACACAACCTTAGCTAGCTGTCAGTGAAGCCAGAACGGAAACCCTTTTACCAATCAGTGGGGTATTGCTTCTATGTACGATAAGGGCCATATTCTCTTTTGTATACTACCGTGTTTCAAGTAGCGCATCTGGTTTGGAAACACCTGGAGTAGAATGTTTTGTGGTATTAACACTTTTGCATTCATTAGGAGGATGCACAAAAGATTAATCCCTGGCTAAATTTAACGTAATAAATTGGTAATTTCATTCTTGCCTTCCTACTACGTAATTACCATCTTAAAAATAAAGTCAAGGTGTGTCTTTATAAACAAGATTAATAAAAACTGACAAACATTACCATATAAATATATACTTTTTCATTCAGGGAGATTTATTATTTGGAAATTTAGTGTTTTGTTTGGGAGTTTTGTTGATCCTTTTTAGTTTATACGTTATAAATCAATTTTGTTATTATTTATTTGATAGCTTTGTTCATGAAAATAATATAGTTACAGTGCTTATTGATACACTGTATTTAGTGTTGAAATAGCGAATGTGATGATGTTTCAGTTTATGATAAAATTCAGCAGAATTCTCTGTAATAAATAAATTAAAGTGTAGTTATTTCTGGCAGACACAGTTTCATGTCAAATGAAGGTGAACACATAAAATATAAAAATAAACAAACTAGAAACAATAACAAGCTTGCTTTGACACTACGCTTTGAATCTTATTTTTCAATAATTTTTCTGTTTTAAATTTTTGGGGTTGTTAAAATAGGTGATCCATCTCAAAATGCCTACATAACAGATTATGTTAATGATATATTAATGAATATTTTCCGCATTACTCCTATAAAAAAGCTCACGTGTTACATTCACATGATTTTCCCTACCCATTCTTGCAAAAGGTAATACAAACGCTTATTCATCTGTTTACCACATGTTAGATGAGATATACATTTGCAAAAATTTTTTTATTGCAGGTTTATTGCAGGTTTCTTGTAGGTACAAGGGGATGTGGGAACACACTAGGCTTTAAGTGATAGAACCTTCAAGCGCAGTTTACTGTGTAGGATTTGAAGTTTCATTTTCGTTGCATGGTCAGGGAAAAAGGAAATACTAGATTTCATTTCGAGTAAAGTAGAAGTATTTTAAAACAAAAACCACTAATAAAGAATATACCGGAAATGGTTAACCCAACAGAACCAATAAAAATGTATTTGACATAAACTGTGTACTTTAACGAGATCTACACTTCTGTGTGACAAGACTGTATCTCTTATGGTTTACTAGTTATGCAAAAGTAAATCGAAATAAAGGGGACTTCAGAGACTATTGTCAGAAAATAAAGATATACATTTCATTTGCCATAAAGGTATGTGAAACAAATAGTATTTTGGTATAAAAGTGTCGTAAAAATACTCCCGGCAAAGAACATGACATTTTCTTGAAAATCTTTGCATCACATATTTACAAGATGCTGTTAGTTTGGTTACACGTTTACACACGTTCGCGGACACGCGCGCACGCACACACAGACGCGGACGCACATGCACACATACAAACACAGACACACGCGCATACACACACACACACACACACACACACACACACACACACACACACGCAGAGCTTCTAAGTATCTTTTTTTAATGTATGTTTTGGGGGATCTCAAAACACGTATTTTCGGTGAAATCTTGGTATCGACTTTTTGGCTTGAATACGATGCCTTCTCTACCTATCACGTATGTGGTAGAGAAGTAACAATTTCTGTATAATTATTTCATGCTTAGGCTTCTAGTATAGATTCTGTGTTTCCTTTAGAAAAAGTGGAAACCCAAAAGTTGGTATAACTGCAGATAACAACAAATAAACAATATACGGTTGTATGTAATGTTCTAGGAACATTTATCTTAGAGGTTTAGAAACGAGTCACCGTAATACGTTGGCTTCGAGAAACCATGGTCTTGCATTGACATCACGAGAAATAATTAAATGGGGCACCAGCACTTAAAATTATAGAAGAATTTTAAATTTAAAGCAATAGCAAAAATATTTTTAAATGGCTAATGCAACAAACATTTTATTTGGAATACATTTCACATTTTAATGACGTACGTTTTGAGCGGTTTCTTTTCTATGCGTGTTTTCTAATTTACAATTAATTCAAATTTACACAAAATTGACTGACTTCACATTATATCTGCATAAAATTCAAAATATGAGTTTCTGATTAATTAGGAAAGTAGGTTATATGCAGGTTAATTTGACCATTTCTAAAGTTTTAAAATTAAAATAAAGAAGATTTTTCCAGGGGTAGTTCGGCAAGACGGGGTTTCTTGAACATGTATCTGTCCATCTTTGCAAGTCCAACTACAATATTAAGTATGGCATCTATCGACAATTCCAATTTGAGCAATCCACGCACGCATACACACGCACGGATTTTTATCTAAAAATACCTGTTTCTCTATGTAGGCTGCATCGAAAAGATTTCGGTAAAACATGTATATCAATTTTTTGGGTGTACTGCAATTGCGTCACTACATAAATAGTAGAGAAGGTACAAGTAGAATCATATGTAAATAAGTAATAAAGGAAAGAAATTTTTGTATTTGTTGCTAAAAAATATGAAAATAAAAGCTAAGTTCTAAACAGTGACAAAGTGATGCGGAGAATTTAGGAATGTTTGTTTAAGCAAGAACCTTTGTCCGTGTTCCTCAGGGTAGCCCAGTCCGCTAGCAACAAATAGAATAATTATGATTACTTTCTCATCATCGGGTACAGGAATTTCTAAGCATTTAAGCCCCGACGAAAAGCCATCAAATTGGATGTTACTGGCCCTCATGCAGTGATATGGCTGGTTAACACCACTGAAATTCCCCGCACAGCTGGAGAGCATTTGCAGACATTCATCTGGACGTGTTTACCTGCCCATCAGTGAGTCTTAGCCACTGTTCTTCACATTGTTTATACTGATAATCGTGTGAATGCAGATAACTTGAAGCCAAGTGTTTAAACAGTGTTATGTCTGGTCACCATATCAGTCTAACAAGCTAGATTTGAGTATGGCGTATAACTTGACTCCCTCGTTAGATGACAAAGACCAGCATGGGACACAAATCCTGCTGTTTATTCAATCTGGATTCTCTTACTGTGATATACCTCTATTGTTTGGAGAATACCATATGTATACCTCAATTTGTTTCATTTTCACACTAGTTACATTTTGTATTATCTATAACCATTATCTAGAGGTAGTAATCCAATAATGTTTCACCAAGAGTGATTACTACAAATTGAACTTTTTTAGGGATTGAAGGAAAATATAACGCAATTATTCGAACAGATAAATAAACATGCCTTTATGTGTATATAAGTAAGCAATTACTCGCTAATTAGACAAAAGGACTTCCTGAAGGAGTGACGTATGTGATGTCAGAGATGCTGCGCATGTCAGATATGATTAGCCTGCTGATCAAATCGCGCAAGATCACGTACAAATTATCAGAATTTAGGTACAGAGCAAGAAAAGGCCATCGAAACCTATTAGAGCATCGCCTTATTTGCTTATCAAGACGAATCTTATCCCTATACAGGAATAATTGGGCCAAATTGTTGTCCATAGGGCTTATAGGAAAAACTGTACTTATTGGATAAGAGTTGTTAAAGTACTGATACCCAAAGTTTCGTAAAATCCAAACGGCAATTGCCCAGAAGAGCCACTTATGTAACTAGTGTATAATCTGACTGACGCGCTAATTTCTACGAGAGTCACAATACAAAAGTGCATACATTTAGTGCAATTCTAGCAATAAAATACGTAAAAATAAGCAATAACATTGTTAAATGTTAAATTATAATGTACTGTTACATTTGTTTCAGCACTTACAGAGGAAAATGGAAGGTAATGATAAAAATATTGAAAATATGGGTTGTACTCTGCTTGACATTTTAAAGCCAAGAGCGCTGAGAGTTTATTAACTCCAGAACCAAAAGACGTTTGCGAAAAATAATATGAAAAGTTGGGTTAGTTTGACTAACAAAACCACATTTGTAGCATTTTCTGGTTTTCTTACGGACACATTGCGGAACTTTATGTTGTGGTGGTGATGACGTCATTACTGTCTTGTTACCATAGCAACTACGTTGTTAATTTTTGGCACTAGTGCCAGAAAGAGGGAAATTTCGCACAATTTAAGCCGTCATAATTCCGCTTTCATGCTAGGTTACATAAAAGCCTATTATTTCAAGTATTACGTAGTTTAAAGTGTTCTAAAGTTACTAAAGTTACTTTCGCAAGACCTTAGTTGTGGCTCAAGCAATACTTAAGCTTTCGCATAAGTATGCCTTTAACTTCTAGAAAAATGGTTTTCGCTTCTATAATTGTGAGTCGTTGGATCATTATCCAAATGGTGCTGCTCCTTTAAAAACGAGTTTGCATTTTTTCAGTCTCAAGTATCAAACCATTAGCTTATTTTCCGTAATAATATAGCTGATGTGTTTTAGAAAACGTACGTGTACAAAGTGAAACCAAGTGGAACTCAAGAAAGAAAATTTCCATTTAGTAGGTAATTATTTGGGCGGGGTTTGTATCCCTCTGTGCTTGAAAGTGATGGCTTGCAATAATAACAAGGAGTTTCATAATTTCTCTGTTACTGTTCAACAGAAGTAGAAGAAGCTCTTCTGCATATTGCTTTATCAGTAGAGAATCTTCATGGCTAATCAATTGTGGAGTGGAAGCATTTTAACATTTTTCATAGCTTGGAATTTTATCCCTAGTATCTAGGTTAATAAGATGGAAAGAAACAGCAATAAATTTCGCGGACAGTTCCATATTTTACGCCTATAATTGCACTGAAACACGCGATACCTGCTTACAAAAGAGAGCTTCAGAAATTGATTAAAATTCTAAGTTGAAATAAATATTTACAACATGGGATCGGAGAATGCCAGTAGCACGGTATCTAATGTTAAGTGTTGCGAAGTTTAACTTGCGTGCTTAAGTGATATAAACAAATCAGCATTGCGGTAAAAAATAATGATATATAGTCCAAATCAAGTAACAGAGGACCATTGCTTTGCCTTTATAAATCTGCTTCGCTTTTATTCTGATAGAAATACTACCCAAATTGTATTGCAGTACTTTATATATTCCTATATAAAATTAATTCATGCGTTCACGCGTATTGTTAGGAAGAAACAACATTATTGTATAACGTTTTGAAACTCGAAGTGTTTAAAAGAGATAACTTTCGTTAGCAGTAGTCATTTAGCTATCGAGCAAGATGGCTCTGCGGTAACGCTCGTATAAGGCTCAAATTCCGGAGTTCGTGGGTTTGATTTCCGCGGCCGACCTTCCTCCATTTCATTTCACCTTCATTCCAACCCGATATTTTAGGATTGGAAGTGTTGCCGAGGGGCGAGTTTGGCGCTGCTGTGTGGGGAATTTGTAACTGTAACCAAGTGCTGTTCTGGGCGGATGGATGACCTAGTCGCCTGACCGGTGGCTGCTTTCTGAAGCGTAGTTTCGAGATGAATGTCCAGTATATGTTAGGGACCATCAGGCTAGTTCGCGCTACTCACCCAGGTTCCCACAGGCCCGTAGTGCGCTCTCACTTCATCACTTCCTCCCGGGGTCTTACATACAATAGCGTCGACAGTTGACTCAGCGCAGAATCACCTCTGTTTCTACACTGTTCAGTTATGGTCTAAGAAGTTCTTAGATCCATGTTTCCTGTTTCATTCAATGGTTAGCATATCCGACACCAAGTTTCTGTTATATCTGTATATAGATGCAGTACAGATAACCTAGCTACAAGGCAAAAGCTGTAAGGACAAATAGGCACATGCTACTGTGTGACACAAAACGGCAAGCTCCTTCTAGTAAAACATAAACGAAAGTAACTTAACTAATTTAGTGACGGCAAGAAACCACTCTTTCTGGATACTGAAATTGTATTTAAGCACAAACACTCGATACTTAGTTTATAAAAGACTGTAAGGCAATAGCTTATTCTCTGACTTATGTTCATACTTGTAGTTTTCTGTGTATAAATTCGAACCAAATTTGGTTTTGTTCATCAATGTCAGTGTATATATTCTGACAATGATAGGAAATTCGTAGACTGCTTTTACAATAGAGGTCTGTAAACTTCACTCAGTGTATGAATGTAACATGCTCTCTTAAATATGCATGAAAATGTTTTCTGTACACTTTACACACTGCCTGTTATTATTACCTAGTAGTCTACCTCAAAATAGTTTCACATTTAATTTACGTTGTATTCAATATCGCTGTTGTACGCTGGAAAAAGCAACACAATATTTATGTAAATCAGCCGCGCAGTATTTCTGTAGGGTACGGTCTTGACCTGGGTTTGATTGTCGAAACAAACTAATGGATGTAAGGAAACAATAAATACTTCTCTGCACTGTAGCATCAAACGCAGTCATGTCAACGTCGGTATTATGAAGTTCACTTGAATACATCGGGGAACACGGGGCAGTAGCGGAGAAGCACTGTTGCAATGCCGTACAATTATACGGTTGCATTGTTGTCACTGAAAACTGTACTTCATTTTCTTCTGTCCATGTGAATCTGCTAATTCTTTAAAATCAGGATGTAGGTTATTGGCAAGGCATATGTGGAAACTATTACACGGATTATCGTCACTGATCCGAGAGCTATGCTGATTTTTCAGCAACTTCATTATGGAAAATGTCTACTCGCACATGCACGTGATGCCCAACATTGCTATTATTTTCTCAGCATTGTCAGTATGATTTGGAAAGTGTGAATCAAGAAGGCCTAAGTAGAATTCTACAGCACTGAGAATGTTGCATTTTTTAGTAAGTCGACGGTTACATTAGCTCCATTTCAATAGCTGCATCTTAAATCTCATTAACTTTTGCTGAATGGGGCTTGTGAAAAATACAAAACATTTTTTCTAACTTTTGTATATGGACATTCATATCAAATTAATTCTGGTATTTCCAAGCTGAATAAAATATATTTAATATTGGAAACAGAAGAAGTAGTAGGTTTTGACATCGTAAGTATACCTATACGTATACCTGAGTTCAGTGCGAGGAGTGCCCCTAGGTACTGTGGCCCTCGCGCGGTCAAAAGAGTTCGTCGTGCAGTCACTTGGCGCGCTGAAGGTCGAAGAGAGTGCTACCGTTGTATTCGGAACGCTTCTGCCGCCAGTAGCGTATGTTCATATGACTGATCTAACCTCATAAATCGTGATTCATTTTTGTTGGATTCGCAGATTTGGGTGAACGCAGTAGATAAATGGAATTACTGAGAGTTTAGCCACCAAACCAGGGTTTTGCAGAAACATAATTTAGTTAAATGAGCTTCATTAACAACTCAGTTAATCCTCCATATTACAGGAATACCTCCAGCCCTTCCCCCAATGTTTGGCATATCTTAACTTACACACAATAGTCTAGGCGGCAGAGATGGGCAAATGCGGATTAATAAATCCATGTGATTCGTAAACCTTTGGCCGTGTAATTATGCAACACAACGGTGCACATACCCTTCCTTAGTTAATTTCAGGAGTCCTCAAGTCACTTCCCGACTGGTATCAGTGGTGGAATTGTATGTGTCAACATCATCTACCTCATTTGTAACAAGATATTACATGGTTTTCTTCGAACCATCATAGAACGGCTTTATCATGACGCATACAATGAAGAAACTAGTGTTTTCTGATTTACCTAAATATAACAAACATATCATGTCATGAGGTAACTCTCTTAACCAACAAATCCAATTATGAGATGGTTATTTAAAATGTACAAAATTAATTGGTAGTGTGCCAGATGATAAACTAATTAGACTCCCATTCTTGAAGACTTAAAAACTGAATTTACTTCACATAGATTTCATGATTTCAGAAATCTTGAGAGTGGCATTTTATTGTCTGTTAACCATTTTACTGTAGACGTAGTCAATGTGACAGTGACCTATGTGACTATGTGAACTCGTAGATCTACAAACAAATCTAGTTACAAAAAAATAATTGTACAGATTTAGCTGACGCAGACGGACTCAAAAAACTATTCGTAGTATAATATGTTGGTCTAGGAGAATTTGGTGTCTCTGTTACAGCAATATTTTGTTCCACACACGTGTGTGTACATTTTTTCTCTTGCAATATAATAAAATTAAAACATATCTAGGGTTTCAGATAACCACTCTCAGCGTAGTATTGCAGACATGACGCCAGAGTTTGAACGCCTTCTCATCTGCCCAGAGAGTAACAATTAACGTGTGTAATTGCGATTTCACATAGTAAAGTATGACTACCTCTTTCTTGTTTGCAACAAACGCGTTGATCGTTAACTCTATCAATACACCGCTGCCAAGAGTTCGAGAAGCGAAGAACTAACACTCCATCAACCAGCAAGAATGTTACGCGGGTTGTGTGCACAGTGGATTCGGAGCAGACAGTTCTGCCAGCCCCTGGTCTATGGAATGGTGTATTCGCTCATTCTTAGGAAGCGCATTCAAGGACTATGAACAACTATGGTTCATTTCAATATCTCGGGAACATATGCGAGATAATAACATGAAGTCTTAACTCCATTCATTCCGTATCTAGCGTAAACACAACTTTCAATAACACAAAACTTAAAAATTTAGAAGTACCCAACGTATATATCTAAGTATTAGACATAATTCGATACAACCCAGGTTACGAGTTATCGACGTTTCAAACCGACGTAAACCAAATCATTTCTTCAAGTTTGAGAGAAGGTGATAGTTAATCGGGGCCAAGTGAAATCTACAGGGTGGAAGGTACTGCTTCGGCCATACGTTAACCGGGCATTCTACATGAGTATAACAGGTATCTCCAATACAATTATTGTGGGATTTGAAGCTTTCATGGCAATGATTAGTGATAAGCGCTAGTAAACAGAGAAGCTCTTATTAATACAATTATTGTCAATAAAGAACCGTTTCGCCGAACAAAAATAATTTCTGTGTAACATGTGGAGCTTCTTAACGAATGGATATATATGGTTTCCTATTTCAGTATCTGTTGCTCAAGTATTGTGTAAATACTGCTGTAATGCATTTCAATCTGAATACAAATGCATTTAGTCACAATTTAATGTTAAAATGCCATGCAAAGTTTAATTTCTAAGAGAGAATTGGCAACTTCAAGTTAACATTAAATTGTGAGAAATTCATTCGCATTAAGGCAGGAATGCATTGCAGCATTATTCTCACTATGTTTACGCAAGAGTAAAAAACTAAACCCTTTATATCCATTCGTCAAGAAGCTAGATGGCTCCAAATATTTCAAATATTTGACACAACATTTTCCGGCGTAATGACTCTTTATTAACAATAATTGTATTGAGCATATTTCTTACATTCAACATGTGAAATCCCTGGTTAACGTATGGTCTTGGTAGATTTCTTCCACCTGGTGTATGCAGGATGATCAAAAGCCTCCCACTTGAACTCTTGCAGGAGATTTTGAGGGCATACAACATTTTGAGTGTCTGACACTATGTCAGATTTCCTTGCTGTGTTTCCTTTGTTGAAAATGTTCATGTCGTTGACCGTTGTTTCCTTTCAATGTGATGTGCCTGTAACAAACCCACCTCATCTTCCGTAACAATCTGGTCGAGTAAGCGTTCACCATCACTTTCTTAGCATTGAAGAAATTAATGTCAGTGCTGCTCAAATCCTCAAGCTTTTTGTGGAGGGGGCTTTGGATGGAACTTTTGACTCCCACCGAGCGCAAATTTGTGATACCCTTGTGTCAGTACTTAGCACAAAAAGTTTCATTGGTTTGGAAAAAAGAAACAAGGAAAAAAAAAAAAAAAAAAAAAAAAGCACCGCTAGTTATCCTGAAACTGGAGGTTAATTTCCAAAGTTGTAGGATCACTGAATATGTTAATTCTTCCTGAAATACACAGAGCATTATGAATACTATCTAAAACGCATTTCGACCGGCTTTACCAGTATAATACGGGGGCAAGGTCCGATATTTTATGTACATCAAATTAGCATGCATAGCTGCAAAACGGTCGTTTTATTTAATTTCTTACATCATTATCTTTTTTTCTATAAAGCTGTTTAAACATTTGCCATAACGTTCCACAAGCTTGTGTGTTAACGTTAAAAAGGTCTGCCGCCTGTGAGGATAACCAGTCGTTGGATAACCAGTGGAAATTGTCAATCGACTATCTCCACGAATCTTTTCATCCACGGTATTGACCAAATCTTCTGTGATCATTGATGGTCGACCTGATCGCGGTTCGTTATGGATATTGTTCCGTCCGGCCTTCAAAGCTGTCAACCACTTTCCTGCCAGTCATCTCACTTCACTGATCTATCGATGAAGGTCTACTGCTGAAACGTTACTGTTCAGTAACCAAATCACAGACCGTATTTTACAGTCTCATAGATTGCTTTAAACATTTTGAACCGATACTATGAATAGCATACTGCTACACTACCAATGCAAATGACATCTTTTTACACGCAAGGCATGCCGGGAGTCTTTAACGTTTTAATTTTAGCGCGAAATTCGATGGCTACAGCGATTCACATCTTATTTTACGGATTGCCCACGTAAATTTGCAACAATTACATAAAAACATCCTCGTTCAATCTAGAAGCGGAAAAATAAGAGAGATATGATAGATTACTCTTATCGATGCTATCGCTTCGTAACATTAACTAATGCTATTATATCACTCAGCTACTGTGATTACTGCATCTCAATGATGTTTAAAACGTCACCTAGTATTAAACTAGATGAAATTGTTAGTCACCTCTACATGTCGCCTATACCCTAGCCTACTGGCCAACATATTTTCTATTACTAACTTTAATATCATTTATTATATCCCACAATCTATTGTGCATGACATATCAAATATATTGTGGCGTGGTTCATACAACTGAAGCATCTTATATAATGTGATGTTGCTTGCATAATAAACCGGTTAAGAGGAAGTTGGTAAAAATGGACAGTGTTAGTTGCTGTACTTTGCTTCAACTTACTTCAGTTCGTATGGACAACTAGTGCAGTTCTGTTTTGCCATTAGAAAATGTGTAATTTAAACTTTTTATTTCATCAATGTAGAACCTTTAGCTACCTAAATACTTTAAACAACAGTTAGTGGGAAACGAAAATGTCCCTGTAGGGCATACTTGACTTTTAGCAGGTTCCATAAATAAGCCAGGGTTATAAATGGTGCGAAGCTTACCCGGCGTTGGTTACTCATGATAGTTTCTCGGACTACCCAAATTTGACCTCGCTGTTAGGCCGAGAAACTATCATTAGAGAGTAGGATTTGTTACTAATATGGTACAGGTCAAAGTGTTTCTGTCTTCAAACTATTCGCGTCGTTTGAGGCGCTGAACCAGTTATGACAATTTTAACTCTTACTGCCCGTTTCTAGAAACAAATATAAACAGCAGAATCTTCCCAAGGAACACCCCATAAATTGGAATAAAATAGCGTGTTTGTTTTAAAAAGAATAAGTTAATTGAAAGAGACGTTGTTTTGGAAGTAGGTACGATCTGAAAAAATAAAACATGCAAGAATAATAAGAACATTGTTGTCTGGTGTTTCGTTTAAAATGTCACTAGCAACGTGGGAGGCTTTGTTAGACACTCATCTGAAAACCAGCCTTGCTGCTATTACCTCTCCTTAATTCCCTTAGTCAGGAAATTGACTAAATCGGTTTAAGATTAAATTATAGCAGGGTGGATCTGCCGTGCCATGGTACAAATTATACTATAGCTCGAATGAACACTTACACAGACGCTATAAACGAAGGGATTCGATTACTGTGACTCCCTGCAATTGTGTTTCACCAACAGGTTGCATTTGTACAGAACTCTGAGTGTGCTCCCGTCTCTGAAGTTTATGTCAAGACTTTCGTGACGAAATTCTGACTGTATGGATATATTACAACCAAAGACTGGATTTAGTTCCTAGTTTGGTCAGCTCATAATTTCATTGAAAGTCTTTAGAGAATACCTGCAAGCGAGTTTACCTCAACTAACAATGACAGGGTATACCTTAACTACGGTTCCATTTGAATAACTTGAGAGTTCTGAGGTTTCTTGAAGGGATATGTTTCCATGGCAACGTCCCCTCCGCGTTAGTCAGCAAAGTGCCACACCCTCCTTTCCCTTCACCTACAACCTGATCTTTGAGGGATAAGGAGTTGTCGTGTAACACTGCACTGTAGCACGTGGTTTAGTGCTTACTGGCGTTCATGTGTATTTCCTTTATTTTTGCATTTACCGTTTGTTATTGAATGGTCATGTGGCTTAGTTGATGATTCTGGCGCTAAGTGTAGCGGACTTATTAAATACTAAATTCATGTGCGCTTCCAGCTCTAATACAATATGGCAACACAGATGTACCACTTCTCAGGAATCTCAGGTTTTTAAATTGAACTGTACAAATAGTGGCACGAGAATAATCTATGAAAGCCCTACCACCTCTGCCAAGGAGAAATTTTGGGACTAATCAAGAACAGTTGAGGCTTCAGTGTACATTAGATATTCAAGCATTGAGTAGAAGAGGTGTTATGTATAAATCTGGTGCACACGAAAATACATAGTCCTTTATTAACTATGCTTTTGCCGTAGATTCCCTCCAACACGAATCTCACATATCCAAAATTCCGGATAATCTGAACACAAAATCCATAATTCAAAAGAACAATAGAAAGCTTATTTGTAGTAACGATATTTTCGTTTAGTTGACATCGTACTGCACCTGCTCTTTATTCATTTAAGAGCGAAAGGCATAAATTACTGTAGAAAGACCTCTAACAACAGTGAAACAAACTGAAGTATCTACATACCGCCACTATCGCATACAATCGGCTATATTTACGGGTCAGAAGAATTTATTGCCGTTATGCTGAGTACATTGCATTATGTTGCGTGTGGTTATCGCAACGTTATCACCTCATATCCTTAAGCTACGTTACCTTGTAATTGCTAATCCTATACATGAATTTATACACTTTTTTTAAACTTTCTATGCTACGTAAAGCAGAGGAACTATTCTATTCCACCCAAAAATTCAACGTGAGATTTCACGGAAAATATATGTTTTAAGGCCCCTGAATAAGAAAAAGCATTTTTAGAAAAAAGGTCCTTGTGTGTGTGTGTGTGTGTGTGTGTGTGTGTGTGTGTGTGTGTGTGTGTGTGTGTGTGTGTGTGTGTGTGTATCGGTTAGAAACCAAAGTTGGTATTTAAGTTTAACGCCTTTTAAGGACGCGACATGAAGATTTTGAAAAAAAGAATTGCTCCTCCCTAAACTACCGTTTAAATGGAAAATTTTTATTTTCTTGAAAATGACTAACGATTTTGATTAAAATGCCATATGTTTGAGATCTTTTTATGGCAAATGAAATACATGTCTTGAATTTTGTGGCTATAGCCCATGAAGTCCTGTTTAGTCTGTATGACTCTTGCACAACTGGTAAACCGTGAGAGATAGACCAAATCTTACTCTACGAAGAAAGTAGATCTTGCTAAACACACACTTTAGGACCAAATTACTTTATTGTACAGTGAACCATTGTTATTTGTGTGAGTTTTGAAGAACTTTTACTTCTGTCAAATGGAACCTTGTTATTCATTTTTATATGTCAACCCTGCAAAGAGAACGGAATTTGAATGTTTGACTATCGCCCAAAGCCTGCTGTATTCCCATATTCCTCTTGCACCTACAAGGAAATAAACAATAAGATAATTTGTGCAAATGTTTATCTCAACTATCACGAAGAAGATACAGGAATAAGAGTTTGTAAGAATGGTTAGTACAAGAGTAGAGAAAGTCATGCGAGTGCAAACCATCAGAGCTTTTCTTTTTCGGATATTCCGAACGTTTCCGAATTCGAACAGGCCACAGGCCCAATTGATTCGGAGTGGCAGGGTTCTGCGGTATTTAAAATGTTTATAACTGCCTATTACGTATTCAATAACAATAATAGCGGTAATGTGGAACAGGGTTATAAACTGCAACACCATTTTTTTACCAAGTAACATCTGTCATTTTCCAGGAACCATTTTAGTTTCTATTGTTGGTTTCTCTTTTAACCGTAGAAGCACAGAACTTCATCACATTACTTATCATTGTAAATGGAAGTAATGTATTTCACGAACTTTGAAATTTTTAGCAAAGTAAGATTCAACATTATTTCTACTGCTTATATTGATAAGCGGCATGCTCTTCTATTCCAAACTGTTATTTATTTACTGAAATATAAAAGTTGGACATTTGTTAACTTTGCATTAACACTTTCTGGTCGTGAACAAATTGCTTGTTTGGACTGTTTTATAACCATCGGTGGTAATACGAAACAAGGTATTCCATAATACAATCCCTTCTTTAGTTTTGGGTAGTAATTCCAAGAAGTTAGAGGAGTTATTGGTCCAGTGTATCATGTGTAGAGAATGGACACCCATTTGGTGTAATGGATGTCAAACTGATGATATAGTTTGTGATTTTTGCTCATGAAAATTTCAGGAACGAGCTTAATTGACTGTTTTCCATTTTCAGACAGTGAGTGAATGGATGGTTGGATGAGCGAATGAGTGAGTGAGTGAGTGAGTGAGTGAGTGAGTGAGTGAGTGAGTGAGTGAGAGAGTGAGTGAGTGAGTGAGTGAATGGGTGGGTGGTTGGGTGGGTAGGTAAGTAAATGAGTGAGCTTTAACGGCCCATCAACAACTAGCTCATTAGGGCTCGGATTTCAGACATGATATGTTAATCTTTAATTTTGACCTCTTCCACTGCAGTTCTAAGTGTCTGAACATACGTACATATGTAGCAAAAAAGTTGTAATTAAAGCATTAGATATAAGCTATATGTGATTATAGCTGTAACGAAATTTAAGTATCTTCATTTAGACACGCATTTCATATTACAACTGTTCCCCAACTCCACGTTCCGTCACATGTTTTCAAAAGCTATGAAAATTCAAAAGTCTTAAACTAATGTTTTAAAATGTATTAGTAATTCCATAATACAGCCCATAGCAAATGCTACTGACGATTTTTAAGATAATAGATGAATTTGAAATTCAAAATTTCATCAAAAATAAAAGGTGCCCTTATCACCCCCTCTTGCCTTAGGTGCTAACATGTTTATGTTGAATGCTGAGTTTGCAATATTTTGTGTCACTAAGATATTAGCTGCCTGTTTAACAATTTTTGAAAAAATCTTCTTCTTCGTCTTCTTTTTCTTCTTCATGGCTTAGGTTATGTAGTCCGTTCCGGCGAAGTCATCAGTGGAGTCCATCTTCTGCGAGGTCGGCCAACATCTCGTGCTCCTCTTGGGTTATACAGAAAGGTCCTCCTAGGTATCCTTTCTTCACTGATCCTCATTAAATGTTCTGTCCATTTGCTTTAATTTTGTCTTCTAATTTATATATAGTTCTTCTCTTATTAACTCATTTGGTATTCTATCTGCTCTTGTGCATCCTTTCGCATTCTACAGAAATAACATTTTTGCTCCTTGTATTCTACTACTATTTTTGAAAAAAATATGACGTTTAATGCAACTGTTTAGGAATGGCAAACTGAGAAGAAAATGGAGAAAGAACGGGATGCAATCAACAAGTGGTCGTGCAAGTGTAAAGAACACTGAAGGAAGGTAATCAGGTAAAGCTCAGAATAAAAGACCTATAAAAATAAACCGGAACAATATGAATGACCAAGTTGAGATGGAAAAATATTGACAATATTGCATTAGAAAGATATAGAAGTTGCGGATGCACAGTGTTATTAAAGATCTCGCGAGAGGGGCGGAAAATAGCATCCTCATGCCCCTATATGGTTCTTATACTTAAACTGCTTAAGATTTATTGGTATGTTAAGCGCTAATACTGAAACTATTTATTGCTCTTTTGTTCCTTTCTACCTTTGTTTCCAAGGCAGGACATCAGTCCGCTACCTTTCTGCTGCTTGTTGTTCCGGCTTCTAATTCATTCGATACTTGCACAAATCCCCGTTGGCGATGGAAAAGCTGTTTGTCTTATATCCAATAGCAATACTTGGTATTTAATTGACTTTATACCTTCTTTATTTTGATCTGCAATGATTTATAGGGCTCTGGAATTACAGATGCACTGGACATATCAAAATTTACTTCTCATGCAGTTTCATGTACACTATACTCTTTTCGAACTGTCCGTAACATAAGACTATCGTCTTTCCAAACCTCTGTATTTTACATCTTCTTATGAGAGTTTACTGTCTCAATACGCGATGTTTATTTCCTGCCTGGGATTAGTTGAAATCCGCATTTAATTTGTCCAATAATCTCTCTTATCCACACTATTAAAACAATTAATTCCCCTTGTTCATTCTAGTAATTCAATTGCATGTTACACCGGTGTTCCATTTTGTGGTTTTAAACTAGCTCACCTCTGCTGTATGTCCATTCTGTGGTTACTTTTAGAACGAGCATGATATATAATATGTAAAATATGTTTTTTCCCTTTTTTTTACATATTCTCCAATTATTCATACCAACGCTAATTTTCTACCACCTTACTGATCATTATTCCTCAAAGTATGTTTCTTTACTTAATGTCACATTTTGCATGTCGTATCTGTGTAAGAGCTGCTGAGCAAATTGATGTATCATTAGTTACAAGGTTATCCATAACAAGGATCTAAATCTAGTGAATTAACTCGGAAAAATTAAATCAGTAAACAGTGAGCACTTCAAAAACGTTAATTCCACATTATAATTTAACATAAAATGCTAGCTCCTATTAATTCTTTATCAATTTCCACAGATTTAATTTTCAGTGAGAATGGAGGTCACAAAGGAAATTTACACTTCCACAATATAGTATTTTGCAGAGTATTCAATATGCAGCTACGTACTTGTACTTTTGCTCCCCATGCTAATATCTCACATTATAGTATTATTCAAGAACATGGAGCCTGTCTCTGTGGTGCGTGTCTGCCTCAGATTCAAGAGGTCCTGAATTCAAATCTCGGTTTGGGCAAGTAATCTAGGTAAAGCTTTTCCCGGGGTTTTCCCTTATCCTGTGAAAGCAAATTTCAGGTAACCTTAAGCTGTATGGAACCCATGTTGTTTAAAGAAATATTTATTTTGCTGAAAAAGTATTTCGTGGTTAGTGAACACTATTTCACCCGCTTCATTCATTGTCCCATATGACCAGCCGTTAATAGACGTTAAACTCAAAAACATTTATGTAAATATTTGTTTGGAAAGGGCTGGACTAACACGAAACATTTTCAGTTAGCAGTAATAAGATAATTTATTCACCAATTTCTATACTTATCCTACTTGTTGACATATTTTCCACACACACATAACTAAACCCCGGCGCGACAGCCCACAAGGGGCCAAGGCCTACCGCCCAGCCGCTGCGTCCCCCATCTCTTCCCACTACAGGCGTCATTGGTGAGATGCAGTACTGGAGGGTGGGACGTGGTCAGCGCCCCGAGCCCTCCCGGCCAGTTATGCGGTCTTCTAGACCTGGGGCCGCTACTTCTCCATCAAGTAGCTCCGCAATTGGTCCCCCCGGGACCTAACGAGGCTGAGTGCACCCCGTGCCAGACCTCCCAGAGGGGATAAAATCCCCATGCTGGTACCGGGGATCGAACCCGCGCCAGAGGCAAGCGCGCTACCAACTGCGCTACGGAGGCGGTCTTCACACGCACATGCGCGTATATAAATGTTTATGGATTGGAGATAAACCAGGAAAAACATTAATTTTAACAAAAAATAAATATTTATGACACATTTTCACTGTTACTTCAAAGAGTTAGATACACAAAATTGGTTCACCTGTTTTTTTTTTCTTTTTCAAACAGCACACTTGAATCCAAGGAAAGGAGGTACCAACACAGGAATCAAAACAGCTAAACCCTACAAAACATGCTAACTCGGTACATTATTCACATAGATAAAATGTGTGCGGTATAGGGTGGTAGATTGGAGGGTGGATTTAGTCTTTGTTTTTATTTAAAAAGGTAGATTCAACGCAATATCGGGGATTTTAGCAACAAACTTTTAACTTTACATGGCATTACTTGATGTTGTAACTTAAGCGCAGAGATGACTTGTATGACTCAACAATTACTTATAATTTATTTATTTGTAATTTTAGGTTGAGGTGGCTCAAAACAGAGATCAAAGTTTTGGATGAAGCAAAATAGCTGCTGTATTTTGGCAAGGGAGAGCTAAAGTTTTTAGAACCCATGAAAAAGTTGTGGAACCTTCACGTACTTATATTAAAAGTTTTCGAAAATCCTAAAGGTGTAGAGAAATAGTTTTATTTGATCGCTATCGAGAGAACCGAAAAATAATTAATTTTTAGTTCGATTATGAACCTTGCAACGAAGGTAACTTAATTTTCAATTGTAACGAATTTACTTACTATAGTGGATTTTTGAGCTAATTTTATTTTTGAGATATATATTTTAATGTTATGAAGAATCATTCATCAGTGAATTCAGTAGTGAATCATATCTTTTAAACATTTAGACTCGCTTCGCTGACAAAGGTTGCAATAAATTAAGTATTTCGGTTACAAACTGCGAAGGTCACATAATCTTGTTGCTTGGGCAATAAAAGTACTCTTTAAAACTCATACAAGGGTCTGTTAGATTTTACTGCGGCAGAAATATTCCCCTATTCCTCCGATTCCACTCAGCTTGAGTAATACTTAATAACTTAAAAAAAAAAAAAAATATTTCCTTTTATGTCAGGAACATAAATACAAAAGTATTTAATTTACACAAGGTTAGTACATATAAAAAAGCAACCATAAAGTGAGCACAAGAAATGTCGTATTATGAAGATGATAAACTCCAACACCAGTTCACCGATTACCCTGAAAATTGACACATGTAAGTTCTTTTTCATGGAAAAGGTTTTTAGGCATCCATGATACTATGTAAGTATTACATCCCTCTTCTCGGTTTTCTTTTACGTAACACATTCCTATGTTCTTCTCTACTCGCCCTTCAATATACAATTCACACAATTTTCGATAACTGAAGTAGAAATGCAACTTATTACATTCACATTTCTCCACTCTCTTTTCTTAGGAAACCCAATCACGATTCTTTCTCTACTTGGTCTTCTACAAGCAATTCATACAGTTTTCTATATGTTGACGTACACGGTTATATTCAGACAATTCTTTTAGTACCTACAGATCGAACCACTTTGCTTGTCCGTGCAGATATATCTTCCATAGCCTTTCGTTTTGCACTACTACTAAGTGCTTGGCGTTGCAACTTTATTTCCATCTTTATTGTGGTTGTGAACCAAATCGCTTCTAACAACTTTACTATTATTCCCTATAGTATAAACTTTAGCGTTGCATTTTAGAAACGTACACCCCCATTTCACTTCAACACTTCTCAGTTGACTGTCGTAATACAATTTAAAGTCATTTATAACTATTAACTCTTTGCTACGCTTACTTGCGCAACATACAATGATGTCATTACTGATAGAGATCACAGTTCACTCACTAGCACTAGACTCAATGACAAACTGGAGACATTACTGGGAAACTGCAGTAGTAGAAGTACGCGTGGTGGTGGAAATAACTGCCCCGTACTAGCAGCGTGTATCACCGCGACATCTGGTGATGAGCATTGAGTAGGGCCTAGAAAACTGCCCGAAAATAGTAATGGTAATCAGTGCTATTTTCACATGATAAATTCTGTACTGCAGTGCAGTTAACATTTTTAATTTGGTGTAATTCACAAACTCCGTCTTTTCAGTGCAATTTGCCCCGGTACAATTTTACATTTTCCAGTGCAAATACTACCGCCCCTTGGAAAAAATACAAAAGTATTACCTCCATTAAACAACATTCCAATAGAGTTTACCATTCAGGGTGTTTACCCTGGCCTATGTTGTCAATGTTAAAAATGTCAACATACATGTCCCATGTCCTCTAAGACCACTAAGTGTAAGAAGCTGAACCATTTACCACACATCCTTGAAAGTCATTGTAAACTTTTAATCTGAGCATTTGCTTAACATTTCCAAATATTTATTTACCATTTTTAAAAGTTACCATACATAAAAACATGAAATTGTTTAGTCAATATTTTATATTCTTGACAAAAATAGCGTTTTTAAGAAACCTCTGTATTAAAATTCCAAATATATACAGGGAATATGATGTGTAAATTCCATCATTCTACTTATTATGAGAGCTAAGAAAAAAGTACCTAAGTGTTAAAAGTTGTGCTTTTTTGGAAATTTTTCTTAAAGCGGGAAAAACACATCACCTGCATTCCTACATTAATCCATTCCTGCACCATAAAATAAAGTATTAAATAAAGTGAAACTAAATAAGTTGTATATAGCATTTTAATCGTCGGATTTCAAAGAGCAAGAATAAGTAAAAACAATTTTGAAACTGTTGGTTGTTTTTCTGTGTAAAACCCTTTCGGTATATGTAAAAATAACAAAACATATCTAGTTGTGTCTGTCACTTAATTGTTTCATTACAGCAGAACATTCTGAATGTAATGTACAGTAACAATATTAGGAATTAGCCATTCCGTTAATTTAGGTGCAGCAAAGAAATTCAGGTACAAGAGTAGCTTGAGTTTAGACTAATGGGATAAAACAGCAGACAAAATGGGAGATCCTATTTGAAATATTTAAATTGCATCAGAAGTTAAATCTTACAATACATCCTTGTAAGTAAACAAAGGACTACACATTCGCAAACTGATATCTACAGCACATTCTAGAAAAATACGATTGCTGCACTGACATTAGTTCCTCTACTCGCTCCTGTACATTATTATTACAAAACCGTATTCTTCTATTTACTGTTTGTTAGTCGTTAGGACACAGTGGTAAAGAATAGTCAGAGCTTTAAAGAGTGTATTGCTGTATGAGGCTTTCAAACTCCGTGCTCTTTGTATTACACAAGAAGGAAACGAAAACAAAAGGAAACAGAAGAAGTAATAAGATTCGCATTTGAGAGTGTAAGTACTTGAAAATTCAAACGATAAAGGAGGAATATCTTTAAAAATGAGTAACTCCACAAAAACAAATGAAATGAAATACTTAACTTGAATTACCTGAATGTTTTAACAAGATCTTACGGTTTATTAATTATAACACAAAGGTCAGTCACAACACAGCGGATTTCACAGATATTCCCAGAAATTTCAAGATAAGAATTTTACTCACCATGGAAGTACGTTTGTTACAGTTATTTTTGAGAAAATAAAAACTAACAAATCATATCCCATGCTGTTTTTTGAATTTTACTATTCACAGACATACTATCCAAACTCTAAAGGTCCTTATTTTATTCAGGGCATCTAGAAACGTGTATTTCCAGCGAAATCTGGATATGAAATTTTTGGGTAGAGTGCATGAATGTTTACTCTATAGGTAAGTAGCAGGAAGTAAAAATATTACTTAGAGATATAGATAGCATGTCGATCCTTAGTATGTTATCATTTCATGTTAGGATAAACTTGATCCGTTTTATACAAGTGTACCAGATAAATATGTAAGATCAACATATTTTGCATTCTTTCAGAGCATAACATCTTATGCTATTCTGCTGTGGGAAATGGTAGCCATATAACAGAAGTTCTGTTATTACAGAAGAAAATTGTTCGAATATGCTCAAATAAATTCATACTCACAAATGCTATCACATTGTAAACCGTTATTTAGTAAGTTAAAGTTAATGACTGTGATCAACTATATATAATGCACACAAAAATTAATTTATCCACTCAACAACATCGGTTTGATATTTATTCATATGCCAGAAAAAATACAATGGTCTATGCACCCTATCATAGATTGTCTAAATCTGGCAACAGCTATGAAGTGCTAGGAATAAAACTGTGCAATCAGTTATCATCAAGAATAACACAATTACCAATGACACTATTCAAATGTAAGTTGTATGATTGGCTTGTGGCAATACCTTTTATTCTTTGCAAGAATACCTTGTAAAAATATTATATAATTGTTTCTGTTATATGTAATTGACCTATCGTTTGTAAAATATATAATTATTTTGCTGAATGTAATAATATGGTTCTTGTGACGTTGTCTATCGCTGTATACCGCTCAATGATAATAAAATAAAAATCAATAAGGATTCATATGTTAATAATTATAATTATGATAATTATAGCAATAATAATAATAATAATAATAATAATAATAATAATAATAATAATAATAATAATAATAATAATAATAGCAATAATAATAATAGCAATAATAATAGCAATAATAATAATAATAATAGCAATAATAATAATAATAATAATAATAATAATAATAATAATAATAATAATAATAATAATAGCAATAATAATAGCAATAATAATAATAATAATAGCAATAATAATAATAATAATAATAATAATAATAATAATAATAATAATAATAGCAATAATAATAATAATAGCAATAATAATAATAATAATAGCAATAATAATAATAGCAATAATAATAGCAATAATAATAATAATAGCAATAATAATAATAATAGCAATAATAATAGCAATAATAATAATAGCAATAATAATAATAGCAATAATAATAATAGCAATAGTAATAATAGCAACAATAATAATAATAGCAACAATAATAATAATAGCAATAGTAATAATAGCAATAATAATAATAATAGCAATAATAATAATAGCAATAATAATAACAATAATAGCAATAATAATAATAATAACAATAATAATAACAATAATAACAATAATAATAATAATAGCAATAATAATAATAATAGCAATAATAATAATAATAATAGCAATAATAATAATAGCAATAATAATAATAGCAATAATAATAATAATGGCAATAATAATAATGGCAATAATAATAATGGCAATAATAATAATGGCAATAGCAATAATAATAGCAATAATAATAATAATAATAATAATAATAATAATAATAATAATAATAATAATAATAATAATAATAATAATAATAATAATAATAATAATAATAATAATAATAATAATAATAATAGCAATAATAATAATAATAATAGCAATAATAATAATAATAATAGCAATAATAATAATAATAATAATAGCAATAATAATAATAATAATAGCAATAATAATAATAATAATAATAATAATAATAATAATAATAATAATAATAATAGCAATAATAATAATAGCAATAATAATAATAGCAATAATAATAATAATAGCAATAATAATAATAGCAATAATAATAATGGCAATAATAATAATGGCAATAATAATAATAATAGCAATAATAATAATAATAATAATAATAGCAATAATAATAGCAATAGCAATAATAATAATAGCAATAATAATAATAATAATAGCAATAATAATAATAATAATAATAATAATAATAATAATAATAATAATAATAATAATAATAATAATAATAATAATAATAATAATAATAATAATAATAATAATAATAATAATAATAATAATAATAATAATAATAATAATAATAATAATAATAATAATAATTCATGAGATAAAATATATACGATATGCACAATAACCGTATCACGTTTTTAACATTTGGATTCGTTAGAAGCTACTTCTTTTAACACAATTTATGTAATTATGGAATTAATAAAATGTCAGAAGGTTTCAAATGTTAAGTAATGCATGTACCAAGTAGAACAGAGTTGCATGACACGTGTTACTTCAATAAATAACTTGAAATGTAATTTACTTCCTGATGTTAGCTACATCAGAGTTGGGATCAATGAAAGCCTTACGTAACGTTTACCTGTGCAACTGGCGAGAAAAGGTCCGGACTTTGCTCCTCATGCCGCAGGACACGCGGCTTGTTGTATACTTATTCAATAGATGTTTGTTGGTAGTAGTCGTCGCCGCCACGTTAACGCCGAGAGCCTCTCAAGACGCTGCTGCCACTGACTCCCTCAAGAGGCACAACACAGCGAGCCGAGAAGCCCTTCAAGAACCGTCCTCAAAGGTATTCATTTCTCTATCCCTCTCTGTTCTGCCGTGAGCGAGTGAGTGAGTGAGTAAGTGCCACAAAAAAGTGTGCAAATGTTGAAAGAATCGAAGACAGTGTTTGACAGGTGTCTCTCTCTGTCGCATTCTTTACCAAGTTAATGGTGAGCAGCGGATTGTTGCACATCGAAATGTTTACTCTCGTCTTTAGGAAGCCCTAGGGTAACAAGGAATACAGATGTGAAGAAAGGGCTTTTCACATTTCACTTTCCCAAACACAGAAAGAAGGATCTGATGTACTGCACTCACACAACTTTCTCTACTCTTATACTAACCATTTTTACAAACTCCTATTCTCCTATCTTCTTCGTGTTAGTTGAAATAAACATTTGCAGAAATTACCTTATTGGTCGTTTTCTTGCACGTGCAACGGGATATGGGAATACAGTAGGCTTTGAGCGACAGTCAAAGCTTTCAAATTCCGTTCTCTTTGCACGGTTAATATAAAAAAAAAAATAATTCAATAACGATGTTCCATTTCACAGAAGTATAAGTTCTCCAAAACTCACGCGAATAACAAGGTTTGCCTCCGAAATGGTTGACTATAAACTATTTATTTCGACATAAATTGTGTATTTTAGCAAGATATACATTTTTTTATAGTTTACCAGTTATGCAAAAGTTACCCAAAGTAAATAGGACTACATGGGCTATAGCCAGAAAATTCAAGATATACATTTCATTTGTCATTGAAATATCTCAAGCATATAGCATTTCAATCAAAATCGTTAGAGTCACTTTCAACAAAAATAAAATTTACGAACACTTTTCCATGTGAGTGGAGGAATTTCCTTCAAAATGTTCGTGTCGTATCCTTAAAAGATATTAAACTTAAATACCAAATTTAGCTTTTAACTGACTTTTCGTTTTTGAGTTATGCTGTCCACAGACTGACAGACAGGCACACACACACACACGGACCTTTTTCTAAGCATGTTTTTGAGTCAGGGGTCAAAACATATTTCCGGTGAAATGTCGACATCAAATTTTTGGGTGGAATACAATACTTCCTCTACTATATTATACGTAGTAGAGAAAGTGAAAATATGTGTTCCACTCACATGGCCTTCTTTAGTAAGTAGGTATGTATATTTCAGTCTTGGTGAGTAGATAAAGTGATTGATGACTTACTTCGGCTAACGTTGCTACTCTCAGGATGTGAGGATTAAATAGAGAATATGAAGAATTGAATTTCTCCTTTACCGCCCTCTATTATGAAGATCCACAAAAATGCTCTACAGTTTGCGTTTCTCACTCCCGTTACAAGATTTCCATTATCACTCAATTAATATCAGACTTCAAAAAGACGAATTTATTAAACACTATCTTGCCTTGCTGTTGAACATTGACAAATAGCTTGCGAAAATTGACTACACCTAACATACCTCACGGGTAAATTCATACTAAATGGATAGGTACCGTGGGGATAAATCCTGCCCGGGTAAACCCGAGCGACCTGATTTGGCTCTTGGCTCCTGGCTCTTGGGGATCGAACCCGGGTCCTCAGTGCTAGAGGCAAGCGCACTACCAGAGGTGGTCATAGACTGAGATAGCTAAGTCAACTTTCTTTGGATTTTCTGAAAGCTCTTGATAATGCCTTTAATATCCTGGCCTGTTTGTTGATATTGGCCCATTACCAGAGAAATTATGACCAAACTAAGGTTTAGAGTAATTGTGACTGTTACGCATAAAATCGCGTCTTTTCAGGAATGACACTTATAAAGTTAAACGCAATAAGCAAAACCCTATCTACATAAATACAAAATTTGATCCAAATCGTTTAAGCCGTTTCCAAGTTGCGCGGAATATATATACAAGAATTGCTCGTTTAAATATATAAGAAAGAGCTACCTATTTTCTTTTAGCCATAGTTTGCTTATTTACATTTTCTAAGTGTTAGCAAATACAAAACTGGATGAAATAAAAAATCAAGAAATTACAATTGAATATATACGCAATAAATGAGAAAATCTGATGTGTTGCACTCACATGACTTTCTCTACTCCTGTACTAGTCATTCTTACAAACTGTTATTCCTGTGTCTTCTTCGTGTTAGTTGGGATAAACATTTGCAGAGATTGCTTATTTCCTTGTAGGTGTAGGGGGAATATTGGATAGTCAAATATTTTAAAGCTTCGAGATCCCGTTCTCTTTGCACGCTTAACATAAAAACTGAACAACGATGTTCCATTTCACTAAAGTTCTAAGTTTTCCGAAACTCACACACATAACAAGGGATATCTCCTAAATGGTTCACCTTACAAGAAAATTTATCTGGACATAAATTGTGTATTTTAGCAAGATCTACATTTTTTGTGTAGTATAATTTGGTCTATCTCCTACGGTTTACCAGTTATGCAAAAGTCGTCCAGATTAAATACGACTACAGGGGTTATAGCCAGAAAATTCAAGATATAAATTTCATTTGTCATAAAAATATCTCAAAGATATGGCATTTTAATCAAAATCGTTAGAGCCATTTTCAAGAAAAACAAAATTATCGAAAAATCTTCCATGTAAAGGGTAGTTTAGGGTGGGGCTGTTTTCTTCAAAATCTTCATATCGCATCCTTGAAAGACATTAAACTTAAACACCAACTTTGGTTTTTAACCGACTTTTCGTTTTTTTAGTTATGCTGTCCACAGACCGACAAACACACACACACACACACACACACACACACACACACACACACACACACACACACACACACACACACACACACACACACACCCACACACACCTACATTTTTCTCCAAAAATGCTTCTTTTTGGATTCAGGGGGCCTCAAAACATATATTTCTGGTGAAATCTCCACATCGAATTTTTGGGTGGAATACAATACTACCTCTACTTACCAGTAGAGAAAGTAAAAATGAACAATGATGTTGCATAAGACGAAAGTTTGTTTTCCGATACTGACACAAATAACAAGGAATATCTCCGAAATGGCTCACTCTACCAAAAAATGTATTTGAATATAGATTGTATGTTTTAGCAAAATCTAGATTTTTTGTACCGTAAGATTTCGTCTATCTCTTAGGGTTTACGAGTTATTCAAAGGTCATCTAGAGTAAACAGGACTACATAGATTATAGCCAGGAAATTAAAAATATACATTTCATTTGTCATAAAAATTTCTTAAAGATATGTCATTTTAATCAAAATTGTTAGAGCCATTTTCAAGAAAATCAAAATTTTCCCGAAATGTTCCATGTAAACGGTAGTTTGGGGTGCACAATTTTCTTCAAATTCTGCGTGTCGAATCCATGAAAGACATTAAACTTACATACCAACTTTGGTTACTAACCGACTTTTCGTTTTGAGATATGCTGTCCACATACTGGCAGACAGGCCTACACACACACACGAAACTTTTTCTAAAAATGCTTTTTTTTTTTTCATTCACGGGGCCTCAAAATATATATTTCCGATGAAATCTCGACATTGAATTTTTGTGTGGAATACAATACTTCCTCTGCTTACTAGTGGAGGAAGTA
Source organism: Tenodera sinensis (assembly GCA_030765045.1). Classification (NCBI taxonomy): domain Eukaryota; kingdom Metazoa; phylum Arthropoda; class Insecta; order Mantodea; family Mantidae; genus Tenodera; species Tenodera sinensis. The sequence continues at coordinate 150,400,182 of CM060965.1, read as the reverse complement.
AAAATATTTTATACAAGTTTAAATGGGACACCTGAATAGAATGAATGATAGGAGAATGCCAAAAGTAATCTTAAGTTATGAACCTAGAGGACGACGTGATCCTGGATGACCAATGCCGGAATACGCCACTTGGCCTAAGTCATGAAAGGAAGAATACTAAATAACAACCTTTTCTAAAGGTAAGGTTTTTGCTTATACGATAAAACGGAGTAAATTTATTCCTGATCTTTTAAATTACATTTTTCTATGTAATACTATGTTTGTAAAATTAATCTTACATTTCATTTATCATTAATCCTAAACTTTTCCTCTAAATTTGTAACAGTAAAAACAAATCACACCAGTTGTTCTTGGGTACTAATGAGAAAAAAAAGTTACCTTGCCAGCTTAGTTGAGTAGCGGTGTTAAGTCTTAAGTTTTGAATGTCTCTTGGAATGCTGTGTTAGGACATGAGACTAGATGCTTCGCATCACATTTGTTACTTGGTTTTTACTGATGAGCTTGGAAATTTTTTTGATGTCTTCCAAATTTAATTAGTTGTTTGTATTTACATTGTCGTTTTCTACGTCCTTAGTAGCCAATTTCATCTTGAAATGCCCAAACTGAGACGTTAATTAACTTAATAAATATTAATTAATTCTAACGTTAATTTGAAAACCATATCGTTCTAACTAGAGCTTGAATTTATGTGACATGTCATATAGTTTATTCTGACTGATTTTTCCGTGCCTAAGATAATTTAAGCATGATTACATTTTTTAACACAGTGATATACATTTTTATTGGCCATATAAATGCATATATGTCATTTTATTTATGGGTCATATTTTGGCCTAATGTGTGAGTAAGAGCATACTTTCAGTTATATTTTGTATAAACGTTATGAATATCAGATACTTTTGTAAACATCATTTCGTAACCTTTTTCCACTTTCAGCCTACTGTAGCATATTGGATTGATGCTACACACCACTATTGTATAAACTACAGTGAGATTGAGAAGATTTTGAATTACTTTGTCCAAAGTAATAGATTCACATTCACATTTCTCTTATATTGAAACTCATCACTGACCTTGAAAATTTGGGCATAAAATTGTGTATTGTACTGAGCGATAACTGAGTTATAAACTGCACAGGGTGAATTAGTTGACAAGGTTAGGGAAAAAATACGTGCCGTCCTTGAAAGAAATCCTGCATTTACAACATTGCGTAAAATTAGTGACATTCTTTGTGGCAAAAGAGTAATAGTCGATGAAAATAAACCAGAACTTTCTGCTGATGGTTTCCCTCATTTCAAATATGCCCCAATATATCGAGTGATGTAAGAAGAAGTTTCTTCAAGTGTAAGGCTCTCCTTGCTGACAACCAAATATTCAAGTTGGACCACCTGAAACTGCATGTCGTTATACAGTAAATTCTTCTGAAAACGAACGATGAGACAGTGTGTGAGAGTATGGTTTAAGGGCCGTCGACAACAGGGCCAGTAAGGATGCGTTATTTCATCTTTAATTATTAAAAGTGTTTAGCTCATATTTTCAGGATGTTAGGTGACACGCTCAACTTAGAACAGTTCCCAACTTGGTTCAAATGCAGCAATCGCACATGCGGAGCAATGCTGTTGTTGCTGCTGATAAGACAACTTGCACTTTTGTTGTGCCGGACGTACTCAATTTAGTGCAGATTTATTGCTTGAAATAATCATAATTTCCTCAGAACTGTACGTCAATAGTTCTGCTCTTGTTAAAGGTGGTCATACTGCCACATGGCTTCTTTTCTTTATACGAACAGTGCTTCATAGTGCAGAAATCGTATTTATTTTATACACAGAAAAAGAATACTTTACTTATTTACGACAAAAAGAAAAATTGTTGAAGTTGCTGTGGCAATAAAAGAAAAACAAAAAGACTGACTCAGGGTAGGGAAACAATTTGTTGCCGTAAAACGCGCCTATCCGATATAGACACACACTTTCAACTATGGATACTGTGTGAATGCAAAGTAACAATTTAGTAAACTTGTGTATATGTATATGGCAAACGCTTCCAGGAAAGAAATTGGGGGTTAACCCCTACGGCACACTCTTATCCTATGGTATTGGTCGATGACCCAATATAGCAGATGTCGCTTCCATAGAACAAGAAGGGTCTGGTCAGTGGCTCACTTTCCATCGTTTCGTGACTCGATATCTCGTCCTATACGGAAACTGTTTTATATGCACGCGTTATCAAGATTCCGCCGTTTTCTCTGCTGTTTTCCAAACGTGTTTCAAACACATTATTGTTCTCGACAATGTTTTGTGTTTTACAAACAACACATCAGCGTTAGGTCACGATATGTGTCTATGGTATCCAAAGCCCTTCCATATGATCTACTCAGAAAGTTTTGAGACCGTCGCTTTTTTATCATAAGCTGATATTACGTATTAGCGGCTATGAATTTATAATTTCAGGAGTAATAAGAACATGTTTCTAGATATAATAGTATAGTAAATTTTCTCCCTTTATTTGCTGTGTAATTTTAATGCTTACTAGTTAATCATATTTTTAAACATTTAGACAAGTGAACACACATTTAGGTAGATAAAATCAAATTTTTAGCTTCTTTTTATTTATTGTCTCAATCAGCTAGTCCAATTGCTTGCAGTATTGCAATACTACATGCTATGCTTACATTTATGAATTAGTACTTACAGTGTCCCTATTATTAATATCGTTAGTGTTTATATAATTATAAAAGAAAGAGAGAAAATAATTATTTACAATATTCACATGTCCTAAGCGTTACGTTTCCACTATTAATATTAATTGTTACCTTAAAGTGTACTTATTCTATTTCATATTTACTGTGAATTGACAACGTCTAAGTTTATTGATGCTATGAATTTTTGAGCAGCTTGTAATGTTTTGTAATGAGTTGATCTGGAGTCACTGGCAACATTCCATGATTCACCACTATTTGTTTCCTTAATGTGTTCCTCAGATGCTGAAGTTTTCTGCACCTGCCTAATAGATGGTCAACAGTTTGATCTTCCTGCTGACAGGAGCATGTACACTTTTAGCTAGTGGAAACTATTTTAGGTGCCTTGTAAGATTTACATCAGTTACGTATTTGCTTAATTTTGTTTTAGCACAGCTTTGTTAATGATGGTTTTCAGTTGCTAGAAGTTGAATTCGCTAATACATTTTTGTATATAGTGCCTACTTTTATAATTTTAGTGTAATTTAGATAACTAAAATTGGTTTTAAGCCTACAGATATCCAAAATCTAGTTACGTATATAGACTCTATAAGTGCCCCAATAAGTAAAAGTAAAATAAAAAAGACTTACATTGGAAATCGATTACACTACTTTGCATAAAAAATTGTTTTTGAATGAATGTATCTTTTGTAACCCATTTGTTTTCTATCATGTCAAGTTTCCAGGAAAATCAAGCATTTGTGTTTCATAAAACTGGGTATTATAAATTAGGATATGTGGCCCACACATATATGCAGTTTTTTTAAGTGCATATGTAGGGTTTATCACAGAATGGTCCTAAATAAGCTGAAAACAGCTGTTTTTTAATGGACCTGAGAACTGGAAATTTATGCATGACACCAAATTTGAGGATACAATGAACCAAAGAGAAAAGCAAGCCTGGTACAGCTAGAAAGTGTAAAACATTTCCTAGGAAACAGGATTACGCTTCCCACATGCTCACATAGATTATTTTTGAGTTTGTTGTCTTGGGTTTTAGAGCGAGGAACAGGTGAACACTTTTACCGACATTTGAAAGACATTGAAATAAGACACTATGGTGGTCGGTCAGCTAAAATGAATGCAGAGTACTGTTGGTACCTACAAACAGAAACAAATTCTCATACTTATTGAAGAACTGCGAAGAAAGAAATTTTATCCCTGTAAAATTATATCAATTACATCAACTTTTGGTAGCTCTTGTGAAATGTGCGTAGATGTTTACAGTTACACAATTCTAATATGAACCACATTCTTAATCATTACAATTTCTTGTAGAGGTATAAATAAATACCAGGTGGCCCACGCAAGCCGTCTTTGGAGTAAGTACATATCCCGATTCTTATTAAGCGGACGCAAGTGGTGTGAGTGAAGTTTTCTTTTAATTTTATTTAAGGTCGCTTTATAACAACAAAGGTCATTAGCGACCATAGTAATACATAGATAATAGAACGAATTATATTGTACACAAAATACACATAGCTGCAGTACAATAGAGATCATAAACAAAACAATTGAACTTTAACAGTTGCATAATACAGTAAATGTACATTAAATAAATATTTATGACGGTATCGATAATTGGATTTAACAATATACAAAGAAACTAAACTGCATCCTTCGGCCGTTTTAAATATAGAGCACAGATCACTGCTGTGACTTAATAACTTCTGTGATTCACCAAGGTGGATATTCAAGGATAAGATGTACTGTAGATATTTCTTGAGCTCCACATTTAGGGAATGGACTTTATTTGTTTGACTCATCAGATCCCCACCAGATACCCATGGCGGAAATTGAAGTGACCAATCGTAATCTGGTAATCAGGACTTGTTGTCTTCTATGGAAATGAATATTTGGTAAAGCCGGTTCCGTAAAAGATTTCCTAACTTTGAGGGGGTCGAATTCCATTGACCCGACGTCTAATGGCAGCAGGGAAGTGGAAGAAGATTTCCATTGTTCATTCCAGTGGTTCACAAAGCATCCCCGAAACATCTGTTTGACATCCTGTAGTGATTCATTCACATCAGCTTCAGTTTGTTTCAACTGGCACATCTGCTTCTTCATTTCCAGATATACCTAGATACATGTGACGGAATTTATGCCAAAGAAATTTGAACCCGGTTTTCTAGTGATAAAATAGACGTTCCTGAATTCCTTGAATGAGTGGATTCATAGAAAATTTATTTCCAACAGCATCAATAGTTGACAGAGTCTGAAAGGATTACGATTAGCGGATTATTGTAACTATTTCGATTGCCTTGAGGATGGCCGAAGCTTCACATGAAAAGATGGAAAAGTATTCCGGTATGCGATAAAAGTAAGTTTCTGTATGTGAGTTAGTGACTATGGCACATCCTGATCTTGCGTCACGTTTTGACCCATCGGTATACACTTTGTGATGTTGGTGGTACTTCTTCTGGAGCGATGATATCGTTGATAGGATAACTAATTTGGGCATTGTTGTGTGATTTGGTATTTGAGAAACCTCCAAATTAATAGATGGAGTAAAAGGCAGACAGGGATAGGATGAAGACGTCTCAGAAGTATGGAAGGTTTCTCAAATCGAAATTCTGGGTAGTATTCCAGAAGTCTCTGACTCAGTGGTTTCGGATAGTTATGAAGAGAACCATTTTTAAATTTGAAAAAAAATTTATGTTACCAAGGACACTAATAACAAACAAAGATGAATATGAAAGTTTGTAGTGAACTTTAGTTTATGTGCAGCCGCTAATAACAGAGGTAGACCCTGAAGATGCTGGACGCAGTTTTCAGCGAAACGTCGGAGGAAGATAATCCAACTCGACCACGGCCCACAAGCCCGGAAAATCTACTTAACATAAAATAAAATATATTGCACTTTCCGAAATATTACTCACATTAATACGTTTAGCTAAACCAGTATTTAGCAAAATTTGGTCATTATGAGCATTCAGCCACTTTTCAATAATAACACCTCTTTTGTCTGATTTAGAAGATCCCCATAGGAAATTATGAGAGTTAAAGTCTCCTAAGACTAAGAACGGTCTGGGAAGTTGCGCAAGAAGTCTATCCAGTTCATTGGCAATTAAATCCTGGTTGTCTGGAAGGTAAACAGTGCAAATGGCCAGAATAAAATTTAATTTTACTACAACTTTTGTGACCTCACGTGCAGATTGAAGAGGAATGTGATTTAGAAAATGTTGTGGCTGTGCAAAAAATGCTACTCCACCTGTTAAAAAAGGAAGTTGTATAATCACGCAGCTGTGCCAAACCTTCGGTTTGTAATCGTTGATAAGAAGGTTTAAGTAAGCCTTTCTTGCATAGAAACCGTTACAATTCCATTGAATTGCATTCATTATAGTTGTATTTTAGACTCTTCCAACTTTTTCATTAATCGCGAACATGGGCTTTTAACACCTTTACTAGGAAGAGCTGACTGGACACATCTCAACATCGTTGCTAAGGTCGGCAGCTAACTATAAATCTTTAGTAACGCCAATGACAGTTGCGACACCCCTGGTTATGTCGAAAAAATTCAAAAGTTGGTTTATTATTAGGGAAAACTCCACGTCCTATTATTCAATCATTGCCTTGGTATCATGCCATGTATATTCATTCACATCATCTGAACTGGTTATTTTCTTCTTGGTTTATTTGCTTGACTTTTTCTTAGATTTTCTTAATTTATGATGAACCTGTTTAGAATCAGAAAAACCGGAAACAGTGGTTTCATCCTCGCTATCAGGGTAGAGGAGGTCAAGTCTTAGTCGTAGATGACAATGGCCTCTTCATTTTGAACATGGGTTTGCAATCCAAGTTGGTCTCCATTTTATCACCAGTCATGATATCATCAGACATTATGATTAACGATGAGGTGGCCGGAGCGCTGGAAAATTTGTAGGGTTAAGTGACGGACAGACTGAAGTGAGTTTAGAAACATTGTCACTGCCCTCTGTATTGTGCGTGGTTTGCTGGAGCAAAACTGTGGTTTGTATTGTTGTAGTATCACTATATAGCGTTCCACTCTTAGAAGACAGTATGGAGTTAAATGGGACATCTCTGTCTCTATCTAGCGCATACGAGTTGCCATTAGCCCTCGCGGTGTTGCCAGATTCCTAATAGCATGGTATAAATATTCATTTGTTATAAATTTCAGATTTGAACACATCCTATGCAGAATTTTTTTCTCTATCAGGTTATATCCTTTTTAGAGTCATAATACATTTCTATAGGCCCAAATTTCTTCACAAAACGTTTTTTTTTCAATAGAAGTCCGATATTTGCTGTTTCTATACTCATCACGCACTAACTAACAAACTAACTGCTAGAATGCATCTATATTTTTTTCTTAGGTAGAGTATACCATAGTGCTACTACCTGCCCACTTTGAATTCTCTATGTTTACCCAGTTAAGTGTTATAATTTTTAAAATGAAATGTTTTCGGAAAATTTTATATCTGTGCACTGCAAAAGTTACGCAGTGTGAAACTTTTCTGTTATTGAGTTTACATCAGGGAACCAGCGAGAACAAATGTTGAGGAAGGTTGGAGAAAGTTTTTAAAATAAACCAAAAGGCAGTAACCTCTTTGTTTTATCCAGTAAGGCAAACAAAAGGTATTGATCTATTCAGCGTCAGGCCTGACACAGAAGATAGTATAAGGAGCAGCACTAACATTAGTTCGAAAGAAGCCGTGTGTGTAACTGTGAGCTGTTATTGCGTTATTTGTTTAATATTTTTGTAAATATTTGTAGTTATGGAGGGGGAAGCTAGGAAGAGACGATATGTTAGTAAATTAAGAAGTAAGGAACGCCAAATAATTATGAATGTGTTATATTATTTTTTAAGCAAAATGCGTGTAAGGCAGTAAAAGAAACAGCTAAGGCTATCGGGTGTTCAGAAGCAGTAGTGTGTATGATTAAAAAGGAACTAATGAAAGGACCTCTAAGAACGCCATCAAAAAAGAAACCAAAAAGGGCAGGACTACACAAAACGCTAGGTTAACGCAATATGATTGAATAGTGCAAGGTGGAGTGCGGCGAATTGTTCATTCTTTACAGTTTGCAAATATTCCACCCATGCTGAATATAACTTTGTCACGATTCAACAGTGATGAGACCCTACCAAATTTCTCAAGGGCCACTCTTAGTCGGTTCTTACATGATTTGGGGTTGGAATATGAAAGAAGAGGTAACAAGTGCATATTAATAGAAAGAGACGATATCGATATCATCAGATGGCGACATAAATATCTAAAAGACGTAAACAGGTTTAGGGACCAGGGGAAATCAGTTGTTTATACAGACGAGTCATTTGTAAATTTAGGTCATACAGTAACAAAGGCATGGAGGGATACCAAAGTTAAAAGTGTCCGTCAAGCAGCAATTGAAGGACTAAGTGCAGGACTCCGGTCACCTCGAGTCGCTCGCGGAGAAAGATTCGCAACTAGTACATGTTGCAACACTGCGCTCCATTTGACGTGTACTGTCTTCTAAGGGTGAAACGCGCTTTAGTACCATCTATATTAGATGTGTGTGACTGAAGCGAAACATCGCATTGCTTTATACCCGAAGTACCTAAGTCCTGGTTACCAACAGAGGGATAGTCTTTTGCTATATGACCCCGATGTTTACATTGAAAACAGATAGTAACATCAGAGGTTGCATATAGCGGGTGTGGTAGGCTATTAACTATTAGGTGAAGTGAGTCAAGTTCCAGCGCAATGAAAGTTTGACGGCGGAAACTCAAAATGTGCGACAGTCTGGGGTCAGAGAAGCCCGCTCGTAAGAAAGACATTGGTGCGACAGTTTGTATTCCAAATGACAGCAATTCGCTCTATATAACATAATGAGGAATGCTGGGACACACATTAGGCAAAATCATCCTCCAGTTTCGGGATATTAACGGTCTAGTAGAAAAGTCTTGGTCTGCTACAGTAATTACCTTGTGTTTGTTTACAAGCTCATCAGTGATTTCCATGTTGCTAAGATAAACGGTCTTTTGTTTGATATTTTAGAAGCAAACCTAATATAAGAGGGATTAACTTTTATGGCTAACTGTTGCACAAACTCAGTGATGGGAGCATAATCGGCTGAGTCAATCACAATGACGTTTCCTTTTTAAGGAACAACGTACTCTGAGATGCTTGAGCATAATTAATTAATGACTTACTGTTCGTTGCACTGGTAGTTGGTTGACCATGTTGTGTGGTGGAATCCATATTGGTTTGGTTATGTGACTCGGAACCGAGCACAAAACACAGCTTTCACATTTACTAACTCACAATTAGAAACAAACAGCACAAAACTTAAAATGGAGCACTAAAGTTAATGGAAAACCAAGTCAATATATAAAACTGGTTTGGCGTATTAATAAGCAGAAACACTGCAGACTGAAATCAAGGCTTGCGCTTACTTGGCCACCGTGTTTTGTTTTCCTGAGTAAACTTTGTTCTGCTGCAAGAGATGAGCGATGATTCACAGGCTTCAACTATTCTTTGCAGCGCGATAAACACATAAGAACAGTCTTTGAATATTTTCCACTTCACTTGGAGGACTTTATTTTCCAGGGTATAAACTCATTCCTGTATATGCTGCTAGTGTCTTCGTTTCTGATTGTTATTCTTGTATTTTATTATTATTTTTAGTTACTGTTATTACTTTTGTTTGTCGTTACTATACTTAATGTTGTTATATTACTGTATCATTATACTGTTTATATTATTAATATTAATTATATTATTTTTTTCTTATTGGTGTGTCTATTATCATTATTCCCATTATCATTGGTGGTGGTGGTGATGGTGGTGGCGGTGGCGGTGGCGTCTTTCTCCTAGAGACTTAGAAGGCCACAGTTTCTGGAATTCTTGCAAGCTTCAGGATCATCTTCACGAGGTTCCTTTACCATGGCCGTGGAACACTGGTTCCTTCGAGATGGTGAACCACCTCATCATTATGGCCATTTCAATTAGTTTTACCCTGGACACTAATACATTGGCCACCAAGGTCTCCTTGTCCAACACCATCTTTTGGAGTTACATCAAGAATATTACGTTTCAAATAGATCCCCTCAATGTAGAGGTCTTACGCCAGAGGATTGTTAAATCATCTGCGTCTGTCTCGCCCACAGTCCTCACAAAGGTCTATATGGGTACAAGGAGACGGCTGGAATACGGTATCAATCAACAAGGCATAATTTTGAACACCTATTCCTTGAATGAAGTCACCATAACAGTAGCGTTTGATGTTAATAACAACAATGAAAGGGATAGTATAATATAAACCATAATAAAAATATTAATATATTAATGAAAACGATAAGGGTATGTTAAAACTAATTACCATAAAACTAATGGCATGAAACTAATATATTGTTAATGATACTAGTAATAACCACAAAAATATCAATAACTAACAATAATAATTGAAGTAATAAAAATAATGTTGCGGATACAATGATGATGATGATGATGATAATAATAATAAAAATAATTAATAATAATAATAATAATAATAATAATAATAATAATAATAATAATAATAATAATAATAATAATAATAATAATAATAATAATAATAAATAATAATAAATAATAATAATCACCAAAATAACAATAATGATAAACGTAATAATGCTAACAAACACACTAATAACAATAACAAAAATAATTATTATAATAATAGTAAGAGACATAACAACAATATCCCGTGAGGGGTTTCATGCCAGTCCACCATCGGGCGCCTCCCCACGTGGCGGACCGGGGAATGCCTCCTAGTACAGGTGGTGCCGAGGAAATGAAGTACTCGGGGTGGACCAAATCTGGCATAAGGGTCTAAAGGCATGGTGATGACAACACATCTAGGGTAAATTGCCGTAAAAGCATCTGCGAGTTCAGGAGCAGCAAGATGGCAGTCCCACCACTGAACTATCTCTGCGCAGCGTTCATACCACTTACAGTGAAATGTTTTACATATTGAACAGCCTCAAGAACTAATATGAGGCCGGAACAGCAGCATTCTCCTAACCCTGAAGAGTTGATAATGATGATGAATACGATGTTAATGACGGCCATAATGACGATGATAATCATAATGATACTGAGAGGATAATAGTAATAATAACAATAGTAATATTAGATAATCATACTAGTAATTGTAATAATAAAAATAGTAATAATAATGACAAGGAGAAGAAGAATATCCATTATTAGGAAAATCTGTCTCCCTTTATGTCAGCATTGTTTTAACCCTTAAATAGGTACTTTCAATTGAATTATTTTTCTGCTTCCTTAACTATGGAAAATAGAATCTTCATTATAACGCGAACGAATGTATCATTTCAGTTACATTCACACCATTCAGGCATAACATTCGTGTCGATTCGTGTCGATTCGTGTCTATTTTCCGCCTCAGTGGTACGGTAAACGCACTGGACGCGTTTTTGTTTACATTTGATGGCACACGCCGGTCGCTGGCGTGTGCGAGTGTTTTGTTCATGTCCTAGGGTAGTGCTTTCACACGCCAGTCGGCTGTTTTGTTGGCATCTCAGCGCAGTGCACAGGCCGATCAGGTTCAACATGGTCGCAGGCATGTGCAAGTACAGCACAGCGTTGACATTTACATTACCGAAGAAATGAAATTTTTACTTGAGTGAAAAGCAACAAAATACAGAGAGTATACAAACACTCTCCATATCAACTTGGAATAGCTCAGCACGCTCATAGATCAGATAAAAAAAAAGAGCTATCCTCTATTAGGAGGTCTTTACCTTCCAAAACAATACACCAGACTATCTCTAAACTTTAAAAAATATACCAAACGAAGAGTTCTAAGACAAAATTAGTTCGTGATTTATATGGTGGATACTTATATAGAGGACAAGAAAACTTGCAATCTATTGTGATGCCGGTTGCCCGTCAAGGAGACGCTCAAGGTCAAGCGAACTCACACCACGACTTGCTGGGCAACGCGCGGTCGATGAACAAGTACAACAATAGACCGCCGAACCAAAGGGAGATTCTACACTGTTTGAGACTTCTGACTGCTAGGTTGGCTTGTTCATGAGAAGATTCGAGAAAAGCTCTATCTTCCATGGAATTCACTTGGACTATAAAAACGAGTAGGACAGAGCAAGACCTAGTTTTTTAGGAGTTTTGAAAGTGTGTTGTATACAGTCTGTATTGAAAGACTTTGAGTGTGGTATCTCAGAGAGAGCTTTATACATTTAAACGTCGCGTCGGAGTTATGTATATGTTCTGTGAAGCAGGTCTTAGTGAGTGTACCTTCGGAAGCTGCAGGTTTAAGTCAGATAGAGTAGTAGAAGTGCGATTTGTTTCAAGGTTATGTCAGGATAGAACAACCACGAGTAAGAAGCTCACGGCCAATTGTACATTACGTTAACGATAAAAATATAACTGTGTTTTTGTGATTCAGTTTTATAAGATAAATAAAGTGATAAAGTCCTGGACTTGTCATTTGCTACAATTTTATGTTTGAATGCAATGAAACTGAAAGCTGTTGGAATAAATTCTTTCCCTGATTACCCTCCCTTTATGTATGACTTACACCTACATAGGCCTAGCCAGCCTAGGGAGACGTCTGTCCGAGAGCAGAGGACCTCTGGACCTGACAGAGTGAAGACCTGGAAGCAAGTGCTCAGCCAAGCACCAGGTATGATAGTGAGGAAGAGGATGATATGAAATTGCAGGGCAAACGGGTGATAATGGAGCAGTTGGTGGAATGAATGGCGGGGGAAACCGGATAACCCGGATAAAACCCGCCCAGACGCCGCTTCGTCCACCACGAATACCAGATGCGGGTCCGGCCTAGGTGGTAGGCGAGTGGTCTAACCACTCAGCCATTATACTTCCAGACTCAGGGAAGGATGAGAAAAAGGATGAGCTGGAGAAAAATTCCTACCCCCCTGCCGGGAATCGAACCCGGGACCCCTTGAACAGCAGGCAGGTGCAGGTGCTCTACCAACTGCGCTAAGGGGTCAGTCTTGAATAAGTTGCATAAATTAAAAACTAGACCAAGTAAAAGTGACGTGGAGAAAACTTGCCAACGGATGCCGCAATGTAAAACAGTATTTATATTAAATAAGAAAGAAGTCAAAATGCACAGTAAAGAGAGCAAAGCAAAATTGAAATCTTGGCAATACAGAAATAAATGTGGCAGGTACATTGGATGCCTGCAACATGAATGTTCAGCATTCTGACCATGTTTGCAAAGAACCTTACTTGTACTATCCATAGCACTTCACAAATATAAATGTAAATGTAAATGTATTACTGTACATATTATTGGGATAAAATGAAACTATATGATGACTAACGTTTAAAAACGTGCACGAAATATTCAATTATTCTTGTGCAACATCGTTAGAATATAAAATCAGAATAAATGAAGCGTTTAGTTCAAAAAGATCAGTCAACTATTTATCTTAACATGTTGAGAAAACACGAAAGAACTTTAAGTTGCAATGTATATCACATAAACTTCTTTCGCCTCCGAGTTGTTCACGGCATTCAGGAAGTGATTTTTGAGAATAATTCTAACGCGTATTAAAACTAATTTCAAAACAGCGGACAAGTCCACTTTTTGAACAAAACATGAAGGTTTCCTAAAAAATATTAGTATTTAATATTATTTGTTAATTGTTATTTTTAAACACATTTAGTTGTAGATATGTTAATGAACAGAAGTAAGCTACTGGTATATTTATCACTATACCAAACCTCACTACTTGATCCTGGACACACTATGTCGATTTCTTTTGTCACAAAATCTGTCTCCTGAGTAATCAGCATATTAGATATATCAAGCATTCTTCCTACTTCTTTGGCTTTGAAAAACTTTATTGGTATCAAATCAGAAAAAGCTGAATGTAAATTGAGTAAGTTAGGCCCTATCAAACTTCGGGAATGAAAAATTGTAACTTACTACTCCACTGCAGTAAGATACCACTTACAATTTAGATTTTGATAAGAATTCATGTTTTTATATGAGGTCAATGCCAAATTTAGCTCTTTCACTACAATCATTTTTTTAAACAGGATATGAACGTTTAGTAAAATCAACATACCTTGAGAGGACATATACAACTCTATCCTTTTACAACAAGTACTCACAATGTTATATGCTTGTATGGTTGTGTCTATGGTATAGCTTTTGTTTTCTTTGTGAGTGTTGTCTCGAACAAAAGCCATAAATGAATGACCGCATGAGGGAAACTGTGTGTACAGAAGCAGTTAAAGTGATCAAACTAAATTTTCCAGAGCTTACATTGGTTATCATACCACGACCACGACCACGACCACGACCACGACCACGACCACGACCACCACCTCCGCCACCGTCACCGCCAGTGCCACCGCTAACGCCACCACGACCACCACGACTACCATTACCACCACCTTCACCACCGCCACCGCTATCACCACCATCTTATGAAATGAGATGTGAATAATCCTCTACAATATTCGCCTGATGGCAAGGGCAATCCATGGAAAAATCCATGTCAAATGGGAGCCTCATACGTTACCACGAGCCATCTCGTTCGCTACTGTAAAAGGTCATTGGAAAAAAATAATATAGAAAAGTCCATGTGTGTGTGTGTGTGTGTGTGTGTGTGTGTGTGTGTGTGTGTGTGTGTGTGTGTGTGTGTGTGTGTGTGTGTGTGTGTGTAAGTAAGAAAGAGAGATAAATAGAGAGGGAACAGTAAACTCCAAAACGACTAGCCAGACTAACCTTTTGGATATACTTTGGAAATGTCTTTTATAAATCCTTTTCGTTATACATGACCTTTGTACAACTTGTAAATTAAGAGAGCCAAAGAGTACTGCAAGACAAAATAAATTTTGTCAAAACGAACAATTTGTATCAAATGGTTTCGAGATATCAGCGGTTTTAGAGACATTCTTTATTATGGTTTTGAACTGCCTAGTGTATTATATCATTTCAACTGCTAAGTCGCTATTCGCCTTTTTCGTCGTGCTCATGCAAAGACAACGGGATTTCGAAGCCATCATATCGTGATTCGCTTTTTAAAAAATTTGCTACAACTCGCACCTAATATGCTCACCTTGTATCTGGAATTAAATGTGCAGTAAAAGCATCTTTGCCAATGTTTATCTCAACGTGAAACGAATAGAGTAAGCATTTGTAGGAATAGTTTGTCGAAGACTGGGCAGAGAAAGTCATGGGGATGTAACACCTCAGATATAGCAGATGGCGCAAGTCATCCATCTTTGCCGAAGCAGATATCCCTTCGTGCGCTAAAACAGTTGCAGAGCGCAACGGCGCACTTCTGATGAGACACACGACAGTGGCGTTAGGGAACTTCATTCTGCTCCTTTTGCTTATCAACGAAGACGAGCCATGAGAAGTAGTTTCCAGGCTTGAACTGGGGTGTGTAGTCCATGATAACAGAAAATAATATTATAAATAACCGGAAAGGGCTTAGAATGTCTTCTAAAATCTTTATTTTCGGGTAAATAAACTTACTTTTTCATTGACAAATAATTGAAAAATTGTAAATGATCTGTTCAAATCCATCCATAGCTATTTTACATTCTCTTTACAAAAATTTTATCTAACGTTGCGGACTATGGGCATTGCAAAGCGCCATTAAAATCCATGCAAACATGAGGACACATGTTTCATTGGCTTTTCTTCGTTTCTTATTATAGTAATTGTATTTTATTATAATTAGTTGTTATTATTTTGCTTGTTATCCTCATTATTTTGTTACTAATATATTATTGTTAGTTATTATCTTTGTGGTTACTACTATTACCATCATAATCATTATCACCATTATTGTAAGTGCTGAGGCTTTCACGGTCAGCGTTGTCAACTATATCAAGTAGATTTTCCGGGCTTGTGGGCCGTGGTCGAGTTGGATTGCCTTCCTCCGACGTTTCGCTGAAAACTGCGTCCAGCATCTTCAGGGTAGTGAACTCCCGAGTCCAAAGAAGCCCGGAAAATCTACTTATCACCATTATTATTATTTATATTAGTAACAGTACTATTCGTTTTATTTTATTAGTTTCAGACATTATATTAATATTAATATTTTTATTGCCATAGTGGTTTATTGTTATGCTGTTACTTTTATCGTTTCTATAATCATCAAATGACGGTATTATGACTTCATTCATAGCATAGCTGTTCAAAACGATGACCATGTTGATTGAGAAGTTGTTACAACCGTAACCTTTTATCCATATGACAGTTTCTGAGAACTGAGTGTGACGCATGCACATGCTCCAACGATCTTTTGTACGACCTAAAATGAGGGAATCTGTTTAAAGCGTAATATTCTTGATGTTACTTCAGAGGAAAAAAGATATAATGGGGGTAGATTATGGCATCCTGGCCAAGAGATTGGGCCACCTCGACCGATCCAATGTCCAGGGTACAATACTGTAACTTTTGGTGGGTGTGAAGTAAAGAAGACAGATGTAGTCGAGATAAAGAAACACTTTTATTTCCGTAAACAGTAACTTTGTACACTCGTTGCAACAGCAAGAAAGTCTTTTTTTGATTCTCCAACAGCACGGCTCCGAACTCGTAACACAAAGAACTGTCCCTTCTCCGTCGGCACAACGCTTCACATCGTCTGTCCTTCTCCGTCGGCACGACTACTCAACGCTTCACATACGTCTGACTGACTCTTCTCACACTTTACCGCTATTTATATCTCCCAGGCACTATTCTGGAAGCTTCAGGAACGTTCACTTATTGCGGTGAGATACAAAGTAGAAGATTCCAGTAGCCTCTATCCTTTTCTCTCTTTCGGCAAGCGCCCCAACAATGCGGTCATTCTCTATCTCTTTCCTTCGGCTCCTTTGCGGTAGTGCCGACAATAATGCGATGGGTGACACTGCTGTTGTCGGCAATTAGATGCGGCGGGCGCGGTGACAATACTCATAAAACAAATTGGAGTCGCGATTCGAAAGAAATGCTCGCGTTTACGTTGATTGTTCATCCCTAGCCAGTAGAGGGAGGAACAGGGTTGTGTGGTGTCAGGGACCTTGTCTACCAAAGTAGTAGGCCATCGACCGGTTTTTTACTTCTATGTTCTACATTGCTAGTTTAAGACCATTATTCTATAGGATAGTAGTCTGCACTTACAGAAACTTAATTTAAGAAACGACATTTTACTATAAATAAATACTAACGTGTGTTTTGTAATTTGAAGAAGGATCAAGAAAGAAAGAACTGCGCACAGGGCATTTATGTAATTGAAATCATGTTTGCATGGATTGCTTTTGAATCTATAATCCATAATGTTAGGTAATAGCACTGCAACTAAGTGTGAATTTATACACTGACTCTGTAACTAAAGTGGAAAACATTCTGAGACTTTGGTTTTTCATACTGTTGTCGTCTATTACCGCGGACTACGCACTCTAGTTCAAGTCTGGGACTTCACATTGCTCGTTTTCGCTGCTGAGAAATAGAGCAGAACGAAGTTGGCTCACGGAATTGCCCCGTTACGTGCTGCAATTATTTTAACGCATGAAGGACGATCTGCTTACGGGAAAGATGGATTATTTTGACCACCAGTTATATTTTAAATAGTCATCATTAAAATAGTTATGTGACATTGTGTCACATAAGTGCTGCACTAAGATCGTAGAGTAATCGTATTCTCCGTGGTTGCCTAATATAATACTACATGAATATTACGGTTGTGCGGAAGATTATGTTGCCAATTTTAAGAATCATGTACAGATACAGACAATTCAGTCACTATCTCAAGCACAATCCGAATTAGCACTACATATGGAAGCATATATTAATCCGTACAAGGGAGTTATTTAGGGTAAAAGTAGTGCCAGAAAAAAAGTATTGCGATTTTTCACTCAGTGTACAATGTAGAATCGCAACTAAACCATGAGCTGCCACTTTCTTATATACTTTAACAAATTTATTGGAAAATAAGTTTAAAAATTAAAAACTGAAGTAATCCTGGATGTGAATAATACATTTAGGACCTCACTCTCGTTTATAACACTCCCAACTCTATAAACATAATAGATTTGTAAAACTTCAAGCGAATACTGGAGCATGTTTCCAGGTGACATACGTTTCATTTTATTAATAACTTGGTCAACAGGGACTGGTCTAAACTGTTATATCACATGGGAGATTGCATGCACCGAAATTTGTTGTATTACTCAGCTATTATATTTCAGCACGCGAAAGTAAACTCTTAATTTTCAAGCCATTACACTTTAAAGCCACTTAGACTATTCCCGTAATTTTTAGTGTACTCAAAATCTTCATTTGTACTTTTTTCTAGTACTAGAAGTAAAATTGATTCACATATAAGTATTACGTGCTTTAAGATTATTTCAATCAGCAATCTAGATATTATTTTAATATGTAACTTCTATTAATAAAAACATTACTTAAGAACTGAGCGGAGAGTTAAATCAAAAATGAATAACGAAAAAGACCTATTAAAACAGATTATAATGTTATTATAGTCAAACAGGCTAGTCTAGGTTACAAATTAGAGGATTTTCGCCATCTCGTACAGGAGTTTATAAAAATAAAAACTCAACTTGAACGATAATTTTATTATTACCCAGAAATCTGTAGCGTTCCATGTTTAGCAGTGTTGTGTGAACTTTGCCTTGACGAGATTTTGCGAAACTTTCTTTATGTAAATATTAGCTATAAACAGCGATGTTTCAATTCTCTTCCAAAGTTTGCACAACGGCAGACTTCTGCAAGCTATTATTCTCGTTTCACTTGATTCCTTTTGGATTAATTACTTTTCTAATAATATCACAAACATTTTAAAGTCTTTTCCAGACATTGCCGTCTCTTTCTTCTCGTGCTTTTTCAGCTTTATAATCCGTCGTTTAATCTAATTTTCCTCTCCCCTCCCAAACATCTTAAGCGTGGAACTGTCGGTTACAGTGCCGCCGAACATGTTTGCCGTCCTTTACTGCTTATGCTTGTGTTATAAATGTCACTTACAGGGTTTTACATCCATTTTATTAGAGACATTTTGAAAGCACCCGTCAATTTTTAACTGCGTTCGGAACCTCTGTAGCAAACATTGTTATAGCTGACAGGTGAGTTTACGATATACCAGTAAATCAGTTGCTCCTGTTTCAACTATGTAATCCAGAGGTCCGCAAAATAGGTCTGTGACGTCATTAGGAATACTGTACCCCACAACAGCAGATAGGTTCAGAGGTACGGGGAAGCAAATGGAGCAGTGCAGCACTGTAAATATCTCTACTGAAACAAATAAGTTACGATGTGTGAATTTTATATTACTAAACTAGCAACATCTATTGAAATATCGCAGGCAGCTATTTTTAATTGCGAAGAAATGCGAGACCTTGTATTTCATTTGACTATTTTTGGTTCGGAAAGAACCTATATATACCAAACGATCAGAGTAGTACTTATTCTGAAGTAGGTAGATTTTAAAAAATGTCTGTGCCAGTTAGACCTTGGCACTGGCTTTTCAGAAATATATTAGTTTGTACTTCTGCAATTTCCTGTTCCAATTGAAGCCTAACTTCCATGTCCACTGCGAGAAAATTCGCAAACAGGCTGAGGTAATTTGGTATTGTTTGGCAATCATAAATACCCTTTCTTGAAATTCTGTTTAAGTTTTATCCATATATTAATGTGTTTATTTATTTGTTCCTCAGGAATGAGCATTCCAGATTACAGGGGTACAATATTATGCAATTGTCTCTCCTTTAGGGTGTAAACAGCAGAAGCAACGATTGTTTATGCGTAAATTTGTTGCCATTGCCGCCGCCGCCGCTGCTGTTGCTATTCTTGCTGTTATTGTTTATGTTGCTATTATTATTAGTATTGTTATTATTAGTATTAGTATTATTGTTGTTATTATTAGTGTGGGTGTGGGTGTTGGTGTTATTGTCATTGTTATTATTATTGTGATTATTGTTATTCTTATTATTATTGTTATTGTATTGTTATTATTGTTGTCGTCGTCGTTGTTATTACTATTGTTATTACTATTATTATTACTATTATTATTACTATTATTACTATTATTATTATAATTATTATTATAAGAATGTTAATGATACATTATTAGATTTTGTAAAATACAAACAATTGGAATGGTATGGTCATACACGTAGAATGATGGAAACAAGATTCCCGAGACAAGTTTTGGAATGGATTCCACCAGGGAGAGGAAAGAGGGGAAGACCGCGGAAAACCTGGATAGATGATATAAGGAGTAGTATGAAGGAGGAGAATTTAGAAGAGCGGGATTGGGAAATAAGAGAAGAATGGAGGAAGAAGATACGTACTTAAACACTTTGGATACAGGAAGATGTGATCTCACATTGTAAACCTGTTGATAAATTTATTATTATTATTATTATTATTATTATTATTATTATTATTATTATTATTATTATTATTATTATTATTATTATTATTATTATTAATTATTATTATTATTATTACTATTACTACTACTATTACTACTATTATTACTACTACTATTATTACTACTATTATTATTACTATTACTATTATTACTATTACTATTACTATTATTATTATTATTATTATTATTATTATTACTATTATTATTACTATTATTATTATTATTATTATTATTATTATTATTATTATTATTATTATTATTATTATTATTATTATTATTATTATTATTATTATTATTATTATTATTATTATTATTATTATTATTATTATTATTATTATTATTATTATTATTATTATTATTATTATTATTATTATTATTATTATTATTATTCGAATTAAATTTACAAATTACCAGCCTCTGAATTCCTAGTGACCTTTATGACACATTGTATAATAAGTGTATAATATTTGGGTTAAATTTAAAAGAATTTTTGTAAAGTGGTGTACGTGTAACCATGTTCTACAATAACAAAATTCTATCTCATACTTCTTGTGCAGTTTTCTCCCTAAGCTTTGACTCTACAGCGATATTATTTTTTCTGTGGTAGTTAGTGCATAATTGGGTATGTGAATCTAAGGAAATATACATGCCATAAAAATGAGGAAGGGAAAGAAATGTTGCACTCGTAATAACACAAATGTATGCCATTTTTGTCTTTAATCACATTAAACTTAATATTTCTAAACAACGCTAGCTTAGTAGTGAAAGTAGATGCCATATAGGTACAGTAAAATGCCAAGTCAATATAATAGACTGAGAAAAGTACACAAGCAGTGTTAAAAAATGAAGCTACAGGAACTTGAAGTTAAAGCGTAGAAAACGGGGGCTAGAGATTTGAAATTCACTTCCCGGTGTCCTTAAAGGTCCCTACAACAGGATTTTGAGCAACGAAGGAATCTGAAGTTTTCCTCTTTAGGCGTAACGGAATATTGTTCTTTCCATTCTTCCTTATACACATACCACTCTTTAGTGGTTTAGAGACTGCCATTATACTCTTCATTGTAGTATTGCACAGTCCACACCTGATTGCTGTGTCAAGTCGTGACCTCTTCAATGTGAGGCATACACGCTACCAACACTCTGAAGGGCGGGCTGAAAATGTATGCTTATTACTACTTGCTTATATGTCTCCTTCTTCTACTTTCATGGATTTAGGGCTTTGACCTTTTCCCACATCAAGAAATGCAATCTGTCCATCTAGTAAGGGAAAACTCTTATTCTGCCTTTTGGTTGATATTGAAATAAAATCTGTGGTAATTTGTGTTGTGGCATTCTTTCTATATGTTCCAGACAGTTTGTTCTTGTTTGGTTTATTCTGTCTTTTGTATTGTGTATTTCTAACTCTGTTTTAATTTTCGTACGCGGCTTTTTATCTAAAAATGTGTAACCTGCTACTGAACGAAAGAATTTCATTTCGGCTGTCTCTATCCTTCTTCTACCCGATCTACGAAGTGTCCAATTATCACAGGCATATGATAACATAGGAACTGCCATTGTTTTATCAAATGTTAATTTAATTGTATCAACTAAAATAAGCCAGAACAATTAGCAGTAAAAAACAAAACATAGATAATATTAATTGTGATAATATTAATTGTAATCATCATCATCATCATCATCATCATCATCATCATCATCATCATCATCATAAATGATATGGAAGGATTTTGCAGAACAAAAATTAACACTTTTTGCGGAATGCGGTACAACGTGTATAGTGTGATATTACTTCGAGCGTCCTTGTCTTCCACAAATTCAAGGCTCCTTGGCATGACGTCACGTTGCCAAAGAGGCCGAGAGTAGCTTTAGGGAGTTGAGAAGGCTGATGTACAAAAAGAATTTTGCGTGTAGTTATGTTAACTGAGACATTAGTTAATTGTAAAGGTTAAGAAAGTAAAGTAATTGTAAACAAGATTTGGATACAATGTTCTTTGAGTTCATTGTAAATCATACTTCAACACTTAAGTCCCGCTCTTACAGTTAATGACATTTGTAACCATAGATTGTGTATTAATAAATAAACATGAAATTAATTTGCACTCCTCTTTCCTGCCCACAAACTGAAAAATTAAGAAGAGTAAGAAGAAGAGAAGTGTAATATTGATAATGGTATGAGAAAAGACTCACATTTAAATTACGGCTAAATAATTTAAAATAGACAAATGAAAGCACTACATTCCAAGTGAACGTTTCAGAATTTAACCGCCTTTTTACCCAGAATTATTTTGAAATGAAACTCTTCAGTTTCTAGAAATCAACTATTTTGTTGAGAATAAAAATATTTTTAGATTTTCAGAGTTGAGAACAAGATCCTGTGTTACCCAGAAAATAACTTGTTCTAATGAAGTTGTGTTCGCTCGAAGCACCTGTAGCGGGAATGCATTTGAAAGGTATGACAAACTTGTTTGTAGGTTTCTCCACAATTTCAGAAGTTCGCCTTCTTGACAGGTACATTCTGTTTCAGTAAGGACTAAATATCGGTATAATTCACCTTGATGGACGCCTTCATCTTCATCAGTGCTCCAGTTCAACTTAGCCTTGTTCGTTGGAGTGCTATTTTCAGGCAATTCATCTTCATTGTCTCCCTGATGCAGTACAAGAGTTCCGAACACAGTCACCGATCTTCATCATACGCCATACTTTCTTTCTTCTTTTCACGATTTCCTTAGATGGCAAAAAGCAGACTACAACAACAAAGTAAAGAAAATGTGTTTTTCCTAATTTGCATTTTTCTGTAAAGAGAATTTCTCTTTCAGTGCTGTTCAGTTCAAAATCTCAACGTTCAAATATGCATTGATGCCACGATATCACTCCTTCAGTAGAAGTATGCCTAATTTTCGAGAATATACGACCTTTACATTGACACTAATAACTCCTTTATCCTCAAAGTTTGACACTGGTTGGATTGCAGCATCTAAACCAATATTCAATGTCTTTATTTATTGATGGATTGCATATTTAAGTTTAGCTATACCAAATGACCCACTCCAGCCGGCATTGGGGTAAGTGCGTTAAAAGAGTTGTAGCAATCTAGGAGGTAATTCCAGTTAGTGTCGTGAGTGAACTTCGGTCTGCTTGTAAGAGAAGCGTGCTTGATGACACAGTAGCGTGTGCAGCGCGTGATAATAGACAAGAATAGCCTTAGAATATTCTCCCCTTCACTTACAGCACTTTATTTCCCAGGAAATAAACTAATTCCTGTATATGTTGCTATTGTCTAACGTTACCAATTACAGCTTACAAAATCATGCAAACATGAGAGCATATAATGTTATTGTATTTTATTATTATTTTTACTTATTATTTTTGTCATTATTGTTATTATTATACTCTTTGTTGCTTGTTGCTTTGCTGCAAACGATATCGCGCTCTACCATTAATACGGTTTGATAGTTTTGTTATGTACGATTACTGGTACGTAAAAAGACATAATATAAAAAAAATTGAGAAATTTAACAAATGAGCAGTGATAATGAGTTTGGTCGCGTTGATCAAAACAAGAATTGTACCTTTTGGTTCAAAATAGCTGTGATCACTGTCACTGTCTTCGATCTAAACTCTGGTTTTATTTAGAGGAGATTGCAAATAGTTTGAAGACACTCGTGTTTCGTAGGTTAAGTGACCCTTTATACACTCTCTCTCAGTTTGATAAGGACCAAAGTTCAGCGCTTCTAGTTTCAAGAGGAATCTAGTAAAACATAATTAAAGAAGTAAACAGCGCAATCGACATGAGATAACGCCCGATGGGTATGCAACACACCTAACGTACAGGTAATGCGTAAGAACTACTGGGAAAACCGCCGTAGTCTACACTCAAGTATGATAGTCTACGGTCGTTTTACAACATACTTTAGAGACCCTCATTATTCCTGAAGTGCTTGAAGAATGAGAAAGGATTAATTCACAATCGGCGATGAAAATATCTTAAGGATTTTTGAATTTCTAGATTCACCACACGCGTGAAATGGTTGCACGCTACACTGTAGGAACGAATTTTTGTTTAAAAATTGAACCTCCTAATTTCACCTTTCAGGTGATTGGTTCTTTCTTCTGCCATAATTCTATTACAATAATACCTTTCCAAGATAGTATATACAAAGTACTGTCATCGCCCCAGCTATACAGTCAGAGTCTGCCGGTTTACCGATACGCCAGGGTTAACCACGTATATGAACTCTCGCTCAAGAGAAACAACGAAGCAAAGATAGATATGCAATCATCTGGGCATTCATTATGACGGTTGACTAACAAGCTGAGTCACAGTTGGCTGCTTTCACTGAAATAGAGACCTCCCTCTAACTATAGTTGAAGTGCTCTAAATAAATTTATCTACAGGAGATGGTCCAAATATAGGCTACCATTTCTATTTGGGAATATATTTTGAAAAGTTTTGTTCTTACAGCTGGTATTTTAATAGAAAAAGTAGTATACTTAAAAGCATGCTGAAGTCATCTGGTAAAATTAGCAGCAATACATGTGAAGTATTCGCTATTTTGAATAATATGTGCATAAAATGGAACTTTAAGGACAGGGTCCAAATACGGGCTATCTATATTATTTATATTATGAATAGAAAACATAAATCTATACAATATGGTAGAATTTAGTCTAATTGCAATTTTAAAAATTTAGAACACATGTTTCTTTTAGAGCTATTGAAGTATATTATTTGCAGAAATCACGCACACACACATTGACCTTTTTCTGCATCTGCACATTCAATATATGCCCACTGAAAACAAACAAGACACTGAATCCACAGTTCTCCTCTAGTATCTTCTGAAAACCGCTCGTCGCAAAATAAGCAGCAACAATGATCATTATCTGGGTTTACTTTTCATACAGGAGTATCAAGGTCACTATCTCCAGAGTTAATTTCAATTTCATCAGATTCTGAGTCACAGCTTTTCATTTTCTTCTCGGATTTTTTCAGTATCTTTAAAATTTAATTTCTCCTTTCTTTTGTGGTCTGTTTCTTCCTGTTCAAGGACTCAGTGAGGACATTCTTATACGGTGATGCTGTAATGATTTTTTATTGTTGCGACTTCCGCTGTCGACCTCCTTTCTTCTTAGTGATGGGAATTGGATACTTTATGAGGTGACGCGCAGGTCTTTTATTTTGTAAGAGTTTTTGATATGAAGTTGTAAGACCAGGAAATAAATTTGAAGGACTAGCATGTGAAACTGAAGGACCAAGTGATGAAGTTTAAGGACCAATAAACAAAGTCGAAGGATCAGCAGATGAAGCTGAAGAAGCAGCAGATGAAATCGAAGGACAAGCAGATGAAGTTGAAAGAACTTTTGAGGATGATACAGAAACAGCACATGAACTTGCAGAAACCAGCAATAAAGGCTCAGTACTCTTCACTGTACTGCACTTCTTTGGATCATGTGCTTGGGCTACTAAGTAGTCGGCTTCGGTGATGATGTTTTTGTTGAGAGGATGAATTCCTGTAGCAGAGAAGCCTGGTGGCAATTTCTTCACTTTGCACTTTAATGTATGCGTTCTTCAAGAGCTCTGCAACCTCATACACTGTGACAGGATGTTCGGTTGATTTGGTATACATCCTAATTTCTTCACTGTAATAACTCTTAAATGGCCCCATGAATGTCTTATCTAACAGTTGAAGCTTGTGTGCAGAGCGAGGTGGAAGTGACAAAATAGTTACATAATTTTCTCTAGTCATGCCTATGACGTATTTATTACGGGTATGACTATAGTGACCATCTAGAATGAGCAATATGGGAGAAGCCTCAGATGGTTTAGTGTGTGCAATGAAGTGCGTAAACCAATGAGTAAACAGGTGGTTTTGAACCCATCCTGAAGGACGAGGAATTCCTATAGCTCCTGGTCGGCAATCTTCCACCTTCCATTGCTTTTTCCCCCATGGGAGTGCATTTTGGCTTAATACGCGGTATCTGAAACATAGTACTTCCATACTTAATGAGATACTTAGTTTTACATGTCGTGGTCTAGCCTTATTTGCACCACCCACAGTAGCCCATATTCAACACAAAGCACTAAAAAAATGTATCTTGTATTTAATAACGGATGGAAACAATGCAAATATTTCACACGAAAGCCAAATGAACCTATAGCACAACACAATTAACTTGAATAAGGTAGAAACATGCCTAGTTATTTAAAAAAAATAAAACTTGCATACCTTCCAAAAGTTTTCAAAAGATGATTCAGAAAAACAGAAGTTCACGCTCGCTTCAACGTGGCTAATGGCGCGAAACCACGTGTCTTACATTACTGCAGGAAGATGACGTAGTACAAGCTTTTTCCAATAGTCCGCAGCACCCTACGTCGAGATACACGTGTAGCCTGTTTTTAGACCCTAGAGGCCTAGACCATAATTGAACCCTCTCCTCTATATGTTATCGTTAAAAAATGCACAAAATTGCATACGATGTATTTGAACTACGCAGTCACTCTCAGAGGACTAAGATGTGCAGTTTATTAAACATGCAAATATGTACACCTATGGTATTTTAATGAAAATGGCTTCACAAAATATGTCTTTGATAAATCAAACTACAAAGTATGTTTTTCATGATTATAATGTCATTAAAAACCTTTCTAAACATCAAGTCATAACTAACTATGCTGAAGTAATTATTCCGCTGAAATAATCAATACTTTCAAGACTTCAACTATTTTTAAAAATGACATTTTCAGCTATATTGTACGTTTCGTTAAATAGGGTAACAAAAAACAAAATAAATTTAAGAAAAGGAAAAAGAAGTACATATACAGTAGTTGACAACTAAATAGATGTGCATGTATTTGTATAAATGTATATGTAAACAAAATCCCACAAATAAAAATAGAAATAAATAATTAAAAATAAAACAAAAGGAAATATAAAAAAATCTTATGTGTTGCATTCATATGTTTCTCTACTCTTGTACTAACCATTCTTACAAACTCTTATTCCTATATCTTCTTCGTGTTAGTTAAGATAAACATTTGTACAAATTATTATATTGCTTATTTCCTTGTATGTTCAAGATGAATATTGAAATACAGTAGGCTTTGAGCGATAGATCTTTTAAAGCTTTGAGATGCCGTTTTCTTTGCATGCTTAACATATAAAAATGAACAACGATATTCCATCGCACGAAAGTTCCAAGTTTTTCGAAACTGACACACAAAACAAGGAATATCTCCGAAATAGTTAACTCTACAAAAAAAATTTATTGAGACATAAATTGTGTAGTTTAACAAGAGCTACATTCCTTGTACAGTAAGATTTTGTCTATCTCTTACGGTTTACGAGTTATTCAAAACCTATCCAGACTAAACAGGACTACATAGGCTATAGCCGGAAAATTCAAAATATACATTTCATTTGTCATAAAAATATCTCAATCATATGGCATTTTAATCAAAATCGTTATAGCCATTTTCAAGAAAATAAAAATTTTCGAAAAATTTTCCATGTAAAGGGTAGTTTGGGATGGGGCTATTTTCTTCAAAATATTCATGTCGCATCCTTGAAAGACATTAAAGTTAAATACCAACTTTGGCTTTTAACCGACTTTTCGTTTTTAGTTATGCTGTCCACAGGCTGACAGACACACAGACTGTCACACACACACCGACCTTTTTTCAAAAATGCTTATTCTTTTTGGATTCAGGGGGCCTCAAAACATATATTTCCGGTGAAATATCGACATCGAATTTTTGGTTGAAAAACAATACTTCCTGTACTTACCAGTAGAGAAAGTAAAAAAGAGGCCGAATCAGTTCTTATACACCGAAAATTAAAAGCTAAGTCGAGTCTGAAGAGGAAAAAATCCTGAAGCAGCCATAGGACGATACGAGTCCTGAGTGAGATAAACTCAAAGGCCTATAAGCCCTAAAATCTCCCTTCAAATGTTAAATGCGAATGTTGACTGTAAAATAACAAGTAACATAAGTGCAACTGTATAACAGCTGATATGCGTAGTATGAATACAAAACTCTTATGGTATAGACATAATTTAGTTTCCCTCTCAAAAAGCGCACTATTCTGAGCTTAAGAGTGGCAATAAAGGTTTTTGGCTGGGGTTACAGAACACCATCATATGAAGAATTATTAGTTATAATTATAATAGTAATGATGTTTACTATTATTCTGTCGCACGTTTTCTGCAGTGTCCCTCATTTTAAATTCCACAAATACACACTGATTCTAATTACCTTTCAGTTAATGTATCAACTAACATTTGTTCGATGTTATATATATCTGTAAACGTATCTAGTAACATACATACTAATTAACTTTAAGTTAGGGCCTCGTTATAGAAATTAGGCTGCTGCTGTAAATCTTCTATTTTGTAAGCCACCGCCATCGCCGCCACCGCCGGGGAGGGACATTTGCTGAGTTGAAAAAAAAAAAGGAATACGCAAAGCTTTAAAAGATTTGACTACCGTTCAACGATGTTCCATTTCACCAAAGTTTTAAGTTTTCCAAAACTGACAGAAATAACAAGGAATATCTCCGAAATGGTTCACTCTAAAAAAAATTTATTCAGACATAAATTGTGTGTTTTAGGGAGATCTACATTTTTGTACAGTAATATTTTGCCTATCTCTTACGGTTTACGAGTTATTCAAAAGTTATCAAGGCTAAGCAGGACTACCAAGGCCATAGCCACAAAATTCAAAATATGTATTTCATTTGTCATCAAAATGTCTCAAACATGTGACATTTTAATCAAAATGGTTAGAGCCATTTTCAAGAAAATCCAAATTTTCGAAAAATTGTCCATGTAAAGGGTAGTTTAGGGTGGTGCTATTTTCCTCAAAATCTTCCTGTCGCGTCCTAGAATGACATTAAATTGCTTTATGCTGCACACACACGCACGCACGTACGCACGAACGCACACACACACACACACACCCATACACTCTCGACATCGAATTTTTGGGTGGAATACAATACTTCTTTCTACTTATCAGTAGAGAAAGTAAAAATATACAAAACTATTCTACTAAGAATACAAAGAACTACAGCAATAAGAATTTGAACTGTCCTTTATACGGAAACCTCTTCGTTATTTTTTATTTTATACAAGTTAGTTCAAAAAGATTTTTATTAAAAATTCTTTACGTTTCATGATTCTGTCCTTGATAAACTGAAATGAACGTATCACAGGATATTTTTCCCTGTATGGTTCATATAAAATAAAACGCTTAGCAAAATATTTGTTACTCATTTTGTTAGTTAGAAAGCGTATGTAGAACGATAAAAGGAAAAAAAGAAACCATAACCATAGTCACTTTTTGAAAGAAGATCGTTATATACTGAAATTTGAAAGCCGTGAATTAGCGAAATACTTTTTAAAAATCGGACTATCCTACGACATTTCTTCGCATCGACAAAGATATTCGTAAATATGAAATGAAACTTTATCAGGATAAAAAAAAAGCAGCTAGTATAGTAAGCCTTTGTAAGAATAGCTTATAGAAGAGAGAGTAGAGTGAATTATGTGACCGTAACACAGGAAAATATTAACAGTTAACCCTTTCATGCCTGAATTATTTTGCTACATATGCGGTTCTTTCTCTAATTCGAAACCGGTTTAGATTAGGCGGTCTGGGAGACCTTCAGCCTGCTGGCTTGGATAGCCATGATCGTTAAGGCAACAAGTAGTGCACTGGCCATGCACTCAAAGCCTGAGGTCGTGAGTTCGAGTCTCGGCAACCGTAGTCAAATGTGCCTGTGGTAAAGGACGGAGAGGGCCCACGTAAAATAATCGGTGTGATGGCACGCGTGGATGATGACGGGGCATCATTTGACTGCGGTTGCATGGATTTTTCTTCTTTTCTTAATAAAAAACTATAATATAAATTGTAAAAAAATAATGTTTTACAATTCAAACCCTCTCAAATATGTATTTTTAATAGGTGACAGCATAACAAGAATATACCACGACAAAAATTTAAAACTAGTACAAATAGGAAACAAAGCCTATGTATCTTATGAGACACACCAGGCATGAAAGGGTTAACTATTCTGATACTGTGAGCTTTCAAGCCAACTAATTTATTTGGGAGAAAATTAATAATTTAATATGGCGTATGAATGAAATGTGAAATACTAACCTTGAAACATAACATTAATCTTCCTATGGTGTCTCTATGGTTGAACTTAATCAGCATAAATTAATTACAGCATCCGTCGTGTCCCTTTTAAGATATGAGAGAACTACAGCCTATTTTCCAATTTTCTTCGATTGCAGAACCAACACACTCGTTCAAGTTATTCGCCATGATTACTATGGGTAATCATTGATTAGAGCACGGCCTACTCTGTTTATCTAGCAGAACGTGTATTAAGATTCAGTGACTCTGCATAATATTTTCGATTGTCATTACAACGAAAGTTAGACTGATTCAAGTGCTTTATTCTTTTAAATTATAACGTATGCAATATAAATAAGAGGAGAATTATTGAGATAGTAAAAAGTAAAACGCATGTTTGATTATCCTTTATGTCTGTGTTCTGTACTAATCAAAATATTTTAAAGTTTAAGGTTGTGAAAATGTTAGTGGTCTAGGCCTTAAAAACACGTAATATAAGACGGTAGGCTAAGTTGGCAGATGTGAATATGAATAATTCATTTACCTACAACGTCACAATGCCAACATAACCAGAAATGCCATGAAATGGTACTATGTCCCAAATGTGGATTGTGAGTTGTTTTCAAACCTAAGATTTCTGTGGAAAAAAAAGAAAAGAAAGAAAAATGCTATACGTATAGGGAATCCATGGGAGTCATTAAGCTGCTAAACGAGGCTTCTACCTGTGAATATTACAGATTACAGATTCGTATACTGATTAGTATTTGTGAATCATTATCTCTTAATCGTTAAAATGTTCCTGTGTGTCTCCAAGTTCACGATTAGCTCTCATGTTATTCTACTCATGACGAACAAAATAGGATCTTGATATGCAGAAAGATAAAAATCAGACATTTCTGTTTAATCACAATCATTTTCTATGGCAATGAAAGTAGTACTGCCGAGAGCTTGCTGTGAAGATGTTCATCTTTTGGGATACAACGATTACATCAAATGGTAGCGCTACCTGTTACAGAACGGGCTAACCACGCTTGCACGCCTCGGCGGCTCATTGCGTCCACTGCTTTTGATGTCAGTAGTACCAGCAATCGATACAGATGGCAGCCGTGTACTGTTCGAGGCGCAGGTCAGCTCTACACGGAATTCTCACGTGCAATTGTATTTCTTGCTACAATCGATATACAAAGTAATGAAATAATGATGAGTCATGTCCAACTTTGGACCGTTCATTAAATTTTCTTCCCTCCAGTTTTCAGCCATGCTTTATTTATTTGTCAGTTATATAATTGTAACATCTGTGGGTTTTGTAGTAATTATAGTAGTTGTGTTCTCGAATCATTTATAACTTCGAATAGGCAACGTAACTGACGTCAGGAATAGTAAAGCAATATAATTTCCTTGTCACTTCATTACGTAACACTATTCACTTTTGTTTCAGTTACATGTATTTTACATAAACACGTTGTGGTGCTGCTAACGCTGTCACCGCATACGAGCAAGTGTATCATTCATATTAACATTTACCTTTAATTGTTACATCGACTTTATATATATACATGGACGTCGCGAAACGGGAGCAAGGGCGGCCGCGGCCCCCCCCCCCTTGGAAGTTGGTGAACTTAATGTGCAGCCAGTTACTGACTATTAAACTATTATTTTAATTTTGATGTAAAGAACAATTTTCATTAAACACAAATTAATATGGTTATCTGCAACAAATATTATAAATTTTGACAGTAAAACAATGATTTAATATTATATGATTGCAAATGTCCAACATGTGGCCCCCCCTGGAAAAAAGTCTGCCGACACTCTATATATATATATATATTGCTTGTGTCATTAATGTTGTACACTTACATAATATCACAAGGTTTATAATATCAATATTAATGTAATATAGCAAGTAGGGTAAGTATGGAATTCGACCCAAAATTTCGATGTCAAGATCTCACCCGAAATATATGTTTTGAGGCCCCTCCAATCCAAAGAAAGCAATTTTAGAAAAAAGGTCTACGCGTATGTGTGTATACGGTTAAACCCCAAAACGAACAGTCGATTAAAAACCAAGATTAGTGTTTAAGTTTAACATTTTCCAAGGATGCAACACGAAGATTTTCAAGAAAATTCATCCACCCTAAACTATCCTTGGCATCGAAAATTTTTCGAAAGCTTTGGTTTACTCAAAAATGGCTCTAACAACTTTTTATTAAAATGCCATATGTTTAAGATATTTAATGGCAAATGACACGCATATTCTGAATTTTCTGACTATATCCTATGTAGTCTTGTTTGTTATTGATGTGAGTTTTGTAATACTTAAATGAAAGGTCGTTATTCACCTTTTTATGTCTTGGGAATGCAAGAGAATGGAATTTCAAAACTTTAAAAGATAGGTATGTGTATCGCTCAAAGCCTACTGTACTCCCATATCCCCCTTGCACCTGCAAGAAAATGAGCAATAAGCTAATTTTGAAAATGTATATCTCAACTAACATGAAGAAGATAGAGGAATAAGGATTTGTTAGAATAGTTTGTAGGCGGCCCGGGTTCGATCCCAGGGACCCGCATGTGGTATTCGTGGTGGACGAAGCGGCGTTTGGGCGGGTTTTCTCCGGGTTCTCCGGTTTCCCCCGCCATCTCGTTCCACCGGTGCTCCATCTTCATTCCATGTATCATCAGTGTCACCGCCTGTGGTGCCGTAGTAGTAAAAGCGGGCGTTAAACACTACACACACGAATAGTTTGTACCAGAGTAGAGAACGTAATGTAACTGCAACTCATCACATTTATTAATAAAGTACCTTCAGGCAAAATGTTAAATTCTCTCACAAATTAGCCTAAAGTTACCTTGTTTTAAATGATCCAGTTTCACAAGTTATTGCTAGAAATTTGAGTTAGTTTTATGAAGACAAATAACGACTATAAACTGTTGTTATTATTATTGTTATTATTACTTTTTTCTTATTATCATCATCATTATTAATATTATTACAGCAAAATATTACAATGTAAGCATGAGACATGAGTCCACATGGCGTCTGTTCATGTTTGTCCTTCACAACTGATACAACAGGAATCTAAACTTACCGGGAGAACTCAGTATGTTTACGTCAAGCCCGGTTCTAGGTCTGGATGACCATAGAATTGCAGCACACAATTCCCAGAGTGAGCTTGATGTCGTAAAAACCCTGCATTGTATTCGTATTTGTAGAATAAATGGCTTTTGGCTATATGAGCAGATCCTACCTTTCCTAGGATTTCCGAGCAATATTTATTCTGAGAGGTCAGAACTAAACAAATAATAGAAGTCAGAAATAAACAAAAGCGAAAGTGTTTAAGCGAAAAACTAAGAGAATTAGCATCATGCTGCACATAAGAAGTAGAAAGTATTTCCTGCAATTCCATCGCGGATTATAGTATTTTATGTTCAGAAAATGGCCTGCGAAGCGATTTATGAAAATTTTAAAGCGTGTTAAGCTTTTATAACGTGTTAACCTGGATATACCAGAGATTCATCTGTAGA
Source organism: Tenodera sinensis (assembly GCA_030765045.1). Classification (NCBI taxonomy): domain Eukaryota; kingdom Metazoa; phylum Arthropoda; class Insecta; order Mantodea; family Mantidae; genus Tenodera; species Tenodera sinensis. The sequence goes on along the minus strand of CM060965.1, from coordinate 150,366,399 downwards.
GTTTGTTAGGGGTATACGCACAGATATTGTATTGCTAACTACGAACAGTGTAATGTACAATATGTGCTTCATCTGCGAACTTATAGTTTTATTAATTAGAGTAGTATGTATTCAGGTTGCGTACCACACAAGATATGACGCGGAGTAGACCGGTATCATGATAATGAGTGGTGTACAGGAATCGGGTTCAAACGCTTTCTACAACGCCAGTAGGCTCGCGCTACACAGGCCAGTAAACCACACATTGAGGAAATAAAACGCATAGTTTTCATTTTTATTCATTTTGGAGCAATTACTGCCATGTAAAAAATATCAGGCAGCACGTTTCTGATTGGTATGTGGGAAAAAACGTACCGTAGTAAGTACCAAATGTTAAAATATCTGCACTTATATATTTAACAGTCTGTGTAATCGTTAGCTATTCATTTCTCCGCATTAGTTTTACTTTCTCTAGTACTTATAGCGAGTAAGGGAAATTTTGTATTCGACTGAAACTTTAGATGTCGAGATTTCAGCGAAAATGCACGTTTTGAGGCACCCAGAATAAAAAATAGCACTCTTAGGGAAACACCGGTATACGTGCATCTATCTGTGTGTGAACAGCATAACTCAAAAATGAAAAGTCGGTTAAAAACCAAAGTTGTCATTTAAGTTTAATATTTTTCAAGAATACGATTTGAAGATTTGAAGAAAATTCCTCCACCCTAAACTACCCTTCACATAAAAATATTTTCGAAAATTTCGATTTTCTCCAAAACAGCTCTAATGATATTTCTATGGCAAATGAAATGCACATTTTGAATTTCGAATTTTTTGATGTAGCCCATGTAGTTCTGTTTACTCTTGAGGACGTTTGCATAAGTAGTAATCCCTAAGAGACGGACGACAACTTACCCTACAAGAGATGTATATCTCTCTAAAACTTACAAGTTCTGCCCAAAGGCATTTTTTGTGGAGTGCACGATTTCAGAGATATTCCTTGTTATTGGTGTAAGTTTTTCAACACTTAAATATCGCTCAAAGCCTACCGTATTCCTCTATTCCCCTTGCATTTACAATAAAATTAGCCAGAATTTCTGCAAATGTTTATCTTGACAACATTAAGAAGATGGAGGATTAAGGGTTTCTAAGAGTAGTTAATACAAAGGTAGAGAAAGTCATGTGAGTGCAACACGTCAGAGCTTTTGCCTTTATCAATTAGTTTATAAGCGTTTGAAGTAATGTTTGTTTTTTTCGTAAGATTTACCTTGGAAACTAATTTCTCAAATAGTCTGCCTTAACTTTAAGTTTGTTTCAGGAAACTAAACTTTCGTGGCGCAGTTGTATCTAATGTTAGTTGTTACAAGTTTAAGCTAATAACCACATAAGCTGCATGTTCAAAGTAAAATGTGAAAAAATAAAGAATCACAAACCAGTGTGTTTGCTCCAGTCACTTCTTTGTTGTCTGCAGGAAGAACTGTTTTGGTTTTCTGGAGGCTTGCAGTGGCGCTGCTTCGGCGTATGTTGGCAATTTGTATTGTAAATGTAACCGCTTGTGGAGTTTCATTCTCTTTCTTTCGCTCTCATAATATTTGCTAACATAATATTATATCATAACATATTATGTTAACAATCTAAATATTTTGCTTTGGTTTTACGTTCTCCTGCATTTCTAGTGATTGTTTATATAGTTTCCTCCTACAATATACAAAGATATTCATAGAGTGGCAGGAGGGAACCACAATCTCTTGTTCCTGAAATTAACCCCAGATGGATCAAGCTCATTTTTCGTATCGCGCTAGTCCAATAGATGGCTAAATATCATGTTTTACCCTTATGTTTATATTTATAATGCGCAAGTATTAGTTCTTTATTACTTAGGGGATTAAAAATGATTGGTACTAAAATGTTATTTTGTTTACAGGAACCATTTATTGAAAAAACTAATTCGGATTATATTATAGTCACTCCCCGCCAATGTCTGTGCGTCATCGTTCTGGCACCGTCCATATTTGTGTAGCAAACCATTCTTTGGGGATATTCTGGTGCATGAAGTTCGTCATTGGTGGTGAACTTCTTACCCCACATGACCTCTTTCATTGAGTGGAACAGGGCATAGTTGCTAGGAGCCAGATCCGGCGAATATGGAAGATGTGGCAACACAATAAACCCTAGTTCATGAATGATGGTAATGAACTGGTGACCAGATGCTCAAAGAATTCTTCTGGATGTGTACTGTACCAGCTGTAGGAATATCTCCACACACTTCTGTTTCTGTGCAATGGTGAGGGTGTATGGCACCCATTGTGCGCACACCTTCTTTATCTTCAAATCTTCATGGATTATGGAGTGAAAGGTTCCCCGTGATAGATCTGTTGCCTGCACTAGTTCATCAAACGTGATTCTCCATGATCAGATCATTGACAAGCTGGGTATTTTTGGTTTCCATACAGTTGTTGGATGCCCAGTGTTTTTGCGTTTTTCAGCACGGTCTTTGAATTTGCACCCCAACGAAACACAGGTCTGTGACTTGATGCTGCCTCCCCACATATAGCTACCAACCTTCTGTGGATGTCTGAAGCAGTCACTTCAGGGAAACCACACTGTCCACCTTTGCCCGTGCTTGTCTCCTTCCATGTAATTTTATCGATGTCACAAACGATGTCCCAACTACCGCTCCAGTGACCTACCTGTGGGAAGCAGCAACATCACCTGGTGGCAGTAAACAGTACTATAGTCACACATAAACCAACATATACCTATTTCAAACTGCTACTTTGCAGGAGTTATAGAGGGAGTTCCAATCAATATTGAACGATCCAAGTAAGTAAATTAAGTAAGAAATACTAAATAATAAAAAACAAATGTAGTTGAACCTGATTTATGGGTATATCAAGGGGAAGAGGGAAGATTACTTGTAAGTCAGAATTACTTAAAAACTGCCTCATATTAGAAAAAATTTGATGTGTTGCACTCACACAACTTTCTCTATTCTTGTACTAACCATTCTTACCAACTCTTATTCCTATATCTTCTTCGTGTTAGTTGAGGTAAACATTTGCAGAAATTATCTTATTGCTTATTTCCTTGTAGGTACAACGGGAGTATGGGAATACAGGTAGGCCTTGAGTGGTAGTCAAATCTTTTAAAGCTCCGAGATTCCGTTCTCTTTGCACTGTTAACATGCAAACTATGAATAACAATATTGCCTCTGACGAAAGTTTTCCATTTCCAAACACAAATAAGGAATATCTCCGAAATTATTGACTCTACAAAAGATTTATTTGTACATGAATGGATGACTTTTGAATAACTCGTAAACCGTAAGAGATCAAAATCTTGCTATACGAAAAAACAAGCAATAATTGGAGGACTACATAGGCTATAGCCAGAAAATTCAAAATATACATTTCATTTGTCATAAAATACCTTAAACATATGACATTTTAATCAAAATCATTAGTCATTTTCAAGAAACTCAAAAGTTTGGAAAAAGTTTCCATATACACAGTAGCTTAGGGTGGAGGATTTTCTTCTAAATCTTCGTGTCGCATCCTTGAAAGACATTCAACTTAAATACCAACTTTGGTTTTTAACAGACTTTTCGTTTTTGAGTTATACTGTCCAAACACTGACAGACACACAGACATAGTTAGACAGACAGACAGACAGACAGACAGGCAGACAGACACACACACACACACACACACACACACACACACACACACACACACACTAGCAGAGAAAGTAAAAAGCAACAAAGTGGGCCCTTATGTGTAAAATTTTGCAAACAACAAATACATGTTTAAAGAAAACATTATTTTAAGCTTGATCCTGCTTTAAAGGAATCTGTTGATCTGCCTTGTTTCACTTTTCTTTCATGAAGAGCATACACCTTATTTTGTTAATTCATAAGTCTGAACCAATTTCGGTTTTGGTTTTGTGTGGATTATGTTCCACCTCTGGTGTGAATTTTACTTTGTGATCTAGTGTATACCATTTTCTTTTCCTGTTCTCTGATTAAAAGAAATTGAGAGTTGAAAGACAAAACCGCTGTTAATTAGTAAACAGCAGATACCTAAAGTGTTTATCTTAACTTCTCGTTTGTTGATACGACATTGCCGCCTCGTCTTTGGTTTCCGCGGCCGAAAGCCACTCACTAAGATTGCGTCTTTGTCAACAGAGATAAGGAAAATAAACCTATGGTTCCTTTTAAGCTAGCATATGCCATATATTCATTATAATTACGTACAAATCAGTTTTACTTCACTGAAATTTAATACGTATAACAGCGAATTACATATAAATGCATTATATACAAACAAGGAGTGTTTGATTACGCACCTTATGGTCAAAACCCAGTGTAAGATAAGTTTTATCTTTTCTCGCAGATGAAATGGTGGTTGGTTGGGACAATTCCACTCAAACGAGCTAAACGTTACTGTGAAGACCAGAGGTAGGTGGTACTGTACATACACAAGTACGGTAAATGTTTGAACCTTCGTGGTGATTACTTTGAAAATTAGCTTATGGGTGTCATTTAATTTTGTCAGTAAAATAATATTTCTATTCACATTGGCTTTAATGTTTGGTCCCTTCCGGAAACTAAAAAAACCCCTCATATATACGACTAATAAGCTTAGTCCACTTGTTGAAATATTGCTTAAACTTTACTTTTGGTGGACTTAGATTTACAAAGAGTGTACGACACAGCGTTCCACGAGCGTACGTTCTACGTAAAGGGAAACCAATGAATGTTCTATTTCTGATTATGGGTATACAAAATCGATATTATTTTGAATAACTGAAATAGTACACCTGTAGGCAAAAAGACAAAAAAGACGAAAAAATAAAGAGAGAGAGAGAAAGAAAGAAAAAGAAAGAGAAAGAAAGAGAAAGAAAGAAAGAGAGAAAGAGAGAGATAAAGAGAGAGAGAGAAAGAGAGAGATAAAGAGAGAGAGAGAAAGAGAGAGATAAAGAGAGAGAGAGAAAGAGAGATAAAGAGAGAGATAAAGAGAGAGATAAAGAGAGAGATAAAGAGAGAGATAAAGAGAGAGATAAAGAGAGAGAGAAAGAGAGAGAGAAAGAGAGAGAGAAAGAGAGAGAAAGAGAGAGAAAGAGAGAGAGAAAGACAGAGAGAAAGACAGAGAGAAAGACAGAGAGAAAGACAGAGAGAAAGACAGAGAGAAAGAGAGAGAGAAAGAGAGAGAGAAACAGAGAGAGAAACAGAGAGAGAAACAGAGAGAGAAACAGAGAGAGAAACAGAGAGAGAAACAGAGAGAGAAACGGAGAGAGAAACAGAGAGAGAAACAGAGAGAGAAACAGAGAGAGAAACAGAGAGAGAAACAGAGAGAGAAACAGAGAGAGAGAGAAACAGAGAGAGAGAGAAACAGAGAGAGAGAGAAACAGAGAGAGAGAGAAACAGAGAGAGAGAGAAACAGAGAGAGAGAGAAACAGAGAGAGAGAGAAACAGAGAGAGAGAGAAACAGAGAGAGAGAGAAACAGAGAGAGAAAGAAACAGAGAGAGAAAGAAAAAAGGAAAGAAAGAAAAAAGGAAAGAAAGAAAGAAAAAAGGAAAGAAAGAAAGAAAAAAGGAAAGAAAGAAAGAAAAAAGGAAAGAAAGAAAGAAAAAAGGAAAGAAAGAAAGAAAAAAGGAAAGAAAGAAAGAAAAAAGGAAAGAAAGAAAGAAAAAAGGAAAGAAAGAAAGAAAAAAGGAAAGAAAGAAAGAAAAAAGGAAAGAAAGAAAGAAAAAAGGAAAGAAAGAAAGAAAGAAAGAAAGAAAGAAAGAAAGAAAGAAAGAAAGAAAGAAAGAAAGAAAGAAAGAAAGAAAGAAAGAAAGAAAGAAAGAAAGAAAGAAAGAAAGAAAGAAAGAAAGAAAGAAAGAAAGAAAGAAAGAAAGAAAGAAAGAAAGAAAGAAAGAAAGAAAGAAAGAAAGAAAGAAAGAAAGAAAGAAAGAAAGAAAGAAAGAAAGAAAGAAAGAAAGAAAGAAAGAAAGAAAGAAAGAAAGAAAGAAAGAAAGAAAGAAAGAAAGAAAGAAAGAAAGAAAGAAAGAAAGAAAGAAAGAAAGAAAGAAAGAAAGAAAGAAAGAAAGAAAGAAAGAAAGAAAGAAAGAAAGAAAGAAAGAAAGAAAGAAAGAAAGAAAGAAAGAAAGAAAGAAAGAAAGAAAGAAAGAAAGAAAGAAAGAAAGAAAGAAAGAAAGAAAGAAAGAAAGAAAGAAAGAAAGAAAGAAAGAAAGAAAGAAAGAAAGAAAGAAAGAAAGAAAGAAAGAAAGAAAGAAAGAAAGAAAGAAAGAAAGAAAGAAAGAAAGAAAGAAAGAAAGAAAGAAAGAAAGAAAGAAAGAAAGAAAGAAAGAAAGAAAGAAAGAAAAGAAAGGTTTATGTCTGAAGCACCAAATTCGTCAATAGCGGCTTGTTTACACCATCCACGACAACCGCAGCAACAAGTTGTCAAAAGTTCTAAATCTTAATTACCCATATGATCACTCAAGTCGTTATGGCGTGTACGAGAGAGGAACTAAACAAGGACCCGCCTATGTAAATTATAATGATAATTAATGATTAGGAAATAGAATACGATTAAAAGGCTCACAAATTTGCAACTTGTTTTGAAATGATTAGAATAACAAGTTATTCTAATTATCTTGCAAGTAGCTAACTGTTATCTTCGTACATTCTTGTGGAATTACGATTCAATTTGGATAAAAAACCACATGTTTCTTCGAAATCAGCTGATCAAGGAACAAAATGCCATTTGACTTTCTTGTTCGTAACGCTTCTATGAAGCATATATTAGAAGGAATGTAATGACTTCCCTTCCATCCTCCATACGTTTCGCAACCCAGAAACGACCGTGCAAAAATCATCTTTCAGATTGGTTTACGAGGAATGTGTTAAACAATGGAGAGCTTTTATTTAACATTTTCTTCAGAGTTCCCCTTTTCGGTTGGCTCATTTTAAGCAAGGACGGTGTACGTCTAGCTCATAATTGATATATAACAGTACATTGTAGCTCATAAATGTTTTATCTGCAATTCCTGCCAGATTGAAGTTAGAGTAGTTATAAACAATAACAATTGTTTCTTCTGATTATTCGGCAGTAAGCAAAGCAACTGCTGGATCAAAGGTTTCAAAGGTAGGTAAATAACATTGTCAACGTCTTGAGGTGGATGTGGCAATGTGACTTAGAGCAAACAAAACGAGAAATCTTTACAAATCTGTTTTATTTTTTCAAAGAATCGGTAAACTTTAACCAAATAACGTTTGGCTACATTTAGTTTGAGTTTCAAGAAAGGAAACACTTAGAAGAGTCTAAGGATAGCGCAACTTTCATTCGATTCAAAATTTGGATTAGGTACCCTTTACGACATGAATTTATTGAATAGTTTTGAAATTCAGAAAGTTTCAATAGAGAAAATGTTGGAGCTGTATCTACATGAGTATGTTACCTGACTAAGGAAATATTCAAGAGACGTTTAATGTTTGGGGAGAACGCATACGTTTAAATGAAATCTCTTGGGTGCATCTTATTATACAGAATCGCGTAAGTACTCTGGAAAGGATACGCATATTAATGTTTATCCAGGATTAGCTCGCTTCGTGTGTGCATTAGAGAGCTGCTCCCCTAAACTGGCTCTTCCACTAAATGGTTCCCATTCGTAATATGCGTTACAGCCGCGGGGGAAGGCAGCGTTTGGAGAAGGGAAACAAACTGTGTGCAGCAGAGAGAATTTCAGACAAAAACATCATGTTTACATACGTTCACAAGACCTTTTCTGGTCATTCTTCTATAAACCGTTGTTCTATCTCTCTCTCTCTCTCTCTCTCTCTCTCACACACACACACACACACACACACACACACACACACACACACACACACACACACACACATACACACACACTAGCGCGCGCTCGTATGCCTACATGGAACATTTTTGCAAAAGTGCTCTGCCGGGAGATTTCAAATTGTATTTCCAATAACCCTCTATGTAAACTTTCTGAGTAAAATAGTTCATCTACTACTATAGGCAAGAAAGGCAAGAAGTAGGGAGAGTAGAAATGTAGTCTGTGATTGGATAAAAACTGTATAATAGATAATTTATTATTCCTATGATTTTTATTTAATACTGGTGGATATTATTTTTGTAGATTAAATATGATTTGGTTTATTTCTTTATTTGAAGGAGGTTTAATTTGTACGCCAGTTTCCGTTTTGTAGACTAAGAGCAAGTGATTTCACCTACGTTGTTATCATTTTGATACTGTATGACGATTGCTGTTTGAACACTATGGATTAGGATTTTTTCCGATCCCGCTGTTTGAAGTTCCTTTGGCCTCTATGTTGGAGATATACGGACATTGGCACGCTCACTCGTTATTGCAGCCAATTTGGTACTTCACAGTGCAAACCTTCATTTTATATCTCTGTATTCCTCTCAGTTGTTACGTGGAACCTTGTGAAAGAATGATGCGTACGGAATGTCGGCCAAATTTCGGCATTTCAACCTCTTAAAGCTTTAAAAAAATCCTAACACTCATTCTACCAATAGTATTTTCAGCTAAGTCAAGATGGTGCCATTTATATTACTTATTACAATAACGTCAAATTTGTAACTAGCTTAATAATTTTATCTTATACTTCCTCTGCAAGAGGATATCTAATTTGAGCAGGTTACGATTTATACTTACAGAAAGGAATACACTCCACAAATTATTTATGAATGACAAAAGCATGCTGAAAGAAAAACTACAGTATATATACCTAATAAAATAAAACATTTCTGGAGTTAAAAGTTAACTAAAAAGAGCTTAAAATACCTCAAGTACATTTTTCACAGGTTTTGTCATGCGTAGGTTACTAAACAAATGCCGCTAAATAACTATTAGACTGAGTATGTTAGATACTGTGGTTATAGTTGCAATGCTCTACTGTTTATGGTTTAGCGGCAACTGTGTGATGCTAAATCACATTATATTTGTGCCGCAATGTGGAAAGTGTATTACCTCTTAACCACTGATTATCGGTGATCATAATATTATTGCCCACATCATTCATTAACTGTCTCCATCTCTCTGCATATTCGAATGTATCTATATTTGTTGATATTTGCAATAACACTTTTGATAGCTTAGAGCATGTTATTAAACAAATTATCATAACTATAAAATTACAACTGTCCTATCCGATATTGCACTAGCAGATTTCAGAACCCGAATGCTATATTTTAACTTATCTTTATTAGGTATTATATAGAACTAGATAACTTTCATCCTTTGATAGCTTCAATGGAAGTAAAACGTTTCATTATTGTAATAGCGAACAAGAATGTCCCGGAGAAATAGAGAAGAAAATGTGTTAAAAGGATATTCTGCCACAATCGCCTCAATCTATTTAATATAGAAACTTCGGAGATGCTCATTAAGCGTAAATGTATTTGCATTTGTTTAAGAAATTCTGATGATTAATACATTATCTTTTAAAGCGCTAATTGGGCCGTTAACTTTAACTTTGAATAGGTAAAGTCATAAAACAATCTTTATCTTAAATATTTAGTATTCCGTCAGAATGAGCTTACTTGTAATACATCAAGAAGATGGAGTGTTAGTAGTCAGGTTACTCAGAGCCTTTGGTGCTAACTACTGTTTTTAAATATACTATTAATTGAAAAATATCACATGTATATCGTATAATGATTCAGTATGATGTTTCAGTATTGCTTTGTTTTGGTTATTATCTTCGGGACTACTTGGAATAAGGTATGTAAGGTTATTTTTATGTACTCGCATTCTTAAAGCTTATATTCACTTATTTGTACATCGATCATCGCAAATTTTTTAGAGAACTTGTAAAGCATACCAATGAGATCCCTTATGGGCTGCGTATTTAGGCAGATGTTAAATGCAATGGGTTCAGTCTTCTAGCACATTCAAACCTACATAAATATACTTCTTTTGAATAATGTTACTGATAGACTGGGAAAGGATTAAATAAGGCCTTTCCAATCAAGGAGTCGCCATTGCCCCGGTAGTAGCACCGGTGCTGAGCTGGGCACCGGAGAGAGGTGGGAAGGTGAAGTAGCAGAGGCAGCACCAAATTATTGTAGTAGCGATGGGGCAAATGCTGCTCTAACTGTTGAATGCGACAGGTCTTCAAGTCAGCGTGCAACTTACCAAAACAATTATTATTAATAATACTTCGTGAACACACAAACACATCATTCAGTGTGGTTACCCCTGTGTACATTTACCATTTAGGTCTATTTTTGACATCGTTTTGCCGCAACTAATTCGTAATAATCAGTGCAATAGATTTGGGAGTAGAGATTCACAGTATCACCTCTAAGGCAGCGTTTGGTTTACTTTTATTTAAATTCATAATTGAAAACATATATTTGCATGCATAAGTTTTACTGAACATTGACACAAATTTTAAGGCAAGTGCATGAGGATTTGGAAATTGCTGTTGGTGATCACCGTTGTAAAATTAAACTAAATCGCCGCTGTAGTGCTCGTGCCTGTCTTTTAGGATTCCGTTGCACTGTAGTTTTATCAGTTCTGTTTGGAAATTTGATGGTTCCGTTTCAGGACGTGCTGAAAATGTTATCATAGACATTTCAAGTTTACGTGCCGCGTCGTTAATTTCTTTAACAAATTAAGCATTGGGCTTTCCCATCGGTATTGACAACAAAATATATGTCTTCCCATTACCAATTAAAGGACATTTTGTAACGAAGGAGAAGTTATAATAATTGCTTCACTATCCGCAATATCCTATTTAACACCACACTGCCTCTGCTTTTAGAAAAGAGAATGAAAGACAATGTTACTGTCTGCCAAATACATACACTCGTAGTGCTATTACGTGGGGATGATATCGGGGCTGCTAAGTGCCGCACCGGCGCGCCCCAGCGCTATGTGCTCGAGTTGGAAAGACCTGGATTAAGTCTGTATGTTATGACGAATGTATTTGTTTTGCAAGCGGGCATCTGTTTTAATAGTGGAATCTGAGGAATGGAATATTCTGAAACGCTTGAAAGGCACTGTAGTATCGGTTTGGGGTTTATGACGAAACTATTGTGCAGATAGCAGCGGACAGTGGTGGTCAATGCATGTGCACTTAACCTAGAAAGTGCAGGCTAACGTGTCCCATTTCCCTGAGAGAGACCTTTGGGCTTCTTGGTTAATGGGTAACAGTATAATATATTTGTGAAGGCAACGTTACCTCAGCCCACGTTATTCTAATATAAAAATTCTCTACCTACAAAAGCTTATTCTTGTATCTACTTCATGTTAATAATTTCTGCACGTATTATTACATAGGTTAATAAAAATATGGGGAAACGGTAGAATTTAAGCGATTGCCAAATCTTTTAAGAATACACATGGTGGCTATGTGATGATTTTAAAATTCCATTCTCCTTACATGACCAGGAGAAAAAATGAATAACCGCTTCCCATTAGTGAAAAGCAGAAATATTAAAAATTCAAACCAATAGCAAGGAATATCTCTGAGAGTTTAACCGTACAAAAAATGCATTTGTCACAAAATAGAGCCATTTTCAGAAAATCAAAACTTTACAAATATTTTACATGTAGACTTGTATAAAGTGGTTTTGTTGAAAATTTTAAATTTGGAACTTTGGAAGGTGTAGAACTGGTTTTTAAGCGACTTTTTGCTTTTGAGTTACGCTGCTCAGTGGCAGAGATTCGCACACCCTATTTTTAGATTAAGGGAGATTCAAAACATGAATTTCCGGTGAAATCTCGATATCGAATTTTGGAATGAAATACAGTATTGCTCCTACTTTATGTAGCGGTCAACGAAATAATCTGTCTAATTCAGATCTCCTTTTGTTCCTTCAATTGTTCTGCAGTACAATAATACAATACTCTAAATAGGAATTAAATTACACCAATCGCCCGTGGGAGAGTCCCAAGGCTTATGTCGTAATATCCAAGGGATTTCACACAAAAATTGTAACTGGCTGATATGTGTGCGGTAACCGAAAGTGCATTCATATCTGGCAGTCAAATATTTATTGGCAAATATTCACATGTTGGCGTCAATTAGCATTTCCCAGGTAACAGTAGTGCGATACTATCTATCGATTAGGAACATTATGGGTTCTTGCTCTTCCACTCATTTCATGCTTAAGGATACACTTCTGGTAAGTGTAAACTTGTAGGAAACTTGCACATTCCACAATTTCTATTCAATTCATTTTAATGCAGTAATCAGGGTCAATGTATAATATGCAAATACCATTTATACAGGTGTTCCGCTTATAGGTACAATAAAAAGAAATAGCTATAACTCCTGAAGTAATACAAATCTGGAGAAGAAATCATTGTTACAAATAGTGAAAACTGGAATTTTTTCCCTTAGATCCACACACCAACATGGCTGCCATTAGTGGCACGGGAAATTGTCATCCAATCTCGACCTATGTGTTATGAGGCATCTCTAATGTAACATTCTCGAAACAGCAAAAATTATTCGTCGTAGGTCCACCAAATCACCTATCGGTGTCCTGTGGAGTGGAGTGTGGAGTTTAAGGGCCCGTCGACAGCTGGGTCATTTGCGCCCGGTGTCCTGTAGACCTGATCCTTAACAAATTCCACAGGAAAAGATCAGGTGCATTTAGGTCTGGTGATGTGGAAGGTCATGTGAGTTATGATCATCCTCTTCCGACTCATCTTTCAGAGAACTGACTGTTCAAGTATGTCTGTACTACATTAGTAAAGTGCTTCTGCTGTTGACACTGGGTGAAAACGCTATTCCGACCTGTGTCACCTTATCTCTTCAACCAGTCAGTCAGGGGATGTGTACGCGACCAGTTCTATGAGCCGCCAACGGGGAGTTCAACTATGTATTATCAGAGATCCTGCCCTCTGCTATCTTCATCTATCCTCAGATCCGCCTAGCGTATTACACCGCGCCTCATCGGAGGCATAGGCACAAAATAGTTCGAGGTGTCAAATCCCTCTCCAAATCTTGTTATAGAGTCGGTAGCAGTTTTTTATAAGCGCTTATGATATTCAAAAGATATCAAAGTGATGAAATCAATTAATAATCAAGAATAACATATGTATTATGGGATAGGGTTCGCTAGCAAAGGGTTAAGAATATTGTACCACATGTGAAGTTATGTCAGTCGAGAAATGCATTACCGGGAGTCATTAGCGAACGTACCCAAACAGATGGCCCATTAAGGTAAACGCGATACAATCAGTTTTGGCAAGGTCTACTACATTAAGGAAAGGAGCCTCCTATTGTATTTTAGAAAGTATCGGGAACCCGAGGGGTTTCGCCACAGGGCAAAGTCTTCACTTAATTGAAGTTAGGGCCATTATAGATGTTTGGGAAGCTGAAAGGATAGTGACTGACGGACGGTAGGAGAGAGAGACATCGTTACGAAGGAGATAGACATGTGAGCAACACGGTGAAAGTTCGATACGGCAGTTTACAATGAGTTAGCCGATACCATTTTTCATAACTAATATACTCGTCAACCAGATATACTTAACGTATTCACGACTAACACTTATTCCAACAGTTCCGTCAGCCCGCATATTTCTAGCATTTATTTAAATTGTTCAGCAAGTCTTAAACGTGTAATAAACAAATAAAGTGTTCTACCAAAACTACAATGTCGCTCTCTGTAATCACCACAGATCCCAGAGATTAAGACTTATGTGTGAGCAGCTGTAGCCACCAGTAATAAGAAGCAGTCATTAATTGAGTGACATATAATTGCTTCAAGTCATAGTCAAGATAAACAGTGAAATTAATCGTTGTTGGTGCGTTAGAAGATGGAAATGGCAAAGGAAGTTTTGAACAGAAGGAAAGCGTCTTTTGTGAGCCATTCAAGTAAGAAGTAATGACGTAGGTGATAAAGTAGTACGGTGCTGGTCTACGTTAATACATTAGCAAGTAGCTAACAGTGAGATAAAACGTGGGGGGAAAATTCCCATATAAAACATCACAGTAGTATTTACAGGATCATTATACGTTTTGGATATCTTTAATTGGATCATAAATGACACAACTGTGGATATAAAAAGACATGAGATGTCTGTTCTAAGTGTAGATAGAGCGGTCGTTAGAGTGTAATTAGAAACCCCACGCTTTGGCGCATTAGCTGAGCACACGCAAAGCACATTCATTTAATTTGTGAACTTGGGCAGATGCCCACGCAAGGCCAGGAATTTCTTGGGTTCTCCACACACCCTTTTATTTCTTAACCAATGGGACTGAGATATTTTAAATTTTAAATTTCCAATTTAGTCATATAGTGTTTGCATCATCATCACTATGACTGTATTTCGCCACATAGTTATGAAATAATAGCATATTACAAGGAGAGCGTAATGGCGGTAATTAACATGCCAGTATATTTTAAGAAACGAGCGGCAGCAAGTCTCACATATATTCATACGAACATCTTAATTGCCATTGTACTCAAGGTTCACACGTCTATTTACGCCCGACCACGAGTCAAATTTAAAGCATTTATAAACTCTTTTTTTTTTTTTTTTTTTAATATTCTACGCTGCATATTATCACTGGTGTGCTACATTTTAATCGTGTATTTGTTATTCAATTATACCTAGAGAATCGATACTTGCCACCTCATATTTTGCTGTTATATTGATCTTGACACAATGATACAGAGCGAATTTATGCTATGACCTTTAAAAACTTGGACTTACAAAAACGAGAAGATAAATGTAATTTATTAGAATAATATTTAAAATATTAACACAAAATAAACAGTGTGGCTTTATTTCATATAGAGGAATCAATAGTTTGGATGGAAATATGCACATACGGTAAAGCATTGCGGATCTTTTGATAGGTGGTTAGCAGTTCCGTTATGAACAGGTGTACCTTCTATTGTCGCATTAAACAGTGTCGTTATGAACAAGTACACTTTTGATTTTTGGATTAGCAGTGTCGTTATGAACTGGTGCACCTTTTATTGGCACTGATGTTGTTGTGAAGAAGTGGATGTAATGAGATCCATTGGAGTGGCGTGTAAGCGATATATTATGGCATGATTGAGCGTAAACATTAAGAAGTATTTGTATGCACACCATAAAGTATATGTTTAGATAAATATGTTATGATATAAAACAATAATGTCTACAAAAAACAAGCGTATTGCTTATGGCATGAATAAAAGTTTCAGCATATAAAGATTATTATTCACAACTTGGATACAATATTCTAAGCAATGCTAGCATTACGTTCATTAAATAATTCGGCATCCGTGTCATAAAGGAAAGCATGTTTATACATATGCCCATGGGTTAGCTTGTCTCTTTCCATTTGATGTCATCTCACTTGACTTGCACAACCGATAAGACAGCTACTTGTATACATTGTTTCCTAAGGTAAAAGTGAGCAAGTGCTACGGACTGTGTTATAGCCTAAGTTTTTTGTATATTTTTATCCAAGTAAAGAATGATTTCATCTCTCCAAGCCGCAGAAACTTGCAATATGGGTATTACGACATTGTTACAGAAATTACGTCATTGTTATTATTGGCACGCGTAATAATCCAGTTATTCACGGTATTGAATACAGCAAGAGCATATTTATAATGGTAGTGTTACATAACGGCTATTTTGCAATCACTTCCTGCTTCTCACGATAAATACCTGTATGAATGGTTGAGTAGGTAACAACCAGAACTTTATAGTTTATAAGTCCTACAAGTACACAGATTCTTGTGACCGAGCAAGCTTAAAGAGGCTCTTACACTAAAACACCAGTTATTGTACGTATATCTACTTTATATGCCTACTCGTATTAAAGCTAACGATGATGAGGCCTGCAGTTGCCATTTTTCACATTATTTAAGTGCGTGAAACAACATTTTTATATAATAATTTGAACTAAGCGAATGTGCGACTCGTATTCGGGAAGTCCCGATATCAAACCTCCGGGGCACACCAACCTGACCGAAGTTTTTGGGGCGTTTTCTTCAGTCAAATGCTGGATTGGATAATTTTCCTATCATGACTTTCATCTATACGTTCATCACCTTCTTCAGCTCAATACTTGGTATGGTGGTGAAGACCACCCATCCTAGATATGCTATGCTGCAAATTTTGCTTGCTCCTCTACGACCAGTGGTCCAAAACACAGGCCTCTAAGTCCTTGAGGGTGTAAGTCCTACAAAGATGAGGTTAATCCTTGAAGAAGAATGAAACTTTGAAATCTGAATTATAGATTATTTTAATGCTACAATGGCGAACATGTCCTTTTATGTGGTACCAAATACAAACGTGACATGACTCAGAAAATGCCTTCAAAAACTGTGATGTATCTCACTCAGATGACTTTTTCTACTCTTGTACTAACCATTCCTACAAACTCTTATCCCTGTATGTTCCTTGTGTTAGTTGAGATAAACGTTTACAGAAATTATCTTATTTGCTTATTTCCGTGTAGCTGCAAGGAGAAATCGCTGGTCTACTGATCCGCTGCAAGGAGAAAGTGGGAATACAGTAGGCTTTGAGCGATAGTCAAATCTTTTAAAGCTTTGAGATTCCGTTCTCTTTGCACGCTTAACATATAAAAAAATAATGATGTTCCATTTGACAGAAGTATAAGTTCTCCAAAACTTGCATAAATAACAAGGAATATCTCCGAAATGGTTTAACCTACCAAAAAAAAAAAAAAAAATAAAAAAAAAATAAATAAATAAATAAAAAAAATAGAAATAAAAATAAAAATAAATATATAAATATTTATATATATATATATTTATATATTTATTTTTATTTTTATTTCTATTTTTTTTATTTATTTATATATATATTTGGATATCAACTGTGTGTTTTAGCAAGATCTACATCTTATGTATAGCAAAATTTAGTCTGTCTCTTACAGTTTACCAGTTATGCAAAAGCCATCCAAAGTAAATAGGGCTTCATGAGCTTTAGCCAGAAAATTCAAGATATACATTTCATTTGTCATTCAAATATCTTAAATATATGGAATTTTAATCAACATCGTTAGAGCCATTTTCAAGAAAATAAAAATTTTCGAAAAATTTTCCATGTAAAAGTTAGTATAGGGTGGAGAAATTTTCTTCAAAATCTTCGTGTCGCATCCTTGAAAGACATTAACCTTAAATATCAGCTTTCATTTTTAACCCACTTTTCGTTTTTGAGTTATGCTGTCAACAGTGAGACACACACACACACACACACACACACACACACACACACACACACACACACACACACACACACACACACACAGACACACACACAGACCTTTTTTCTAAAAATGCGCCTTTTTGTGGATTCAGGGGACCTCAAAACATATTTCCGGTGAAATCTCGACATCGAATATTTGGGTGGTATACAATACTTCCTCTACTTTACTATGTGTAGTAGAAAAAGTAAAGAAGAAGAGAAAGAAAAGGAAAGGAAAAAATAAACCCTGAGAAATCCAGGTGTATCTGCAAATCTAAATACCTGGCTAATCGTTTTCGCTATCTCTGCTGTAGTGCTCTCCAAATCCTCCACAGTTTATAGCTTAGGTAACCACTACTCTATGGTGAATAGAAAGAGGAGATAATTTAATCATGTTTACAGTTTTGTACTACTCTGTGATGTGTTGTAAGTGAAGTTACTAAATTCCAAAAACTTGAAAAAACGAAGAATTCCGCAACTTGTAGGGTTACATGTAACGATTTCTCATTTTAAAAATTTAGGTTCCGGTGATTTAGAAACAACGTAATACCGATAACAGTTAAAGTAACTGTAATCGGAAACCGAAATGACTAATTTGATTAAACTGACTAAATTTGGCCACTCTGAATGAACTCATAACTGTAGCATCTATCCGTCCCTCCCTTCCTGCAACCGTCCATCCAATTTGAATGCCCATCTCTTTTCTGTTATGTCAGTATAAATTGTTATTTTTACGCTGTTGTTGGGACTCCTGTTGGACGAGTATGCAAAAGGAGGCAAGAAGGCATTTTCCACCCAAAAGTAAATGAAGTTTGTTTCCGTTGTATATTCATCATTATTTATATTTCTCTAATTGAATTATGGATATAATTAGTTTTAATATTGTTACTAAATGATTCAGAGCATAAAATAAATACCACACAATACATTCTAAATGAAAAAGAATGAAGTTTCCTGCTCATTAAAATCAGTCATAACAACTCTGTATGTATATAATACATTGTTTGTCTGTGTAATTAAGTTCTCCAAACAGGGAATGTGGTATAATACAGTCCAAGGTATGTTTTTCATTTTCATATACCAGGTGAGGCAGCTGCCCCTTATTTTCAGTTTTATACAGTCCGCATTTAAATTCGAAAATGCAAACATCGCCTCCTATACTTGGTTCTACCCAAGTATTTAACATGGATGTCTTTGGTTACACACTCGATGAAATTAGTAGGTGCTAAAGTAGATGTTTAAACATCGCCTTTTAATATACTCGCAATTAAAAGTTGACGATGTTCACTGGCATCAGCAAATACTACTTATTAAATCGAATGTTCATCTGTCAAGCTACTAGGTAGCTCAGTTGGAACGAACGCACGATTTGTAATTCGTCTAGTTTAAAATTGAACATTATTTTGTTATTTAACGACGCTATCAATTGTTGGATCACACCAGCGTCGCCAGTGTGCCGGAATTTTGTCCCGAAGGAGTTCTTTTAGATGCCAGTAAATCTACTAACTTGGAGCCGTCGTTTCTAGCCACACTTAAAAACCATCGGTCTGGGCCTGATTTGAACCCATGACCTGGGGATGAGTTGGTCAGCGTCTAACTAACTGAGCCACCCAGACCAACAATTCGTCTGGTGTATATGTGGTTCGACTACTTTTTACCGTGTAATAATCATAAATAACACTGGCTGAACAATGATTATGTTAAAAGCGGATATTTTAATTTGTAATTGTTTTATTTCCATTTTATGGTACTGTTGTCTATTAGGATATCTCTCCCAGTATAGATGTCGAGTTGTATTTACATTGGCTCTTGCTTCTCCGTAGATCAAAAGCATATCAATGTACTCGTCTGTTGAATGCATGAAGGAATGACACAAAATATCATGCAAAAGCTTACGCGTGGACAATACAGGGAGTCGGGATTCATAATAGCACACTGCACCATGCCAGTTCAATGAGGCAGAAGTCATATATCTGTTCTATTACAACATAAAGACAAACAAAGACGATTTAAGTTGTAATGTCCTAAACGCTCAGGGACTTTATAGTTAGGTTACTGTGAATTCGGTATCCAAGTTTTGATAATGCACAATGCCTCGAGACTTGACTGAAAGCACATTCCTCATTCCTATAGTTCAGTAGTTCGACTTGTATTCCAGGCGCTAGTCATTGCCAGTTCGCGAGTTTTTGTGCTTAACTTAGCCTTTTAAGTCAATCTTAATCCTTTGCTGGAAGTTCTAATATTACTGCTTAAATGACAAAAGCTATTATGCATACCTATTGCTTGCAATGTACGAGACGTAGTTTAAGCATAAATTCAAATAAATCGTTATTTAATATTATGTACGTTTTGACCGTATGGGTTCATGGTGAATGAGGCGTGACTCAATTTTTTGCAGCCAACCCTGGATCTAAGTACAAGAAACCACCATTTTATTTTCATATGGTGGTGTTGGTGTACTGATATGATAGGTCCGTTTTTTCAGAGGCGTTTACTGAATTACGTTGCTTTGTATATTCTAATGAAAAGCTTGTAAAATTGGCTGGAAACCGGAATTCTCTTTCAGTAATGGAATCTTATGTTTCCGAAATGTACTTTAGCGAGGAGTATGTTCTTGTCCCTTAAACCGCTGTTCCTCTGAACTTCGCGCATTCCTCTAAGAACGTCAAGTAGTGCATTTCAGTAAGAACAAAACTGGACTAAAGCGCAAATGCCCTTTCATGGTTGGCGTAACTTTCAAACCATAAGAGGTGGCTGACTCACCTGGTATAGTGCATTTGAGTTTTGGTGTTCATCACGATAGAAACATTATCAGTGTCGTTTAGTGCACACGATCAAATAGTATTTTATCCAATAAATCCTAGTCAGCTGTTGTCAATTTCAATATTGCTTCCCTCTGAATTCCCTATCGTAAGTTATATACTAGACCGCGGGTGCCTAGGATCACAACAAACATCATTATTATTATTATTATTATTATTATTATTATTATTATTATTATTATTATTATTATTATTATTATTATTATTATTATTATTATTATTATTAGTGTAATGAGAAATGAAATAATTCTGCAAGGGGATCGGCAGAGTTTTGTCTGCTCGCTTTGATTTGTTTTACCTCTCAACATGATATATGTGGCAACCTTACAGAGCTCTAACTTATTTATTTCACAGTCTGTTTTGTGCGTCTTGTACGCGAAGAGGTGATTAGAATATGATCGTGTAACGCGTTTTTGTTGCTGGTGTTTTGACCATCTACGAACTATCATATTACAAAGTAATACATCATATTACCTATTAAAAGCTAAAGTATTCCATCCAAGGTATCATAAAACAATACAATTCAATTATTTAGTTGTTGTTAAATTATGATACAGTCATTGAAATTAGTGAGGTAAAAATTACACCCTGAATTCACTCTTAAGTAGACCGCTGCCGAAACAAACCCAGGCGACCAATGAACGGTAGTACAACACGGTAGCAATGCGCGAAGGAAAGTAGTCCCACGTTATAATATTAATTTTAGATGGTTTATATTATACAAATGTTTAAGAGTTTAAATAACACTGATTCATCCCTTAAACAGAGCTACAAGTCCCAACATGCAATGCGCATGAACACCTGATTTTCGGGTATTTACAGAAAATTGTTTACAGCCAGAAAACCAGCACTGTATCATGGTGGACAGTTCGGGTGAATTTACTCTTACGTCTTCGTCAACTTACGTAACGTATAAGATGGACAAACCGTTGATTGGTGGTGAATAAACAGTAGCATTGAATGTTCATAACAAATTATGTGAGAAATATCCTTCATTTCCAGTAAAACAAGTGGTCAGATTAACTTCCGAGTTTACTGGTGTTTTGAGTACAAGACGTATAAACAGTACAAAAATCCGAAACGGAAAACCTGGTTACACCTGGGAAAAGAAGGGAAAAGGAGGAAAGAAAATATTGAAATAAACAATATAAAAATGTGACAATTTTGTAAAGAACGCAATTTGAGTAATGGTACACATTTCTTTAAAAAAAATGATTCGGTTATCAACATTGGAGTGCAAAGCAGAAGCACATACGACAGTTCTGCTCTGGCGGGGATAGGTACGGTTCCACAGAGCTAATAAATTTAAGTAATTATTGCATACCTGTTACTTTCTGTTTTGCTCATTTATGGTAGAATTAATTAGACATACACAGATATTTTTCTAAATATGCTTTTTGTTTCATGAAGGTGTTGTTAAGAGATATATTTCCGATGAAATCTCCGTACTGAACTTTAAGGTGGAATGCAATACCTCTTCTATTTACCGTGGTAAAGGAAGTAGAAATGAAGTAAGAGAGAAGTTAGATTGAAAGAGCTTTGAACTGTTTTAGAGAATATGAAAATTGTTAAATAAATTTGTGTTTTTCTATCACTCATATGCAGTACACCGTGTCACACGTACTGAGTTGGGAAAACAGGCTTATGTTAACACCGTTCACTACGTGTGGTCTGTATTGTGTACATTTCCTGAGGAACAGTGTGGGCTGCTACATAATTTATATTACAAACCCGTGTGTGTGTGTGCATGTCTGCTACCATGTATACATACACAACCTGCCCACCTTTTTCTACACACCTCGGTAGTTCATCTCGCGTGCTTGTGTGGTACCGAATGAAAGCGACCTCTGATGCTTAATATTGTCAATCCATTGAATAATTTATATTCAATATTTACTGCAAATATTACAATTATTATAATTGTTTCTTGCGGATTTCACCGGTTACCAGTTGAATGCTGGGAAGGGTAATTACATCCTCCAAATTTCCTGTCGCTTCATTTCACTTCGTTAATTATTTCATTCAATCCTTCATTCCGTTTGTTCCTTCAGGTTCGCAGTGTCAGCCAAGGCGCTAGGTGCAGCTTGGCAGGGATGATATATGCTTTGCAAACGAAATTTAAATCTTATATATTTTAACTTATCTAATCCCCTATTGCCTATCCTGATATTAGGCTGGGTGAATGTTTCCCAAAGGTAATTTATCAAGATTATCATATTACCGTGGGGAGCAGACACACTGGTAGAGTGACTGGTGCACCAACAGATGTCAGATTAGCACACTCGTGTGTAAATTGTACAAAAATCCACAATTTCGGATCGATTCATTCCAAACTTTAATGCAGAAGTCCGGATTTAATTGCAATAGGCATACCAACCTACTAAATAGTTTAAAACTAGTACTAGTGATTTTTTAAAAAAATGTGCTATTGTTTTGAAACGTTGCTCCACATAAATCCTTTGTTTTTGGGATAGGCAAGAGACATTTGTCATTAACTGCATGGCAGTATCCCCTTCCTCTCTCCTGAAACTGTGAGTCAGTGCTTTAACGAACATTCAGAAATGGATGGCCGATTAATTCATTCACCTTTGTGCTGGTTGGAGAGCGCATCCTTACACAGATCGTTAGAACGTGTAGGGGACAGGAATATAGCGCTTGATAAGGCGATTCCTTTGTATTTACATTAAGGTTTCTGTTGTAGTTTTACTTTCATTCTTTTTTATTTCTTGCGTGTTCTTTTGTTTGCTGTGTTTACAGGGAAGGGCTGATTTTAACTTTTCATTTTTTGGAAGGGCGAGTTTCCTTTGAGAAATTCGCCCACAGGGAGTTACCCGCATAATTTCTGCAGGAGACAGTTATGGAAGAATCTTATGCACACACAGACTGACGGTAAGTGAACCTTTCTCTGTAGTTTCACACGTGGACTCTGGTTTGGCCTTTTACCTAGGGAAGGTTAATTACACTAAATATGCTAATGAAGCAACAATGAGAGAATCAGCCGCCAAAGATGCATGCCGACCTTTATGTTCTCGAACTGCGGATTTAGATCCCTCTTTGTTATAGTTCTTTCAATGGGCACTGAACTACATGGTTGAGTGATCCTTTATAAAGTGGATCATGGCAAAAACCATAGATAAAATTCAATATAAAATAAAAGTACTAGTGAAAGCAATTATATAGATAATTATAACAAATCAGTGAGGCAATGAAAATTCGATATCTAAAATTCTAGGCCCTTAAATTCATGTTGATCATTCCACAAAATTTCAAAACTATTTCCACCGTTTGTTTACTGTCCACCAAGACCTCTGCAAGTCTGGCAAGCAGTTGCAGAGAGTCCCGTAGATGCGTTCGGGAAACACTCTGGCAGCACGTGACTGACTAACAAAAAGTTGTCGCACAACGGACAAAGAGGAGCACGGTCCTGTTTAAAAAAGTTAAGCATGAGGAAAATAGCAGTCACTATTGCGTAATCGAGCGAAAATCATCATCTCGTGACAACATACGCGGAAGGGGGTTACCAAGATTGTTGGAACTTATTACCACGGAGAGCTATCACAGTTCGCAGAAATAGTAGTATTCGGGAATTTCACCGACTAAATAGGAAGATGTCTTTTCGGAACGTTTGACACACAACCACAAGTGTTGGTACAATAAACTGGAAGTGTAGTTCTCCTTCTTTCAATACGCTAACAAATTTCTCGATTCGGATTTTGACATTAGATCATTGTACATGTTTGCTATGTGTACGTCACCAAAGTTATAGGAATGAAGGTGGTAATTCAGAAATGCAGCTATAAGGATGAAAGAATTAAGTATGCTTTTGTAGACTATGTATATGGATAAGACCGGCGTGTGTAAGATAATGTATCTTCAAGGCAGAGAGTACCTCCTGTTCTTTATGTTTACCATCAGTGATTTTCTGTAGAACTACACATTCTACTTCTAGGCTCTGATTTGTTATAATGAACAAATTTCACTATAGTGCAATATTTTACAGACATAACAAACGTTGCGTAATATCTGCCCAAGATCATCTTGATGTTCGGCTTCATTGTCTAACTGATCAATTGCGGTGTATAAACTGTGAACAGGGTCGTTTGGTTGTGGAGCAGAAAAATGTCTTGCGTGTAAGTTGGAATCATGAATTTCGCTAAGTTAGCGAATTTACCAATTTTCTCGATGATAGGCACAAAATGATATCTAGAAATGCGCCAAATGGAGGTGGTAAAACCTCAGAAACCTCTGGGCTATCGTTCCGTTCCCAAGAGTAGTGGAGGGACAAATTCTCGGTGCTGCTCCTGGCCGACACTTGTTGCCGCAATCACATAGGCTAACCCAAGGGTGTTCAACAAGCGAGCACACGCCCGGTTTTCCTACACATGTTACTTTGCCCCTCTACTGAGCAAGGCAACCATAACCAGACCTTCTAGTCAGAGGCGGATGGTGTGGAGTATATATAGTAGTACATACAATTCAATGGGAGGACGAATATTTTTGTTTTCGAGATGAAGATGATGAAGTTAAGCTTTTATTTGTAAGACTGGTTGTTGCTGATTTATACCATTTCGCTTGCTTACGTTCCGTGTTCACGATAAAGGTTATTTTGCAGAAAAATACAATGAACTTTTGAAGCAATTGTACGACATATTCTCTTCACATTTTAAATACCTAAAAACTTTTGAAATCAAAATCCAATTATTTTGCACTTTTGAAGTTTCTATGTAGTGAAGCTTCACACAAGCTACAAAATACGAAAGTAATTGCATTGCAGAATTCCACGACTGTAAAATGTTCTGAGAAGAAAGAGTAGGAATTATTTAGGTCTTTGCCCTGCTGTAAGTACCCGAGATTACGTTTCTTCGTTTGTAGTTTAATGGCAGTCTTTGACTCCACTTACATCTGCGAACAAACATTTTAAAAATGAACTACATTAAAAGTGAGTATCACAGCAAGATAAGTGAAAATCACCTTGCTTATCTTTTGAGACTGGGCACTTCATCTTTTGCAGCAAATATTGAGACCTTCTGAAGCGAAAATCGTGACAAAAAGTAATCCTCGGAAACATCGTGGGTTAATCAGAAGTATAATATGAATATGTACGCCACTGATTTCCTGTGCATAAGAATGTGATGCCTCTGGAACTCAGTAACCACGGATAAATACGTCATTCTGTCCCAGCGTGTGGAAGGAGGTGATTTCAATCTCCCCTAACTTGCCTCCGGTTGAGTATCCCTGGGTTAACCTTTCTTCAACTGAGCTGTTATTCTAGTCCTGAAGATAACACCCAGGATTGTTTACAGGGCAGATAGGACCCACATGGGCGTTGGCCCTCGGGATCTCTGTGTGCATGGTTCGATGTCCTTGAAGTTTGGAACTACAGGTGCGCAGGCATCTATCAGTGTTGCGAAATTTACACCCATGTTGCTACGTAAACAATCGTTGTCGACAGAGGCAGAACATATGATCAATGTCGAGATTTCACCGGAAATATGTTTTGAGACCCCCTGAATCCACAAAAATGTATTTTTAGCAAAAGGACCGCGCGGGCGTGCGCGCGTGTCTCTCTGTCAGTGTGTGGACAACATAACTCAAAAAGGAAAAGTCTGATAAAAACAAAATTTGGTATTTAAGTTTAATGTCTTTCAAAGATGCGACACGAAGATTTTGAAGAAAATAGTTCCACTCTAAACTAGTGATTTTCTTGAAAATGACTGACGAGTTTGATTAAAATGCCACATGTTTGAGATATTTTATAACAAATGAAGTGTATATCTTGAATTTCCTAGCTATAGCCCCTGTAGTAGTATTTATTCTGGATGACTTTTGCATAACTGGTAAACGGTAAGAGATAGACCAAATCTTACTGTACAAAAAATGTAGATTTTGCTAAAATACACAATTTATGCCCAAATAATTTTGTTTGTAGAGTGAACCATTTCGGAGATATGCCTTGTTATTTGGGTACAAAGAGAACGGAATTTGAAAGCTTTAAAAGATTTTACAATCGTTCAAAACCTACTGTATTCTCATATTTCCCTTGTACCTACAAGGAAATAAGCAATAAGATAATTTCTGCATATGTATATCTCAACTAATACGAGGATATAGGAATAAGGGTTTGTAAGAATGGTCAGTAGAAGATTATAGAAAGTCATGTGAGTGCAACACATGGGAGTGTTTCCCTAATGACCGTCTATTCATCTACTGCGAACGGCAAGGACGTATTTTTAGACATTACTCGTATTATCCCAGAATTACACACTAGACCAGGTAATCCGAGACAACACGACTGTTTTAAGAACTTGTTTTTGCAACAGCGGATGTAGCTTGTTGTATGACGTTGACAAAACAAACACAATGGGAGTGATCATTTCCGGAATACCCGCTTATCCCAACATAGAATTGACTCTGCTCCGTTGTCGTACAACACAATTTATTGCCTAGTTACGGAATAACGTGTAACAGGAGTTTATTGCGACTGGCCATAAATTAAAAGTAATCCACTTTTAAAAGCTATACTAGTTGAGATACAAATCGTATTGATCCGAAAATAAGCCGCGCTATCTGTCCAGATTTTACTCTCAAAAAGCTATCTGTCCAAATTTTACTCTCAAAAAGTGAGGTTGTGGTTATATCTGTTACCTTATCCTTCTACATACTGTTGCAGAATAAAATGCTGATTTGCAATCATTCAAGCAGCTTCTGTGGCAGAAACTAGCGTAAAGCATTTTATTACACAACAATGCAAAACTTTTATTGATATTGGTCTATCACTATTGCTTATTGGATACTCATCACTATCACTCCCATCACATTCCTAAGATACGTGATTTGTGCCGACATCAATCACCATGAAGAGCGAGAGACATCATCAAGACAAGGAATTCAGCGCAGTTACGATGAAGACTTCCATCTTACAGTTATGCATTATGCCAAAATATGTTACTGGTATATTAGGTGCCAATGTGTAGTGCATATTTATAACAAATGTTTACGATGTGTACGTCTTACATGTAAGTACAAGTAAATTTCTGATAATCGTTCTCCTTTATATCAGTGTGCTGCTTATGTTTGCGCAAAATGTTTTGTTTTATTCTTTCCTGGAAGTTAAAAGGTGCGGCTTATATGCGGGAGCGGATTATTTTCGAGCCATATCTATATTTATTTCAACAATGGATAAAATTTGTTTACTTTAATACTGGCGCATTTAACGAACTTTTCTTAAAGATTTTCTCATATAAATTCTGTGTTGACCAATTACAGCAAACTGTACGAGAAATGTTTGTTCAAAATTGCTGCACTAACATAATTAGTTCTTTCAATTATATATCGTGCACCATTTTGAGCATGTCCTTTATTTGTTCCACACCCTCTTGTTCCCTTGCTCTCTTTGTAACGGTTGCTTATATACAAGCAGTGTCGCACATTTATCTTGCTGGTCCTAAGAGAAAGAAATGTTGCGGTAATTAAAAGCAAGCCTGTCGTGGTGACTTATTGAAGCAATTTGTGGTTACACATTGCTTTAAGCTCTCGTTCTTTTATTTTATATGAAATAGAATCCCTGCCAGTTTCTCTGAGAGAACACCTTATGGAAAGTATTATTTAAAGAACCTCTTGAAATTATTACTGTTTTAATCAGATGATTACCTATTTCTTTATTCAATTTTTGAGATACTAAATTTAGTACAAACAAAATTCGCATAAAGCAATGAACGTGAATAAGATACGGAATTCAGAGGGAATTACTTTTTGCAATACATTTACATGGGCACCTTCAGCACAATAAACAACAAAGTAACCTCAATGGGGTGCAATATAGAAGTTTATTTCCGCAAGTGAAGAGTTACTTCCGCAAGTACCGCATCCCAAACGAACGTAAAGGACATTAAAACTCACTTTAAATACCCAACTTTTCCTACGGCCCTTTCTTTTAACTTTAGCGTCTTTATATTATGGTGGGTTTGTTTGTGAGCAAAAGTGTTGAAAAGTTTGATTTTGTGATGAGAAAGAATAGTAAATTGTTCAAAAAGTAGACTGAATGCCCAAGAATGGGCAAAAAGAAATATCCAAGAGGTACTTTAAATGTTGTGCTATCATTTAAAGAGGGTAACTAATGTGTTAGAAAGTGATACAAGCAATGGGAGTTGTGTCCTGGATATAACACCAATAACATTTTCCAAGATACTGACAATGAAAGAGCAGCAAGGGCAAAAGTGAAGAATGTAGCTACTCCCAGAAACTACGATGTTGTAGAGGAACCAAAGGAGCCCAGAGAACTTGGGTGTGATACTGAACCAGAATATGGTTCTGAAATAAACAAAAGGAGCTTTTTTACATTTTTGTGCTTTTCCGCTAAGTTGGATTATCAGACACAATAGTCCCTCTTTTTCACGAACGAGTAAACCAATTGTTCATTTATTATTTTTTAATATATTGACATTTCTCTAAACCTGTAACTGGATAGTGAAAATATCTATGATTTTGTCTATTAAAAAGCTTCGAAAAGATTCTTTAGGGAAAAAATAAAGAACTAAATGAATGAACTAAGAGGAGAAAGAATCAAGTGTAATTTCCAAAAGTTTCACTGCTGCAGAATCAGTAGTTCTCAGGAAAATGAGATTGAATAACATTGCTGGGGACAGGCTTAGAACCCCCCGCCCCCCCCCCCCCCCCCCTTAATCAACCAATTGCAATAATGGAGCGCGAGTCACATAGTTCGGTGTCTTCAGCATGTGCCCGCTGGAAAGGTAATCTGAGGGCATAAGGGCCTGCACAGATATGACATCTCAAACTACTTGCAGCATTTACTTAGTATACTTCAGGGTTGAAGAAATGCAAGTGAGCCCTTGGCTTAATTCAAAGGTTTACAGATGAACATTTTCTCTCAGTATATAGAGTCACGAATATATGTGAATCCTCCTGTTTTTGGCTCATTTCATGGCTTATAAATCACAGATGTTCACTTTCACCAACTTACAAGTATTTTGAGAGATCAAGAGGATTGGTTTGGATGAGTAAAACATTCTGCTTTACATATGCCACACCATAAATGTTTATTACAGTGCATTTGTGAAATATGAGAACAAATTGCACATTTTCAGTAGTTAATTTTTGCATTTGTATTATATTTAAAACTTACTTTCGTGCTAGATAGCTAGTTCTTTTAGATAAAGTCACATTGAACCATAAACTCCGTATTTTCGGATTTTTTCCTCCAGAATGTTTCCGGTTCAAAATGCTCCTTGCACCACATATTATCACTTATTGTCATAAAAGTTTCAGGAACTACGTATTTAAGGGCGCAAGGTGGTCCGAACATACAGAAATTACATCTTTGTGAGCTGAATTGTCACTGCTCTTAAAGTTCACAACGGGTTTTCTTGACCTTTTTATGAATTATTCTATCAGCCATGTGTGTTATTTTAAGCGGTTATTTGCTCTGATGGCTTATGTGATTGGCCCTATCAAAATTGTTTCATCAAGCAGAAAAATAATAAAATTTGCTCTAAAACAGCTTTTCCTCTGAAGCTACTTGCAATACAGAATCACACTGTTTCATACTTGTTCTTAGTATAATTAGCTATATTTTGAAGTTGAATTATTCAGTTATTTATACTAGTTTAGCAGAAAGTAAAAAAGTATCTTCAAAGTGAAAAAGGTAAAAATGTGGAAAATCTGCAATGTTATTGCTTTCTTAATATCAGCTATATATACTTCTAATACTTTCTCAGAGAAAGGTACTTTGATTCACTTGTTTAAGAGTAAATTTTATTAATTTTGGCTGCTGAATGAAGTAATGTTAATAGAATGAACCAGATAAGCTGTTAATCCAAACTACCACTTAAAATAACTATCATGATTTATAGAATAACCCATAAAAATCTGGAAAAACCACTGAAAACTTTAAGAGCAGTTGCAATTTAATTTGACTTACTCGAGCGTAATTTCTGTATGTTCCCTTTGTCCTCTTAAAATTACTTTATGCTAGTCAAAATATTAAATCAGCAGAAATTATTTTCCATAATCATTGTAAATGTACACAAATTCAGAAATATATTCACAAAAGATATTAAGATAAATTAAAGTTAAGAAAGCATGATTTCTCTCTATACTAAGCTCAAATTAACACTTTGGGACCAATTCGATACATCAGAGTACAAGGAGCAATTTATATTGTTCGTCTGTCCTATGGCACCATGGCCGTTTGAGTGTATCCTTGGTCTACCACCCGGCCGCTGTATCCTCCACCTCTGCCCACTGCAGAGGTCATGATAGGCTACAGTGGTGGAGCATGGGACGTGGTCAGAGCCCCGAGCCCTTCTGGCCAACAATTTATATTAGCACATCAGAAAGTGAATAATTTTAACAAAAAATTAGTATCCTAAAAACGAGTTGGCATAGGTTGCTAGCGTTTCTTTGCACTATATTTTTAAAGTTATGAGCAATTATTAGTAAAAGGCCAGAGCTTCTAGAAAAATAGCGTGGAAACATTGTCTTTAATGGAAAAAAATATATGAAAAACTATGGCAAACTTTTCTAATTCACACCCAGCCTACCACATTCTTCATCCTGAGTCAGTTTACATTCCTGGGGTGAAAGGTATTTTAAAGCATTTTAAAGCAGACTGCATAAATATACAGGTTCTGTCTCTAATTTTGTAGTAAAGAAGGAGACTGTCGCCAAATTTTAAATCCTGCATTTATCCAACAGGCATAGCACCAAGATTTACTGTAGAAATACAGAGAAAGCTACTTACCACCAGGACCAAAAGTGTCGCTGGTGTTGTCGGCTGGCGTTGTGGCGGCATCAGAACCTCCAGGTTGCTGTTGACTGCTGTTGTTGCTATCTCGGCGACCCTCAAGGCTAGATGGACTGCTCAGCAGTGGCGGCGGTTCTAGATAGGAGGGGTCGTTGTTGAGTATAGTAACAGTGAGGTGCTGCCGGCTACTAGAGCTACAGGGACCTGCAACACCACAAGAAATTACTGTAGTGTCCAATTAACTTTTCCGTAGAATATTTTCCATGTTATAAATAGACTGACATCGTAATTAAGGTATTCACAGCAGTAAAGCGTAACCACGTCGCACGCCACATCCTTCAGCGGCTGGAATAGAGTTCATTGTAGCGATCAGTTCATACTGTGACGTCGGGCTCACTGCACAACAAAGGACGGACGAGCCAAACTACTACACAGGTGCCGAGCCGGCGAGTGGGAAAAGGCGCTCAAGAACTGGCTGCCCCGCGCGTCTGTTAGTGTTAACGTGACTAAAACAATGTAAGGGACTATACAAAAGGGGCTTTCTCGAGAACTTTTGAGAAAGATCTGGTCACGTGATTGCCGGTGTGTGTGTGTGTGTGTGGAAATCGAAAAAGTTCCGTGTGACGCCATCTCCACTATTTAAGGAAGGAAGCAGGAATGAGTGAGTTTAGGCCTAGAGAGATAGTGTGTCAGTGAGTGCGAGGCTGCTGTGCTTGTGTGTCATCGTGAAAAATGCGTCGGTCGTCGTGAACAAGAGTCTAACGGGCATCAAGTGATTGCATCGTCCTAGTGAATGTATAAGGGACAGAGAACGTGAAGAAAGACCCTGAAAGGGCTGAACAAGGCCCCGAGAAATCAAAGTTGTGAGTTGTGATAACCTTAATGTTTGTAGACCGTTTAAGAGGTGGAATCAGGACTGAACAATTCAATGCCATAGTCGGGATTAGAACCACGGATCTTCCGCTTATCAAGCGGCTGCTTTAACCACTAAGCTACCATAGCCAGGACATTAAATTCCCCAGCTGATTCGTACTTTTCCCGGTTAGACCACAAGGGAATCTCACATCAGAGATAAGTACCCCAAAGGCGACTTACAATTGTAGGTACTTAATGTCCCGGGTTTAAGTAACTTTTAGCTGGTGCCTACACATTACTTGTGTGTTTAAAAACACCAGCAGTAAGCTTGTTGGCATAAACTCGTAAATAATAATTGTAGACCGTGTTAACGACGAGAAGAAACCTATGTATTTATAGTAAAATTTTGCAGAACGAAGCGATAGAAAAGTAACTGCACTGATTTTGACAATTTGTGACAATATCTAACTTAGCCAACCAGAGACATGAGAGTATCTTTCCGACGTGGAGTAAATCACATGACAGTAGGTCATTCCGGTTTACTGAATACCTCAATTATTGCGGTGTCAGTCTTATGTTTGTCAGTATACAATTGTTATTGTTTTAATGTTTGTTTCATTCAAATCCAGATAAATATTTGCTAATATAACCACAGTGAAGGTTTTCCGATGGACGAGAGGGCTGTAGGGGAAACGAGTGAAGAACCTTCTTATGCACTAATCACGCCGAACCCAAGGATGATGTTGCAACAAGCCCTTTGCAGCAGAAGTAGGTTATTAAATTAAAATAAAGTAGGTAACAAAATTCACTAATGGATATGTCTCGCTTTGCCATAATGCAATGAAACGTCAACGTTAATATCATTAAAATGGAAACTGTGTTGCATTTGCCGTCCTTCCCTAGCCACTTTTATTTATATATTATAGCTTTATACTAGCTTATTACTTTCTCTACGGGTAAGTAGGGTCCGTGTGTGTCTTTCTGTCAGTCTCTGTGTCTGTCAGTCTGTGGACAGCATAACTCAAAAACGAAAAGTCGGTTAAAAACCAAAGTTGGTATTTAAGCCTGATGCCTTTTAAGGATGTAACACGAAGATTTTGAAGAAAGTAGCTCCACCCTAAACTACCCTTTACATGGATTATATTTCGACATTTTTTATTTTCTTGAAAATGGCTCTAGCGATTTTGATTAAAATGATGTTCAAGGTATTTGTATGACAAATGAAATGTGTATTTTGAATTTTCGGCTATAGCCTATGTATTCCTGTTTACTGGATGACTTTTGAATAATTCGTAAACCGTAAGAGATAGACAAGATTTTACCGTACAAAAAATGCAGATCTCGCAATTTATGTCTTAAATAATTGTTTGTAGAATGAACCATTCTTGAGATATGTTTTGTCATTTGTGTCAGTTTCGGAAAACTTAAAACGTTCGTGAAATGGAACATCGTTGTTCATTTTTTTATATATATTAAGCGTGCAAAGAGAACGGGATCTCAAAACTTTAAAAGATTTGAGTATCGCTCAAAGCCTACCGCATTCTAATATTCCTACAAGGAAATTAGCAATAAGATAATTTGAACAAATGTTTATTTCAACTAACACGAAGAAGATATAGGAATAAGAGATTTTAAGAATGGTTAGTGCAAGAGTAGAGAAAGTCATGTGAGTGCAACACATCAGATTTGTTTTTCTTATATATCTCGTCAATTGGATCAACCTATGCAGAAATAGTTTTCCTTGATGTATACACTCCTTTGTCGTATAATCGACAGCGGTGGGTTCAAAATTTTACCACATGATAAAACAACTGCAAGCTACAACACCGAAGGAATGAAAATATGTATTGAAACATTTAGATCAATAATAATGGATAGCTGAAAAATAGCTAGTGCCAGAAAAACACGTATGTAGTCATGAAACTGTAGGCTTCAAATTTATCTTACATAATGTACGTGTTTGCCTATCTCTTAGGTTTACGCTGTATTGTAGTATGTCATGTCTTAAATGTATGTCATTTTAAACAAAATCGTTAAATTAATGTTTGAGAAAATCAAGCATATTGATGCATTTTAGTGTTAAGGATAGTGTACAGTAGGAGAATATTTTTTAAAATCTTCATGTTGTTTTTCTGAAACGTTTAGCGGGATAAATCAAATCAATTGCTAAAGCAAATTCTTAAACAAAATGTTCGCCAACCGATCATTCCGTGTAGCAGGTAAATGCGTAACAGGTGGGTATCAACTAGAGTTTGCTCCAACTCAGGGTAAAACATTCATTAGTGTGACGACGCAGACAATGCTGAACAAAAGGCGAAAAATCCTTTTGTGCCTTTTGTTAGGCTAATAGGAACGCCCTGTGCAGTGAGGCGGAATCCCCTCCTGGAACTCCCGCCACAGCAAGGCATGCCTATAGGTGGAAATTCGGGAGCTGCGCGTACAATATGAATTTCCACAAATGACGGCAACCGCGTGGTCAGAAAGTAAGGGTATAGTCAGGGGAAATGGGAAATGATTATAAAACCAGCGAACAAGCATTTTAAAAGGCCAGTCCTGTAATACACCCCGGGAGTCCTACAACATACCCCGCGAGTCCTACAACACACACCGAGAGCCCTACAACACACTCCGACATTACTACAACACCCCTGCAACATTAGTATCAGCGCCGGCCAGTACCGCGAGGAACAGTCAGTGACGAAGTCAATAACAAAAGGGTACATGGTAGGAAGAGTAGCATTTACTGTGCACTGGAATAAAAAAGGTTTCACAATAATAACTGTGGTTATTATTTCTTCAACAACCACGAGATATCATCTGTGTGAGACCTTAGGACGAGCAGCCACAAATGGCGCCCAACGTGGGGCTCGAAAGAACCACAACCAGCAGCAACGGACACCCACGCCAACAAGCGTGAAGGAAGACACCACATCAGGAACACACCGCACAACAGAAGCGAGAACGTTCAGAACTTCCAGAGCTTCCAGAACGTCCAGAACCTCCAGAACTCCCAGTCAGAAGCGAGAACGTTCAGAACTTCCAGAGCTTCCGGAACGTCCAGAACCTCCAGAACTCCCAAGGCGCCGCCGTAAGTCAAAAACAAAATGAAAACTTTAAGTGAAAGTGTGTAGGAAAATTACATCTAGATATTTTCTTACAGGGTTAAAAAAATATATTGTAAATATAGAATTAAGGACGAAGGGCTTCCATAAGAGGGATTTAAAATAAACAGCTGATAGGGTAGAGTTAAACAGTGTATGACTTTTTATGACTTTGAGAAGCGGGAAGAATTACGGGAAACCCATTAGTATGGAATGCGAGAATCAGATGTCCGCAGAAGGGCCCATTATGTATGAAAGTGAAAGGAACAACCCAAGTCAGGTAGATCTAGCGGGACTGCTTAGGCAATTAGCTGAAAGTATCAATGGACTTAAAGGGGAAATGCAGGCCAATAGAGAGGAAATATCGAATAGTAATAAAGAAATTAAGAGGAAAATAGAAAATAGCAATAGGACAGTTAGGGAAGAAATGGCAAATAGCAATAGGGAATTAGACGTAAAGATACAAAATAAATTAGCGCAGCAACAGGAGGTACTGGAAGACATCAGAATAGATCAAAATCAGATGCAGGAAGACTTCCTCTTAATTAGGGCAGAACTAAAAGGTACGCAGGCAGAAATAGAACATTTAACGGAGAAAGTGGAAGCTCTTCAATTAGAGAACCTAGATATAAGAAAATACGTGAGTGATGGGCTGAGGAGAAATTGCATATCAATGGAGAGCAAGATAGATAAAGATCTAGAATTAATCAGGAATGACATGGTTAGGGAAATAGAGTCAGTAAAAAACAATATGGCGGAAACGCTGGCGCAAATATCCGAAGCCCAGAGCTCCCATAGTGATAAGATTACTGAAACTGCACGTGACATTGCTGATATGAGGACGCAAATACAGCGGGCCTCTGTAATGAATGAACCCGCTCGCACCAGCGTACGCACGGCCATCTCACGTGCAGAATCAAATAACAGCCATAGTAATGTAAGAGGGACGCCGCTAACAGTGCCACGTGAGAGCGATGTAAATGTCCCATATGAAAGTGCAAACTACATGCAAAACATGCGTTTTCAGTTTTTAAATGAGATAGCAATCCCATCGTTTGATGACGCACATGACAACGCCCAACAATATATTTTAGACCTAGAAACATATTTCGAGATGAAGTCTGTCGCCGACCAGTTCAAGTTAATGGTCCTTAAAAAGGGTTTAGTGGGGAAATGTCTGAATTGGTTTAGGCTCACACTGGGCGATCGAGTCCCTTATGAGCAATTTAAAATGGCTTTCCTTGCCAGATACTGGAGCACCCAGAAACAGTGTAACGTAAGAATAAGGGTAAACAATGGCAGATATAATAGTCATAGTGGGGAGAATATGGTGGCCTATTTCCTTAAGCTTGCACAAGAGGCAAGACCTCTTAGACCCACCAATCAGGGAGGAGGAATTTATAACCTTCATGGCGGCTCACTTCCCCGAGCACATCAGAAATCATTTAATTGTTGCCAAACTCCGCCACCTCAATGACGCGATTGAGTTGCTAACCGCCTTCCAAGGGGAGAGAACAGAGCGCGCACCTAACACTCAGAGGCAGCATCTCAGTGGGAGCGGGGCACGAACTGCCCCCAATTACCCGAACAGACGACACCAGCCTTACAATACAGGTGACCGGTGCCATGACGAAAGGCCCCGACATACGTTCGGCAGAGGAAATCGCCGATACGACGGTCCGAACCACCATGCCCAAGTGAACCACACCAATGAGGGCAGAATGCATTTCATGCGTTATCGGTGGAACCATAATAATGACAGGCAACCAACAAGATGGCAGAACCGACGGAACGACGTTCGTCCAGACGCAGGCAACGCCTACCAACCAGACCGACGATATGAGAGTGAAAGTCCGTTGACCTCGAGGGAAAGGGAACAGTAGCACGGTACAGGCCCATCCCAGGATGTAAGGTTCAAGGCTCCCGTAAAATGTACCCAAGAAGCTGACCGGGGTTCTTTAAACTAATAAACGGGGACATAAATTCTCCGATATGCGCCCCGAATGATGATGAAATAAACAGAAATGAAAAGGAGAATGATATGGGTCTATCAAATGACAATAAGGACCGCGCAGAGCATCCCGAAGCTAAAAGGAATTTAAGTAAATATAGAATGTGTGACATTGTGGAGGCGCCCAGGACCGCAGTTACGATAGGAGGAATGGATTGTCACGCAATAGTGGATACCGGGTCTAATGTGACAGACTGTAGTCAGGAACTATTTAACAATTTGAAATTGCGTGGGCTAGAACTACAAACACTACCTGTCTCTAATGTATACTGTGTATTGACTATCGGTAGAAGCAAAACGAGAATAACTCAACAAGTATTGATAGAGACCGAAAAGGGGTGAAGTTGGATATTATTGCGCTAATTGTGCCAAGGTTGTCGACGGAATTAATTATCGGGTCAGATTTCTTAATGGCCACGCGGGCAAACATAGACTTCGAACGTCAAAGGACGCAGATCACCGCACAAGAAAAGAGTTTTTCAGTTCCATTCACGCAAATGACAAGAGATGATAAAGAGAGTTTCGGAGACGGAGAAAATACACAAAATACAGAATTCTTTGTAGAAAGAATATCCATGAAGAATAAGTCCGATGGGAATAACGAGTACGAAAAGGGAAATGAAGGGCTATGGATAGTTGATGATGATAATGGTAAACACGGGAATAATGACGAGGATAGGAATGCCAGGGACATCGAAAGTGAAAGTTATCCTCGCGAAAACCCGTTCGAGGATAAGGTGTTTAAACAGTATAGCATGCGAGTGCAGGAAATACGAGCTCTAAATGAATGGGCAGACGGTAATGTACAGGCAATTAGTGGACAGCCGGAATACGAGGTATTTGACCTGGAAACCAGTTTATTGGGAAGGATATGCGCAGTAACCAAAAATGTCCCGGCGTTGAATGGAAGTAAACGTGCTACTAAGACGGCACCCCATATCCTCCGCACTGGACAGAAGAAATGCGAAGGTGGAAGAACTTTGGAGAGGCCCATGTGAGATTGTGAACCAATTCGGGCCACTTGCATTTGAAATACGGGAAATAAAAAGCCAGAAGAACCTGGGCCGTTACCACCTTTCACTGCTAAGACCCTTCAGGGAATAGAAAATAAAAACCAAATCGCATGTGGAGCAAGGAAATGCACTAAATACATAATTTTAAAAAAAATTTGTACCTCACGGGTAAGGTGGAAGATTGCATTAATCGTAGTAATTAGTAAATTGTAAATATTAGATCCTGTAAATATGACGCAATCACGTGACACTGGAAAGCGAGGCCTCTCAGATAGGCTGTTTGGCGAAAGGAATTCCAAATTAATTGTAATAATAGGATTTCCTACTTTCGTCAGAACTAGTATACTGAACTATTGCCAGCAATAAGAATAAATGATTGACAACTCTGGTGACGTGATAACGGTAATTCATATATTAACACACAGTTGCTTCACACAGATCTTAATTTCTGAAATCTTCAAATACCGAAGACATGTAGTCAGTGCCGTGTGAAAAGACCTAAAGATGTGAACCGAAATAAAAGTGTCAAGGATAGTGGGGAAGAAAATAAATCCAGGTCACTTTCATATGAAATATGTACGCCAATTGTACAGGTCATTCATGTAAAGTATATATAAAATTCAAATGAGTATTTATAAATGTGTATTCCATGTAAGTATATTTCACATGAAATATGTAAAATTCGAAGGGCTATTTATGTATGTGTATGTGTATTCAAAATATGTTCTTCGAAAGGGTAATCTGTGATTTATATGTGTGTGTATTCCACGTGAGTATATTTCATATGAAATATGTAAAATTCGAAGGGCTATTTATGTATGTGTATATGTGTATTTAAAAGATGTCATTCAAAAGGATAACCTCTGTAATATGTTCAGTATGAAAAATATGTAAAAAAGGGAATACTCAATGATCAAACCATATACCCATTGCGCCGTCATATGATAAAAAAAACACTGACTCGCCGACAGCCCGGAAAATGTAAAAAGAGAAAAGAAAGAAAATTTTTAAGCTCAGTGGGAGACGAGCTCTGAAAAAATCAATTCCTACCCAAGGTGGTAACTGATTTCTTCACAGCGGGGCATTTCTAGCGGGATAAATCAAATCAATTGCTAAAGCAAATTCTTAAACAAAATGTTCACCAACCGATCATTCCGTGTAGCAGGTAGATGCGTAACAGGTGGGTATCAGCTAGAGTTTGCTCCAACTCAGGTTAAAACAGTCATTAGTGTGACGACGCCGACAATGCTGAACAAAAGGCGAAAAATCCTTTTGTGCCTTTTGTTAGGCTAATAGTGCGCCCTGTGCAGTGAGGCGGAATCCCCTCCTGGAACTCCCGCCACAGCAAGGCATGCCTATAGGTGGAAATTCGGGAGCCACGCGTCCAATATGAATTTCCACCAATGACGGCAACCGCGTGGTCAGAAAGTAAGGGTATAGTCAGGGGAAATGGGAAAAGATCATAAAACCAGCGAACACGCATTTTAAAAGGCCAGTCCTGTAATACACCCCGGGAGTCCTACAACACACACCGAGAGCCCTACAACACACTCCGACATTACAACACCCCTGCAACATTAGTATCAGCGCCGGCCAGTACCGCGAGGAACAGTCAGTGACGAGTCAATAACAAAAGGGTATATGGTAGGAAGAGTGGCATTTACTGTGCACTGGAATAAAAAAGGTTTCACAATAATAACTATGGTTATTATTTCTTCAACACCCACGAGATAAGATCTCAGCCGAGGCATCTGTGTGAGGCCTTAGGACGACCAGCCACAAACGTGCTGAACGTATGTATCGGACTCGTATTTATTTATCCAACATATTGCTGAGTGTATGCTGAAACACACACACACACACACACACACACACACACACACACACACACGCACGCACGCACGCACGCACGCACACACATGCAATGCGCGCCTTGGAACCTACAGTTTTAGTGTACTCTGGATATTGAACATTTGGGTGGAATACAGTATTTCCTGTTTCCTACTTCCCTATTTCTGGTACCTGTTAGTGAAGGTAATAAGCAGCAAGTGCTTTTTTTTTTATTAAATTTATCTAAGGGTGCTCTGTATTTATTCTGATATAAATTTATAATACCATATGTTTAAAGGAATAGTGTACATTTATAACACAATAGTTACGAAAATTGTATAAAATACTGTAACGCGATAACACAAGGTTAATTTAATGAAAATGCAACAAACACCGTGTATCTGGCTCTTTTGGTTAAGCTTGCTTGTACAATTAAGTTGCCATAAAAATGTCCATTACATTTCGACTGACAGATGGCAGGCATTGAGTGCTGCATGAAGAGATGTTGGAATTGTCTGCGTTGTTCGAATACTGGACATGGCATTTTGATTTGTTTTACTGTTAGCGTCATTTGACACTACTTATGGATGGGCATTTGTCAGATAGTAATACGTAATTTCATATTACCAATTTTCAGCGCTGGAAGCTTGGTGTAAGACGTGGAGGACGCCAATTGTATATTCTAGAGCTTCAATTCTGCAAAGTGCCACTTAAAACGTACTTAGTTAATGAAAAATTAAGGGAAAAAAATACCATTTACATGGGGCGTTCGGAAATGATTTACAGTGGGGTTGTTAAAAAAATACCACTCCATCTCTGAGCAGGTCCTCTCGTAGGAAGATGAACCACACCACAGATGGTTATTACGAAGATCGTGCAGTGAATGAACAGCGCTTGTTTGTGTTAAGTAGAGAAAGCGTTAAATGGAATATGGAAGATTACTAAATTACGAAGGAAGGTGACCATCATGGGCAAGATGGATTGATTGCATGGCTTTTGAGTAAAGGAGTCAAAAAGCGTTTCAGAAAGATGTGTGCCCCTTGCATTTCACAGGACTTGACACAAACACAAAAGGAGAGCACAAGAGAAGTCTGTAGACTATTGGAAATGGAGAATGAAGATCTAGACTTTTTGGAGAAGCTGGTAACCAATTACTACCATACACCTGAGAAGAAAGTCTTGGTTCGATAACATGAAGGACGCGTTGCAAAGTGAAGTTTTGGCAACACTATGATATTGCAGGCAGCTGTCCACGAGTGGCTGCGTGGTACCCCCATACCCCCATAAAATGGCTCCGTTCGTAGCAAGGTGACAGGAGTGTATTGACGTTGGTGACGAGCATATTGAGACATCTCAATATTGCGCGTTTGTTCTTGACGAATGACCTTGAACAGAAATCCAGTGAGTTGGCCTACCCTTAATAAATAGATCAGCAAGTGTTTATGCTACGATAACAGACACCTCTGTTTTCCTCTGTCGCGTTTGTGTATACAGTCGACTGCAAAAGCTTTGTGCGGTACAGATGTACGCATGCAACGAAAATAACAGTAATTTGGAAGAGGAAGAAGACGAGGGAGAAATGTCGGGAATAGAAGAAATGCAATAAAGTTAAGTGGAAACAGCTATAGAGGTACAGTGTATAATACGTGTGGCTGAAGTGTGATAAATTGATTTGTAGTGCTGTACTACTTAAGCTCAGAAGCATGTGCATCATCTCACTGCAGACTGTACCTCCTCTCTCTCGATGCCAACGTTCCCGCAAAAGCTGAGTAGTGACTCGCATTCAACCTTTCATATAAAATTTTCATTCGTCAGGAAGTAACGCGCGACCTGTGCATTGACTTAATTTTATGAATAAGATGTAAAAACTGTTACTATAAATCATTTCCGAACGTCCCGCGTAAAGGCATGGTTTGAGACATCTAATTTTAAATAATTAATGGATCTTGCGATTACTTTCCAGAGTATTTTCCTCAATCAATCTTATCTTGAATGACCTGACATTTGAAAACACTACATATCGTTGTCTGTGGAAAAATTCTGGTCTCAGCAAAGATACTCATTCCTGTTGCAATGTGTGGTCTTAGGCTTTATTTTCATCCAAATGATTTTAATAATATTTTTTTAATTCACCCAAGTAACTTAAATGCGGTGTTGAAACATCAATTGTATATGTTATTATTAGAGAATTGCAGCTTTTCAGGCAACATGTACGGTGATAATGATCACAGATTGTGAAGTATAGAAGTTGTCCAATGGCTGAGGAATTCTGAATGCAAGGATGATGGTATAAGCACAGACGTCTTAAACGTTGCGATTCCTGTTGTTGTAATGTTGTTGCATTTTGCGTGGTTCATTTCTGAAAATAGTCAATTTCCAAGAACATATAAGTTGCCCCAAGTTTAATTAAATTCTTACAAAGGCTTATTCCTCTTTCTACTGCATACTAATCGAGATCAATGTTTGCAGAAATTATCTTATTACTATTTTCTTATAGGTGCAAGGTAAATAAGGGAATATACTGGGCTTTAAAAGAGTCAAATCCTTTAAAGCTAATTCCTATGTTGCTCACCGTTCCCTTTACATGGCCAAGGGATAAAAAAGGAATAATTACTTTCCATTTAAGGGAACTATAATTATTGCAAGATTCAGGCAAATAATAAAGAATATCTTCGACATGGTTGACTCCACAAAAATTTATTTGACAGAAATTGCATTGTTTAATAAGATCTACATATTTTGTGTAGCGACGTTTGGGCTGGGATGCACGGACGGGGGAACAGCTCCAGGACATCGACGATCTCCCAAACGTACACGTGCACATTGGGAGTGTGGTTGGCCGGGACATCCAGTGAGGGACCGTTCACGCCTTTTCAACAAACTAAAGGTAAATAAATAAGTACCGATATGAAAAGGGACACATCGGAGCTATCATTGCCGACCCCTAAAGTAATGTACGCCTTGTGCAGGATAATGGGCGACATCATCGCGGAAAGTGGTACCTGATATTGGTGTACACGGGTGCAGCGGAGACCGTGGTGTGATCTGACGTAGTGGATTGCTTGCTATCGAGGAAATCAGATCGGCCCTACAAGAGTGCTGGCTTGGGTGACGGGGACATACGTGTTGCGTCCCGCGGTCGAAATATTACCCTGTGTGTGTAGTGTTTAACGCCCGCTTTTACTACTACGGCACCACAGGCGGTGACACTGATGATACATGGAATGAAGATGGAGCACCGGTGGAATGAGATGGCGGGGGAAACCGGAGAACCCGGAGAAAACCCGCCCAGACGCCGCTTCGTCCACCACGAATACCACATGCGGGTCCCTGGGATCGAACCCGGGCCGCCTAGGTGGTAGGCTAGCGCGCTAACCGCTCGGCCAGGACGCCGCCTGGAATATTACCCTAAATACCGTTGGGTAGTATACGGGTTGCGGCCCAAGCCACGTAAGAGTTTTTAAAAGAAACACGACATATATGTGAAGTAATTGTCATAGAAATAAAATACAAACTTTACAATATCGTGCATATATAGTTGAATTAAAATTTTAGCCATATGACTACGTCACAATTTTTTCAAAACTAAAAGTTAGTATTTTGCAGTTGTTTGTGACATACCGAAATGAATCTCTGCCTGGAAATTATATTATTCCTATACTGATATAAAACACTTGAGATAATGGACATTTTTGTCCTTGTCACTGATTTTTTAATTTTTGTGGTGTTGCAATTTCTTATCTTAATAAAAGTCTACGCTTGTATATCTTTAAGGACATTTATACGATAAAATTAAAAATGTTCGGATGTGACGAGTAAAATTGTGAATTAGGGTATGAATGAAATGATTCGCATGCATTTGTGGTTCTGCGCGGTGAAGACGAAAATTCAGACCGCATATCCGGAGCAAATTACACCTAACAAAGCTTCTGCACTTTTTGTTGGTACAACACCATCGTTCTTTACCATTAGCACGCACCTTATGGAAGCGAAATTTAAATCCATTGATAACTAATAGTTCTTTTCCCTTTTCACTTAGTATAATTTTGTCTACTTTCACTGGTCCCAATGTGTACACCGAGGTTCCAATACAGATTACACAGGGATACCAACTATTTAGGTAAAATG
The DNA here is from genome assembly GCA_030765045.1 of Tenodera sinensis. Classification (NCBI taxonomy): domain Eukaryota; kingdom Metazoa; phylum Arthropoda; class Insecta; order Mantodea; family Mantidae; genus Tenodera; species Tenodera sinensis. Next base: position 150,322,689 of record CM060965.1, on the reverse strand, counting down.
AAGGGACGTCACACATATTGCGTGTATCGATGTAAGTTTTATTAACACACAGTTTACATTGTTACCTAATACACAAAATATGTGCCGTCTTTGGCCTTTGTACTCTTCTTGCTCTAAGTCGCCCCACTTAAATTGATGATATTGAATGTCTGTCGCGAGAATCTACCTGTAGTAAACTCTGACCAACTCTGACTAACCCGTAAACCCCGTGTGCGACACCTTGCCTTTGGAGGAGGCCTTATTGGGATTGACCTTTGGCTAGAGAGTTACAAGTTTGTGGGTGTACGTCGTGAGGGTGACTGAGAAGGGGGTCGGTCCTGGGCTTGAACACTTAGGAGTCACGAAGGTGACTGAGGAGGTGATCCTATGTATGGAGGCCCGTAGGAGTCACGAGGCGGCGAACGACTTCGGCAGGAGGATCCTGCGAGTCGGACAGAACGGGGTAACGCTCCGAAGCCCAGTGAACATGTTAAGGTATGCAGAGTAACCCTGGAGGAGGTTACAATATGAACCCCAGAACAAGGTGTTCTCGAAGGTGCACTAGGAGAGGTCCACGGTCGTGGAAACGCAGTAAGGCCCGTACTCGGGGGATGAGAGAATCGGCCAAGAGCCAAGAGCCAAAACAAGTCACTCGGGTTTACCCGGGCGGGATGTATGCCCACGGTACCTGCCCATTTAATACGGATTTACCCGTGAGGTATATCAGGTGAAGTCTCTTCACAAGCTTTTTGTCAATGTCAGCTAATGGTGATGATTGGTAACTCTCTTGCTATCGACTTGGAATGGGAGTACGATCAGAATGTCTATCCATCCTATGCCCATTTCTGCACACGTAGCCTGCCTGCTTGTGTAACCAGCAAGTTGAGAAGTGTCAGGTAGCGCGAAACCGATAATGCAGTGGAATGTTTGGTGTAATGAGGAAGCAGCGGAGCTAATTAACCCAAGACATCCTTGGGTAAGCCATAGCTTTTTCTCCTCCTAGGAAGATGGTGGTCATTTTGTCCCAGGGTATTGACCAGCTGGTTAGGGTGGGGCGTAAGTTTAACATACATTGAGCTCTTTCACGCACAACATCCACAATGTATGGCATGCCAGAATGAGAATGGAGGATATGGGTATCGGTCGGTATCGTAGATCATCCTAAGCGCCCTGTTCTGTACGACCTGCAATCTACGGATGGTGGTTTGAGCCATGGATCCGCAGGCCTCGCATCCATACAGGATCAGGGGAGGGATGATCGCACGATACAAGTGTAGTTTGAGATGTAGATTGTAGATCATAAGATGGGATACAGCTTTCCTAGAGCTCCGTGGCCCTGGGCAGCTTTAGCTGTTACATGTTTAGTGAAGGTAACTCCTCGGTGAAGCTGTACTCCGAGGTACTTGGCGGTGTTGACCCAAGGGATTCTCCGGCGACTAGTCTCAGGTCCCTATCTGGGCTGCAGGTTCGGACTTTACCTAGCAGTAAAGCAGAGCTTTTCTGCGGACTGATGGTCATCCTCCAGTTTTCACTCCATCTATCAATGGCGTCGAGGTGTAGATTTTTGTTTCGGGCCAGTATGAGGACATAATCGGGAAACTGGCACATAACAGTGCTGGGTTCTACGGGGAAATCAGACATGTAGGCAGCAAAGAGCAGTGGCGACAGAACATTGGCTTCCGGGACTCCAGCCGCTATTGGTCTGATTGTAGATAACCTGCCCTCCACTCGCACCCGGAAGGTGCGGTTCCGTAGGAAACTGGCTATGAGGGACAGGTAAGGGGAAGGAAGATCTGCATATCTGACTTTGTACAGTAGGCCCTGGTGCTATGTTGTTGCAAAGGCCTTATCCACATCCAGGAGCACTGCAACTGTTTTGAAGTTTTCCTGGAAACCCAAGGCAGCCTTCTCAACAAGACGCAGGAGCTGTAAGGTAGTGAAATGACCTGGACGGAAACCAAACTGATGATCTGGGATGAGTTGCCTTTCCTCAAAGAGAGGAGTTAGGCGGGACAGAAGTAGTCTTTCGAACATTTTGGAAATGATCGGGAGTAAGCTGATGGAACGGTAACTTGATGGAAACATGGGATTCTTGGCTGGTTTTTAAATGCAAATCATCCTCGCTTCCTTCCAAGAAGTAGGAAATTGTCGAAGATACAGGTAAGCATTGAAAATCCTCGTCTGATTGATAATGGCTTTACGAGGTAGGTGTTGTAGCATGGGTGTCGTGACGCCATCATATCCAGAGGATTTGTTAGGTTTAAGATACCTAATTTGGGAGGCAACTTGCCTTGGGATGACAACTGGTATATGGATCGCCTCGTGTGGTGGCGGTGGATCCTCATAGAGGTAGTCCACCGTTGCTTCCACGAGCTCAGAAAACTCCTCGTCTTCTATGTCCTCCCGGGTCTCGAATTGAGACTCTAAATGGTCTGCGAAGTAAGTGGCTTTCTCTTGCGGTTCAAAAGATAGCCTCCTGTGAGTGCCATGGATAGGATGCTGATATAGCGATTTATCCCTTTTCAAGGATTTAATTATCCGCCATGGCTTCTTTTCTGAGAGGTTGACATTTCTCATAGTGTTTTCCCAGGCCTCTTTGCGATGTGTGCGTAGGAGGCGCCTGGTCAGGGTCTTAAATCGCAGATAGATAGCCTGCAACCTGGGATGGCGGAAACGCTGCCATAGCTTCCGAACTCTTGATTTAGCTCTTAACAATAGCCGGAGTTTATTTCGGATGGTGGTGGGATTGGGTGTATGGCATGGGATGTGGTGCCCGCGTACCACATTTGAAATGTATCGGGAGAAAGCAGTGGCCACCAACTCTAACGTCTCGATAGAATCGATACGCGGTCAGTTCTAGGACGGCTGCATCCCAGTCTACCTCATAGGTCCAATCTGAAGTTACCAGCGCTGGCATGTCAACATTTGAATCTACCAGTACTGGATTGTGGTCAGAATCCAGTTGACTGCCATGAAGTCTAAATGGAATGGGAAGTTCTTAGTGACCATGATATCTAGCACGTCCGGTCTCCCTCGGGCAGGATGAAAGTAGGCCCTGTCGGTCCATGCGCAATGAGGCTTGGGTTACCGCTTATAAGGCGGAATAGTCCTCACCCTTTCGCATTGGTAACACGACTATGCCAATTGGCATGTTTTGCATTGAGGTCAGCTGCAATGCAGACCAGAGGGTGGAGGTTGAACAATGTCGTGTAATATGCGTCATAGAAGCGATAGTCAGGAGGGTCATATGCCACAATCAGCAATGCATCTAATCCACCTAAAGATAGCCTAATGGCACAGGCTTCTATATGCTAAAGTGGTGGGAGAGGGAAATATTTATGGGTGATATGGTTTTTAATGAAAATGGCTGCACTTCCTCCTTGTTGGCCAACCCGATCTGACCGATGAGTGACGTAATTAGGCACGGAGAAGTTGGTGGCAGCGGAGGAGGTCATCGCCGTGTTAGGCAGTGGTGTAGCTTGGATGGAGGGTATATCACCATCCATGGGTATTGGCTCCACCTCTACAAATGGATCTGTAGATAATTCAGGAACTTGTGGCTCCAAAACTACATTGGGAGCAGAAGATTTGCTCGCCTTGTTATGTCTCCTGTTCCTCCTCTTCCTGTGTTGCTTTGGTGCAGGGGATTTGGGCGCTGTGGCTTTTTTCGTTGGACCTGGAGATGGTGACAGAGCTTCTGATGATGAGGAAGCAATGGCATGTGTAGCTGCCTCTTTTTCTGCTTGATGTAGAGTTCTTTCTGCCTTATTTAAGCCAGAAGCGAAGGACATCCCTGGGCGGACCTCGGATTAAACAGAACGGCTCTTACGACGGCTCTCAGTGATCTTTTTTCTGGTCGAGCATCCTTTGTACACAGTTACGCGTGTACCGTAGCACACTTGCACTCGTCTCTGGGCTTTGTGCTGTTCTTCAGCAAATGGTTCCCAGCACACCGCAAACATGTCAGCTTTCGCTCACACATCATGGTGGAGTGGTTGAAACCCATGCATCTATATCACTGCCCTGGTCCCTCTCTGCCGTAAAAGCGTTCAACTTTTACGACAGTAAAGATGAGCTTGCACACAGTGTCAATTGGCTGAGCTTTTTAGTCACGCACCTGATCAAGCACGACCAGACATAATGGCATTAGCACTTTGTTAGGTCCACCCTCGGTGCTTACAGTTTTCTTGAGCTGTGCCACTGAGATGACGGTTATCCCATGTTGTTCAACTAATGCAGTTTTTATTTCGTCTGGAGTACACTCAGAGCCTAGGCCTCTGATTACCCGACGTTTTACATGAGGGCGTTGTGGAATACGAGTAGAACGTGATGTTCAGTTCTCGTAGTACCAACTTTGCAGTTTCGAAATCAGCCATGCTGTGGGTTAGTAAATGCACAGCTTTTGGCTTACATTTTGCATCGAAAGTTTCTTTGAGGCGGGCAGTCAATAGGCGCATGACTCGGACGTGGTTTGGGAAAACGTCCGCTATGATTGGCGGAAGCCATGGGCCCCTTTTGGTTAGGGTTGAGTTAACAATGTGTGTTTGTTGCGACAGATTTGGGGACTTTCGTCCACTTTTAAGGTTTTCCACCACCGCAAACTCCCCCAGTTCCATATCAGACTCGCAGTCAGGGTCGGGAAGATGAACCCAGGCTCTCTAGTTCTGCTAAAGGCAAATGGCGTGGAATTGGGCTCTTACGCTTATGTGCATCAGTCCTGGTGCGTTTCCTAAGGGGCTCCACTGCTCCAGGAGAGATGGATATGATAGATGAAGTGGATGGCTGTTATCCATCATCGGCAGTTAGCGCGGTTGCCCTCCGGCTACTCACAGAGGACCGGACCTCCTCTAGGGCGGCGCCTTTGCGAGCCATTTCGACTCGAGGTTTCAGACCAGAAGCCGTCGACCTTTGGCTTTGGTCTTGTAAGCCCGCTGTCTTGTAAGTCGCCAGTCTGTCGGTCAGTCAAGGAAACAAGATTATAGTAAAAGAGTAGTAAGAAGAAGGGATACGTATAGTTCTTGGTACCACTCCAGGAAAGCTCGCCTTAGGTGTGCTCTATAGCTTGCTTTCCAAGCCACTTTTAGTGCTACACCGGTTTTCTGCAACTAATATGCATATATTAGTTCGTAGTTTGAAGCACATGTGCAATCTAACCATATAGATTGAAGCGCTCCACCTCAGTCGTCGCGGGATCTCCTACACAGGCGAGATAACTGAAATGCTGTTTTTTGCACGAGTGTCCAGCAAAATGCATGCGTGTGGTGTAAACACCAATAGGCGAATGAGAGAATCGTCGATATAGTCTACCGCATCCAGGGGCTGCCGGAGCTAGCAGCGCTGTGGGATGTTGGTGGCCTTCTGATCTCTTTGGAGAATGGTTCCAAAGTAGAATGTTTTTTAGCATGATGTCATCATTCCAGCGATGCAATGAGAAACACACAGAATTTTGAAAAGGTTATGTTGAAAGTTCATGTGCAAAAAGAGTTTAAAGGAGTAATTTCGGAAGTGTGTGTAAGTGAGGTTATTGTTCCAATATTTTAAGCAACATGTGCTCTACTTGGAACTGATCAGGATGCCCACTGCCGAGCTTTGTTTATTTCAGAAAAACGTTTTAACTATTTAGTATCTAATGAAAGTTTATGAACAACAGTGATATCCGTCATTACTCTACAAGGCACTGTTATCTTCTAGTTGTCTACAGGGTTAGATTAACCAAATCTCAGCATTAGTATAAATGGTTAGCCATTTATCTGTTCATTTAAATTACCATAATAAACTAAATTTTACATAAATATATCTCTGAGATTAGGACTAAGGATTGGTTACTCAATAACACTATTCATAAGAGAATATTTTTCTTTGTGTCGCCTGTAAAAGCAGTGACTGTACTAATCCAATAAACCAATAAAGCATTACAAAGACGTATTTTAATAGAGAATCCCTTCCGACTGACGGAGAACATCATACATGGATCTGCACCCAAAGCCATGGTTTTGACAAGGATGTGGATTCGTTTTATTGCCGGACAACTTACCGTGTCCGTTTATCAATCCTTTGTTGGAGCTTAATTTTATTATGCCCATAATTAGAGTGTTTATTTTCAAAACGAATTTATGTGGAGGCATTCCTGATGGATTCATGTTATTGCACTCTACTGGATAATTGCACTTGATTAATTGACCTTCTGATATACCTGGGTCCATATCTCTCTCACACACACACACACACACACACACACACACACACACACACACACACACACACACACACACACACACACACACACACACACACACACACACACACACACACACACACACACACACACACACACACACACACACACACACACACACACACACACACACACACACACACACACACACACACACACACACACACACACACACACACACACACACACACACACACACACACACACACACACACACACACACACACACACACACACACACACACACACACACACACACACACACACACACACACACACACACACACACACACACACACACACACACACACACACACACACACACACACACACACACACACACACACACACACACACACACACACAATGGTATTTAAAACTATTACAAACGACTGATGATTAATAAGGAATAAACATGCCATCTACAATATTGTGGTAGCCAAACTCGGCTATTCATGTGGCAAGATTTTAAAGGCAACCATTACAACAGGCAAACTGCTTGTAAGCTGGCCTAGTATGAAAATAAACCTTATAGTGGATACTATAATATGTTTGAAATTTATTTAAGTTAGGTTTTATAATAATGTGGAGTATTTTTGCCACACTTAGCATGTAATCTTTTAATTAATCTTCATTTATATAATTAGGCAACCTCCATAATATTTTACAATGTGCTGATCGCACTTATTTTGTTTTATGGAGGCACCTCCTTTGTTTCGCAACTCTCGCTTTCCCCGCTGGGTTGCGCTAGTGTCTTCCTATGGGTTGCCTCTCGGTCTGACAGTGAAAGGAGACGGCAGTCGGAGTGCTCCTTTCGCGCCGTGCGGGGTAAGTTGTTTGGCTTTAACTAGGGCTCAGGGTCCACGCGAAACATTTAGGCTTTCAGATAGGCAGAAGACTGCCCGACTCCTCGCTTGAGAGGGAATTGACTGGGGGTTATGCAAATTGGTTTGTTTTACCTGTATTTCTGTTGTGTTTCGACTTCCATTTCTGTATAAATTATTGATCCATAAAGGTTGTAGTTCTCGGAATTTTTAGTGCTCTCTTCTTTTCAGTTCCTCCCCCCCCTTTTTTCACGATTGTACCTAAGCCCCTATGGTTCAAAATGGTAGCAGAGCATGGTTATCTTATGGTCGAGTGGGGCAGTTAAATTGAGCATTGGGTTATTGTTTTGATTAACCATGTCGAGTGACTTTCAGCTGTTGCGTAAGAACGAAATACTATTTGAGTTGGGGATTCGTGGACGTGATGATTTGTCGTCGGCAGACGTTCCGGCCCTATTAGACGCACTTCGTGGCGTGAAGGATAACGATTATGTTGTGTTGCCGGACAAACATTTATTGGTAACTGAATCACCGTCATTATGTGAGGCCGCACGGCTGGAATTTGAAGAGTTGTTCTCCGAGTTGAGTAATATCTCGGGGTTTTCGAAAGCGCAGGTGAGGCGTTTGACAGCCAGGATCTTGCATTATGTGCAGCGGATTGAATATTTCCAAAAATATTGTCCTAAGGTTAAGTTCGGGGTTGACTTAGCCGAGCTGAAGGGGCAGTTTAGGAGATATTTAGAAGTGCTTGCTCAGAAAGGGGATCGGGCCGAGTCGACTACTGTCACACCAACTGTGACGTCTCAAATGTCGGCCTTTAAACCGCTAAAGTTACTTCATCCCTTACAACAGTTGGTTGAACCTTATCAAGTCTTTAAGGTTGTTGATGTTCTTACAGCTCTTGAATTTCTGAAGTTCCTGGTAAGAGCTAAGGATTGCGCTGAATTATGCGAAGTTCCCGGTTTGCAGCTGCTTGAAGTAGTGATGTCAAAAGGGGGTGACGCGGTGCGCAGTATAATTGGGCGTATTAAGGGATGTGTTGATCCAGTCTCTGAATTACATGACAGTGTATTGAAGTGTTTCGTTCCTCGTCGGGAGCTACATACATTAATTCAAGGTCATTATTTGAAACCCCAGGGATCAGGAGAGCCTTTCTTCGAGTACATTAGCAGGGTTAAGTTGTTTGCGCGTATACTACGGTTGCCAGATAGCGAACGGCAGATCTGTGACGTCATTATTACGGGGTTGACCCCGGAGGTACGTTCTCTTTTGGTATTTAGCTCTTGTCCTGCTACGTTTAAAGATTTAGAGGGGCTATTGCCGATCTTGGCAGAGTATGAGGCGTCAAATGCGGCACGAAACCGCGAATCATTGCAAGTGCCTCTGCATGGTGTTCGATTTGAGCCGCGGCAGACTAACCGAGGAGATTTGGCTCGAGATAGTTTTCGCTCGCCAGGGTCTTGTTTTAGATGTGGTTCTCCTGAGCATTTGGTTAGACAATGCACGGTGGCCAGGAAGCGTGGTGGCGTTTTACTGCCCGTGGGGGTAGATGGTCAAAGGCGCCAAGATTGACAACGAGCTCCTTGCGGAATTTCTGCCTGTTGTCGGATATTCCGTCGGATAATAGCCAAGCCCTTTAATTTGAAGCCGACAGTACAGGTGACTGTTGGGAAACGACAGTTAATCGCTCTCTTGGACTCGGGGAGTTCCTGCTCTTTGGTACACGAGGAGTTTTATTATAGCTATCTTACTAAATTCTCGGGCAAACCGCGGCAGTGTAGCGTTGGGTGCGTGTCTGTAAATGGTCATAAATTTCAGGTGAATGCCAAGGTTCTGTTGACCATACGTATTTCGCGTTTTACGTGGAAACACTATTTCTATCTCCTACCGGACCTGCCATTTCAACTGATTTTGGGCTCGGACTTTATGACTAGAGTCGGCCTAAGGCTTGATTTTCGGGATGGGGAAATCACCTTTGCATTTGACCCTTCCGAACGACTTGCATTTCAGTGCGGTCAAGACATCAACAAACCACCTTTGGAGGAGAGTGGCGGGCTACGTCACCATATATGCGACGTCAGCAATGCTTTCCCCCATTTGACAGAAGAGCAGGGCCGTTCGCTGGAACAACTCTGCGCGAACCATGGGTCATTGTTTGCTGACCGTTTAGGAGTAACAAATTTGGTGGAGTATGATATACAACTAACAGACGACACCCCTGTGAAGTTACCACCCTATCGTGTCACCCCACCTAAAATGGCTATTCTTCGTAAAAAGATCGACGAAATGTTACGAAAGGGAGTGATCAGGCCGTCCACGTCTGCTTATAGTAGTCCAGTATTTCTGGTCCCTAAGGGCGAGGACGATTTCAGGGTAGTGGTGGACTACCGGCACTTGAATAAAAAGATAAAGATCGAGGCCCAACCAATGCCACATCTAAATTCGGCAGCGCATTATTTTGCGGGTGCCAAAGTATTTACTAGTTTGGATTTGAATAGCGCCTACTACCAAGTGCCCTTATCGGAGTCCTCTAAGCCACTAACGGCTTTTGCTGTCCCATGGAGGCTTTATGAATTTCAACGAGTACCCTTCGGACTTGCTACTGGAGCTCAGGTGTTGTCGCGGTTATTAGACGAAATATTTTCGGACATCAAGTTTAAATATGTGTATCACTATCTAGATGACGTGGTTGTCTACTCGCCCGACTTTGAAACCCATTGCCAACATTTAGCGGAGGTCTTTGACCGGCTCGAGCGCGCAGGCCTTACCTTGCGCAAAGAGAAGTGTAACTTTGCTGCGGGACAGATTTCTTTCTTAGGTCATATTGTATCTCCGGCTGGGATAACGATTGATCCGGAGCGGACCAAAGTTCTACGTAACTTTCCTCCCCCTAAAACCGTAAAGGCATTGGCCAGGTACGTGGGGATGGTGAACTTTTTCAGCAAGTTTATTCCGCATTTTGCAGCGCGGGCGGAACCACTGAACCGTCTTCGGCGGAAGGGAACGCCGTTTAAGTGGGGTGAGGAACAGCAGCAGGCCTTTGAAGACCTTAAACAGGCCATAATGAATCCCCCGGTGTTGGCTTTCCCTGATTTTTCACGTAGATTTATCCTTCAGACCGATGCAAGCAGGGGATCGGTGGCTGCTGTGTTACTTCAGGATTTTCCTATGGGGCGTAGGGTTATTGGGTATAGTTCACGTACCCTCACTCCAGCCGAGCGGAAGTATTCAGTTTACGAACTTGAAACTTTGGCTGTGGTATTTGGCTTAGAAAAATACCGCGAATATCTGGAGCATGTTGAGTTTACTCTTGAGTGCGATAACCAGGCGCTAACGTGGTCGTTGGCCTCACCGCGATCTACAGGCAGGTTAGCGCGTTGGGGCGTACGCATTTCAGCTTTTAAGTTTGTCCCGATACATATACGTAGTTCAGAAAATTGTGTGGCTGATGCCTTAACGAGAGTATTCGAAGAACCAAGAGAATGTAAATGCGGAAAGGAAAATGTTTTAGCCGTCTGTGAATTTCCGGAGTTGTTCGAGGGTTTGCACACACATCAGAGGAAAGATCCGGATCTGCAGGCCCTTATTGATCGGCTTGAGGCTGGCGAGGTTGTTACCCCTTATTGTTTGAAGGAGGGTGTTTTGATGACCCAGGCTACCTTCGACGGCAAGAACAAGGTTGTTTTGCCACGGGCCTTAATTTCCATGGTGTTTGAATATTTCCATTCATCTCCTGTAGGCGGGCATTTGGGAATAGCCAAGACCAAAGACAAGATTCGGGAATATTTTGTGTGGCCGGGCATGAATAAAGAAATTGCCTCCCGAGTTAGACAGTGTCAGCTTTGTGCAATGGCGAAACCGGCGCAATGTACAGTATGGAAAGGTTTAGCATCGGAGGTGGCAAGTAGACCCCTGGAAAAATTATTTGTGGATTTTGTCGGTCCTTTTCCTCGTTCAGTCCAGGGGAATACGTATGCATTAGTCGTAGTAGATTCGTTTAGTAAGTTTGTATGGATGTCGGCCTTACCGAAAGCGAATACACGAGGGGTAGTCAAGGTTCTCTCTTTAGTATTTGCGGCCTTTGGAGCCCCTCGTTATCTGGTGACAGACAACGCCACTCAATTTACTTCTTTCGCCTTTAGAAATTTCTGTTTTAGTTGGGGCATTAAAACCATAACTACCACCCCTTATTACCCCCGTCCTTCCCATGCCGAAAGATTTAACAGGAACCTCAAATCAGCATTAATAGCCTTTCATCATGATAATCATACTAAGTGGGACACTAATTTGTCTCGGTTGCAGTTGGCGTTTAATTCGGCTCGACACGAATCACATGGCGTTACCCCTCATCAGCTAATGTTAGCCTATATACCTAACTCTCCGCTGTCTAACCTTTGGCGTTTGGACGATTTGCTTCCCCAGAATATTACTCGCGAGGAAATATGTAGAGTATGGAAGGCCGCTTTTCGGAATTTGAAGAAGTCACTTGCCCAGGTAAAGAAGCGGTATGATGAAAATAAACGGCCTTCACCTTATGCCGTTGGCCAGAAAGTACTGTGTAAGCTGTACACTCAATCTTCTAAGCAAAATGCTTATGCAGCGAAGTTGGCTCCTAGATACGTAGGGCCGTACGAGATTATAAGTATCTTCAAAAATGTTTCTGTGCGCTTAAGGGACCTCCGCACGGGCCAAGAAAGGAGAGCTCACGTCTCACAATTGAAACCCTTCCAGTAGTTTGGTATCTGTTTTCCGTATGTGTATGGGTTTCCTTTGTTTACTCCTGTATGTTTATGTTGTGAATAAAGTGTTTTGTTTTGAATGTGGGTGTTTGTTTATGTTGGAGCGTGCCATGTGTGCGCCGGGCTGTATACCTCTACGGCGCCCCTGTAGTTAGTTTCTGCCGGGCGTGTGGAGTCGGCATTGTGTAGATTTGTTTTCGTGTGTCTTTGTATGGAAGCGGTGTGAGGTGTTTGGTGTGGTATGTTTGGGGAGTATTTGTGGGATGTTTGCTGCGTGCTTGCGGTGTGTGTCTTGTGTAGTAATTATGTGTATTTCGTGTTTGTACTCTTGTGTTGTCTGGCCAGTAGGGATTTTGTTTTATGCGCATTTATTTATACAAGGCCTTGTTTATTTTGTTTAACTTGTATATATATATTGTTTATATATATTGTTTATATATATATATATATTGTTTAGCTTGTTTTAAATTGTCATTTGGAAGAAATTATATTTAATGTTATTCAAGTTCGTTTAAATTGTTCTTATTTTGTTATGTTTATTAAACAGTTTAGGGTATGTTATCACGTTTGTTGATTATAAATTGATTCAATTTTTTTTAATTTTCTGCTATTTATGTATTTGATGTCATCCACAGTTCTGTAAAAATACTGTCATTCATTCAGTTTGATCTACCCTGAGATGTTATTTTGGGGCAGCAGCCTATTTGAAGCCTGCGTTTTGTTCCCTTTCTGTTGGGTTTGTTCCGTGTTACAGCCTCGCCAGCTCCTGTTCGTAACCTGTCCAGAAAGCACCTAACCACCGCAGTTTGGCATTGTGTAATGTTAAGCCTGGCTGTTACCATCTATCTGGAGTGTTACTGCAGCAGTAAGGTCCGCAATGGAGATTTCTGGAGGCCAGGGAGGTGACGATGGAATATGAAGGGGCTTGTATGTGGCCCACGTTTTGGGTTTTGGACTTTCTCAACGCCTGATTGCAACGAGAGGGCATCCACAGGCTCAAACCCAGAATTTGTTAATTTCTCTGGAACAACGAGGGATCGGTACGCCCAACGAGCTGTGCATCGTCTCTCCCGTCCTGGAAAAACAGAATTGTGCTCTCTGATGTGACAGTGGCCAGTGATTTGTAGTGACAGTGTTTGGTGCCAGTGCTTTCACAGTGACCTGTACAATGACCGGGCGGTGTAAGGTGTGTCCTTCCTAATATGATACTTCTCATACAATATCAGTCTGTTCCTTTCCAGAATGGCGAGTGCGTGTTGTCAGATGGGGGCGGGAGTATTGTGCTGATCGCACTTATTTTGTTTTATGGAGGCACCTCCTTTGTTTCGCAACTCTCGCTTTCCCCGCTGGGTTGCGCTAGTGTCTTCCTATGGGTTGCCTCTCGGTCTGACAGTGAAAGGAGACGGCAGTCGGAGTGCTCCTTTCGCGCCGTGCGGGGTAAGTTGTTTGGCTTTAACTAGGGCTCAGGGTCCACGCGAAACATTTAGGCTTTCAGATAGGCAGAAGACTGCCCGACTCCTCGCTTGAGAGGGAATTGACTGGGGGTTATGCAAATTGGTTTGTTTTACCTGTATTTCTGTTGTGTTTCGACTTCCATTTCTGTATAAATTATTGATCCATAAAGGTTGTAGTTCTCGGAATTTTTAGTGCTCTCTTCTTTTCAGTTCCTCCCCCCCCCTTTTTTCACGATTGTACCTAAGCCCCTATGGTTCAACAACTTCTAGTGAAATAATATATAATATCGTTGAGTAACACAAAACGGACTGCCTCTGCAGTGGAGTGGTCAGTGCTCTGGCTTCTCAATCCCGAGCTTCTGGGTTCGATTCTCGACTGAGACGCTCTATGTTCTTTAATAAGAAGAGTTACAAGCAACGTTGTAATGTTTCTGATCTTCTGATTATATTACCACATTTGTTAAGATGCTTTGTGCATCTCCTTGCTTTTATTTTAACGTACACTTGTGTATTCTAACCTTGTAACAATAAAATGGAGTTTGCAACCAAGAAGGGGAAACTATACAATATTCCTTTCATTATTTTGTGCGTTACACTCAAAAACATTTACAGGTAAATTGATAAATGATTAGGGATGGGACTAAGACAAAGTTTCCCTAACAATTGAGTTTACTTGTATAGATGGGCTATCAACAGATCTTTGTTTGAAATAATTTTTACAGCAAACGTTGAAAGGGAAATCTTTCAAACCTGTCATAAGGTGCCTATTCAGGACTTGGACAGTTATGAGGACCGTGAGAAACGTGGAAAAAATCTCGGTCAGGGAGGAAGGTACTGACGAGATATGAACCACAGACATCCCAATCATGAGGTCGTGTCAGTGACATTCAACTGAGATTGGCCTTTTCCAGGATACAGAAAAGCTTAGAAATACAATTAATAAATATGAACAGCTACTATGTGTTCATTGGCATTATTCGATGTAGTTCTTTGTTGACATCTCCATAACCATAACAATAGCTAAGAAATTGGAATGCCAGCAATCGAAAAATGGATTTAGGGCCTGTGTGCCACATATTTGGCCGCCGTATGCTTCCTTTTTTTCCTCTTTTGTGAGAAATCACATCGGAAATTATCCCCAATCCAACCACCACTCACAATGTAAACCAACCATGGTTGGTTTGGCTTGGCCCATTATTATGTTTCTCTTATGTGACATAACCACGAAATGACAAATAAAAATACATGCAGATTTAACATTCAGTATTTGTATAAAGTTAAAAAGGATAGAAAATTTTTAAAAATGTATAAATTGGCAACAGATACTTATTATTACATTATAACAGTGCTTTACTTGTTTTCCAGATCATCATTAATAGCTAATAGGATGATCTTTTCATACAATGCATTCTAAATAATATAACTTTCATGAGTTGTATTTGTTCTTAAGCGTTGTAATAAATTAAAGGGGTTTTCCAAAACTTAGACTTGATATTGCACTTCCAGTAATCTGAAAAAGTTCGCAAATAAAGAAAGAAAACATCAAACGTTATGTTGTGTAATGGAGGTCAAGCTTTTTAATGGATGTTTCTGAAAGTTCAGTTCCGCTTGAAGTTCACTGTTATTGGTTCACTAAACAGTTGACGACCATCAACATCTTCAAGGTTTAATTTTCATTTTAAGGTACACATCTGGATAAGAAAGGATGTTTTTAATGCTATATCCTGTCATTTCTCTTAATTCAGAGTGAAATTTTAAAGTACGTAATATCGCAATCATTTGGACTTTGAGATCATTCCTTAATGAAATATAACGTGGTGTTAACAACTATTAACTTGTAATTATATTGTATCCTGAACCACTCAAGGATTCCTCAATGCAAGCTTGGTTATGCTCTTTGGTCCATCGCATTTATAAGGGAGGTGTAGAGCAAAATATGTGCCATTTCTGCATAATATTAAAAATGAAGTGTTGAAATGTCTCGTTATCTCGTAATAAGAGGAATTTTGAAGCAGAAAAATGTTTTTCAATAATCTTTTCTTCATAAATACAACGTATACAAGTCATAAGTTCACTTAATCTTAATTCGTCAAAGGCTGCGAACATAATATTCTTTCGAACCTCGCCTCCTTGAACGTTCAATATTTTCACCCACTTTATTGTCAACCAAAGGGACATTTCTAATTTCAGCACTCTACTCGGAATCATTTATAATTTTTACGATAACACAGCATGCTAAAATAATAAAGCTCCTCGACAGTTGAGTGGGATAGTGTATTTTGTATAGTTATCTTCTATACTATTTAACTTGCATACTGAGACTTCTTAGTCTTGAATCTCTTAGTAAACACAACACTGTAAAATGAATCAGTTTAATACTATATTTAACAGTTGATAGCCGTTAAACTTATTTACTGATGAAAATAACGGGTAAACACCAATTACAATGTTAATTACTAACATAAAATTAATAATATATTAGCTACAAAACGAGAATGAACACGGATCTAGCTAATACAGTGACCTTGCTCTCCCGGCGTTGCCAATTTTACGCGGTTTCATGTGGCAAAGGCAGTAACATCTTCTATCGTTGTCACACGCTTGCTGGGCAACTGGCAACGCCGAGAGAGCAACATCACTGTATTGGCCAGACCCAAGTTAATATAATTTACATTATATATTGATTGGTTAAAGGATAACATTAAAAAGGAATATAGAACATAAAGAAAATATTAACATAAATACGAACTGTATGTTCCAGATATATTACATCAAGTGACCTACTTTATTCATACCTTTAATGAACTGATATCATTTAATATTAAATAAGTTTATATCTCTCTGACGCATCCTGTTACAGATGAATAGCATTTCAAACAATGGACCATTTTTGTGACCCTTAGTTCTTACTTTTGGAATAAAACGATTCCTTTAGGAACATAAAACGATATCTATATTATCAATAATACTCAACATTATACCCCTATTACATATGATCGTTCAATACATTGTGGTCAGTTTTCAAAATGTTAATAACAGTGGCATTAATTTAAGATTGATCAATATTGGTTTCTATATTATGAGGATATGAAACTACACGACTTGTGTTATGTAAGCAATAGCAGTTTTTCGACCTCAAAACATTTTAAAAAACTCAACGTGGAAGCATAAGTTACATTAGTGTCATGGCTAAAGTCACTATACATAATAATACAACACTTGTAAAACAATAGGTCAATTAGTAGTAAGCCCAATGACCTTAACAAGGCTATTTAAAAAAAAAAAAAAAAAAAAAAAAAATATGGTGGTATTTGTTCGCAGAACAAACACTCTAGAATAGCACAGCTCTCCTGTCACCTGGAAGACTATAATACTCATTATATAAACACACTTTTACTTTTCCGAAATTGGTACTGCCCTATTGTTGATACAACTCATTTGTTTCCTTGTTATAAGTTCTCTATATTGCAATAAACGTATCTATATTACTGATGTAGATGAGAAGCTTCACAGCCTACTACGAAAGCAAAGGTTACGTTCTGTTGTAATATTTTAATCATACAGAATCAAAATATGTGCTAATATTCTCATACTAAACGGTACTACAATAGGGTTTACATGCTGCTTATGTAGTGGAACATACTTAATTCTACTTCAGTTATGTTACATCTATGAACACATGTCTACCAGGTATAGCTAAGAAAAAGATGATCAGCGACTTTCTTACTGCACATCGTTTAAAATTACTTAATAACTCAGAACAACACAGAACCCACACCCAATGAACGTTTAGGCGACACAAAGTTTCGGAAGCTATCTATAAATCCATGGGCGAAGGAAGGGCGAGGAAGTGACAGAGAGGGGCAGAGTTTACACTTAAATACTTCTTGAAACAATTGACAAAGAAGTAATGTACCGGTTAATTAGAGTTGCCGCCAGTGTTATACTGCGATTTCTACTTTTACACCTAACTTTATTGTACAAGTACGTGGATTTGCTATTCTAATCCGTTTTAATTCCTCGAAGTACTCGCGTAGATACCGTGTTCTTGTTGATCAAGTTTATTGCTTTGAACTAAAGGTGAAATTAACTTTACATCTATAGCACTGCTTACATGGATTTTTCTGTTTATCCGTCGCACACTCACATGAACAACTCCCTGGCTGTTTTCCCCGTTATACAGATGTTCGAAATCCATACGTTTTCATCTAATATTAGACTATTTTCACCGATTTCTAACTTTTGGAAACATTTATTTTACCTGTTACAAAGCTTTCAACTTGCTTTTAAACCGCCAGACACCAGCATTAACGCAAAACCTGCAAAAAACCTGAAAGTCCTTATTTTCATTTGAGTGACCTAAATGTTTATTACTCTATGGTAATGTAATAACATAGAACATGTCAATAGTATATCTGCATTTGTTTCAGAGATATTAATGTTATTCTTGTTCTGTGTTTAATAAATTTGTTAATTAAAAATATCCCACTGTTTTTCAGCCTACTAAGGACTTCATTGCGCCTTAAATAGAGTACCTATTATAAAGAAACCCAAAATGAGGTTTTCTAAAATTCAAATGAAGGTATACTAGAAGAGAAATGGTGAGCCGTCTGCAATTTCACACTTTTTAAATTTGAAAATAATAAAACTATGAAAATATGTAATATAAAATAACCTAATTCTATAACATTTCTGTATCAGTGTCGATGTGAGGCTCGTAAGTAATCACTAATGAAGTTATGCTGAAAATTGGAGGTTATTTGTCACACGCTTTGACATGAGCATTTTAAATAATGGAAAACACTAGAGAAAGCGTTCTTAGATAAAAATTACGTTTAAAGTGAAGTTGGAATGTGCATTACTGTGCTGTGTTCAGAAGTGCATGAAATGCCGCACAGAGTGATATGAGTGAGTCAAGGGCATCTAATGAAATTGAGTGTAAACAGTTTTTCCATGTGTTGATCCTATTTTACAGCTGCATTGCCTTAGTAGTTGAGTAGCTTTTTTGTAATGTTTAACGCCCGCTTTTACTACATACGGCACCGCAGGTGGTGACAAAAAAAAGCCAAGGTCTTGCTCATCAGCAAGACCTCAGCCTCCTGTATCTTTGTACCTGAGTCCTTTTTGATATATCAAGCTCTTATAGTCCTTCTGTATTACTTTTTCATACACTCTTTTGTTACATATTGTTTTTGTACAAGGAGTAACTAAACTAAATTGCATTATTCACTTCTACAATAGTTTTGCAGTTTAAATTTTCTCTTTTATGCTATATTTAATATGTAGCGGTAACACTGGTGATACATGGAATGAAGTTGGAGCAACGGTGGAATGAGATGGAGGGGAAATCGGAGGACCCGCAGGAAACACGCCCGAGCGCCGCTTCGTCCACCACAAATCCCACATGTGGTTGTCTGGGGTCGAACCCGGCCCGCTTTGGTGAATTGTGCAGTATCCGTATACCATAGTATTTATATCACGTGACACTATAGTATTACTGAACACTGCACAGATATACCTTTATTTGCCGATTGTCATTATTAATATGCGTGTCTCATAGTTCATGGTTATATTTAGTATACAACAGTTATAATGTAAATACTAAACAGCGGCATTTCAAAGCAACAAATGTGTGAGAATATTATTGAATATTCCAGATCCGTCACGGGTTTAGATGCTTGCTTGTCATTCTGTGGTGCCGTGCCTTGCTCACATTTGTTCACGAGATGGATGGGGCTTCTGTTTCCGATTGGTGTTTAGTGGTGTTGGTTCAAGCAAAACCTCATTGGAGTTTTGTCTGGAATTTCATGATGTTCGTTGCGGTCCTCTTGGCAAGTCTGTTTACTCATTTTGCACTTACTCTTGGGCAAGCAAATATTCTGGACGTGTTCTTAAGATTTTTTTGCTTTTGTGTTAGCTCTCTACTGGGACGTTTTAGATGGACCGAGTTTTTTTAGTGCAATTATTTGGCGTTTTGAGTTTTCAGAGCAGTTTTGGTAGTGTTTTCGGGAAGTGAAGCACATTTTTAAACATACGAAGAAGGCAATCGTAAAATTGGTAAATTCAATGACATGTGTGGGACCATCAATAAGATGAGGGAAGATACACAGATGAAACTATGTAAAACAATGGGAATGTCAACAAGATTATTTATGAGTGGAACACGAACATGAATGGCAAAACATACAATCTCAAAATAGACAGCAGGAATGGGATTTCTCCAAAGAGTAGCGAAGTACTCCCTGACGATATTCAATCACAAACATCGAAATAAGGAATGACTTATGAGTTATCTGCTTGTTAGCAATGTGTATAACTACAAGGTGTGATTTTCCTTATTAAAAGCTCGTATACCTGATTCTCTAGTGTATTTGTAAAAAGAGTATGAGTGCAGTGCATCTGTGAAAATCGGGAATAAAATTTCGAAAGAATTTCGAGTAACTAAAGGTCTAACTAATGTCACCAACATTATTTTAAATTTTTTTCCGTAATATGGAATATCTGTCAAAATGAGAATAAAAGTGAATGATGCGAATGATGAATCTATTATTCGCTGATGAGCAGGTAATTATAGGACTGGCCAGAGAATACATAGAATTCATGACTCGTAAGCTCGTTAATGCGTTTGGAGCATTGAAAATTAATTTTGACAACGCGGGATGTATGGTAGTTCAAGGAGGCGGGAGCAATCTGAAAATAAATGATAAAATAATAGAACGAGTCGAACAATTCAAACATCTTGTATCTATTGTATAGCAATCATATACAAGTAAGACGGAATACATTATGCTAGGAAGGCAGTAAACTTCTTAAATGGGTTTTTATGGAGTAGGGATAAAACTAGAACAAAATTAAATATAGTAAAAATTGTAAGTGAAAGTATTTTAACATATGGAAGTGGAAGTTGGACGGTGAGTGAAAGATCTAGGAAAAGACTGTTGGCGACAGGAATGGACGATTGAGGAGAAGAATGGAGTATTCAAGAAATGCCTATACGAGGGCAGACATGAATGCAGAGGAAAGCGTTGTTTGCACATTACAAACAGGGCACGTTTAGAGAATGGCGGAAAAAAGATTATTATCAAAGAAGATTGTTAGTCCGCTTCTGGTCGGGACAAAAAGGAAGGGTCCATCTTACGGAAGGATGGTATTGATAAAGCCGTGAAAAAAAGAGGATTGGACAAGGGACATGAAATCAAATATATTGGATAATTGGTACATGATTGCAAGGTGATCGCTGAATACTGGTAAAGCTATAGAAGAAGTAAGAAACCATGATGAATATAAACAAAATGCTGGAAACACGTACAACGATGAGCCAAAATAGAGTTCCGAAAAATGATTTTGCAGATACCTAAATGTTGGCCAGCCAACAGAAAGATGGATAAACAATTATAGGAGCCGCAACAGCTTTAAGGGCATATACCTTGAAAAAGAAGAAGAAGAAGAAGAAGAAGAAAAGAAAAAGATCGTTTTTTAGTCCAACTGCATGCTTAATTTTAACGTATTGCGTTGCTGGTCAAATTGGATTCACTGTTGTTATTGCTAAAGTCAAGACACACGATTACATTTAATATGCTGCATCAGTAATCAAATGTGGGCAGAACTGTAATCGTTGCAACTTGCTTAAAATTTAACGGTGCTTCAAGATAAATAAGTAGGCATTTTCGTGAAATTGACTAAGGAAAGAACTTCAAGAATTGCACTTATGAGACCAATTACTATTCATGCGATGTAGGGTATTTGGCGGAAAGGTTTTTACAAAAAGATATTAGCTCTGTGGTATTTGTGAAAACCTCTAGTTACAGTGCGTCCCTTTTAATTACAACTTCTGCGGCTCAGAGGAGGACGTTACGTATGTGAACAAACAAAAGACTTGTAATTTAATTCACAGTAGAAGTAATTAATTCGATTGAGATACACACACGTGCACGGTAGGATTAATATAAAATACACTGAACGTGTTGGGAAGCTTTTTAGGAGGGGCTGGAGGACGAATACAATTGACAAGGCCTTACAATGGCAGCACACAAGACATTTATCAAGGAAGACCAGGGAAACTTTGTTTTGGAGCAGGAAAAACATACAAACACAAGACGTTACAATGACAGAACAAGATACAATTACTTTATCTTCTCTTCGTATTTTATAGTTAACCCATGAAAATTCTAACGTCACATTATCCTTAAAAACTATTGGACACCAATGATATTGAAGTTATGAGTATTTGGATTTCTCTGATGCTGAATTTCATTTATACATATATCAAGGAAGACCAGGGAAACATTGTTTTGGACCAGGAAAAACAAACATACAAACACAAGATGTTACAATGACAGAACAAAATACAGTTGCCTTACCTGCTCTTCGTATTTTGTATTTAACCGATGAAAATTCTAACCCCACAGTACCCTTAAAAGCTGTTGGATACCAATGATACTGAAGTTTTGAATATCAGAATTCACTGATATTGAATTCGATTCCTATGTAATCCCACATTTATCAAGGAAGACCAGGAAAACATTGTTTTGGACCAGGGGAAACAAACACACAAACACAAGACGTTACAATGACGAACAAGGGACATTTATCAAGGAAGACGAGGTAACCTCCTTTAATAGAAGGCCAGGTAAAAGAAAACTGGAGCATCATCAGAATGTACAGTAGAATGTACGCGTGAGCATGAAGAGCTCGTAAATAATTCCGTCCTAAGCTTCTGGAATGGTACACATACGTGGAATGAAGCCTTTTATTCCACATGGTACTCTTTTGCCCTGTCCTGCTGTTAGACAATATCTGGCACTAAAAAGATTATCATATTTTGTTCCCTTGAAGGACTTTCCGTTCTGTGGCCATTTGATTACCACCACGAAGTATGGAGGAGTACTTCCAATGAATGCCAAGAATAGGTGACACTCTTCTTGAGATAAAAGGAAGAAGGGCACTACTTCCTTAGCGCCCCTTGTCGATAAAGGACATTGAGTAAAGCCCCTACAATTCTACGAGTAGTTCTGATGATTACTGCTCTAGTTAAACAAATAAAACAATACACTCGGTGCACATCCCAATGTATGCTGATATACTTACTCGATCGGATGAGTGGGAGTCCGATGGGAGGTGCTAGGAGCCCCTGGCCCTCTTCGGTGGACTCTAGCTCGAGCGCCATGCCGCCCTCATTTCTCGGACATCACCGATGCAATGCAGTCTCCACCGCCGTTCCTTCACTTCCAAAATTCGTCATGCCTACGATGTGATGAAACAAGTCTGTTAATCCTCACATTAGGAGACTGCTAAATAAAGTCTACAAAGAGAACTTGGTGTATCCAGGCTGATATCAAATCGATAATTATGTGTGTGACAACACATATGACAAGAAAAATGTTGTTTCCATGATCAGGTTGTTATTGTGTTTAAGGGCCCGTCGACTACTAGGCCATTAGGGTCCATGATCAAGCAACAATAGTACTGCAGATAGAGAAGATCACAATGTCAAATAAATTCTGCTGTGTTGCACTCACAAGAGCTCCCCTACTTATTCCTCTACAAATAATTTGTTCTTACAAATGCTTATTCTATCGACTTCATGTTACTGTTTTATTACTATTTCCTTGTATGCACAATGAGGATAGGGGAATATAATAGACTTAAGCATTAGTCAAACAGTTCTTTAGCTGGTCGATATGTGTTTGGATAACCAGAAGAAAAAATGAATAACGATTTTCCATTTGAGAAAAGTATAAGCATTGGAAAATCCACACCAATAACAAGCAATATATCAAAATTATTTGACATAAATTGTGTACTTAAACAAGATTTACGTCTTTCTCTAGTAAGACTTAGTTTCTTCTTTTACAGTTCATCAGTTACAAAAATGTTATTCAGAATGAAAAGAACTTCTGAAGCTAGTCCCAGAAAATTCAACATCAGTACATTTAACTTATGAAAATATAACAATACGATGAAAATGTCACATGGTAATTGAATACAAATGGCAAAAATTTTTAATGAAATGAAAATGTTTGGAAATTTTGCCCAGTAGCTTGGGATGGAGAGATTTTTTGAAATCTTACTATTGCATCTTTGGAAGACGTAAGCTTCGTGTTAAACCGACTTTCTTTGAGTTATCCTACTCGCAGATGTACAGACAACCGCAGAGAGACATTCAGACACGCAGACAAGTTCCTAAAAATGCTTTTCTTTTGGTTCAGTGAGTCCCAAAATGTGTATCTCCGGTGAAACCTTGGAAGGTTTGATGGAATACACTTTCTCTACTTACTATTAGTTGATCCCTAGAAGCCTGAGAGACCCCTAGATTTATTTAAATGTTACAGTTTGCGAATGAGTGCACCTGCATAATTGCCCGAGACATTTAACAGTGCACCTTATTCCACTGTTTGCTGAAGCAACAACCTTATATGCCTATTTGTTTAGCTGTAACAATGACTAATCGGCAGTTACGTGTCGCACAGGTCAACCAGACCCTGCACGCCTGCTCTCTTTATAAATTGCTGACATTTGTTTTCCCTCGTTGGTTGTGCAATATTGGTCTGCCATTGCAACCACTTCTCACAAATAGGAGTAAAAGGTATGATCTATAAAATCCCAAGTGTTTGGAAGAAGTGCAGCGTTTATCTTGTGATGATGATGCCTTGTCCGTGAAGATAAGCTGAAAACGAAATCCTTAGATTGAGAAAGTGATCATAAAGAGAATGAAAGCAACAATGTATTTTATAGGTGACATCATATGCTTATGAAAGCTATTATCATCATCATGATCATCATTATTATTATTACTATTATTACTATCATTATTGCAATATAATAAGCACAAAACATACAGCGCGGGCCTACTAGACCCTGCGTGACCAACCGTGTTCTACCAGGGTGCGCGGAGCTTAATGCTCGAAACTAGTTTCTCGGTTTCCTATTAAAAAGGCAGCTGCTTTCGGCTCTTCTTACAATGAGAATAGAAACACCTGTGTCAAAGTCTTGCCGTTCTCCTCCTGCTGTTATTTTGTACTCAACATTGTTTCGGTTGTTAATTAGTGATGTTTCAAGCGGCAATTGCAGTTAGGATTTCATTACTAGATATATTAAGTGGATTTTATCGTGAAAACCTTGTATAAGATACTCCTCATTAATGCTTGTCATTTATTATGGAAGTAGTGAATCAATATATGGTATGTGCAGCGGTTCTTATTCATATATCTACTGCTGTTCTAGTTTTCTACAGTTTTTCATAAGCGGATGCTCGTACCGGCGTGTTGCTCTATATGATTGGTCTGTAATACAGTTCAGGGATGCACAAACGTATCAATGAAAGCTGTTATAATAAATGTGAAAATATGATGGATTGGTTCGGATTCCGCCACTATGTAATGTGGCCACACACTATGTTATTATTTATGGAAAGGTTAAACAGCCACGGGGTTCTCAACCTCTGTCCTAAATGCGGTGCGTGCTCATACGCACCGCATTCCTACCGACGCACCAAACCCTACAGCTATCCCTGTTCCACTGAAACGCCTCATTCAAGCGAAAAACGCTGTTAGAAGGCTATGGCAGAGATTCCGTCACCCTAGGATAGGAGTAATACACCAGAGGTTCAAATCCCTGGTGAGACGACTCCTAAGAAAGCATAGGCAAGCAGCTTGGGAAAACACGTTGCGACATGTAAACCTCCAGGAGAGGAAACCATGGCGCATCGTCCGAGGCTTGAGGAAAGATAAAACTGTACACCAGCACCCTGTGCATAGCCCTCGGGGAAGACTTGTCTTTGAACCGAGGGAAAAAGCAGAGGCGCTAGCAGACTATTTGGAAACTCAATTCCAGCCTAGAGTCGACCCTCAGAACGACGATCATACTGACCTCGTGGAGCAAGCAGTAGAAGACTTCTTAGAAGTTGGACCTGCGGGCCACGAGGATTTCCACATCCCGATAGTTACCCCTCGCGAGGTAACTAACACCATCCAACACCTAAAACCTAGAAAAGCCCCGGGGCAGGACCGGGTAACAGCGGAAATGCTCCAGCACCTTCCCTTTAGAGCCGTGATGCACTTGACTCGGATCTACAACGCGTGCCTAAGCATGCGCCATTTTCCAGAAGACTGGAAGAGGGCGCGTGTGGTATGCGTGTTGAAGCCGGGCAAGAATCCGATCTTTCCTTCTAGCTACCGTTCCATCAGCCTCCTACCAGTTATCTCGAAAGTTTTCGAGAAACTGTTCCTGACCCGCCTTCGACCTCTCTTAGAGGAAAAAGGCCTCCTACCAGAACATCAGTTTGGTTTTCGTTCTGACCATTCCACAACCGAGCAACTACTGCGAGTAGCCGAAAAGGCCTCCCTGGCTTACCAGGAAAGGGCCAAAACGGTGGCAGTGTTGCTTGACCACCTGGCACGAAGGGCTTATCTACAAACTCATACAGCACGAAATCCCCCCTCCATATATTTACTTGGTGGCTGGTTTCCTACAGGAACGTAGCTTCCGGGTGAAGGTGGAGGGTTCATTTTCCCGAGAAAGGCCCATTGGCGCAGGAGTCCCCGAGGGCAGTGTACTGTCACCGGCACTCTTTAACGCTTACATGGCCGATCTCCCCACGCACCCCAACACTCACATCTGTCAGTATGCGGACGATCTCATGATCTTCGCAGCAAACAAGAACCCGCGCTACAGCTACCGTCAAGTACAAGCCCACCTCTGTGCCATCAGTAGATGGTGCGAGAACTGGCGCATGTCTATCAACCCGGAGAAAAGCTCTGCGATTCTCCTGGCCAACACGCTGGCAAACCGGCTCCCGCAGGACCTCGTGCTTCGGCGCCGTCGGATCCCTTGGGTCACTACGGCGAAGTATCTCGGGGTCACGTTGGACCGGCGGCTAACGTATAGGCATCACGTCAGGGGCAAAGTACTACAAGGTCATGCAGGCCTACGGCAGTTGTATCCCATCCTCAGCTCCAAAACCATGCCCATTCGCCTGAAACTCCAGCTGTATCGTGCGATCATCCCGCCTCTGGTCCTGTACGGATGCGAGATCTGGGGAGTGGTGGCAAAGTCCACCTTCATCAGACTCCAGACGCTGCAGAATCGGGCATTAAGGATGATCTACGACACTGGTTGGAGATTTCCTGCCCACATCCTTCACGAACATTCCGGCATCCCGTACATTGTCGACGTGATTAAAACCCGCGCTCGAACAATGTACAACAAACTCCAGAACCACCCTAATCCACTGGTGAATACTCTGGGACAATATGACCAGAGAGAGCCTCGCCGACTACCATCTAAAAAATTGCCGAAGGACATCTTAAGTCCAACGGTCTAATTTTCGCAGATGGGAAAGGCAAAATGAATATCTGTACTTAAAACAGAGTAAAACGCCTAACTCAGATCACCTCTCAGTGAGTGACTGACGGCCAGAACCAGGAGGAGATTAGCGCGTCACCTGATTGACTAACCAGCCAATCAGCATGTATGGGCAGTGCCCGTTCATGGACCAATCCCTACCATCATCCATCTTGTCCCTAAAATACCCCTGATCCCAAACATTCCCAGAGATTAAATCCCTGTAGACCAAAACACCATACTATCGCGCAGGTAAAGCCGTATAACGGCTAGGTACTGCGGCAAAGACACTTCGGGTGGGGGAATAAGCTTCCCCACTCGACTTGAACTGCCTCTGGAGCCTCTGGACCTACACTGCTCAGACAACGTCGCATTAAGCGGCTAGGTGCTGTGGAAATAAACGTACCGTACAGGAGAACCTGTACGACCTGTTCTCGAATGCTGAAATGCTGGATGCCAAAAGCGGTACAGCGCTGGAAGGCTTGGAGTCCACTGACAAACAAAACTTGTGCAATGCTATGTCTGTAAACCTGGGCGATCTGCTCTTTTTAGAACACTGAATACATGACACATACGCCGTAATCCGACCTTCTAGTCCAGAGGGAGGGGTCAAGAATTATTGGTATGAGTTGTTAAACTGAAATCAGCTACGATGTCTATATGCGTCATTAGCGACAAAAACCGGAGGTTACAGTTATTGTCACCATCAAACAACAATTAAAATGTTATAACATTAAGCAAGAATAAGGTAATTTACGTTCTTGACGTATACGTTTCATTTGTTCTTAATTTACACGCTTTTATTATATTGTGACAAATGGCAATGTCCATTTACCTTTTTCTGTCACATTACTTCTCTTCTAAAAGTAATAAAGCACAGTCCTAATTTTTTATTGTTAAAATATATAATTCTCTTTCTCTCCGTCCTATAAACGGCTTGTTTCAACCATACATTTTCCCAACACTTAATTCGGAAGGTGTTCATCACTTAATAGCTAACTTCAAAAACTGCCTTCTCTGGTCATCCCGATTCGCGTTTACAGTCCAGGCTTTTATGGTCCAGAAACGACTCAATACAAGGAAACCGAAGGCTCTCACGTTCTGGTATTGAACGGGAAGTTTCAGATAGTCACTTATTCCGACAGTTTTAGTTGCCTATCATTCACTTGGAGATCTTGATTACAAGAATGTGGCACCCAGAATGTGACCCCAGTGATGCGCAGTAACAAAGGAAACCTTTAAATAGTGCAGAATAAAAATAACTAATTAAGTGAATAGTGCACAAAAGTATTATAATTCCAATCAGAGGTATCGCCAGCTGCAAAACAGTAGTGAAGTCGCGCAGTAGAAAATTGTAAACTAACGAACGGTAACTTAGCAGTGGATAACAGAGAAACATGTGCCGGAGTGACAATTATTGCAAGTATCAGGGAAACGAAGTCGAAAGCGATCAGAACATTATGTCCCCTGAGAGTCCAACTTTGAGACTTACGGAGTGAGTGTAGCAGCACGGCAGATTATACAGGCTGGAATAACCTGGCTATTAGATGCATGTGTATGGAAAATAAACTACTAAGTTTCGTTTCAGTAGACTTAATCATTTAGCAAACGGCAACGCTGTGTTGTCCTTGTGCACGCCAGCGACCTGTGTTGAACCAGATCGGCGTGTGCACTGTCCTCAGATGTAAACAAAGCAACCAACCGTTGTCACATTTTTCCTAGAAATTAAACTGTGCATGGTATTTCAACATTAAAATGTGGCTAAATTCATTTCAATTAAGATGAAAAGGCATTGCAGCATTGTTTACACAATATTTGCGTGACAGTGAAATAATAAACCATTTATATCCATTCAAGAAGCTGGATGGTTCCAAATGTTTGACACAAATTATTTTTTTCGGCAAAACGGCTCTTTATTGACAGTAATGATATTGGAAATATTGGTTACAATCATCATGTTAACATATGGCCTCAGTGGTACCCTCCACCCAATATAAATGGAACTGACAATCAGGCCTCACAGGCAGTAGACTGAAGTGTGGAACACATGGGGATGAGTTGATAGTAGCCTGGTCCTTAGCATTAGCATTTCAAAGGTACAGATTCTTGTGTAGCAAAGGTCATTGTACTGCTACTCTATAAGTGATAATCTTAACCCTCGCGTTAATAAGGGGAGGGGTTACTTTATGCCCACCTTCTGTAGTTTTTTTGAAATTTTCTCTTAATCTTTTTGATTAACGGCATGCAGTAAATAGTTATTGTCAATCACTGTTTGTACTACTGAATTGCGTATTTCTTTCAAATTACTCACTGTTGTTCTTTTTGAGAAATAATGAAATATAAAGGTAGTCATAAAGTACTGCCCCGCCGGTATAATGCGATTCCTGTAAAAAAAAATTCAAAAAGGGATGACTAAGAAATGTTGAGTTTTACCTTTATAAACATGACAAGATTTAATTCCCATTTTTAAAATGAATTTGGTCTAAGTACACAAAGTACTTGCTAATCCAAGTTAAGAAATAAGGCTTGGTAATGCTAGGGTTAATAAACATATAATTAAGAGGAGTGTAGTGCAGTGACTATTGCAAATTATCTTATTTTAAGGTGATTAATGGAGTATTTTTTATTCATTAAAGTACGTTTTGAAAATTTCTCTAAAACAATATGGCATTTGCAGGTGTCAGACAAGGTCCCTAGGGCTCTTAGATCATAATTCAACTACTGCAAAAACTCTATGAATCAGGCTCAGAATTTGTTATTACCTAATTAAAACTGTCCTGGAAAACAGCTCCGTCTTTGCAGATATGTGCGCCATAAAGACTGTTATACTGGATTGTACGATTGTACGATTGTACGATTCGTCTGTTGCCCCATTCTTCCATTATGCACCTGTCACGTCATGCGTCGCAGAAAGAAGCTTATCTAGGTTCTCGCTAATTGCAAACTAGCGGAAGACAGGTATCGCTGCTGTGACGTCAGCTCACTCAGCTCACATGCTCCCACCGAAGGTCAGTTGAACGTGTGACGTCACAGCGGGGAAGAGGAAATGGCGTGCGGGACATCGCAATATTTAATGCTGACTGTTTCAATTACGGAATAGTCACAGATTATAAATAATTACACTTCGGCTTTATGCCATATATATAAATTGTAGTTTATTTGAACAGTCATGTTATAACGCAAATAGAAAAGAAATTGCCTGAGCTAGAGGAGAGCTATACAGAACAATTAGGTGGACATTTTCCGACATTTGCCGTTTCGCTTTTCTTTAACTAGTTTGTCAATGTTAGGGCATAATGTACGGCACATTTGTAACCGAAGACTGCATCTTAGATTGTAATCTGACAATATGCCTCGGGATTTTGAAGGTTTAGAAAGTTTCATAACAGAAAAGAATTGTTCGCACACATACGTAGAACCAAACATACATAATATCCGTGCAACAAGGGCATACAACCTCAGAAATCTGGTTTGAGGAACATTCTTATAACAATCAGCCAAGTCTTCCTTGTGTTTATAGTTGTCCTTCAGCAAATCATCGCACTGTAAATTTATCAATTCAATTTGCTACCTGCTAAAAACATTGTTAACATGTAGTGAATACGGGGTCGCAAAGATCTGAAACGTAGTTGACAATGTTTCTACGTCTTGAGGCCTGGTCTCAAACTGGTGTGAAACACGGGGAACTGAACACAAAAACAAAACCACTACACACAACACTATCCAAAGTCAACAAAAACGCAAAATAAAAACAAAATTCGCGCTAACGCTGTTAAGATCACTCACATCCCTTAGACTAGGCTGAAGAGTGTTCTCCCTAAACAGCCCGGGCAGGTTGTAGACATGCTCAAATAACATTTTTCACATTCATTCAGTTTCGTGCAAGTAGCGCCGCTGATCTGGGCAGCATAGCAATACACCACTCTTGCCTGACGTCACACGAACGTACAAGCTGGCTCTTTGTTTAAATACGTCACACGGCTCTTTGTTTAAATACGTCACACGGCCCGAAGTTGTCTTCCCCTGTTGTATACTAAAACAGGACGTGTTTTTCTGTCGACACATTCCAAATGCACCTTGCAATTCGGTATAATTATTTGAAAACACGTATATTGTATTCATTTGAATTATTTAGGCTAGTAATTTTCTTGTGCATTTACTTATTTATTTTCAATATTTAAGTGTTTATGTATATGGTGTAACTAATTCGTGGAGAAATGTATTTTAGTTTGTACTTTTCTCACTCATAGAAAACGGTTATTTGTTAAAACGTGTAAATTATCATACATAGGTTGCAGAGGACATGCCAGCCAGGAAATTGTATTATAAATAACAAATCCACTTGTGTCCTTTCAGTGCATCTTCCCCTATTTCCATCATTTACACTTCGCTAAGAAACCATACCTGCAGACCACGATAACAATGACCAAAGTTGGACGACCTTGAGAGCACGATCGAAATCGAAATCAAAGCAAAGGAGGAGGAGCAGCCCAAAGAAAGACTATCCTACAACACATGGAAGAAAGCCTTTGTAAACATGTCAGGAAATTAACGACATGGAACAATACTGCAACGCAAATGTGCGGGTTCGTTTCCGGCGGCCGACTTGCTGATCTTGAACTTTTCGGGTTTTTCGCGGGTCACTCAGGCAAATCCAAGGAAGAGTATTTACCTTACAACCCCCCTTTTCACTTCCTTTTAAATCATTAATTTCACTCTCTCTATCCGGTCTATCCAGATTGTAAGGGTCAGCTTGCGCTCTGGAAATACAGTGCTCGACTGAGTGGATGCACTCAGCCGCCCTCTCAGGGGGACTGATACATCAATCGGACTTGGCTAGTGGCAAGTCCTCTGTGGCGACCTGGAACTCGTTGGGCTGACGAATTTGCTTGCACCAGTTAGGGACCCACTATGGTTGTAGTTCTGCTTGTAATGCGTTCTGGCCGCCTATAAGGCACTTTCATCTCGTCCTACCTCCCGGGGTCTGACACACAGTACGCCATCGGCTAAAGGTGCCGGAATCACTCCGTGCCAGACAGACAGACGTTGTACAGATTAAATATTACTCAGGTACTCGGTTTAAGAACAGTGTGATTAATGTGCTAAAGCATGTCTCAGCAACTTACATCTCCGTCCTCGTTTACATCTGTTGCGGTGGTGATCATTTAAAGTTGCACAGCGGCTTTCTAGGTTCTTTCTGTACAACTTCGCAGCTTGCTACAAGTGTAAATAAAACTGCTGCTACTTAAAATTCCTTTGACCTGAAGAACATTGCTGGATAATTAGCATATCACTTGTACACTTTAATCAGTTTACTTGGCTCCGCAGATTTACATCATGAAAACAGATCTGCCTTGTGGCTGGAGTTTTAAAATTTAGATCTCCTTAATTTCCATCTAGAACACTGCACTTCAGTTAATTATGGGCAATGCATTACTAATGCTTAAAATAAAGGGCGTAGAGAGCTCCAAGCAATTACTTTTTCATTGTTTTTTTATCTTCCTCAAGATGAACTGGCCTAAGCCACTTTCACTTTGTTTAGAAATCGTTGTATTCATCGTATTATAGACCATTATGTTGCACGAGTAAGAAAAATTATCGAACTGTCATCATTTTAAAATACTAAAAGGGACTATTATATAACGTCATAAAGCAATAAATAAACTAATAATGAATAGTATCATCATTTAAATTGCAGTTTAAAGTGTTGAAAACAACACGAGTTCCTCTACTCATTAATTTTAAGACATATTTTCACAAAATATTGGCTCTTCTGTTTCTTTTTAACTGAGATACACTTTCGCTAAACAGTTATACTTAAGTGTAAATGTGTAAGGAATATAATAGGTAAAGAGATAGTCATGCATAGAAAGAGAAACACAAATAGAAACTTGCCACTAGCAAAACTCAGGAGTATTTGAAAATTCGAACTAATAACAAACAGTATCTGGAAGCGATTAACGCTACAAACAAGTTCATTTGATAAATTGTGTTTGCACACAAGTTATGTTCCAGGGCATTTTTTTGGAGTAAACGATTTTGGAGATATTCCTTGCATTTGTGCGAGTTATGCAATATTAAAACTTTTCTCAATGGAAGATACATAATCAGTTTTATTTCTTAGTCGTGCAAAAAGAATGGAATTTCAAAGCTTTAAAAGATTTGACTATCGCTCAAAACCTACTGTATTCCATATTTCACTTTCACCTATAAGGAAATAAGTAATGAGATAATTTCTGCTAATGTTTATCTCAAATAACACGAAGATATGGGAATAAGAGTTTGTAAGAATGGCTAGTAGACGGGTAGAGAAAGTTATGTGAGTGCAACACGTCAGATTTTTATACATAGATAATCAAATTGTTTACACCATATCTGTCACTCCTGCGATTAATTAACACACAGGGAACCATCAACCACTTATATACGTGGTTAATATTTAAAACCAGTGCCTGAAGTAGTCACTAGTGAGTGCTTAAAGCAAATTATATCCATAAGCGGATATTTTAGGTCGTTTGAACGAGTAAAACCTAACTGAACCATAAACATCCGCCTTCCTTTGTTGTTCTGCTATTACGTTTTGTTTATGCACATTGCGTGAAGTGAACCTTGAAATTTAGTTGACAATCAGCGACGCGTTGTGAATTACTACTACTGAAACAACAATGAGATATTAATGGCAAAGAGATATTTATACACGCAATTTTCGAGTGACGTCATTCACAGGATGCGGAAATCAAGCAATCAGCAGGGCGAAATCAAGTATTCTTTCCGAAACATGAGGGCGTTGTGGACATAGATTATCGTTACGGGATAATAAACACTAGTGAAAATGTGTAACATTCGCAGAACTTTCTGCCTCATTTGTTGTTATACTTGTTTTAAACATCCGAAGCCCGTTACCCATCTGAATACTCGAAGCTGGTTACCAGAAAATAATATTGAATGCGATCCAAGATCCACAAAATCGACTTATATTGTGTTAAGCCTATGAAACACAATTTAGAAAAAACGAACTTGGCAGTATTGGTGAGTTATCAGAGTAGAGCATCTTCCTCTTTACCACTGCAGTTTTAATCTAATTGGATTAATTTGGGCTGAAATAAATTAAATGCCATATAAGTTATATCAAGTAGAAAAAGCATATAAATTAGAAATATATATATAAATAAAACAAAAGCAATGGCATCTAAAGACATCCATCCAGTTCGATCAAAAACAGTTTTATGAAAGAATAAAATTGAACAAATCTCAAACTTTAATTTCCTCGGATGAGAAATAACTTAAAGAACTAAGATAGATATTTCAACCTAAAATATATATATATATATATATATATATATATTCAGCTGCATAACAGGTACAATGAAAATAACTTCAAGTAAGAAAGCAAAGAAAGATTCCACAATAAACCTATATGCAACAATAGCTGTTCCAATTTTAACATACTGCTTAAAATCAGGGACAGTGAGGGTACAACAAAATAAATATACAAACAGCAGAAATAAAATTCTTTAGAGCTATAGCTGGATATACAACACTGGACAAAAAACAAAGCTGTCAAACACAACAATTAAAAGTAGAAAAATGAAGCAAAACAATAATAGAATACAGAACCAATTGGAAATAGCACTTAACCAGATTGTAAGAAAATATAATTCCCAAAATAGCAAGTAATTGTGAAACACAAGGACAAAGGAACATAGGATGACCGAGGAAAATCTGTAAGGAACAAGATCTTGGAGCCGGAACAGGCTAAATGGCGTAAGCCGTGTTGAAGAAGAAACAGAAGAAGTAAAGTAAGCGTAATTAATCCATCTTGGTTCCAATAACTACGCAGTCACCGATCGATTTGTAATCGGTCTTGAAGTACGATAAATAGGAATATATAGTTTCTGTTAACGACGCTGACAATTATTGCCTGGAGCATATCAGTGCTGCCAGTAAATTTGTTGGCATGCACCCATCGTGCTGGGCCGGGTTTGAACCCACGATCGTGGGATTAGTAGACCAGCACCTAACCAACTGAGCCACACAGGTCGACGCATATTGCATATGTGAACACTCCGCAGAGGAACAAGCCGCCACTGAATTTGTCCTTGCTTTCCATAATTTCACAGGCCTTATTCCAATTGTTAGGTGTCACCTTTGATACCGCATTTACAAAACTACTTGTTACATTACTGGGTTACGAATGCACTGCACATGGAATCTCTCGTCCAGCATTACAAGAATGATCACTCTTCAAAAATGTTCTTTTATTTTTACTTATTTACTCATTTTTTTATTTTAGACTTGGAGACGAGGTGTCTCTTCTAAGTATAACATAAGGCAGCAACATGGTTGCAAGTCTCACCTCTGCAAGTACTTCAGAATAGTAACTTTTTGTGGAACATTTGTAAGACACTGAAGTGAACATGAAAGCTTTTAACGTAACATTTTATGTGATTTTATTTGTATCATTTTTATCGAGAGTGCTTGCTCCATTTGTTATCATCACGAATAAGGGATCAGATTTCACCGACTGCGTTAGCATTTAGTGATAAAAATCTCACTCGATATATTATAATTCAATATGAAGGAATAGAAGTTGGTATCATTACTATGCTGGCATATCCCTGCTCAGAAAAGGGTAACAAAATCTGTGTAGCTGTGAGGGAAACGTACCTTAATCCCTTAATGGGGTTTTGTTGCCTGCAATATCTTGATATTATAGCAGTATTGTCAAGGAAAAACGGATGTGAGTTGGTGAGTTTTCGCTATCTACAATTTGATTTATCTGTATCAGTGTTGTTAAGGAAAACGGATTATGTGCCTTTTGCGGGGATTCTCTGTAGAGAAAGTATACTTGGTGCCAATCAAGAAGGGTATTGGCGGTTGCTAACCGCATGATGGAAATGTTTAAACGAACAGAAGGGGGTGAATACATCATTGTGGTCGTTATAGCAACGAAAAGAACAAATAGGAGCTAAGGCGTTTCCATAGAGCTACGATTTTGTAGCACGGGATTAGCATCTGCTTGGAGAGCAATTCAGCAGTAGCATAAACTCAGGTGCATCTTCTTCTCTCACTGCAATTTATATAATGCCTTCCTTTAGCCCCAGCTAGCTTGCTTGTATGTTAGAGATTGTCTCTGTGCTCACAAGTTCCTTTTAGTCTATTTATGCGACTATTTTTCTTATGTTTATATGTGTCTGTGCCTGCATATTTGTGCGTATGTTGTGAGCATTTGCGATTTTCTTACAGTTTTAAGGGATATTTAACTATTTCCAAAAATAATGACAGTGCATTAGTGTAGTGAACTGAAAAATTGAGTGTCCCCGGAAACCAAATAACATTGTGTTTGATATAGGTAGGAATAGTCAGGTTTTCCTCTTCTAATTGCCACTTTAACCTTTTGAGCTGATTTGGGCCAGAGTAAAGACTTATGTTGGTTGAAACAAAGACTTCACTGTGTCGTTGGTAATAAAGCTGAGAGAAGAGACGCCAGCAGCAGTAAAAGCTGAAGACTGGGATTAAGTCGTTACTCATACAAAAGCCCTAATAAGTGCAGCATGCGAAAATGAGTTTTCGAAGAGGTTAAAACGGCTTGTCATTTCCGTGGGGAATCCTAGCAGCAACAAAAGATAGGGGTTCAGAGGGATTTTCCCTTTACAATAAGCATTACTATTTGACAGCTACATGTCTCTTTTGTGAACGAACATGCTTACACCGATATATTCTTGCACGTAGATTTACTATTACTTTTTCTACTATATACGGTAAGTAGGGGAAGTATTGTATTCCACCCAAAATAATCGATGTCGAGATTTCACCGGAATTATATGTTTTCAGGTACCACTGAAAAAAATACACTTTTAGAAAAAGATCTGTGTGTGTGTGTGTGTGTGTGTGTGTGTGTGTGTGTGTGTGTGTGTGTGTGTGTGTGTGTGTGTGTGTGTGTCTATCAATGATCTGCATAACTCAAAAACTAAAAGTTGCTTAAAAACCAAAGTTGGTATTTAAGTTTAATCTCTTTCAAGGATGAGACACTAAGATTTTAGAGAAAATTTGTATACCCAAACTAGCCTTCAAGTGGAAAACTTTTCGAAAATGGCTCTAACGATTTTGATTAAATTAAATGTATATTTTGAATTTTGTGTCTATAGCCTATGTAGTCCTGTTTACTCTTGATGACTTACATAATTGGTAAACCGTAAGCGATAGGCCAGATCTTACTGTACAAAAAATTTAGATATTCTGGAGTGAACCAATACGGAGATACTCCTTGTTATTTGTGAGTTTTGTAATACTTTAACTTCTCTCAAATGGAAGGTCGTTATGCACTTTTTTATCTCTTGGCCGTGCAAGGGGAACGGAATTTCAAAACTTTAAAAGCTTTGATTATCGCTTAAAGCCCACCATATTGCCATATTTCTCTTGTATCTGCAAAGAAATAATAGGCTAATTTCTGAAAATGTTTAACTGAATTAACGTGAAGGAGATAGAGGAATAAGAATTTCCAAGAGTAGTTAGTGCAAAAGTAGAGAAAGTCACGTGAGAGCAACGCGTCAGATTTTAGTCAGTTTTTTTCTTTTTTTTTTTTTCTTTTTTCTTTTTTCTTTTTTTTTTTTTTTTTTTTTTTTTTTTTTTTTTTTTTTTTTTTTTTTTTACTATTGTCTTCGTATACGAACATAAATGACACCCCGCTTTACATTCCAGACGCAATCCGCTCGCACACAAGTCTAGCGCATTTTCTACGTAGTCGGCAATGTGGTTTCTCTTTCTTATCGAAATGTCCGACCCTTTCTTGATTGGCGCCGATTATAATATTTTTGTACGCACATGTCAGCTTTCTTCATAGCTCTAGACTGATACTTGGCGGGTTCTTCCACAGTGCAAAGGTGAAAATATCGTATTCAGAGGTGAGCATAAGTCCATTTTTAACAAAAATGGAGTTAAGATTTTGTTAGTAAGCCGACACCATACGAAAATTACACATAAAAGCCTGATGTGTTGCACTCACATGACTTTCTCTACTCTTGTACTAACCGTTCTCACAAACTCTTATCCCTCTACATTATTTGTGTTATTTGAGATAAACATTTGTACAAATTATCTTATTGCTTGTAGGTGTAAGAGGAATATTAGAAATCAGTAGGCTTTGTGCGATAGTCAAATATTTTAAAGCTTTGAGATCTCGTTCTCCTTGCACGCTTAACATTTAAAAAAATGAACAATGATGTTCCACTTCACAAAAGATTTTAAGTTTTCCGAAACTGACACAAATAAAAAGGGATATCTTTGAAATGGTTCACTCTACAAAAAATTTACTGAGACACAAATTGTGTGTTTTAGCAATACCTACATTTTTGTATATTAAGCTCTTACGGTTTACATGTTGTACAAAAGTTATCCAGAGTAAACAAGACTACATAGGCTATAGCCAGAAAATTCAAATTATACATTTCATTTCTCAGACAAATATCTTAGACACACGGTATTTTAATAAAAATAGAGCCATTTTCAAGAAAATCAAAATTTTCGAAAAATTTTCCATGTAAAGAGTAGTTTAGGATGGGGTATTTTATTCAAAATCTTCGTGTCGCATCCTTGAAAACCTTGAACTTATATTCCATCTTTTGTTTTTAACCGACTTTTCGTTTTTGAGTTATGCTGCCCACAGACTGACACACACACACACACACACACACACACACACACACACACACACACACACACACACACACACACACACACACACACACACACACACACACACACACACACACACACACACACCTTTTTCTAAAACTGCTTTTTTTTGGATTCAGGGGCTCTCAACACATATATTTCCGGTGAAATCTCGACATCGAATTTTTGGGCGGAATACAACATACTTCCTTCTACTTACCAGTAGAGAAAGTAAAAAAAATATCTTATGTGTAATACAGAATAGCTTTCTCTAAGTATTAAAAATTCCCAAGTATACCTCATTTACAGCAATTCTTAAAACATTATTCTTCTAACCACGTTCACGGAGGAATTTTATCTATCTATGATTTCAAGCTAAGCAAGATGTTAATAAGCTCGCAACAAGTGGATAATCTTCATGATTATACAACCAAAATGCAACAATTACTGTCATGACTGTCACAGTAGAATTATCTACATTGAACACTAAATTTTTTGCAATCTTAGAGTTATAAAATGCACGAAATATATCACTAACCGTTACTATGAGTGACACTTGCAAGCGTATCTTAAGTTCCTAAATTACACGTTAGCTGCTCTCCTACATTTCATTTGTTTTCACCTGGTGCATTGAACCGATAAGCTGCCAATTGCATGCATTAACTTCCCGAATGAAACGAGGAGCTGTTACAGACTATGATGTAGTCTATTGTCAACCAGCATGGTAATTCTAAATTCAGGTGCGGAACATTGTATTTGTACTCGTAATTATGTAATAAAGCGTTTGGCTCTTCGTTCCTCAGAGAAATGAATGTTATAAAATAATTTCATACTCTTTTTATAAAACATGGCGACTTAGAATACCGGTATTGCGGCATTTTTATAATAAATACCTCATTTACATTATAAACATTTATGCTCTTTTGAGCTAATTATGTTGGAAATTGACTACAGCAATAATATGTTTGTAGTGGTAGGGTTGCATGGTCTATGCGGAAATAGTCTTCAAATATTATTTTGAAGTATGAAGGAATAAATTCGGAAGCCATAGTACAACGTCCTGAAAAGAAAAATAAGAGAAAGGAGCTGAAACATTAACCAGATTACATTTTTTAACATATGGCATGAAATATTCCAAGCGGCTAATGTTTAAAAGGGGGGAAACAAGCTCACCAACGTACACTTTTTTTCTTCTTCATTAATAACCTTTTTACTGGCATTATTTTTAGACTTCTTCATATTCTTCACTGGTACGGTGAACGAGCGCTTTCGAAAACTCCATTGCCTTCATCTTCTAATGGCCAACTGCCTTTATAACACAACGTTCTGCCATTTTTTTCAAGCAGGCTACTTCTAGAAAATTTAACATATTTCCGGACGAACTTGTTGAAATAGATATAGTTTTAAAACAATAGTCATAGTATTTCTCCTTTTAATCTATAATTTGGTGTACCAGTTAAAATTCAATGTTTGATTTAAAAAAGCTAAACATTACTCTGTTACCTCATTTATCGCCATCTTAGATGGAAAGCTCAAGCGGAACCACAATAGCACATAACTCCAGGAAACTTGTTAACTTGGAGCTGTATATATTAAAACTTTTATGAAGTTATAATTAAGAATGATGCTCATTTTGACACTTTTTACTTTTTTTACTGACAGCATTTTTAGAATGTACAAACTTAGGATTTCACGTTTCATCAAGTACTGCGCTTGGCATCTTCAGGGTAAGATGATCCGTTGTGTGCACTGGTACTTAACGAAACGTGGGTATCTTCAATGCCTTCTAGAGCACACCTAGCTAATAGAATTTTTAGACTTCGTCATATTCCTCACTGGCAGAGTGGACGAGTGCTTTAGAAGGTAATGGAGTCTTTGAAAGCGTTCTACCACCGTATCAGTGAAGAATGTATCTAAAATGCATCTAAAAATGCTGACAATAAACAAGTTAACAAGGTTTTGCCTGTTTCTTATGGCTTCATACGTAATTATATTAAATTTGTTGGACTTCACATACTATAGAAACAATTCAATATATATGACATTCATACACGTATCTTAAACGCGCGGTGTTTAAATTTAAATTGTTAAAATCTGTTGGAGAAAATGAAAACCAACGGAACCTTTTGATGTAAACGGTAGTTTTCAGTGAGGAATTTACCTAAATTTCTTCACCTGTATGCTTAAGCAGTTTTAAAGCCCAAAACACAATTTGTAGTTCTGAATTTTAAGTTCTTATGCTTCTTTCTCTCTTGCACAATCACAAAATTCTTTCACACTACGGAATTTAAAGTGGGCATTTCTGATGAAATCTTGGTATACACGTTTTGAATTGAAGTACAATGCTTCCTCTCCTCTTAAGCAAGTGCTAGAATCAAGCACAAACCGAATTGAATAACTTTTTGTTACCTTGATGTTCAAAACTTACACACCAGCACAATGAAAATTGAAGCTGATTTAAATAAAATCAACATTACTCATTTTGGTATGTCAATAACTGAACTTTATGCCGCGTTATCATTGTGTCTCGGCACTAAACCTCTCTGTATTTTTGCTGGGCCAGCTTTAAAGCATGTAAGTATTTGTTGATGCTGTAACAGTGCTGGTAGATTACACGAGATGATAGCCGCAGGCTTTTGGTCCGCAGGCGGCTATTCTAAGGAACTTTTCGAGTTTCACTTGTAACAACTTTGCATCTATCACAGCTTGCTGGCACCTCAATGGGGTAATGTAGATAAGGCACGCTGAGTTGAATAGAGGCTGTCTCGCCGAGTCTGCCTAATCTGACGGCTGACAGAAAGGGCCTTCTTTTTGCCTAATCCATAATGTAAGTGTTTAATCACAGAAAGAGCTCAAGTGCCAACCTACAGTTGGTTACAGCACTTTTGCACACCACAGCAAAGTAATTGGCGGTCGTGAACAATGAGAATGTGAAGTGGAACCGCTCCGAATGACAGGCTTGGTATTATCGAGTATTTAAGTGGTTATATTATTTTACTTAGCAAACACATTTTTATGCCTACCACGTACAGCCATGGAAAGATGATTGAGCACATTAGGAGAGAAGAATGTTTTTAAGTTCCACCTCGTGTGGAAGCGCAGTTTACACAAGTCGATACCCCAAGATGCACCTGAGTTTACTGATAGTCTCTGATACATACGTTATCATATATTGGACACTGAATTAGGCTTTGAGCTGAATCGCGACTCTCATTTGTATTTGCGAGTGGTATACAAATGCGACTGGTAATTCAAGACACAGGTTATTTGAGTGTTCGATGGACGATACAATATGTATCAGAGACTATCAATATACTCAGCTGCATTTTGAAATATCTACTAGTGTAAACCACGCTGCCACACACCGTGGAACCTAAACATATTCTTTTCTCCTAATGTGCCCAGTCATGTTTTCCATGGCTGTTCCTAGTAGATACAGATGCTTCTGTATTCCATCTTAAACTTCGATATCGAGTTTTAACCGGAAATACATGTTTTGAACTACCTGTATTAAGATAATCAGTTTTAGAAAAGGGTCCTGACATATCTTTCGACAGTATAACCCAATGGCAATGAATCGGATAAATAGTAAATTTGGTATTGAGGTTCAGTAGCTTTCAAAGATGCAACACAAAGGTGTCAAGAAACCCACTCATTCCAAACTACCCTTTATGTAGAACATGCTTTCGAACGTTTTCACTCTCTCAAAAATAGCAGCAGTGGTTTCGAGTTAAAATACTACATGTTGAATTTTATGTGTATATCTAGAATATTATTAGCCTGTGAAATCCACTTCATTGGGAAACAGTTTTTTTTAATGTTGTATAGCTGGTAAATGTTAAATGGGACAGATAAAAACACATGAAAAAACAGCAGATCTGTTTAAAATAGACATTTTATTTCAAATACGTTTTTAAATGACATCACACATTTCTGAGATATTTGCTAGTATTGGTTTTAATTGTTCAATAAGCGGTAATTTGTTTAAATTCCACTCTCTATTAACTTGCTTCTCACAATATCACTGAATGACTGTAGCGTGTTTGATATAATGTCAAAAAGAGTGAGTGATAATGGACACTTAAGTTTAACACCACCGTTATTTTTGCAAAATGCTCAATTGAACCCTTTCCTTTATCCATACAAATTCTGCTATTAGTATAAGGACTGCTTATTGCTATTATTAATTGCAAAGGATATCCTAGTGTTTCTCATAATTTTCATATTTCAAAGGCGGCGCCGTGGCCGAGCGGTTAGCGCGCTCGCCTACCACCTAGGCGGCCGGGGCTCGATCCCAGGGATCCGCATGTGGTATTCGTGGTGGACGAAGCGGCGTCAGGGCGGGTTTTCTCCGGGTGCTCCGGTTTCCCCCGCCATCTCATTCCACCGGTGCTCCATCTTCATTCCATGTATCATCAGTGTCACCGCCTGCGGTGCCGTAGTAGTAAAAGCGGGCGTTTAACACTACAACAACAACAATGATCTTTCAAATTGTTTCTCCTCCAGCATCTCATTTACAACAAATACTACATCTAATATCTATTAATTTAACAGTGTATCTCCTCAGGCTAAAACATACCGTATACTATAATTGAATGCAGGGTAAGAACTGCAATGTTGACTGCAGAAAAATATGATACTGAGGACTGAGCTTTGTAATGACGTTCTTATGAATTATTGAATGTAACTGGCATAGTAAGTCTAATTTAACCCACAGGAATTTTTGTGGTCTTCCACATTACTTTAAAAATGCATGTTTCTAAAAGCCTAAAATTTACATATGCTACTATTTCATTTTGAACCCCGTACGGTAATGAAGGATATATGCATATGTTTACAGCAATTGTATGTTATTACAGTCATGACGTTTTTTAGTTTTGTATTCTAACACTTGAGCCTTTTGTCATGGCCTATAGCTTAAAGTAATATTAGTAATTACCCCGGCTGTGAAAGCATTTGCGATTTTATTTTCTTGAGAAGCTGATTTAGAAGATCAAATTTTTTCTTTCTTTTAGATTCCGATAGTTTAATACAGTTTATTACAGACAAAAGTATAAATAAATGTGAACTCACATGATTAACTCTACTTACTCTTCTACAAAATGTTCTTAAAAAACATATTCCTGTATTCCTTGTTAATAAAGGGGAACATTTAATTTTCTCACATGTTTCCTTTACATTATACGAAGTCGAGTGATTGTTACATTTTAAAGAGCGTTTGCTACACGATGAGCAAATGACGGACTATCCATGCTCTTTACATGACTACAGAAAAAAAAGTGCTCCCATTTATGTACAGTATACCTAGGTATTTGAAAATTCAAGACAATAGCAAAGAATACATTGGAAATCGTTAACTACGATATACGTTCGATATAAATGGCATGATTTAATGAGATCTGACTTGTTTTATGAAGCAAGCGTATACAGGATGGACCAAAAAAACACCGACAACACTTAGTATGTTGTGCGGGACGTCAAACTGATCATTTCTTAGGAAGCCCTATCCAAAAATGCACGGTTTGAACGCTGTAGCACATTGAAGTGTGAGATGAATGTATATTCACATTTCGTAAATAAACCCAATATCGAGCTGTTTACATTGCAAATGGGCTTCGAACTATGTACCTCCTACGTCATTGCATAGCGTATATCGGCGGTGGTGAGCCTCATGCACATGACCCAATACGTGGAGTTGCCTTTAAAGGTTTTAGACCACATCGTGGTCTTGAGCCATAAGGTCCTCCACTAACATTACAGGAGTGCCATACAGCATAGTCTTCATACAACCCCACAGAAAATAGTCGAAAAGTATCAGATCTGGCAACCGCACTGGCCA
This sequence comes from Tenodera sinensis, assembly GCA_030765045.1. Classification (NCBI taxonomy): domain Eukaryota; kingdom Metazoa; phylum Arthropoda; class Insecta; order Mantodea; family Mantidae; genus Tenodera; species Tenodera sinensis. Next base: position 150,278,605 of record CM060965.1, on the reverse strand, counting down.
TGAAAGTGGTCCACATTTATTAATCCATTGATTTGTATATGCAACGTTGAGGTGACTCCCCACATTTACATCAAAGTGTGCTGGAGCTCATGTCAGCCATTACAGCAGGTGTATCGTGTGTCGCACTGTTAAAAAGAACGCTACTTACAGCTGGATTCAGCGTTCTTGGGCCCTGAAGGAAGTAAATGTAAAGGCTGAAAGCGAGTTTATTTACCAAGCAGACAGCAAGCGAAATTGGTGCGTCAGCATCATATCTACTCACATAACGTTCTACTTCGTAAAGTAGTATGTACAGTCCATGCAGAAAAAATGTCTATACAATGTACCTAGCTTAATTAGCTGTTCAAATGTGTTTGTATTAATATATGGATCACCGCAGATATTGTAAATTTGGCCTTTTTTCATTTAAAACCCAGTTCTCTCGCTATTCTGTTTAAGGACGACTTGCTGCCCTGGAAGTTAATGCCTTCTCTTAAAATTCTAAGTAATTTAGCTATTGTAGGATCACTTTTTTTTTCGCCCACCTCGGTAGCGTGATGGTTAGCGTGTCTGCTTCACGTCCAAGAGGTCGCGAGTTCAAATCTCGCTTAGGGTAAGTTATCTGGGTAAGGGTTTTTCCGAGGTTTTCCCTAATCTGAGAAGACGAATGTCAGGTAACTTAAAGCTCCGTGGCCCTCGGGCCCATTTGAGCATAATTTCACCCATTTCATTCACCGTCCGATGTGACATTACGTTGGAGGACGTTAATTAAAATAAAAAAACACGTTTTTCCTGAACACAAGATTTATGAATCGTTCTTCTAACGACACATTTATCGAAGCCATCTATATCCGTTACTCATTTCGGAACTTTTCTTTGCCTGGAGTTCCAAAATGTTCTGATTTTCATGTTGTTCGCGTTCGTGAACAATTCTTTTCACTGTTCTTTCTGATGCTTCTTTGGCATCTGATACGTGTTTTTGAACTTTTTAAATTTTTATGAAAAACTCTTCTGATGTAAGCAGATCTTTGCTTTTAGGTTTTTTTCTTCATGTTTTTCGGTACATTTGAAACAATTTCGCTGCTCTGATTGTGTAATGTTTTATACCCTAATGTGGAAACAGTGGTAGCATAATTGATTTACGCTATGACCAATGTCTCATAAATTCATTGCATTCACTTCTTATCGCAAATATCTTAATGTCTTCAATTACTGTACGCTACACGAAAAAGCAACTATGAATTTGCAAAGACTGTTGAAATGCAGACCTTCCTCATTCCCACCCCACCTGTTGTGCATGGTTTCATTCCCAGAATTATATGAGATGACGAGAGAGACAGAAGATATAGATTCGCCTACAGGACTTCCACTCAAGGTCAGGGGCCAAGAACGCTGAATCCAGCTGTACTGGAAACTACAAGTTATCAGTAGCATGCGCACCAAGGACACTATGAAGGAATTTTGCCCATGCGCAGGGATGTTATTACGCTCAGGTCGTTCATCCCAGTACACATAAGGGGCCATTACACAAAAGATGTTAAAACGAGAACCAAATTTATAATTGCATAAACTGGCAAACAAAATTATTAGATTGGCGTGAGAAGAAATTACACAAGTATAAAATGTAATTGATTTAATGCCTTATGCATTTCATTACGATTAGGAATAAAAAAATTGAATAAATTAACTTATTTATGATTTACTTATTTAGCATTTATCATACATACTACTTCGGTGCATGATAAATTCATTTTCTTTTCAAATGATATAAAATATCAGAGATTTTAACAGCATAAATACCTGCGTACTTTAGATATTTTTAATGTATACAAATCAGATGTCTGTTCATTAGGGAGTAGCAGGGGTAACTAAACATAAATGTGAGAACATGCAGTTAAAACGTTTATTTAAATTTATTTAATCAGTAGCGTAGTTCTATTTTGTGTGGCCATAGGAAGATAACTCGAAACTGCCCTTTCAAACCATATATGTCATTGACAGTAGGGGCAGCATTACTAGCAAAAATTGTGGATTGATTATCATATATATCTGCGATGCTATAAATATGCGTGCCGTATAACAATCGACAGCTCAAACCCAAACGGTTGAAAATGCCAGATAATGGAAGGCAAAAATTCTCAGTTAACATGTAATGAGGCCGAAACAATTGTGAATTAGTGGTTATCATCCACCACAGGCTCCTTTGTTTGGACAAATAGACACATGGCGATACTCTTTATTGCTGTTTTTATATCAGCATATCACAACTCGCCCTTTTCACACAAGTGACGTGCTTTCTATATTATTTATGTTTGAAAAATGATTTTATTACACGTCTCGTTATAGACGTGATACGTGAATCTTAATATATCTGATATGTTGTACTCCCATGACGTTCTGTGCCCGTTTTTGCTAAGCTATTTCTACCACCGCTTATTCTATGTACTTTGTATCAATTGAATTACAGTTGTTGAAATGATTTTAATACATACTTCCTTATGACTGTAATAGAAATACAGTATTGCAGTTTGGGATTAGTAGTGTTTAACGCTCCAATGAAGATGGAGCACCGGTGGAATGAGATGGCGGGGGAAACCGGAGAAACCGGAGGAAACTCACCCCAGCGCCACTTCATCTACCGCAAATCCCACATGCGGTTGCATAGGATCGAGCCCGGGCCACTTTGGTGAGAACCGAATGGTCTAACCACTCAGCTATGGCGCGGCCGTATTACAGTAGGCTTAAGGGATATTTAAATTATATAAAAGATGACCATAATGTTATGACATTGAAATTGCATATACAATGCAGGATATGTTATTTTGCTGTGTAACAGACATTAACCATTGTTAAGAACTGGGCACATGGTCTGAACAAGCTATGATATCGGAATGATAGTATTTTTGTACCAAGCACTGAACTTCTCTTAGAGGAATTATTTTATTAAGGAAAATAATTTCACATTTTGATACAATTCATCTGAATAGAATTTACAACTCAGTGTGCACTAAGTATTTTGGAAAGTCTTCTCAAATGGTTAGAATTTGTATGACAGTTGGTGGTATATGTAACTTTTAAAATCTTTTCATCACTTGCAACAGAAGTGTCTATGTTAAAACAAGAAGAGTTTGAGAAAGTAACAGTAGGATTAATTTGTGCTTATGTACAACAATTACATGAACGGTGGCTTTATTCAGGAGTTCATAGAAAGAGTGAGTATTAAATTTGAATTGAATTTCATTTTTTGTATATCCGTGTTACAATGTTTCCTGCCATTACCAGGAAACATATGTACATCTTAATTGAACTTTTGTATGTGTATTTTTATATGTAGCAATTAGAAATCTGTACATATGTAAGATCCTATATTAAAAAATAAATGGATGTTTAATAAAACGTTAGCTTAGAAATATCTTTGCATTGCCAAGAGGGGGGGGGGGACGAATGACTTGCCAATTGACAAAATGATAAGAATTGGAACATTCAAAACAATAATAAAGCATTTCAGGGAAATGGTAAACCCAAAAAACAAATGTATTTGGCATTAGTTGTGTATTTTAACGTGATCGTGGAATCTTGTAGTTTACCACTTACGCAAGTGATCCGAAATGAAGAAGACTTCGGATATGTTCACAGAAAGTTCAAGATAGACATTTCATTTGTCATGAAAATGTCACAAGCATATGGTATTTCAACCAAAATTGTTAGGACAAGTTTTGAGAAAATTAACATTTTCGAAAACTTAAGTTTAATGGGTATTTAGGGGTGGGGGATTTTCTTGAAAAAGGGAAAAAGGAGATCTAATACACTCTGACACTCTCTACTACTCTCACAACTTCTTTTTTTATTTATTTGCACAATAAGATGTATATATTGAATTTTCAACTAATGTCCTGTAAACTATTCTTTATTCGGAATATATTTTGTACACTCTTGCATAACTGATAAACTATACAGATAGACAAAAACACTCTTAGAAAAGTCTTTAATACTTTTGTTGTTTTTTGAAGTGCTTACTCATTCAGTTGCCCCTATCAATGTCAAGGTGACAGAAGTTCAATAATGAAAATCATGAATGGGTATTAAAAAATTCAGATAAATAACAATAGGCATTTCGGTATTGGCTCATACCACAAAGTGTTATTAGGTATAAATTGTTTAATTTAATGACATTGACAACTTCTACATAATACGATTTTGTGTGTCTCTTTTTTTCAGTAATTGAAATTTACAAAAATTTTTCTTTGAATTAAGAAAACTTCAAAGCTAATTTGCCGAAAATTCAAAATGCCTATATAGTTTATTGTTCCTTTGGTGTTTAAATGAAGCTAGACGAAATTTGCGAATATTTTTCCTGTTAACAGTAGTTTTTGGAAAGGACTCACTTAAAACTCTGTGTTTTTTAATTTGTTTCAACATATCCCATAACACTCATTAAAATAAATTCTTTAACATAAATATTATAGTTAACATAAATGACAAATGTGTATACACAATCCTTCGACAGAAATATTAGAACTAAAATTATAACTAATTTAAGCTACCTATATGATAATATTCTGAACTAAAATACCAAATTTGAAGTACTTATCGGTCATTTAGTTTATTAAACACACGCGCGCGCACGCGTACACACAGTGGAAAATCGCTATTCCTTTTTTCTGGTATTCATGCAAAAAGAACGTAATTTTAAAACCATCACGTTGTTTTAAGATTTTACTATCACTTAAGCCTAATGTATTTCCATAATCCGCTTGTGCTTACAAGGTTATGTATAGGATATATGGAAGATATATACAAGATGTAACAAAAAGCTGTGTTAAAGCTTTGGAATATATCTTGCATATAGAGAATAAAAAATGTTATATGAACATAGGTCTGAAAATTGTTTATTTTCATGATAGAGCTCTTTCTCTACAACTCTGTTTATACGATGAGATGTGTAATACGTAGCTGTCCTATGACCTTAACCCCACAACAGAATAGTTGTTTAACTGCACAGTAGTAAACGTTCGCTTTTAGATCTAGTTAAATCAGGTGGAGGTGATGTGATCTTTGTGCTGCAGTATAGTACTGTGTTGTTGCAAGATACTCCATTAGCAATAAGCCGAGGCATGTACTTCATTCATGATGGAACGCCTCCTCATTTCAGTCTTTCTGTCTGTGGAGTTCAGAATAGCAGGTTTCCTGGTAACTGGATAGGAAGAGGTGGACCAATTCCGTGGCCTCGGTGTTCACCTGACTTAAACCCATTAAATTTTTATTTGTGAGAACATTTGCAATCTCTTGTTTATGCAACCTCAGTTTCCGATTAGAGGCTGTTAGTGCTCGTATTGTGGAAGGCTGCCAAACAATACAAAATTCTCCAGGCCTAATTCACCGTATTAGGGAGTCCATGCAACGGCGGGTTGACGGATACATTGGAGCTAATGAAGACCATTCTGAACATGTACTGCGATTTTCTGTTTCCCCGTAGTTACCTCAGGGAGTATTATTGTGAGAGATTCAGCTGTAGAAAATGTGATTAAGAAGGAAATAAACAATTTCTGGACCTACGTTCATGTAACATTTTTATCCTCTATCTGCAAGAAATATTTTCACAAATTTTTTACATACCTTTTTGTTCCATCCTGTGTATATATAACTATTTCTGAAAATTTTTATCTCGATTATTAGGAATATTACTCACTAATCGGTGTAATCACTTTGCACTTGTTTCTTGCGATATCATGGAAGAAATAAGGCTTTGTAACGCCAGCATTCCAGAGACACATTTTAAAGTGTTTGAAAATCATGTTTCTTGATATCCTGGTTGTCGCTACAAGAAATGTGTAACTAAATAGTTTATGCAACCTCGTATACTTATCGATTAGTCGATTACAAAAATAAAACGTTTGTGACGTTACACTTCAGAAGAGAGAGAGAGAGAGAGAGAGAGAGAGAGAGAGAGAAAGAAAGAAAGAGAGAGAGGTGAAATAATAAAGGATGGTAGTTAGCGAACGGCATGTGAATGCAATACATCACTTTTTTAATATGTGATGTAATAGTTCGCCAGCAAGGATAATTGTTATTTCATAAATTTCTATTCGGTTTCCTCTTAATATTTTAAAATGCTTGTGTTTGTGTTTGACACGCTCGCCTTTCACCTAGGTGGCCCGGGATCGAATCCAGGGACTCGCATTTTGTATTCGTGGTGGACGAAGCGGCGTCAGGGCAGGTTTTCTCCGGGTGCTCCGATTTCCCCCGCCCCTCATTCCACTAGTTGCTCCATTATCACCTTTCCAACCACCCATTTCGCCTGCATTTCATATCATCCTGTTCCTCATTCTCATACTTGGTTCTTGGCTGACTACCCGCTTCGAGGTCTTCACTCTATCCGGTCCATAGGTTCCTGTGCTCCCCGACCCTAGGGACTGACTTGTAAGTCCTAGGGGGTGTAAGTCCTACATATAGGAAGAGTAATCAGGAAAAGATGAAGAAGTTTGTGTTTGAAGTGTCCATGGTTGTAACCAATATATCATATCACTTACTATAACAGACATAATGTTTAATGGCGGGTAGTAGCAGTAGCTGTTCAACCAACATCCAACCAAGGGCTTGTGGTGTTGTGAAATCACGGTGTACAGCCGATGATATAAATCTTACACCCACAGAAGTTATTTGCGCAACAGGGAAGAAGAAGAATAATCTGATCATGAAGCGGTCAGCTATCAACTGCTAAGAAACTTTTTGTCTCCATAGCATTACTTATGACATTAGTACGACATAATTCTTCATTTCATTCTCTCTACCGTTCTTTCCAGGATTCGCCGGCGGGCTGCAATGGTGCTTGAGCTCAGTAAATGCGGTACTCGGCTGAGGGGTGGTGCTGTGGATGGCCAGCCGTCCTCCCAAGGGGACTGTTTGTTCAGCCAGATCAGGCTGGTGGTGGGCGCTTTGTGTGGCGACCTGGAGGAACTTGCATGTACCAGTTAGACAGCCATTATAGTTGTAGTTCCTGCTGTGATGGGTTCTGGACACCTGTAAGGTACTTTCATATCATCCTTCCTCCCGGTGTCTGACGCATAATCCCTACCGAGACGGCAGATACACAATACGACATTATTAGAGTCACACTACTGCTATTTAGATAGTCCTTAGGATCATTGAAAATCACTAGCTTATTTAATGTGTCTGCTTATTAATTGCTTCAGATTATAATCTGAACGTAATGCGTAGGTACTACAGATTTGGTGTAGTTCTTTACAAAATAAACCATCAGAACCAATAAACGAAGTTAAGCTTATCTGAAATGAACGTTTAATTTTTAATTAATGTTCAATAAGCTATTCATTTATCTGAAACTTACGTCTGCAAGACTGCTTGCTAATTGGTGTATAATTAGTGATTGGATTTTCCCAAAATCTGCAACTTATGATAAACGTGTCCGAGAATAAATATGGAACTATATTCAAATTCGTGTGAGGCTTGTTTATGGAAGGTAACATAGTTATCACAAGGCGTACATAAATGTTTAAAGTATCACTTCTCTGGCTGTTTCAACTTTCTCGTCTGATTTATTGATCAAGTTTTTCCGATGCCGATTGAGAGGCTTTCCTAGCTCGGCGTCTCGTCAAGCATGAAGTATATGCGGTAGGAAATATTCGCGGGTCAGTATTGGCATTCAGCAACAGGAATGCGAATTCCAGGCTTTGTGCTTCCCAACTCCGCACGGAATCCTTCGCATACAGCAACTCGAATAGAATAGGCATCTCCCATTAAACTGTTGGCTACTTGACCGTTCGTCCGATTTGTTGCACACCATATTAGTAAACTAAGAGGATAATCTACAAGTAATGGACCACGTGGCTTTAATAGGTTAAAACGAAGTATTCTATTAAAACAGGTCACATAAAAAAATTAAACCTTGCTTTACTTCTGCACATAATCATCTTAGATTTAAGCATTTATTATATCTGTCCATGAGTTTTAGAATTATCACGTTGTAGTCACTTCCGTCAGTCTATTGAAGCACATCTTCTCGTTAAAATGGTGATGTTTTTCTTCAGATTTCAACTTTTTGATTTGTGTGTCACATAATAGTTCTAGTTTTCAAAAATATACAGTTAACATTCTAATACCAGACGTTTGTTTAATTTAACAAGTTGTACAACCAGGTCACCTGATTTCTTTTCAATATTCCTCAAAATTAAAATTTTCAGCATTTTACCTCTTTTAATGCCAAGGAAGTAGTGGAGAGGTAGGTGGGTAGGTAGTGGGGTTTACGGGCCCGTCGACAACTAGCTCATTAGGGCCCGAAAGTAGAGGAGATGTTTCGAATACAGGCTACCATTTCTATTTGGGCATATCTTTTGAAAAGTTCTCTTCTTACCACTGTTATTTTAGTAGAAACAGTAGTATCTTATTTAAAGTCACGCTGAAGTCATCTGGTAAAATTAGCAGCAATGCATGTAAAGTATTCGCTATTTTGAGTAATAAGAGCAATCAATGGAACTTTAAAGAGAAGCTCTTATGAGATGGAAAAATATAAATCTACACAATATAGTGGAATTTAGCCTTATTGCAATTTTAAAAAGTTTAAACAAAAGTTTCTTTTAGAGATTTTGAAGTATATTATTTGCAGAAATCAAATACACATATTCACTTTTTGCAGCATCTGCACATTCAATATATGCCCGCTGAAACCAAGCAAGACACTGATTCCAAAGTTCTCCGCTAGTATCTTCTGAACAGCGCTCATCGCAAAATAAAACAGCAACAATCATCATTATCTGGGTTTACTTTTCCTACAGGAGTACAAAGGTCACTATCTCCAGAGTTAATTTCACTAGATTCTGAGTTACAGCTTTCCATTTTGTTCGTAGACTTTTTCAGTCTGTTTATAATTTAATTTCTGCTTTGCATCCTTTCCTTTTGTGGTCTGCATCTTCGTTTTCAAGGATTCAGTGAGCTCGTTCTTATAGGGTGATGCTGTAATGATTTTTTTATTGTTGCGACTTCCGCTGCCGACCTCCTTTCCTTTTAGTGATGGGAATTGGAGATACTTTATGAGGTGACACGCAGGTTCAGTGCTTCCATACTTAACCAGATACTTAGTTTTAAATGTCGTGGTCTAGCCCATATTTGCACCACACCCAGTAGCCCATATTCGACACAAAGCACTGAAAACATTAAATTAATTTACCTCGTGCATAATAACGGATGGAAACAATGCAAATATTTCACACGAAAGCCACATGAGCGTATAAAAAAATTAACCTGAATAGGGTAGAAACATCCCTAGTTATTAAAAACAAAATCTTACATACCTTTCAAAAGTTTTCAAATGATGATTCAGAAAAACACAAGTTCACACTCGCGTCTGATGGCGCGAAACCACGTGTCTTGCATTACTGCAGGAAGATGACATAGTATAGGCTATTTCCAATAGTCCGCAGCACCCTACAGTCAAGATACACGTGTAGCCCGGTTTTAGACCCTAGCCTATAATTGAACCTTCTCCTCTACTCTTAAAATTATGGTACACACCTCCTTCATACATGATTTTGGAGCTGTCAACGACTCACTCATTTTGAACCTTATTAAACAGGAAATGATATGAACTAACAAGCATGCTCTTAATATAAATCACAAAAACTCTGTAGCCATTTAAACAAAAATTCAGTGCGCAAAAGGATGGATTTTGCATTTCAAAATTCATAGCTGTTTAAACAGCCAATTCACATGCCATGTTTTACGTGTTTAGAAAAACAGTATTGGTGTATTAAAGTCTGAAATATCTATTTTGTTGTAGAAGCTACTGAATTTCATAAAAAACAAAAAATCTGATGTGCTGCATTCACATGACTTGCTCTACTCTTGTATTAACCATTCTTACAAACTCCTATTACTGCATCTGCATACAATAGACACTGTGTCGTTCGTCCTTGTGGAACATTTCACATTCCTTAAACACATTCATTTTGTTTATTACTGCATCATTTTCATTTATTATTTATATCTTTATCATGGCCCATATCTTTATATCTTCCTTTAGTTGACGGCACACGCACGGGCACACATACGCACGCACACACACAATCTTGCTCAAAACTTTTTTTTTTTTTTTTTTTTTTTGGATTCAGGGGACATGAAAACATATTTTCGTTGAGATCTCAACATCGAATTTTTGGGTGGAGTACATTACTTCCTCTACTTACTATACGTAGTTCATATTTATTGAACATTGATATAAACATTTGCAGAAATCATCTTATTGCTGATTTTAGGCTTTAATCTATAGCTAAATCTGTTAAAAACTGGTCGCTATATAATAACTTCGAAATTCGTTCTCATTGCTTGGCCAAGAGATCAAAACACGATTAACGACTTTACAGTTGAGCAGGTATTGCAAAATTCAGACAACAAGAAATATCTCCAAAATGGTTCACTTAAGAGAGGAGGGGAGGGGGGAAACAACCATATGCACGAGACATAAATTGTGTTTTAACAAGATCAATAGTTTTTGTGTAGTAAGATTTTGTCCATCTTTTACGGTGTACCAAATAGACAAAAGTCATCCAGTCTACACAGGACATTCCCGGAAAATTGAAGAAATTTCATTTGCCACAAAAATATTTTGTATATATGTATTTTGTGAAAAATCACTACAATCACACGCAGACCACTAGAAATCTGATGTGTTGTGCTCACATGACTCTCTACTCTTGTATTAACCATTTTTACAAACTTTTATTCCTGTCTTCGTGTTAGTTGAGATAAACATTTGTACAAATTATCCTAATGTTTATTTACTTGTAGGTACAAGCGGAATATTAGAATATAGTAGACTTTGAGCGATAGTCAAATATTTTAAAGCTTGAAGATCCCGTTCTCTTTGCATGCTTAACATAAAAAAATGAACAACGATGTTGCATTTCACGAAAATTTGTTTACCGAAACAGACACATATAACAAGGAATATCTCCGAAATGGTTCACTCTACAAAAAAAAAAAAAAAAAAAAAAAAAAAAAAAAAAAAAAAAAAAAATTTAGACATAAATTATGTGTTTTAGCGAGATCTGCATTTTTGTATAGTAAGATTTTGTCTGTCTCTTACGGTTTACGAGTTATTGAAAAGTCGTCCAGAGTAAATAGGAATACATAGGCTACAGCCAGAGAACTCAAAATATACATTTCATTTGTCATACAAATATCTTAAACATATGGGAATTTAATCAAAATCGTCAGAGCCATTTTCAAGAGAATCAACATTTTCGATAACTTTTCCATGTAAAGGGTAGTTTAGGTAGTTTATTTTCTTCAAAATGTTCGTGTCGCATCCTTGAAGGGCATAAAGCTTAATTGCCAACTTTGGTTTTCAACCGACTTTTCATTTTTGAGTTATGCTGTCCACAGACTGACAGACACAGAGAGTCACAGACACACAGACAGACAGACAGACAGACACACAGACAGACACAGACACACACAGACACACAGACAGACACTTCTGTAATGTTTTGAAGTGCTGTCCTCGCGATGTCGTGGAAAGAGAATAACATGTGTCAAAGCCAGAAAAATACAGTGATCACCTTTTTAAACATTTGACTTATAAATTCATCCTTCTACATCCACCTAATATCTACTGTGTGACGTAGCTGCTGTAAACAAAGTTTACTAACATGTTGCGTAATAACGCCGATACTGTAACTGCTCACGCCTGGCACACGACCACCATGTGCACTACCTGGTGCGCTGGGCGATTCAGGGTAGCTGAACCTGTTACCCTCTTAAGTCCTGGACAAAAACGATGCAACATTTAGCACTGTCACGCAGTAATCTTAAATAAGCAACTTTTAACATGAAGGGATGTGCAAGTCAGTTGTTATAACTGTCATCAAACCGGCCTATGGAATACTCCTGCAGAGAATCCTGAAACATCTTCGAAACTGAACAGTATGGGTATACTGGAATGTCACGTTCTCCCTGCCGAACGTGGCGTTAACCGCGGGCGTCGTGTCGCCCTAAACTAAACCACGAAACTCTCTCATCCAATTAATGCAACTTAAGTCCTAGGATTATCTCGGCTATTAGACACTTACACACAAATAGACTATCCAAAACACTACATGTAACTTCCTAATGTGCCTTCGAGTCAATCTCATTTACAAGGTAATTAGTCTCATCAAGTCAGTTGGCAAGGTGGTATCACGTTGGTAACTTGGTAGTATGGCTTTCTGAGGTGACTGAAGTGAATTCCCAAGTAATAATGGAATTGCACAAATTAAAGGTGTTAAAATAGTGTAAAATTTGCTGGTCTTAATCTCAGGACTAGAAGAGGCACTGCGGATATATAAAGTGTCCTTTGAATTTTGCGCTACTAATGTGATATGTTCGCAAGTAAATATAAACGACATGTGGTGATGTCAACATCAAACTGCTAGAGGATTGTTTTTGGATATAATCGATTCCAACCACTGCCAATCTAAAGCTGTAGCTCAAACTATAAAGCGCCTAATGTAGACTATCGATTGTGACTGGCGCCAATATAAAGGAATCATATCTTTACCAATCGGTAGTGCTTATTGTAGCAGTGTACTGTGACAAAACGGCAAAATCCAGTCCAGCTGCTTTTCTTCTAAAACCTTTACACAAAGGGACAGTCCTCTTTACTGACGTTAATACAGTCTACACTCTTACAGTCTACGTGATATCACAGCTCACAACTGTTTTCTTATCGTAATATTTACTCAGTCCTTTCACAGTCTTTCTTCACTTTCTCTCTCATACACGTCTGACAATACAACTACTCACCACTCATTAAAACTTCATTAAAACACTCATTAAACATTCATTAAAGGCGCCGCGCTCATTGTCGTTAGTCAGGTATACTCAGTCACCCGAGGCAGTCTGATCTTGAGCGCCTTCATTTCCTCGCCGGTATGTGGTGTGAAGTAGCTTAGCCCGACCGTCCTTTGTTGTACGCCGCGTCCAGCGTCACAGTATTATGTGGTAACTAGATAATCCTTCAGTCAAAAATAATGATTGTTTGTTTTTTGGTGCCAAAAGAAGGTATTCAAGCAGGATGTTAATGCTAAATCACAGTGCATAAAATGCAATAACTGGTTTCACAATAACTGTGACAATTTGAAGATGCTATAAAATTATAATAATCCACATCACGTGCATATTTTTACTAATGGCTAAATGAGCAATGGAAACTCAGCTTGAGCTGCAATCTATCCGGATCATAGCATACTATTCAGATGCCTGATGTATATTCTGGGTGTTTTTTTTTTTTTTTTTTTTTTTTTTTCCAGTGAACTCTACGCTATTAAACTAGCTATGTTGCACATCCTGGAACCCGAGTCTCCAAAGACTTTCTGGATATTTTGCGACTCAAAAAGCTCAATGCTTGTAATTCATACTGTATGACCATCCAGCAATCTCGTAAAGAAAATCCACTGCTTCTTCATGAAGTCAATAATGAAGGCAAAACTGTAACCTTAATGTGGGTACCTTCACTTCCAGAACTGAGTATAATGAATAGGCCGACCGGGTAGCAAGCAAGAGAAATTACGAAAATCCCTCTAAGCCAGCCATCAATTCCTACACAACGTAGTGACATTATCAAATATGTAAAAAACGATTATTTCAAGAATGGATGACAAGATAGTTTAACACTTCGCAAAGTAAATTGCGAAATATAACGCGAGTTTAGTAACGCAGCTGCCTGTGAAAGATCTATCAAGACGGGATCAAGTTTTAATATCCCGATTAAGACTGGGGCATTCCAAAGTTACCCACAGCTACCTTCTAAAACAGGATCAACCGTCATTCTGCCAACAGTGTAAAGTACAACTGACTCTGAAGCATATCGCCAGCTCTTCAACTGACGGCGATAGCACTATGTATAACAATATATTATGTTACCTTCTAATTCCAATGTTCACTGTACAAATAATTGTAAAGTCGCGATATGACTAACTTAACCCGATATAAAAAAAATACTCTGCTCCTTCGAAAAGCAGCAACGAAACTGTGGTCGAGCTTTCACTTCATAAGGGCTTTTGTAGGACATGTCATTTATGCGTTCTGGTATTTGCTCGTTCAAGAGTTTACACTTTGCGTTGTTACTTATATTGCTTCTGTGTCTTTGATCAAATGAATGACGTATTATATGTCATATTACTGTGTTCTAGATTTTTTCTACCTACAGATGAAGTCAAAACTTCTTTCAGGGTATTATGATAAACACATTCAATGTTGTCCCGCTTCTGTTCATTGCACATAAGGAAAACATATGCAAAATATTTTCCAAAGTGTCTTACAAGTTTTATGCATAATTCCATTCATGATTTCTGTGAAAGGGGAAAAACACCTCGGATTCTTACATATAAACTTAGAATATATATACAGTTCCTCATCAACGAATTGCCATCCTCTTTGTAAGCCCTCCGTATGCTCGGTTTGCGCTGTTACAATTATAACAAGCACGTACCTTATCGTAAGATATATTCCAAATATATTCATTCCAACATTTCTGACATTCTTCTCATACATTTGCGTTCAGAAGCACTTCAACATCCAAAATTGAGTGAATTTCTCGCCTATATTTCATTTCATATTAGTCTTCCAATTAAGGGGATTTGTGGCATGTGCTTTATTTTTCAACTTCCGCTATAATTGAAAAGTGCACGAAGTTAAATTAGGAGATCGCGACGGGCATAATCCTTTACTAATTACCCTCTCCTCAACATTTTCCGGAATTAAAAATATCGACTTATTAGTATTATGTGCGGTAACAGTGAATCTCTCTGCATTTAATTGTTCAAAACATATGCATAGATGCTATTATTATGTACGTATTTATTCCACTATCTATTATTTTGCTGCGAAATATAACCAAGTAAACGGAACTTGCTTCGTCAGAGAAGAATATTATGCGTGGAGCAATTCTTCTAACATTGACATTTCGCAAAATCCAATTCCAGAAATTTAACCGACTGGTGATCACCTGGCAGCGATTCCTGAACCACAGTGAGCCTATATGGTTTCAAGGGTTTGGTACTTCACCATTCTGAGCTCATTTAAATGCCTGTTCCTATACCAATTGCCATGGGGACTTTAGAGTTCCTCCACGCTTTCTATCCTAAAGGGACCCTGTTCTAAATTGGTTCACAAGTCCTTGCACGATTTCTCTGTTTGGGGAAGATAAACCAAAATTGATTTCAAATTGTCTTGTAATTTCCTTACAAGAGTTTGTTATCATGTGTATCGTACATAAAAATCCTTTTTGATAATGGTTAATCGTTTTGAGGCATTATTCAAAACTTGGCAATCATCAATAACACTCATAACTTAATTATGTTGTTTAAAACTCGTAAATATATAAGCAAAAAACGGAAGCGAAACATCCCAGACAATGGTAAAACTCCCGTGCACTTACATTTATTCTGTTGCGAGTCATAAGCAAGCCCAAGTATTGTATGTTGGCGATGGGAGTGCTGATGTGTATTCTGCTGTGCGGTATCGCGGTTTAAGGGTATAGCATTGTATAATATATTAAATAAAATAAGGATTATACCTTAAACTCAGGAAATTGGAGAATCATCAATAAAATAAATTATGCTACACCAAACCTTATGGAGATAAGATGATCTGAACATGTAGAAATTACTCGTTAGTCCGTTAAATTATCACTGCTCTTAAGGTTCTCATGGTTTTACCTGCAATTTTTATGAATTATTTTATAAATCATAAAACTTATTTCAAGTGGTGATTTGCATTAATAGCGTATGTCAGAGGTGGGCAAAAGTGGATTCATGAATAGCATGAGAAGTGGAACTTTAAATAGCCAAAACTTGAAGCAGAACTCAATACTTGGATTTTGGAGAACAGACAAGCGGGAGTTTCAGTTTCTACAAAAATGATCATATATCAAGCGAGCGAAATGTCCACTAGGGAGCACCGACTTCACTGAATCAACCTCATGGTTTTCAAGATTTATGAAGAGGTATCGGCTTTGTGTACGGACCAAGACAAAAACATCACGGAAAAAACAGGCGAGTAGCAAAAGGACTTATTGAATTATATCGATTTGTGATTAAGGTAAGGGAAAGATTTTGCACATTTGGGGGCGAAAGTTAAAAGGAGAGTACTTATCTTACTTACCTTGCCTAGATGTTTGATGTACGTGCACATTTAATTGTTTTGCAAATGTAGGTAGAATGTGAGAATTCTTTTGTCTAAAGGGTCTTGAAAAGTGGAGTGGGTTTTAACGCCGATACTAACGCTTATTTCAACATTGGCGCACAAATCACTGTAGTCATAAATATTTATCCTATTACTGAATACAGGGACATTTCAGAAACCCTAAATTAAATGCATAGAAAGTAAAATCTTTAATGTAAGTATAATTATTAGTACGCAGCGAGAGTGCGGGACATTTACGCAAGTTATGTGTGTCTGGACTGTTCCGTGGCGAGCGTAAATAACCTCATAAGTACGCAGCTCACGGTGTATGCGTCACGCGTACAGTCTTGAGTATATGAATTGCCTTACACACAATAATTCTACATTTAGAACTAATGGACCTAATTGATGCGATGTCGACGAAATCTGTTAAGATTTTCCGTGTTGCCCGCCTCTGTATCGTGATGGTTAGCGTGTCTGCCTCACGTTGAAGAGGTCGCGAGTTCGAATCTCGCTTAGGGTAAGTTATCCGGGTAAAGTTTTTCTCCGAGGTTTTCCCTACCCTGAGAAGACGAATGTCAGGTAACTTAAAGCTCTATGGACCTCGGGCTCATTTAAGCATCATTTCACCCATCTCATTTCATTCATTCGTCCGATATGACAATGTTGGAGGACGTTAATTAAAAAAAAAAAATCTTCCATGTTTCCTATCTCTTCAGAAGGCAGTTCCATAAGTCTGCGCTCCATCTCCCCTTATTTTTGGAGACAATACACAGAAATAGCTCCCAAAAAAGGTGAAATAAAGCTTACAATTAGGAACTTTGTCCAACAAGTTCTGGGAAAATAAGTTCCATCATGAAATATACACATTTTTCATTAATAAGGAATTATAACGCACAATTATATACACACGTAGATTATCAGAGGTAAACCTCAGCGCTTATCAGTTAAAATATGTCTGTACTGCAAAAAACTCCTTTCGACAGAGCATGAAGTTAATGAACCGTATGTGAAAACATTTACATTGTCATTTAAGTTATTGTACTGTGTTTTTGTCAAACTGTTCAACACTTCATAGCCATTATTTTTTGTACTGGAGAATGTGTCTTTTAGCTTATCAGGACAGGGTCCTGGGGTACCTTGTTAACGGTTTCCGATATTAATTTAACTCCCTCGGACACTTGTAGACCAGACGTCTCCAGTTGATTTAATCCATGTCACATAAATCTGTATTGAATAGTGACCGACTTTTTGAACTCGATTGGTTTTTATTTGAATTACGTTCAACATTTTTCTTATGTACTTTACTATTACAGTGTCTTTCAAAACAGGTTACTTCTAAGTTCGTAATAATCTGAAATTTCACACGGCAACACCTCGAAGAAATATATCGCGTCCGAATTGTTCAACTAAATCATTTATTATTACACCTTGTGAGTGAGTTGTTTTAGGCATTCAGTATTATAGCTAAACACACTCGGAATGTTTGAGTTCTTAACGGAAGTGAACGATCTGCACGGAACTGTATGACGAGTGGAGGGGGTGAGCTTTACGTCACACTCTATACTGTGCGCATGGTCAGCTCCAATCGCCGCATTACGGTCCGCACTTACGCGGTCTAATTATCAGCAATAACTATTTATTAGCATACGGTACCACACCACTAGCTCTTCGTGTCTACAAAATTAATGAGCCTTCTTTCGTGGCAATATCTTCAGCATAAGCTTTATGAACAACAACAGCAAAATATCTTCTTACGCTAGCATGCAAGCGAGAATACGAAAATATTTGTATAAAAGTATCTCATGACATAGTATTAAATTAAATATAAGTGCTATCGCACATGATAATGAGGGCTTCAACTTGAAGATATCTCTCACTAATCAGTCATTTTGTGAGTTAAAAAGAGCGTAGGTTCTTTTTGAAATAGGTGTTTAAAATTGGAAAAGAACACCCATTAAATGTTAAGAAGACTTGCGTTTCTGCTGTACTGCTCGTTTGCCCTTAGCGTTTTACGCTATGCGGAGAGTGCAAGTCCAGAACATCTGAAGCATCTCCTGCTACAGAGTAACTCGCAATTAAGAAGCATTTTAAACTTCCAGGACGTTCATCATACTAGGAAAATAGAGATATTTGGACCAGTCTCTTATTAGCCACGCTAAGCCGGAGTACAGAGAGACAGAGAGAGGTCTTAAAACTTTTGAGTGCCTTTCATTATTATTATTATTATTATTATTATTATTATTATTATTATTATTATTATTATTATTATTATTATTATTATTATTATTATTATTATTATTATTATTATTATTATTATTATTATTATTATTATTATTATTATTATTATTATTATTACTACTACTACTACTACTACTACTATTACTATTACTATTATTATAGACCGCATCCGTAGCGCAGTAGTAGCGCGCCTGCCTGTGGCGCGGAGGACCCGGGTTCGATCCCCGGTACCGGCATGGGATTTTCCCCCCTCTGGGAGGTCTGGTACGGGATGCACTCAGCCTCCTTAGGTCCCTGGGGGGCCAATTGAGGAGCTATCCTGATAGAAAGGTAGCGTCCCTAAAAGGTCAAAGTAGTCGTCTACGGTCGGGGGAGTCGGCGTGCTGACCCCCGCCACCCCCAACCTGCACTCCTCCGTGGCCTTGGCTGCGGCTGGAGGACGCAGTGGCCGTGCGATGAGGGTAACCTCTGCAAAAGGGGAAGACGCCCTAGGGAAAATTATTATTATTATTATTATTATTATTATTATTATTATTATTATTATTATTATTATTATTATTATTATTATTATTATTATTACGTTGCTATAAGAAACACCTGAAATTGTTTATATCTACGTTTAAGAACAAATATCCTATACCCAGCCTTTAATTATGTATAGCTTTCTAACAGTTGCAAAAGTTGCAGTGCTTACGTTGATATGAAGTTAATTTACAGCCCTTCGGTCCATATAGGTTACTTGCTACATGGTGATTTTTAACTTGCATGAACTGAGCATAAATAATATAATTAAAATATAGGTAAAGGAGAAGAAAACTGTGCGTAATGATAGACAACTAAGTTTAGTGAAGCGAGCCTATTCGCCTCCGATGTACGAGGCACAAATTATAATCGTTTACGTAAACATTTGCAGTGCACTTCGCACATAATCCCATAGAAATGGGTATTGATCCAGTGAAACTGTTCAAACAGCAACGAAACTTAAATCGGAACAAATTAATTTCAGAACCTATCGAAGAAGATGGATGTGCAGCAGACATGGGCATCCAGGATAGTGATAGGTAGACGGGTCTTGGGTGTGAAGACGTTGAACTTAGGTATCAAGTTTGCTATTTAACCGAGTTTTCGTTTTCGACTTACGTTCTTCACATACAGACTTGTTTAGATTCAGGGAGGCCAAAAACATCCATTTCCGCTGAAATTATGTTACAAATTTTAGGTGGAATGCAATGCTTCCTGTACATATAGGTGGACAGTAGAAAATGTAAAAAGGAGTAGAATTAGCTGCAAAGTACTGAACTGGTAATACATCTGGGCCATGTTTAGTAGCTTCTGTTTTACTCATTTTGTGTACAATGATAACAAAATAAGACTGTGGATAATGTGAGAGATTATTGCGTAATACCAAACCTTGCCGTCTGGTACGTAGATTGTATTGACCAATCGTAGCATCAGAGTATAGTTAGAGAAAGAGAGAGTGAGAGAGCAAACATTCACGAACAAGCACAGGTGCTCTACTCTGGATATCTGGATAGTAGACTATGAAAATTCGTAGTACATAGTCTCTCTTTTGCTTTTCTTGTCTTCTCTAGCACGTACGCTAAGCGGTTTTTATTCCATTAAAAATTTTAATATTGAAATTTTACGGTAAATGCAAGTTTGAAGACTCTCCGAATACAAAAGTTTAGAAAAATTGCGGTATATGAGACAGTACAGAATAAGTCAAGAAGGAAAAGCCGGACAAATACCGACCATGTTGTTCAACTTTAGTATGTTTCAAGGATGCCAACCCTAAACTAACCTTTACACTAACCATCCCTCGATATCGATGGGTTGAGCGGGTGGTGGCAGCTTAGGTATGGTCTGTTGCACCCCGCCGAGGTACCCTTGGCAGGACACGGAAGACATCGAGGAGTCGTCAAACTTGATAAACCCTAGGGACCTCTGCCAATGTCTGTCCCGCTAGTTTGGATCTGGTCAACCGGTGTCTCTTCTCCTCTCATCCTTCCTACAGGAGCCCCCTTAGGGGCATAGGTACAATAAGCACACTTTCAGTGCCGAGCCCTCCATATATGTATCTCCTATTATTTCTATTTACAGGAACATTTTTCTAAATTTCCTATTTTCTCCAAAATGCGTCTATGGATTTTGTTTAAGTAGCATAAGTTTAAGAATAAAATGTAATGTATATACTTTAAGAGGTTGAATCAATTGGCATAAATAAATAATTGTAATGTATATGTTGGTTCTGGGAATTGACCATTCTTCATTCGCAAGATTTTTTTTTTTTTTTTTCTGTTATGATGTGTAACTGGTAAACGTTAGGAAAAACAGAAACTAGAACACACACACACACACACACACACACACACACACACACACACACACACACGCACACACACACACACACATTTAGATCACTTTAAAACAAACTACTTATACAAACATTTTTGTTGTTGAATTCTGTGGTATAGGCTAGTGTATCCGACTCATATTCAAGAGGTTCCGAGTTCAAATCTCGGTCAGGATGAACCACCTGGGTGTTGGTTTTCCCCCGTTCCCCTTATCCTAAAATATCAATGTCGGGTAACTATAGGCTCTATGGACCCCGAACTCGTTATCGTTTTACCCATTTTATCCATGGTCCGATATTACCTAACCGTGCATTGAAACTTAAAAACATTGTTACATCAGCTATTCCCCAAATCTCCACCATTATTAGTGTGAAATGTATATTATTTTGTCACTTTGTAAAGTAATACCTATCGCTATTCATTTGTTTCTCGGTAGGGAATGGAAAGAATATGGTATTTTGTGGTGAGTATATAGCAATTGGCTATCAATGTGGTTTCCTATACTTCGAGCCCCTCCATTGTACTTCAGTAGCACACATTTTATGTTGAAGGTATTTCTGTAAGGGTTGACTGTTGTGAAAGTGAGAAACAGGCAAGAATTGTTTCCAGATAGAGAAGGTCATATGACATATTTTTGTCTTTAATTGTGCAACGAAATTGATGCTGAGTCATGTAATCTCCTATCTGCCGGACAACACTTGCTAAACAACCGAGCTGAAACACCCTGTCTCTCATTTCTTTGGTCTTACATAGATATGAGATGCACTGCGACCTAAGCTACGTACAATAAAAATGCGCGTTCTTCACTGAGCCAAAGGTTTCAGTGACTTATCAAAGTTGACCTTTTTGCGTCAGTTCTTTGGAATGTCACAAAAGGGCAGAATCGCCTGACTTTGCCCTGTTATTACCTCTCCATTGATGCAATTTCTCACATAGTGCATTCTTATAACATTATGAATCTTACTTCATTTCTCAAAAAAGACTGTTTTGTACCTTCTTCAAAGGTCAAATGGCATAGCTCTGTAGAAGTAGTAATATTGAAATAAATCTAAACACACTGGGTCAAATAGTGAACTTCTATTATAAAATTGCACGGTTGACCTTTTAAATTGGAATTACTAATTTAATTTACCTCCCTCTAATGCTTTTGGGATTGTTGTACAATAATTTAGACGATCGTTATAACGGAAACTAGTTTTTAACCCTTATAATGGAACTAGGTACAGCTTCGGTAATTCCTTACAGCGGATGAAAATTTTCCGGGTTTTTACTACCCTCAGAATCAGTTTTGGAAGTGCTTCACAGCCTAAAGCTATCTCTTGGTGACAAGGCTCTTGAGCGAAATAGTCAAGACATTTTCTAGTTAATTGTAATGGCTTAAATGCAGTGTTCGAATCAGAGTTTCTGACGAGAGGGGGGGAGGGGACCTAAGTTTGTGTTATCTTTATGGCAACAATGGTATTAATACCAGAGGTAGTAATAGTGGTGTGCTACATACATAAACAGTGCAGTGGTAACGGCAGCAATATTCATTTTACTGTCTTTAAGGGCACCGTGATTTTGTATTTCTGAGCAGTACAGACTCCTCTCTCAAAAGTATTTGATGAAAGTTAGGAGTGATTTGTTTTCCAGTTTTCAACTCTAGTTTTGTTTACATATCCCCCGATTAATGTAATGACCTTTCCCTATTTTCGTTAATACATGTTATTTCCAATGCTGCAGTTTTTACTTCAGAAGCTGTACTATTAGTATTACTTGAAGTTGAACCCTGTGACTCGAACCCGAATACATCACTGTCACAAATATCCGTGCTAATGAACAATAGAACAGTGAGATGCAGAAAACTGAAGTAAATAGTGCAGGCAGCAATCGTTATTGCTGGCGCAGAGTTATGACCCTGAATGACAACCCAACTATAATCTTCGTAAAAGTTAAAGGCATATGGAGGCGGGCCGTACTGCAGACTCCAGCGAAACTCCTAAGCTTGCCCCTCCTACCAGCGCTGCCGAATGTGGTACACGCATCTCACGCGCTCTTATGTACAGAACCTCTGCCAGTATACGCACTACGCTTGGAAACAGCCCTCCGCTTGAGCATTGGCCAGCCTTCACATGCCTTTAACTTTTACGAGCATTATACTGAACCTGAGAATTGTTTATTGTTTAGTTTACTTGCGATATGATACTTCTGCTTACTCACAGCTCGCACTCGTAACACATAAGTTGTACGTCTTGCTGGATTTTCAAAGAGCAGTAACAGTAAATGCAGTAAAAAGAAAAAAATACTTCCCTCGTAGGAAAGGAATTCTTCTTTGACGAGCCGGGGAAATTATTTAATGAGAAGTGGAATTCCCCCTTCCCCCCGATAATTCTAATCCTATTTAAATCAAGTATGTGTCAATAAATTTCAAACAATGCCACAATACGTGCTTGTTGCTGAAGCACACAATAAATTTAAGTTCAGTGAACGAAATACTATAACATTGTTATTCACAACCAGCATGTACTTCATAAGAAACGCAAGTGCTAATTGACGGTCACTTAATTCCCAGAAGAGCAGCAGAAGTAGTAAGCACAGTGAAAATGAAATTGTTGTTTCGCTTCCAAGTCAGATTATGCATACAAAACCTCAAATACGAGCCTCATTCAACTAGTCAGAAGGCGTGGAATCTTCTAGTGCGTGAAAGGTTAAGACTTGACTAAAACAAAAACTTACAATTTACACATTTCAATAGTAACAACTCCCTTTGTATTAAATGCTTGACCCTGTACAACATCTATAATACACGAATGCTCTTTTAACAGCCTTTAAAAGATCTTAAATGTTTAACAAACATTTACAATATTTTGCCATTTCACCGAAATACAGTTAAAACGCGCACAAAACCCCGCCTGTTCCCTAGCCTATTTCCGGTAATAGGATATTACTAAACGAGTTGACATTTAGTTAAAGACAAAGTTAAAGATTTTGGAATTCTGAAAAGACCGGAAAAAATGGAAGCAATGCCTTACCTTAGCCCGGAGTGCGGTGCCTAGCTAGACGAAGAAGCATTTTTGCTAAGCGATGTACACTTAAGAAAAGACAGGTCCTATCCCACGTAACCTCAAGAACTTACCGTTCCCCCACTTTATGAATGCCCAAAAATAAATTCCAGCTAATAAGACTGAAAAAATTCATTTTTTGGCAATTTTCGCCATTTAGTATACCTTTAACTTCATATTTTTCAACTCATTAGTTTTAGAAAAGAACGCCTTGTTTTAGGATTTGGGATTTTTTTACTTATTCCGGTAGAATTTTTATCAACATGTGCTGTAATATCTATACTATTTATATTTTATCAGCACTATCTTGAGCACCTACATATTGGTAATATGAGAAATGATGGACTTTCTGTACTCGTAAAATATTCATTTATTCCCAACAAGAACTCTCAATTTGAAGCTGTCCTTTACAGATTCTGAAGCTCGTTTACGAAATGGAGCCGTTATGTATGCAGAACACCGCGAAATTATTCATCGGTTTGTTGACAATTATCACGTAACGTAGGCATTGAATTAAAACATCCATCACCATATTGAAAATGGAAATCGATATTCTCCGTATGTTTTGGCTTTAAAATTAAAGAGTTTAGACGGTATAAAAATAATGTGCCAGCCAAGGCAGTATCTCAATCCTTAAGCACACATATTATCGAGGGCGTTGAATTGTTCACCGCATATGGAATACTCTTGCAACAATTCCAAAAGTAATATCCTGGTACCGTAAATTTGACATTGGTTTCAAACTGTAGGAAGCTTCACTAGATATGGGCACAAAAATTTGCAAAGTAAAATGCTTAATTCAATTCTAAAGTTAACAATTAAAAGTAAAAATTCGAATAACGTTATTCTGCAGCACTCAAAATTAATTAAAGCTGTAATTAAAACGTTTGGAGTGCATTATGGACAAACGCTCTAAAATTAAAAATCTGAGGTGTTGCAGTCACATGACTTTCTCTATTCTTGTACTAACCAGTTTTACAAACTCCTATACGTTTATGTTCTTCGTGTTAGTGAGATAAGCATTTGTACAAATTATCTTATTGCTTATTTCCTTGTAGGTGAAAGGGCTTTGTAGTAGGCTTTGAGCGATAGTCCAATGTTTTAAAGCTTTGAGATTATGTTGTCTTCGCACGCTTAACATATGAAAAAATGAACAATGAAGCTCCACTTCTCGAAAGTTCTAAGTTTTCCGAAACTCACACACATAACAAGGAATATCTCCGAAAGTGTTCAACCTACAAGAAAATTCATTCAGACATAAACTGTGTGTTTTGGTGAGGTCTACATTTTTGTATATTAAGAATTTGTCTCTAACGGTCTACCAGTTATGCGAAAGTCGTCCAGAGTAAATACGACTATAGGGACTATAGCCAGAAAATTCAAGATATACATTTCATTTGTCATAAAAATATCTTAAACATATAACATTATAATCAAAATCGTTAGAGCTATTTTCAAGAAAATAAAAATTTTCCTTGCAAATGGTAGTCCAGCGTGCGGCTATTTTCTTCAAAATCTTCGTGTCACATCTTTGAAAGACATTAAACTTATATACCAACTTTGGTTTTTAACCTACTTCTCTTCTTGAGTTATGCTGTCCACAGACTGATAGAGAGACAGACAGACAGACAGACAGACAGACAAACAGGTACACACACGGACCTTTTTCTTATTCAGGGTGTCTCAAAACAATATATTTCCGGTGAAATCCCGACATTGAATTTTTGGGTGGAATACAATACTTCTCTTACTTACCAGTAGAGAAAGTAAAATACTTAACACCCTTCTAACAACATATAGTAAATGGAGCCTTTTGAGATACACGAGTACAATAATACCATCTTATGCCTGACATTCAAGAAAGTGGCGTCTTCGAGATTATTTTGGCATATTTATCCTTTCTGTTGTTCCTCTGCAGAGGATTCACTGTATGCAATCCAAAAAGACAATATTGTCACCGCGCCCGCCGCATCTAATTGCCGACAACAGCAGTGTCACCCATCGCATTATTGTCGGCACTACCGCAAAGGAGCCGAAGGAAAGAGACAGAGCATGGCCGCATTGTTGGGGCGCTTGCCGAAAGAGAGAAAAGGATAGACACTTCGAGAATCTTCTCCGCTTTGTATCTCGCCGCAATAAGTGAACGTTCCTGAAGCTTCCAGAATAGTGCCTGGGAGATATAAATAGCGGTAAAGTGTGAGAAGAGTCAGTCAGACGTATGTGAAGGTTGAGTAGTCGTGCCGACGGAGACGGACAGACGATGTGAAGCGTTGTACCGACGGAGAAGGGACAGTTCTTTGTGTTACGAATTCGGACCCGTGCTGTTGGAGAATCGGAAAAGACTTTCTTGCTGTTGCAACGAGTGTACAAGTTACTGTTTACGGAAATAAAAGTGTTTCTTTATCTCGACTACATCTGTCGTATTTACTTCACACACAACCAAAAAAAGTTACAATATTCTGATTTCATCAGAAATAACGTGCTTTGGCATCCTTAAAAGGGCGTTTTCAGTAACAGGCTCTTGTGTATGTTTGTGTGAACAATCGGTTAACTACCAAACTTGGTATTTAAGTTCAGCATCTTCCAAGGGTGCGACACAATTTAAGAAAACTTCCCCACCCCAAACTTCTTTCACATAGAAAATGTTAAAGGAAATTTAATTTTCTCAAAATGTTAATTTTCCATATGCAAGTAACAATATAACATTTTGATGTGCATGTGTTTGTTGATCTTTATCTTGCTAATAGTGATAAGTAGAAGTAATTATCTTGTCGATAAGATTATTTCCGGAGTAGAAGCTTTCCAACAGTTCTTACACTTACTATATCGCTCGTATTAGTTTACTTAGAAATTTCCACTTCAATACAGAAGATCAAAATTTATCTAGTTTTAGTTTACTTACTCTTTGCGAAGAACTGAAAATCAGCAGCAAGAGATACAGACGGTTCAGCAACAGGTGTGAATCTCATTTCC
Organism: Tenodera sinensis; assembly: GCA_030765045.1. Lineage (NCBI taxonomy): Eukaryota > Metazoa > Arthropoda > Insecta > Mantodea > Mantidae > Tenodera > Tenodera sinensis. Next base: position 150,251,841 of record CM060965.1, on the reverse strand, counting down.
AGGATTTTATAGCGATAGAAACAGCTTAAAACTCAAGCCAACAGGATATCTATAAAATGTCTAGCATATGAAATAAATACTCCACAGCGTGAAGCATTGAACGGCCAAAATAAATCTGATATTGTTCTTCATATGAATTATACTACTCACTGTTCTACTAACAATTCATACAAATTTTTATTGTTCTATTTTTTATTGTTAATCGAGAAAAGCTTTCGTTACAACTTTTATATTTCGCTGAGGGTATAAGAATGTCAAAGGGAATCAGAGTTTTTGAAATGCAGGTTACTATGCATTGACTTCAAATTTCATGCTCTTGGCATGGCCACAGATGAAGCTAACAGCGACTAGCTACTCTAAAGAGTGTAGATATTTATTTGAACATACAGAGAGGATAACCTGCAAATAACTAAGCACGAGCTGCAAATTTGATCCAGGATTATAGTTTATGCAGTCAGTAGAAAAGTCAAAGAGTATGGAATTTATAGGAAAACAAATACAAGGATGGAAGTGTTAAGTGATAAGTGTTAGAACAGGTAGGAAAATGTAATTACTTGGGTTTTAAAACAAATAATGAAGACAAGACCAATAAAAAGATGAGAAGAAATATGAACCGGAACAGGAAAACTCTCCTGAATCATTAAGAATGGATGATGATTTATTTGAACGTTCAAAATATTATATTTTGTTGAAGGTATAAGAATACCTAAGTGATTATTTTTAAGTAGAAGTTGCTGGGTATTCACTTCAATTCAATCCTTAAAATTTCTCGTCACGAGAAAAAAAACTAAGAGCGATTAGCTACTTGAAAAGGTGTAAATATTTGAAAATTTAAAAAATATCAAAGGATATCTCCAAAATGGTTAGTACTACAAAAATGTAGTTTTCATAATATACCATAATTTTCCTTTCCTGTGCAGCACAATTTTATCAGCGTTTTAGGGTTAACCAATTATACAGGCGTCAGTAAGTATGAAATGACTTCAGAGGCTGTTCACATAAAATGCAATTTGGCAAACAAATATATTAAATATGAATAAGTAATTTAATCAAAATGTTAACCATTTTGTTGAAATATGGAGGTTCTAAAACAATTCTATGTAAAGGATAATTTGAAGTAAGCGTATTTTCCTGAAAATACTCGTATGTGTTACATCGCCCCTCAAAATCAAACCTTTGTGGTCCTCGTGCCGAGGGGCGGGCAACAGGAAGTAGGGGAGTGACTGATAGGGTGAAGCACGGTGGGGACCTCGTGTGCCCTAGGATCGCTACGGTAACCGAGAAGGCCCATCAGTAACCTCAAAAACTGGCAGAAGATGCTCTGGTTTGCTGCTGCCTTGTAGCATAGGGAGTTGGTTCTCCAAAGGCTACGGGAGTAAACAAACAGAAGTCTTAAGGAGGCAGCCCTTCCACCAGGCTACCTCAGCGTTGGGCTAATTACTAACCTGAGTGAATTATTTATACTTATTCAGAGAAATCAGAAGATAATATGTAGCCGACCTGGAACGCAAAGGAAATACAGGTTGGCGCAAGATAGGATCGAATGCAGAAAGTGGCTGAAGGAACCCGACGCCTAACGGCAACAGGGAAAGTGAAAGAAAAAGAATATTTATCACATCTTTGGAAGCTAGTAAAATTAAATAAGTTTGGTATTAATCGTACTTTTTTGTTTTTGCTGTTCTCTCTCTCACACACACACACACACACACACACACACACACACACACACACACACACACACACACACACACACACACACACACACACACACACACACACACACACACACACACACACACACACACACACACACACACACACACACACACACACACACACACACACACACACACACACACACACACACACACACACACACACACACACACACACACACACACACACACACACACACACACACACACACACACACACACACACACACACACACACACACACACACACACACACACACACACACACACACACACACACACACACACACACACACACACACACACACACACACACACACACACACACACACACACACACACACACACACACACACACACACACACACACACACACACACACACACACACACACACACACACACACACACACACACACACACACACACACACACACACACACACACACACACACACACACACACACACACACACACACACACACACACACACACACACACACACACACACACACACACACACACACACACACACACACACACACACACACACACACACACACACACACACACACACACACACACACACACACACACACACACACACACACACACACACACACACACACACACACACACACACACACACACACACACACACACACACACACACACACACACACACACACACACACACACACACACACACACACACACACACACACACACACACACACACACACACACACACACACACACACACACACACACACACACACACACACACACACACACACACACACACACACACACACACACACACACACACACACACACACACACACACACACACACACACACACACACACACACACACACACACACACACACACACACACACACACACACACACACACACACACACACACACACACACACACACACACACACACACACACACACACACACACACACACACACACACACACACACACACACACACACACACACACACACACACACACACACACACACACACACTGCGCGCGCGCGTGTACATACACACAGTCGGTCTGGGTGGCTCAGTTGGTTAGACGCTGGCCTACTGATCCCAAGTTCACGGGTTCAAATCCGGCCCAGACTGATGGTTTTTAAATGTCAATGACAGCTCCATGTTAGTAGATTTACTGGCGTGTAAAAGAACTCCTGAGGGACGAAATTCCGGCACATAGGTGACGGTGATATGATTATAGCTATTGACAGCGTCGTTAAGCAACAGAATAAAAATACGTAAACACATAACGCTTTATTAAAAAAAAGTAAGCTTATTGGACTCGAGAGCTTCAAGTTTGTTTATTCAGAGAATTTATGGCCTCAATACTTATGGCTTCAATTTATGGCCAGTGGAATTTTGGCACTGAAACTTTGGGTGCAGTAAATGCCTTCTCTGCTAAGGACTAAGTACATACGTAATAAAGAAAGTAAAAATTCAAAAGTTTAGAAGCAAATTACAGCGGACGAGAGAAATAAAAATTGCAAAAATGGCAATAAAATGTACATCAAAAGAATGAACATCTGGCAAAAGACCAATGCCCAATTAGAGCTGAACAGGTTCCATATGAGCCAATTTCACAGGAGCAACTGCAGGGTGACTCAAATGAACTAGCACTTTGAATGACCATATAATCATAATTCATTAACACGGAGGCAAGTATAAAGGCACAAATTACAGAAGAAAAATGTAATTGAAGAATCACTTTCAAAAGTGTTCAAATTTGTACAAAGCTGATAACGGGAACCAGTGGATTTGCAAACATCACGAAACAATTCATTTAGAATTTCGTGGCATTGTTCTTCAATATCCAATTTCAATGCATCGGTTTTCCTTGGTTTAGCGCAATAAACTCTGTCCTTTAGGTATCGACATAAAAACAAGGCCATCGGCGTGCGATTTGGGGAACGCGCAGGGTATTTAATGCTACCTCTTTATCTTATCCATCTGCTTGGATAAGGTACCACTCTAACAACGCGGTGATAGTGGGGAGGTCCTCCATCTTGCTGAAAGTAAATTTCGACACCAAACATCTCTTGAATGTGTGCACTAATGGACTCCTACAGTAAGGTTTAGGTACCAGTCACCATTAGTCCTATAATGCCCAACGCTGATATCCCAGACCAACTGCTACCTCTGCTGAGTTTATGTAGTCACTTTAATTACATTCTTTTCTGTAATCCAAGGCAACTTGTGTCTACATTCATAAATAATGATTGTATGCTCATTCAAAGTGTCAGTACATTTCTAAGACACCGTATAATTATTGCAGTGCCACCTGGAATTAAGATTTTCAGTTGACCTGCAAGAATATATAAATATGTAGTTCAAGAATAAGAGACAAACAGGCTGACATCCAACCTTTAATAAATGGAAGAGGTGTGTAAGTATTGCATGTATACCATTTTGAATACGCCTTTATTATTATTTGATGCAACTGAGTAAGTTTACATGATGTATTTCAGATAAATTATGTATCTACTGCTGCTTGTTTATGAGTTTATGACCTTTTAATACATCATAGGTTTATAGGGACATTCCTTCTTAAACCCAATATTCATGATAAGCTCCTCAAGACTCCATGAACCACATTCAAATGAGTATAGAAACAGCCGGTAGGAACAGTTGCTATGGAAACCAAAGCTTCAGAATCTCATTTAATGAAAGGCTGAATTATAGTGCAACATTTTTTTTCCTCGCAAAATGTGTGTGCGGAACCATTCATCATGCATGTGTCGGCAACAGGTGTTTCGCTTAGAAGAATAAAGGAAAACACATTATTCTGCGTTCGTCCCTGATTGCATGTGCCATTGCAAAGATGAAAAAAGCCCGAAAATGTTTGCATGGTGAAGCAACTTCCTTTCTAAGCCCTCCAAACTAGATGAAAAATACAGCAGGCATGGGAAGTCGTTCTTCACCTGTTATAAATAGTTACGAAAAAGTAACGAGAAAAGAATCTTTTTTGAGTAGACAAACTGTTCACAGTTTAATTGGATGAACGAGAATTAAAAATCTGATACGTTGCACTCCCATGACATTCTCTACTCCTCTAACCATTCTTACAAACTCTTATTCCTAGATTTTCGTGATAGTTGAGATAAATATTTGCAGAAATTATCAATTACTTATTTCGTTGTAGGTACAAGGGAAGTATAAGAGTACAATGGGCTCTGAGCGATAGTTAAGTCTTTTAAAGCTTTGAGATTCCGTTCCCTTTACACGATAGGCATATAAAAATGAACAACGATGTTGAATTTGACGAAAGTTTGTTTTCTGAAACTGACACAAATTACAACGAATATCTTCGAAAAGGTTCACTCTACAAAAAAAAAAAAAAAAAAAAAAAAAAAAAAAAAAAAAAAAAAAAAAAAAATATATATATATATATATATATATATATATATATATATATATATATATATATATATTTAGACCTAAATTGTGTTTTAGCGAGATCTACATTTTTTGTAGAGTTAACAGTTAACGAGTTCTTTAAAAGTCATCCGGAGTAAACAGACCTACATGGGCTATAGCCAGAAAATTCCAAATATATATTTAATTTGTCATAAAGATATCTTAAACATATGTAATTTTAGCCGAAATCGTTAAAGCCATTTTCATGAGAATGAAAATTTTCCATATAAAGGGTAGTTGAGGGTGGAGGAGTTTTATTAAAAATTTTCGTGTCGCATCCTTGAAAGACATTAACTTAAATACCAACTTTGCTTAAATATGATTTGAAGCTTTCCTGGCAACGAACACATTCAATATGTTCTCGGGCTTGGAGCCAGCTGTAGTGATGGAAGGCCATCGACGTTTCGGGAGTGTGCATCTCTCCCATCATCAGTATATGTACTGTTCGCTGGTTCTTTCACTCTTACTAGTCATTCATCATCCTGAGGATGGGAGAGATGCACACTCCCGAAACGTCGATGGCTTTCATTCACTAAAGCTGGCTCGAAGCCCAACAACATCTTGAATACCAACTTTGGTTTTCAACCGACTTTTTGTTTTTGAGTTATGCTGTCCACACACACACACACACGCACGCACGCACGCACACACACACACAGACACACACACACACGTCTTCTTCTAAAAATCATTTTTTTGGATTCAGAGGGTCTCAAAATATATTTCCGGTGAAATCTCGACATCGAATTTTTGAGACGAATACACTATAGTCTTCCACTACTTGCTAGTAGAGGCAGTCAAATGGACAGACAACTTCAGTTATCTTAACATAGAGTTATTAAAGCTGTTTGTTTAAAGAAAACAAAGGAAGTGCTTGAAAACACGGTATTTTATTATTTGAATTCCAGTGCTGTTGTATACGTACTCTTCTGTTCATTGTCTGCACGTATACGTCGTTAGATGCGCTACAGTAAAATAAGCACCCAACGACTGGTCGAGCTGCGAGATAGTGAGCGGCGAGACATAAAACCCGTTACAATGATCAAAAATGGTTGCACATAAAATATTCAGATCCTTGAAATGTTTCTTCTGAAGGACAGATAGAAAAATATTAGTTCCGCCATCGAATAGAAATATAGTGGTGTAAGGACAAAGTAAATTGAGAGATATTGAAGAAGTGGATCCAGTTGGCGTAAGAGTTATCAACAAACAACTTCCTATTTTAATGTATTTACTAAAAAGTGCTGGGTTGGTCTGTAGGAATTTAAATACAAATGAATAATAACAATAATAATGCATAGTTAAATACATACACCTTTGTCACGAATTAATATTATTATTCCTTAGCAGTTAGGAAACCTAAAATACATAAATAGAATCTTCTAACGGTATCCACGGAGTTCAATAACGTCGGCAGTTAAATCTAACTAGTCCATCAAATATCGATGAGAGAGTGGTAATTGTTAAGATTATTTTCTGAAACAATGGCGAATTGGCTGTGGTAATTTCCAAACAATTGCGTCAATCTTTTCGACAAGGCTAGGTAACAGTGTGCCGTGATTACTTCAAACTGATACGGGCTGTAAATTGAGTTAGTATTGAATGCCTAGCCCATAATGATTATTGTAATCATGACAGTACTAAAGTAACAAAAACTTACACAACTCACTGACAATGTTATCCTCTGCACGTTTTGGAATTATATGAACCACTTTTCAAATCAACTATATTAGAAACCCGATAACTCAGCTGAATTGGACTAAGGAGTGTTGAGTTACCGAAATGTCTGGTTTCACATAATAAATTGTTTCTTTCTTTCCTTTTTTTATGTTAATGTCATGTTGGACGATGACTGAATGAAATTGATGAAATGGTGCTCAAATGATCCCAAGGTCCATAGAGCCCGAGATTCGTCTTGTCAGGGTAAGGGGAAACCTCGGAAGACACCTTACTCGTAAAACGCACTCTAATCTTGATTCGAACTCGGGACCTCTTGAATGTGAGACAGACACGCTACAACCACACTCAGAGGCGGGCGCAGAATAAGTGCCCTGCTATTCACAACTCATAACATATACTGCAAGTTGCATGAATGCATGCTCTAGCACAATATAGGAAACAGAGAAGTATATTAATTCCTAAAATTTATTACGTAATAATATTCTCGCTTTATACAATTTACTTTAACACCCAATTTAATTTCCATTGTCAGATTTACTTGTCTTTTCTTCTCGTTGGACATTTTCACTGGTGCAAACACAACTCAACACAAAACTAACAATAAGTGTGAATCACGAGAAAGGGTGCTGTAACCAGTTGTAACATGTATTGGGTGAAGCAATAACTTTCAAACCTTCCAAACAAGTATTTATGAAGTAATAGAAACCTAACGTTCAATACCATCGTTTAGCGAGTGAACACTATTGCAGTTGTTCTAAGAGATTAAACGCCGCAGTTGTCAAAGGAACATTTAGAACGTTAGTGTACTATGTATCCACATTGTTAGGGCCAAGTTTTTGATTTCGTGACAACGGTCTGCCGGCCGCTATGCTCTGATCAGTTATGGAAGGTCAATACGTGGTCAGTCCTTTTGTTACTGTTGGGAAGAATGTGGCAGGGTGTATATAGATGTGTTCTGGGCTCGTGACCTCCGCGGGGTGAGGTGTGGGGAGAGAGGGGAACCGCTGTCAGATTACGCAGCGAAAGAGCAATACAATAAACATTCATCAGTCACCTGCAGAAAGCCACGTAGCCTACTTGCGCTACGCAGATGCAAAACTAGTTCAGTGCAGAATTGGCACGGCCGCTTGAGTATTAAGCTTGGCTACATGTTATCTTCCCAGCGTTTCTATCTGTTCGCGAGTCGTATTTCATTACGTCACCTATCTGTAGTGTGTGTATCTGAAGTGAACGCATTCCTTTTAGGGTTCATAAGGCCAGAACATAACTATACCTACACTAATTGCAATTGATGTGTTGTGTTTATACTGCATAGTGGATTATATATATATATATATATATATATATATATATATATATATATATAAATATATATATATAAAAAGTGACGTTTGGCGAGGGCGAAGCTACAGATCTCAATTTCTAAAATCAAGCTGCCCGTTCCTAAACAGGCAACTGCTTTCTGCACCCAACTGTACCTAAGGACAACGTTTAAACTAGAGTTAGCTCTCCACGATGACAATAAAGTCACTAATGAGCACTTCTCTTCTATGTTATAAGACATAAGGAATTGCAGAGAAACATTTTTGAAGACAGACAGACAGAAACAAAGAAAGAGAGAAGAAAAGAAGAAAAATGAGAGAAGGAAAAAAGAAAAAAGAGAGAAGGAAAGAAGAAAAAAAAGAGAGAAGGAAAGAAGAAAAAAGAAATAAAGAAAGAAAGAAAGGAAAGGAAGAAAAGGAAGAAAAGGAAGGAAAGGAAGGAAAGGAAGGAAAGGAAGGAAAGAAGGAAAGGAAGGAAAGAAAAGAAGGAAGAAAGAAAGAAAGAAAGAAAGAAAGAAAGCAAGGAAAAAAGAAAGCAAGAAAGAAAGAAGGAAAGAGAGAAAGAAAGAAAGAAAGAAAGAAAGAAAGAAAGAAAGAAGAGAGAAAGAAAGAAGGAAAGAAGAAAAAAGAGAGAAAGAAGGAAAGAAGAAAGAGAGAGAGAGAGAAAGAAAGAAACAAAGAAGGAAAGAAAGAAAGGTTGTTAAGTTGAATAAATATATTTTTATATTACAGATTAAATTTATTGAGCAATACACAATGTAGTAAAAGAACTCCTCGTGGTACAAGGATTAGTTTAAAAACTAAAGCAAAGTATACACTAATGTAAAATCCCAAGAAACTTATGTTAATATGCGGCACTTAATATGCATTTCACTGTTGACTTCACTGACATAATCAGGTATATAATAATTAATGTACCTTTTTAGCTGAGCGGTAGGAGCAATAAGTTGTTATTCGTATTATAATTTAAGCACATCACTTGCACACGATTGTACTATGGCCTGCTTGTATTCAACGCATGCAAGTTGGTCTTTCTGGTGGACATTCTCGAACATTGATATTGGTCTTCTGTACTGAATTTGTAAAATGCACTTTTTTAGTCAATTTTGCTGTTGTTTGTACTGTGTAATTTCATTCACCAGACTGAGTGTTTTCTCAAACACTACGGCTTGTTTCACACATTATAGTCTTAGGCTGGGCAACACTATTGCTCTTTCACTATTTTAATTCAGTATTTCAAGCACATTCTCGGTTTCACTGCCTAGTAGTCCCCCGAGGAGTAACGTGCTAGCCCAGTGATGTCTCTTCGGAGACGCTTACGCAGTTAGCTGCCATACTCCACCTCCTCTTTTAGTCGGACGGTGGATCATGCCTATGGCCTTTAGGCTCCCAGGCAGTCAGTATCCAGTGACGGACACAACAGGCAATTCCACGGCAGTTGCCAGTCCATGCCTTGAGCTTTCTGGAAATGTTCTCAGAAGACCTCTCCTTTCTGCATAACTGTTGCATAAATTAAACAGTAAGAGACAGAAAAAACGCTTACTAAATAAAGAATGTGGATCTTGCTTAAATAATTTATGTAAATGCTTATTTCTTTCTTTTGAGGGAACTATTTCCGAGATATTTTTTATTATTCGTTTGAATTTGCAATACATATACTTCTCTCAAATAGAAATATGTTATTCGTTTTCGTATCTCTTGGTCTTGCAAAGCGAATGGAATTTTAAAACCATCGCAAGGCAACCAGCTCTAAATACATTTCACTATCGCTTAAAGTCTACTGTATTTCCACATTGCCCTTGCACTTACAAGAAAATTGGTAATAAGATACCTTCTGAAAATTTTTGTGGGTTAAAATGACGTAGATAGAGAAATATGCATTTGCCAGAATAGTGTGTATAAGAGTGAGTATAACTTACATATTTGCGAACAGAGTTTATCCAAGTTGTACTGTACTGAAGGTCTGTATTGCAGTGTGTTAGGCAGCGATCATTCGGTGTATCTTCCAAGGCTATGCATATCGACTTCGTCCCCAAATATTGATAGACTTCTTAAAACGAACGTACACTGATCAACCTAAGATTTGAAAGTGCTTTCGTAAATCATACGCAACGTACTTGTAATCAAGGCGCCACCGCAATACAATGCAGTCCGAGTGTTAAAGAATGGCAAACTCCGCTTACAATGGAAGTAGGTATATACAACCTCCCCTCTTTCACAAACGTTGAACATCGTTGTGCTAGCCTCTACTTAAAGTTGCAAAGGCCGATGGATTTTTTGGGCGTAAAGATCCTTAGCATGTCTTCCTTCGGAAGGAGAGTAAAGCCAATGGTCCCGTGTGCTAGATTTACGCCAAGCAAAAAGAACGTCAAAGCTGTTAAACCTGTTAAGCAAAATTAAACGTCTGTCACGCTCAATATAGAGTGGGACGCTGAGTACCATAGGAGTTAAAGAGCTCCCATAAATAACAACTCAATTTTGGTTTCGCTTTCTTCACCACCTAATATTTTCTCTTCTTCTACTTCTTTTATTTGGTCTAATAGTGTTAGCGTTCCTCTTAACTCATAAAAAGCTGTAACTATCGTACACAAAATGTGCATATACACAATCACAACTTCCCGAGGAACCAGCAGAAATCACAGCAAGTGTAACTACAGAAACATATGCCTGATAGGCACACAAAAGGTAAAGGGAAGCTGAAACCGTTCTTCAGCAGAAACGCATAGCCTATTTTCTAGGAATGTGTGGCCTACCTCCAATGATAAAGCCCTCTAACAAAGGCTAAAGAATGAAGTAAAAGGTAAGGGAAAACAGACTGCAGGTATTCAGTATCAATATCCATAACTTGTACATAAAGCTGACTGGGGCCACAAAATACGCCGTTAATTTCCTTAAAATTTACAAATATCATTGGAAGACAGATGAAAGTGATATACATGGGAAGATCTACTCCGGATCCGGGCATAAATATACAATAAAATATTGACGGTTAACCACACAGGAGTTAAGAAGTACATTTACGGAAAATAAGTGGCTTTATGAATGTGAAGTAAAAAGAAGAAAAGAAGTAGAAAAGGGAGCAAAAAAACGCTGAAGCGATTAACTTCCAATCTGAAGCAGAACAGGCTAACAGCCTAATCCTCGGAAACTGATGACGGTGATGATGACCACGACAATGATGATGACGTTGATATGAAAATGATTGTGAAATAAAAATTGTTTATTCTGATTTCCAGGTATTTTGTTTGGTAGGATAGCCACTGGTAAGAAAAGGTGTGATGAATTTAGTTCACCCGTGAAAACCGGTGAAAACATTAAGGAACCTATGCTCTTAGGTTGATGTGTTGCTCGGTAATTATTAGTGGCGGTGGTTAAAGTATTGCATCATATAACTGAGTACCATTTGAACCATTACTTTCATTTACCGTCACATATCCTCTACCTGGCTGTTAAAGGGCATTAATTAATCATGTTAAAATGTGATGCTAGCACTACCGAGACATTTATGTTTCACTCGCTACTGGTGAAATAGACACAGTGAATAGTGTATTACATTATGTACAATATAATATTTATACGTAGGTACATATATCGTCTATTCCTTTGACAGATCTGAAGTTCTGCGTGCATTACAAAACCTCAAAAAGAAGAAGGCTCCAGGACCTGATCAAATACATGCAGAAATACTCATACATATTGCACCAGAAATAACTCCATATCTAACAGATCTTTTTAACGAATGTCTATGGCAAGGCCGTATTCCCTATTGCTGGAAAGAAGTCAGTATCACGATCTTACATAAAGGTGGCGATAAGGATCCTGTATTGCCAAAATCTTACAGACCGATTTGTCTACTTAACCTTTTGGGTAAAGTACAAGAAAAACTCCTATGTGAACGCATACAAGAGTTTAGGATCCTGAAAGGCCTTAATCCTACTCAATATGGTTTTAGATCTGGAAAGTCAACAACGGATGCAATAAGTAAAACCACAATTGCAGCTAAGAACTCTAAAAAGAACTATGTTACGGGTCTCTTCTTAGATATAGCTGGAGCTTTCGATAACTTCTGGTGGCCTGCACTTTTTGAACGCATGCGCCAACAAGAATACTCAAAAAGCCTTTCTATAATTCTGAAGAACTATTGTGCAGACCGCCGAGTCAGCATCACAGGGGCAAATAGTACCATCACACGTGATATTACTAAAGGCTGGCCGCAAGGTTCTATATTGGGTCCATTATTCTGGGATATAGGTTTGGAGCCTCTGCTTAGTGAGTTAGTTGTTGACACACAAATATAACCCACTATAGCATATGCGGATGATCTGATTTTATTAATAGAGGGAAACACCCGCCTGGAACTGGAAACAAAATCTTCTGATGTGACCCAGAAGTTATATGGATGGTGCAACTCTGTTAAACTACAAATTGCAGCTAACAAATCTGCTTATTTGCTATTTAAAGGTAAATTATTAAGAAACCCAGCTACACGAATACACGAAGAACGTATTCAACGCCACAAGTATATTAAATACCTTGGAATAACGCCTGATGAGAAAGGCAACTTCAAGACACATGTCACTCAGGTCTGCAACAAAGTCAGTAAAATTATGATGAAGATTGCCAGTATTGCCCAACGTCAATATAAACTACCTCTCACTACCATTAGAACATACCATAATTATTGTATCTTTACTGCTGTCATTACATATGGTGCAGGAGCGTGGGCACACTGTATGCAAAAATTAAACCTCGTCGCAGATCTCAGAAAACGCCAGAGGAAAATTCTCCGTTTTACTGGAGCAGCAAGAACGACCTCTACTATGACTCTTCTTGTGGCCACTGGTTCCTGGCCAATAGATCTAAAGATTCGCCTATATGGTGCTTACTATTGGCTAAAGAAAAGCAATCAACAAAAGATAGAAGATATTATAGGAAAACGATGCTATATGAAAAGACAAATAAGGGCTGAGTTAATATCCTTATGGCAGCATCACATTCACTCAGCGACTCGCAACCCGTGCACACCGTCTCCATGCTGATCGGAGGGGACGAGTTCCAGTACTTCTCACCAGGGGGCAACAGGAGAGCGACCGCAGCGACCGTGGTGGAGCAAGTAGCAACTACCAAGCCAGGCGAAAAGCACAATTCAACGCACACGCTACAAGAGGCTTGATAGCAAGCTGTAGTGTGTCGCAAAGCATCAAACATCGATACTGCTTCTTCTTCGACATCGATCCTGCTCTCGGAGGGGTGCGAGCTGGTGCATCAACCTGACTGACCGACGCGACTGTGACAGCGGGTCCGCAAGGACACAGCCAAGAGGTAGGACTTCTACTCCGTTCCTCGGAGCCGATATGGCTCACTCAGGGGTCTCCTCTAAGGAGGGGATCCGGTTCTCTGCGGCAGCCGGATGGCAACCGCAACGACACCCGACTTTAACGGGCAAATACGAGGGACTAGTTCCCAACCATCCCCACCTGAAGTGGCAGAACCTGTAGCCAAGAGGCTTAAGGGGTCCAAGCGTAAGGCTACGGCCCCTCAACGGGTATTACAAACTACAAAACCCGTACCCAGCAACTCACCCCTCCCGCTGTCTGAGACAGAGTCCGAGGAGGACGATATCGCGCAAGACGACGGCTTCACCGTCGTTGAGCGCAGGAGTAAAAGAAAATCCTCCAATTCCAGTCTGCATCCCCCACGAGGGGCCGAAGAACCGGCCCTAACCAAGAGAGGGCCTAAGATTCCGACAATAATAGCAGATTCTTTCAATAACCATATAAAGATCATGAAGCTACTTGCGGCCAAATTGGTCAAGGGTTTTGAGGCTCAAAGGAAGCCAAGAAAGTTTCACATCCGAACCTACACGCCCGAGGTCTTTGAAAGGGCGAATCAAGTACTAAGGAAGGAGCAGATTCACTTCTACTCCTCCTCACTCCAGCGTCCCAACGTCGAAAGACGCATAATTAGGGGACTCTCCTCTGAGTGTACACCAGAGGAAATAACAGAGGCACTCCTAGAGGAACACGGCATAAAAATCTCAGCTGCAGCGCAGACGCTGTGCGCACCTTGTTCCACACTGCAGTCAAGGTGGAGCGATATTATGGGCAAGATGGCCCAGCCCAATGCCGCAGATGCATGGGTTTTCACCATTCAAGCCAGGCATGTGAACGAAAGCTCGCATGCCTACGCTGTGCAGGAGAGCACCTTGTCGCAAATTGCCACATAGGCACAGAAGACAAAGAGTGTGCCAATTGCTACAAACCCCATGCAAGTGTTTACAAGGGGTGTGAAGTGCGGCAAAAAATAATTGATAAGCGCCGCCGCGATCCTAGAAATGTGGCACCAGTCCGCACAGGGGTGAGCTTCTCCGCCGTCCTTAGCGAGGTTGAGAAAATTGTGCAGCAGACTGAAACTGCACAAACCAGACCTGCACAGGCACACACTGTGCAAACTGCACCAGCCACCAGCGTGGAGGAGAGAGCAGCTCCACTTCCACGCCCTTCTCGCGAAAAGCGAGAGAGGAAAGAAAGAAAGGCTGAAAGACAGCGGTCAGCTCTACTTGAGCAAATGACTGCGTCTGATGCAGTCACTATAACTGCCGAGGTACCCACCCCACCCCCAACCCAACATGCCCAGCCGGCACGCACCACTCCGACCGCCCCATTGGCTTAACTCGGAGGTGCTATATCCTCGGAAGACATCGAGATATTCAGGACACTGTCCAACTGGTTCGGGGACATGATCATTCGGACACTTGACATTTTGAGGAGATGTATGCACACCATAATGGACGACAATGTCGTCCTACATAATTGACGTCCTACAAAAACACCAAATCCTGCTGCAAACACTAGAGCAGCTGTTCCCTAAATCCTCCGAGTAATGGCCCACCGTGTTGTGCGTAGACCACTATGCGCCGCTTTCTGGAATGCCAATGGAGTAAGGGAATAACGTCCAAGCATTCTAGAATTTGTACAATCCTACGGGATCGACAACCTCTTGGTGACCGAGACACACCTGCATGCTGGTATAAACTTCTCGCTGCCTAGTTACGTCACCCATCGGTCTGATCGGATCGGCCAACAGGGCGGTGGTACAGCTATCTTCATCAAAAGCATCATCACCCATACACCTTTTCCTCTTCCTGCGCTTCAACATGTGAAGGCTACTGCCATTAGGCTTGCCATTGGCGGTGTGGACACATTGTGGATTGCGGCTTATGACCCTCCAGATCATCGCTTCTATGAAGCAGATTATACCAGTCTCCTCAACCTACACCCAGTAGTCTGCATCACTGGAGATCTCAACGCGAAGCATGGGCTCTGGTACAGTCGCATTAGCAACCAGAGGGGGCGCGGGCTCTACTGCCTCATCAGCGGAGACCCAAACCGTGTCGCGCACGGACCGAGAGGTCCTACATTCCCTCCGGCCCGCGGCAGGCCTGACGGCTTAGACATCATGATCACCAAGAACATGCCATTAAACTTTGACCTCTCGGCAGTAAACGAGCTGGATTCTGACCAGGACCCTGTCGTGATAGATTCCACAGTAGCCATGCCAGCTCTGTTAAACTCACACTGGACATTTGAGACCAACTGGGATTCAGCCGTCCTAGAACTTCACCGTTCCGTCGACCCTCGACCACGCATCGATGATATCGAGGCGTTGGAAGAGGCAGCGTCGGATTTTTCCCACCACATCCTAAATGCGGTACGCACACATACCCACGGCATTCGCACCAACACCCCAGATCCTAGAACCTTACCTATAGAACTCCGACAGTTGATAAAAGCCAAGGCAACTGTTCGGAAGCTATGGCAGCGTTTCCGCCATCCCAGGATAGGAGCAGTTTACCAGTGGTTCAAATCCCTGGTAAGGCGACTGCTCCGTGTGCATAGAACATCAGCCTGGGAAAACACATTACAAACCGTAAACCTTCAGGAAAAGACCCAATACTAGCATCCCTTGCACGGCACTCGTGGGCGACTCGCCTTTGAGCCAGACGAGAAAGCCACTGTGTTCGCGGACCACCTTGAGGTACAGTTCGAATCCCAGGAGGACCCGGAAGACGAAGACTTTACTGAACTTGTGGAAGCAACCGTGGATTACCTCTATCAGGAACCGCAGCGGCTACACGAGGTGATCCAACTTCCTATAATCACCCCGAAAGCGGTGATTTCCGAAATCCAAAGTCTGAATCCCAACAAATCCCCTGGACATGATGGCGTCACGGCGCTCATGCTCCAGCACCTACCCAAAAAGGCTGTGGTTCGCTTAACCCGGATCTTCAATGCATGCCTCCGTCTTCGTTACTTTCCGGTTTTCTTGAAGGAGGCAAGTGTGGTGTGTATATTGAAACCGAGCAAGAACCCAGTCTTTCCTAACAAGTACCGCTCCATCAGCATTCTTCCAATTGTCTCAAAAGGTTTTGAGCGGTTGCTCCTTACCCACCTAATACCTCTTTTTGAGGAGAGGCAACTCCTACCGGATCACCAGTTTGGTTTTCGTCGGGGTCATTCCACGACCATGCAGTTGCTGCGTGTGGCCGAGATGGTTTCCCTGGGTTTCCAGGGAAACATCATGACCATAGTGGTGTTGCTGGCCTTGGAAAAGGCCTTCGCCACAACTTGACACCAAGGCCTACTGTACAAACTAAAGCAGGCAAATATCCCTCCTCCATATCTCACTATAATTAGCAGTTTCCTTCAGGACCGCACTTTCAGAGTGAATGCGGAAGGAGACTGTACTCTCCCCGCTACTCTTCGCAGCTTACATGTCCGATTTCCCCACGGAACAACACACTGCGACATGCCAGGACGACGTCCTCATCATGGCACAAAACAAAAACGTGAGATATTGCCTCCCTCCCCTTCAACGACAGCTCGACGCCGTTGGAGTGAGAAGTGGAGAATGGCTATTAGTCCGGGGAAAAGCTCCGCTCTCCTTCTTGGTAAGGTTCACCATTGGTGGCCAGATCAGTCACTTCGGCTTAGGCGGAGAAATATCTCATGGGTAACCTCCGCCAAATATTTAGGCATTCTCCTTGATAGCCCCACACGTCCGCGCAAAGGCCAAACTTGGTCACGCTGCGGTTAGACAGCTCTACCCCATCCTCAGATCTACCATGCCCAACCACCTAAAATTGAGAATTTACCGGGCAATCATTCCGCCATTGATCCTATACGGCTGCGAAGCCTGGGGATCAGCAGCACCCTCTACCATACGCAAACTGCAGTCAGTGCAGAACAGGGCGTTAAGAATGATTTATGATACCGGGCGTAGATTCCCGTCTCACATCCTTCACAACCAGTCAGGACTACCCTACATCATGGACTTGGTAAGGGAGCGATCCCGAACCATGCACTCCAAACTTAACTCCCACACCAATCAGCTGGTACGGGCATTAGGTCAATACGACCATAGAGCACCTCGAAGAAGGAAAAGTTACCACCCACCCAAGGACGCCCTTGGTTAAGGGTAATGCCACTCCCATCTTCTAACACATCATTACCCCAACACCTATTGCTGCCCCTTTCTGTATCCTAAATTAGGTATACAGAAAGAAACCATTGCCC
Organism: Tenodera sinensis; assembly: GCA_030765045.1. Taxonomy (NCBI): domain Eukaryota; kingdom Metazoa; phylum Arthropoda; class Insecta; order Mantodea; family Mantidae; genus Tenodera; species Tenodera sinensis. The sequence continues at coordinate 150,234,084 of CM060965.1, read as the reverse complement.
AGGACACAAAAGCATGACAACACAATGACAATCTTAAATACCGCACAGATAAAGTCGCATTAGCGGCTAGGTGCTGTGCAAACACAACATCCCGTACAGGAGAACCTGTGCGACCTGTTGTCGAATGCTGGAATGCTCATTATGGCAGTCAGAATGGGATAACCTCAAACTGAGAGGCGCACCTATGTGTTTTACCCTAATATACGAGAAAGGTTACGACTAAAGCACTTAAATCCCTTACAAGCTGCATTGCACTATATTACGGGCCATGGGCCATATGGCACTTACTTAAAACGTTTTAATATCATCAACTCTGAAATGTGCACCAGATGCAATACAGAAGATACTCCTGAGCAATTAATGTTGAACTGTCAGAAATACAGTGAAATAGCACAATCTAATAGGGAAAAGCTCATGCACCTCACTTTATCGGAAATGGTCAGGAATAAGGAAAATCTAAATACTTTAAATGAGTTAGCGACTCAAATCAGTATAGCAGAAAGATCTTTAAGACAAACTGAACAAGAAAGAAATCTCAGAAATTTTTATAGACCTCCAGAGACTATTGTACCATCACCCCGTCGATCATTAAGATTGTCAAATCAATATAACCGAAACCAAGTGCCCCAAACTCCTGGACCTGTTATACCAAGAACAATTACATAGAACAGAAGAAGCTTTCAGTGGATCACTGGACGACAACTGTAAGCAGAAAGGAAAAGAACGAGGCCAAAACGACAGCCTGATAAGACTTGGACAGCCTACCAGAGACGAATAGCACCGGCCAGGGAACAATAAATTGCATGAATACTATGAGATCTCATATAACTTTAAACTATCACTAATTTTCGTTATTGTTATTTGGTTTAATTTAGGTTAGTAACTTCTGCACATTCTATTGTGAACAAATTGTAATCAATAAGTTTCAATAAATCAAAATATCCGCACACTACATCCAGATATAAGAAATTAGGTATCTGGACATAGCTGGCAGATATTATTTTATTTTTTATCCCATTTAACCTATTAGTTAATGTTTAATTCAATATGAGTATTGGCGAACTGATTAGTGTATTTTAAATACATTTACTAATATTAATTATACTAAGTCTACTAATTATTCCTATAGATACTTGTTCCTCTGTCTTCTTCATGCCACTCGAAACAAATATTTGCAGAAATTACACCTAATATTTTTGCATGTGCAAGAGGAAAGTCCAGTAGTTCGATAGCTGTCCTGTTTTCGGGTTGACTTATAAACATCTGCTAATAGATCTGTAGAGATGGGCAATGTTATTTTATTATTAAATCTGACCTTAGATAAAGGTTTTCCATGTGACACAGAATAACTTACAGGTGTTTTAAATGAATACATAAAAAGGATAAAAATAAAAGCAAAGTTTTTGTTAGTATATGGTATATGGTACAGTTAAAATGATTATTTGATGTATATTATTAGTACTTTCAAATTTAAATATTATGGTTACCATACAAATGATTTCGGCATATTGCCACAGAGTATTTTATTGTGGTTAGGACAATGTCGTCCTGTAGCTGTTTAGGGAGCTTATATTGTTGTCTCCATTGCACAAATGATTTTGGTATTGTGCCCCTTGCTCCGAAGAACAGGCCTGTGACCACGATGTTGCTGATATTATATGAGGCAGTGAAGAATGGAATTGTTGGCTCATATATTTTCTTCTTTTCACGATCCACTTCTGCTGGCTGGTCTAAGGATGTCTCAAACCTCACTGTGGGATCTAAGATCTCAGCTGTCCCTTTCTTCCTGTCGATAGCAATGACATCAATTCGACGGTTACTGCCACAGTCAGCCACACAGTGTACTTCTTCGTGGACTTCTAATCCTGTGCTTCGCAAAGCATTGGCAAGCAGAGTTCTTATGGTGTTGTGACGCTTTATTCGCAGCAACTCTCCCTGAGGACAATTCCCGAGTACATGCGGTAAAGTTTCTATCTCACTGCAATGTCTGCAGTGGCTTGTACCCGTGGAGCGTCCCGGAAGTGAACGTACTGGAACCACCATAGCTGTCATCTTCAACATGTCACGCCATTCTGAGCTGGATAACCCATTATGTTTTAAAATCCAAGTGTTGGCAGCAGGAACTTCGCCAAAGAGTGCCACTCCTCTTCCTTTCTGAGGGTATGCACACCAGGCTTCAAACTCCTGGCGTCTTAGTTTCTCCCTAAGTTGTTTAACGGAGTTTGTGGAGGACTCCTCTGGTATATGCAACTCTGTGAGGCATCGAGTTCTTATGGCTGCAAAATTGCGAAAAACGTTTACATGTTCATCGTCTAGATTTTCAAGTTTGGTGTTAATATTTAATTGTTGAAGATAAGCTTCCCAAGTCACACGTATTATTGATAATCCCTTAAACTTTGTGTTGGTGTACAGCATACGTTCGGGGTGTCATTTGGTAGTTGTAGGATTTCCTTTACAGCACTTTTGATCATCTTATTTGCTTTCTGGAGCCATACCTTTGGAATTTTCTCTATTGGAACCGAATGGAAAGGATAGATCAAAGTGGGCCCAATAAACTGATTTATAACTAAGTTTTTGACTAGGCTGGAGCAAGTGAGTAGAAGTAAGCTTTTCAAGATTTAATTTTAATTTCTCTAGAACCTGTGTTTCATTAAATACTATTATGCCCCTAAATGTTGCACCAAGGTATTTAATCTCTTCGTCCAATGCTCATAATTGATCCAGCAGTGGTAATCAGTTCCTCTTGTAGAAGCTTTCCGTTTTTAATTATAATAAATGATAAAGGATAAGATATCGTGTAATGTAAAAATATTTGTTAGATAAAATATAGTAATGTACAAAATTATTATAAAATTTGGAAATAGCACATCTAGCCATTTTAGAATGATTGTGTAAAATGTGCAAAGAAGCATGGATAATTTGTAAACCAATATCTTCTAAAACATTTAATTGAAATTCAAAACGTTGAAACAAATTAACAGTAAATTTAGTAATCATTTCACGAGCACCAAACAGTAGATCAATCACTTCCCAATTTAAAATGTTGTATTTGACTCTTAAATGAGGAATACAACACTCATAATGTAGTTTTTTTCCCTTATCAACCTCCTTAATTTGGTCTACATTTTTTTTAAATCGGAAGAATTAGTCCCCTATTTTGTTGCCTGTCAGAAAAATTACGCCTATTCTTCATGAAAATAAGGTCACAAAATGTTTTATCAACGAAAATATCACAATTACAATATATACGTTTTAATAAATCGTAATTATTTCTGGATATAAACATTTGCTTACCAATATTTCCACAAACTAGCATTTATCTTATAAACTAAAGCGAACATAAAATATGCACATGTCACCAAGTATAATATAATTACTAGAGACCGAAGCTCTAGTTATACAGCTATCGCCAAATGAGTTTGTTTCAAGTTACCTCCACAGGGGCAGAGTGTGACGTCACTGCACGGGGATAGTCACAGCACAAAACACACTGCCTACAGGGCATAGTGTCTCTCGAATGTGCTCATTAGTTCCACACAGTAAAATGCCTGCAGCACGAAAGTCAAAACATTCTCGTACAAGAATTGTACAAGAATTTGGTAGAGAACATTTTACTGCAAATGGTGACAACGTTGAATGTAAGTTATCCAAACACTATCTACAACGCTGCTACTACGTCGACTGTGTTGTGATCATGTGACAGACTTACATCTGCCCATTGCTATAGTCCAAACCCTTTTGTTTCCTGTAAGAGGGTTCTGACTCTAATAATTACCAATTCCTTACAACATTAAAGTGAAAATCAAGTTCCTCGTCAGGTCTACAGTAGGCTTCGAGCAATAGTCAAATCTTTTAAACCTGGTCGCTATATAAAGGCTTTGACATTCCGTTCTCTTTGCAGAGCTAAGATATAAGAAAGTGAATTACTAGATTCCATTTGAAAAAAGTGCAAGTACTGCAAACCTCATTCAAATAACAAGGAATACCGCTGAAATGGTTCTTCCACACAAAAATTATTTGGGCACAAATTGTGTTTGGACGGGATCTCATATTACTTTCTCTACTGGTAAGTAGGGGAAGTATTGTATTCCACCCAAAAATTCGATGTCGAGATTTTACCGGAAATATATGTTTTGAGACCCCCTGAATCGCCCACCCCCCCAAAAAAAAACCATTTTTAGAAATGTGTCCATGTGTGTGTGTGGACAGCATAACTCAAAAACGAAAAGTCGGTTAAAAACCAAAGTTGGTATTTAAGTTTAATGTCTTAAGGATGCGATACGAAGATTTTGAAGAAAATAGCCTCACTAACCTACCCTTTACATGAAACATTTTTCGAAAATTTTTATTTTCTTGAAAATGGCTCTAACGATTTTTATTAAAATGTCATATTTTGAGATATTTTTATGACAAATGAAATGTATATTTTGAATTTTCTGGCTATAGCTCCTGTAGTTGTATTTACTGTGGATGACTTTTGCATAACTGGTATACCGTTAGAGATAGACCAAATCATACTCTACAAAAAATGTAGATATTGCTAAAATACACAATTTATGTCTCAATAAATTTTCTTATAGCGTGAACCATTTCTTGTTATGTGTGTGAGTATTGGAAAACTTAAAAACTTTCGTAAAATGGAACATCGTTGTTCATTTTTTTATATGTTAAGTGTGCAAAGAACGGGATCTCAAATCTTTAAAAGATTTGACTATCGCACAAAGCCTACTGTATTCTAATATTCCCCTTGCACCTACAAGGAAATAAGCAGTAAGATAATTTGTAGAAATGTTTGTCTTAACTAACACGAAGAAAATATAGGAATAAGAGTTTGTAAGAATGGTTGGTGCAAGAGTAGAGAAAATCATGCAAGTGCAACACCTCAGATTTTTATAGAGTAAGATATGGTCTGTCCCTTAGGGTGTACCAGTTGTGCAAAATTCATCAAGAGTAAACAAGACTACGTAGGCTATAGCCAGAAAATTCAAAATATACATTTTATTTGCCATTAAAAAATACTTATACCATTTTAATGAAAATCATTAGATGGTATTTAAGTTTAATGTCGTTCAAGGATGCGAGACGAACATTTTGAAGAAAATAGCCTCACTCTAACCTACCCTTTACATGGAACATTTTTCGAAAATTTTGATTTTCTTGAAAATGGCTCTAACGATTTTTATTAAAATGTCATATTTTGAGATATTTTTATGACAAATGAAATGCATATTTTGAATTGTCTGGCTATAGCTCCTGTAGTCGTATTTACTGTGGACGACTTTTGCATAACTGGTAAACCGTTAGAGATAGACCAAATCAAACTATACAAAAAATGTAGATCTTGCTAAAATACACAATTTATGTCTCAATAAATTTTCTTATAGCGTGAACCAGTTCGGAGATATTCCTTGTTATGTGTGTGAGTATTGGAAAACTTAAAAACTTTCATAAAACGGAACATCGTTGTTCATTTTTTTATATGTTAAGTGTGCAAAGAACGGGATCTCAAAGCTTTAAAAGATTTGACTATCGCACAAAGCCTACTGAATTCCAATATTCCCCTTGCACCTACAAGGAAATAAGCAATAAGATAATTTGTACAAATGTTTATTTTAACTAACACGAAGAAGATATAAGAATATGAGTTTGTAAGAATGGTTAGTACAAGAGTAGAGAAAGTCATGTGAGTGCAACACATCAGATTTTTATAGAGTAAGATATGGTCTGTTCCTTAGGGTTTACCAGTTGTGCAAAATTCATCGAGGAAACAAGACTACGTGGGCTACAGCCAGAAAATTCAAAATATACATTTCATTTGCCATTAAAAAATACTTATACCATTTTAATGAAAATCATTAGAGCCATTTTGGAGAAAATATCGAAACACTTTCTAGCTAAAGGGTAGCTTAAGGTAAAGTAATTTTCTTCAAAATTTTAGTGTCGCATCCTTGAAAGATACTAAACTTAAATATCAACTTTGGTTATTAACCGACTTTTCGTTTTAGAGTTATGCTGTTCTCTCTCTCTCTCTCACACACACACACACACACACACACACACACACACACACACACACACACACACACACACACACACACACACACACACACGAACATTTTTCTAAAAATGCTGTTTTCGGATTCAGTGGGCCTCAAAACATATTTTCGCTGAAATCTCAACATCGAATTTTTGGATGGAATACAATACTTGCTCTACTTAGTATGCGTATTAGAGAAAGTAAACATATTGAATTAACTGCAAATTTACAACCTGTTCTTAACAAATAAAGGTAGATACAACAACAAAGGCATATACAATAATATAACAAATAAAATATAAAGGGTTGTAAGCAATGTGTGGTACACTAAGACAGCTAAGGCGCAATGGCAGGTTCAAAACTTTACAGCGCTGTAGACGGTCAATCGTGGAACTATGTCTAGTAGATTGATGACAAAGTTTGAACGGTTACTTAAAGTACTGGTGTTAGGAAGACTATAAGGTGTGAATTATTCTTTTATTGTAGAAATGTACAGATCCTTGAGTACGATGACGTTGGAGATGTACCATAGTGCACTTGCGAAACAATGAAGAGTTATGGATTCAGATCTGCGTAGGATGCAGTTCACCAAAGCTGGATACATTAATCATGTCCATAGAGGTCTAATGAGAGGTCTATATCAATATTTTGTTGTGGAGAGACAGATAAGAATGCTTATTCAATCTGCGTATAAATAGACGCGTGCGCACTGTAATGAGTCGCGACAAGGGTCCTCTGTTCATTTTTCTGTACATTTCCAAAATACCTCCCTGCTATGCCTTGCCCTCTGTAAGCTGGAACCTTCACAGATACCTACTTTTTCTACCATTCCAAATATGTAGGGCGTTTCAGCGATTTAAGGTAAGATTTGTATGTCTATTTATTCAGAGACGAATATGCATTGTCAAAGCTTGAACTAAATATAACTTACGAGTCTATTACCAAAGAACGCACACTTTAAAATAATTGCATACAAACATTGAGGTAAAACAACCTTATTCCAAATAAATGAACAGCCTCTCTAACTGGTCCAACTCATCACTAGATACCGTTTCTTACCAACTGGGCCAGAGAAGTTTTTTTTTTTTTTTTTTTTTTTAAATATAGTTATTTCTTAAATTTGAGTTTAGGAAGTACAAATAGATATATTTAAACTATACTGAGAACTATTATTCTGAAATTAAGAACGTCAGCACATGTTTTTCTAAGGCCAAAATTGGAAATATAAGGACAATAGTGAATTATTTTCATACAAGCCGTGACAAATGTTGTATCTAGTAATTTATTCTGGATATTTTGATAGGGCTGTAAAATGAAATGACTATAGCGGCAATGAAATGTCAAGACAACACGAACTTCCAAGCAAATAATTTAGTTAATCGCAGATGATTGGGCTGTTAACATAGGGTTATTTGTGGTGTCAGCATGCATTGAATACATATAAATTGTTGAAACGTCTCTTTACTGTTAGTTTAATATTCAGAGAACGGTAGAATGTCTTCGTGAAACCCAATTGTGTTGTCAGTTTAACAAGTTCAATACTACAGGAAGTTTAAAACCTTCATTCTATGGTAGTGGGTCTTATGTCCATACTGCAGAAAATATAGAGTAACACTGGCTGAGCCGTAAGTCTAACAAGATCTGCATCAGGACATACTGCAGCCTTGCATATATGAGAGGACATTCCGTCGCATTTTACATTTAAAATTTCATCTATACAGGTTTCAGGTTCCTCATAAGCTAAAACCACAGATCGGATCTCTTAATCTCATTCTTCTACACAGGTAAAAAGGAATAGTTAAACAATACTAAATATTACTTTTAAAAAATAACAAAATAATTTTAAAGTAAAAATGTTTTAAAATTGTTGAAATATGTTGTTACCAGCGATGGACACCTCTGTTGGTAGTATAAGCTCTGTAATAAGGATTGTTATAATATATAATGTAATTCATATAAAACAGAAAGTAATAGTAACACATTTTCAAAATTGCTCAGACATTTTGTTACTAGTCACAAAGCACTACCCGCGCCCCCCTTGGTAATCTAAGGTACGAAATAGGGCTTGGTAATGCTAGGGTTAGGGTAAACACTAAGTCGGAATGGCATTTGGATCCAACAAGAGGGTCTTTGCCCCATACTGCCAGAGACACTGTGTATCTAAAAATGTCTTCCTATGATGCTTCATTTGTTGGTTTGGGGATATAGCTACAGTGGCGCCTCTCTCTCCAGCTCCTGAATTCTTTTCGTAAGGGCACCTTAAAGCAAGTTTGTTTGAAAACAGACCGCGCTCCATATAGGATAAGAAAAAAAGGCCGCATACCAAGAAACAAACGAAATCCAAGGTTTATTACAAAGTACTGTGAGCAAGATTACAAAAAACAACAACATAAGATACAAGGTATCACTTAAAATGCGTATTTTTTAAAACATGCAAACATTCAAGTACGCTGTCGTGTTACTTTCGAATTTTCAAAACCTAGTGGGCCCTTTGCAGCATGATGAAATCTGTCAAAACCATATTCCGAACCACTACAACATATGTATAGGCTTAATAGGTCTGCATGGCTTTCATGTACATGGAATATTAGGTTAAAAGGGTGCAATATTAAATGTCTAAACGCGGTTAAAGATAAAGATCCCATTGGCCAAGAACTTGTGGGAACTAGGTCTATGGAACTCGCAAGATGAGCTAGTTCCTCCGAATTTTCCTTCTGGGATTGACATCATAACTTCACAATATCACAGCTCACTTCCACCTTTCTCGGTCTCTTATCACTCTTGTCCAATCATCGCCAAGCATTTCATTCACTTTACGAAATCCTTCTGCCCATCTCTGGCGTGGTCGTCCTCTGTCTCTTTTCCCCATATCGGATCTCACCCTGTCGTGGCGTAAGCCCAGATATTTGAGGCATTCTGGGCACTGTCCTTCTCATCTCCATTAAAGGTTTCTTTCAGCCACATCTTCTCAGCTCCTCGTTTTGCACTTTATCCGTGAGTCTCATCTCTAATATCGCCCTCTCCATTTTCCGCTGGCATATTTGAGTCATTAAATAATATGAAACGAGAAAATAAATAAAGGACAGCAAACGGAGGATTATTAACCGCAAACACACATAAAAATAACAATAGTGAATTAAAATGGGATTAAAATTACAAACGCGACACTAAATATATAGAATGCTCTTAACCTCCCATGCCAATTACAATTAGTGCATGAAATCCATCGTCCGATATTAATTACAGAGGGCCTTATAAATGTAACAAAGGCGAGCTTTTAGAGAATACTTAAAAATAAACGACATGAATGGTGTGCGCAAAATGTTAATGGTTTCCATACGGTATTTAAATGATGCAAAAAATTATTTAAATATTAACTAGATAAACCTCCCGCGATTAACAATTAAAGTTTCATTAGTTTCAATAGTTATTAAAAAATATGAACGCTACAGAAACATTCTGGAAATAGATTTTTGTTACCCTTTTAGTGAAATAGAAACAAATTAAGTACTTAAACACATTTTTGGATAATATGATATAATTAGTAATCCCATAAGTATCAATATTCAGTCAAGTCACTGCCAATAGTTAACTCTTTTATACCCGTTAGAGTTTTTCTTAATTGAGGCAAAATAATCAAAAATAGTATAGTGTGGAATCTGTAAAGATGTAGGGAAAAATAAATGGAGTAAAAAGCAAAGCGGGAAATTCAGATTTGGAAGTTTTAAAACAGCTGCTTGTGCATGTGCCTATCGATATTTAAAAACTCACGTGATGACCCTCGCATTATTAACCGGTAACAAATAAAGATGATGAAACTAGAAGTTTCAAAGATAACTTTATAAAGTAATAAATAAAAACTATTTTTAGGTAGCAAGACCTTAAATAGAACTTTTAACACAGTGCACATGAACCTAAGGTTTTAGACTATACCACTAGTGAGATAACATTTTTATGCCATTCTATATTGTGAACAACTTTGCTTCCAATCACTTGAAAATTATGCTTTGCACTTATACATGTTTCATAATTCGACATGGTTGGTTTAGGCTTTGCATTTCATTATGTCTTTCTACAGGATTAGTTTATCGTGACGCTTGTATTATCTGTTCACAATACAATTGCAGTTGTTGCAATTCTTTGTACAGTTAACTTATTGGCTGCTTTCTGCTTTGTTTGATCTATAATATTTCTTTACTAGCATAACCTACATAAAGGTTAAATAGCAGCAAATATTAATTTAGAAGAATAAAACCTGGAAAAGTAAAGTGACGGTACCCAAAACCGCAGAAGAAATACACTAGAACTACTGTTCAAAAATCTATAAACAATATGAAATAGAATTTAATCGCCCCATTGCTTGGTGTAAAGCAAAACAAGTGAATCAACAGAACATGAAAACATTTGCCATCTCGGTTCACCCGAAAGTTGATCTCGTTTTTTAACTTCATTTCTCTTGTTTCAAGAATCTCACTATAACGTGAATTGATGTCGTTCTAAACGTGATTTCTCTTAGTTTCAGTAATCAGTGTAATATTGTTGATATCTACAAGTTCAATAGCTGTCTAAAAGTGGTATATGTATAGAGGTTAAAATTGGTTTTATTTTAATAGCAGGATTACATATAAAATGTTCCTTTTAATCCTTGTATCATAATCTATACTAGTGAATTAGTGAAACCTTACTAAGGTTCAGGACAATAAAATCATCACTAGAGCAAAGCACTGATGTCACTACATACCAAAATTCTTATGTTATGTATAGGGAGACTAAAACACAAGGATAAAGAAAACCAATGTCCTGTGAAGGTACTTCTGTAGCACACTGTGAGATTAAATGATGAGAAGAAAACGTGTGCAAGATATTTCCAAAACATCACTATTTTCCGCTCTTCAATCTTTGTGGCAGGTATCCGTTTTGCCATGAAAGTAGCCCTCTAATACCATTTCTTTATCTCTGGGCGTTTTCGCAACAAATGACGGAAGAAGAATTCTCGCTAGAGGCGCTGTCATCTTTTATCTCGTTTCCAATATCAAGTATGCCCTTCCAGTATCGGAAATCGTTCGAGTGGAATGAGAAGAGCAAAGTGTTGTGTTGGTGGTTGACGCCGTTGTGGTTTGCTATGCGTCATTTCATGGAGCGAGTTTAACAGGATTCCCTCTCCCCCTCATAAACAGCTGCCTTTCTATCCCTTGTGAAACGATGAAAAATGTCTTGCATAAAATATGTAGATAGTAGCATTTCGTTTGGGGATTCCCCTCCTATGACAGCTGAGCGGGAGTATTGCCCCACACATAAAGCAGTAATGAAGCGGACAGCCTTCCTGCTACAGAATGATCCAAAAATATTACAGCAAAAATATCCCGCTAACTTTATATTGGTAACTTTATGCTCATTATCTTGGAAATTGTTTAATATATATTGTATTGACATTTTTACAAGATGTAAATGAATGCTTTTCAAATTCACTAATCTACTTTTATGCAACAAATTGGTTTACAGAGGTAGACAAGATTATTTTCTAAATAATAAAAATTGATATTTGAAGGTTTGTGTGTGCGCCAAATCCATCTTAAAGAGGTTTTTATTACTTATTTTACATTTACTATCACTAACCACTAAATAATCATTTAAATGAGCAATCATTATTTCACTTAAGGCAATGCATACAATGAAAATTAAAAGATCCACAGTGTCTTCTTATTGCTTTGAATTATTTTCCACACTCAGAACATAAATAGTGTACACAAAATTACAATATCCTATGTTAAACCGTTTTTAAATTATTAATATATTTATTAATAATGAATCACTCTTTGAAATGCTAATATGAAATGGCCCTTTGATCCTACAGTTATTACCTCTCTCCTACATTTTCATTTGAGCTCAGTATACAGGTATAAGGACATTGTCATAGATTTAATTACTTATAGCGTAACAGAAAAATATTTTACAAAAATGTGTTGACATTTTCAGTTTTTTTTTTTTTTTTTTCAGTATCCGTTATTTAAAATATTTAGTTTTAGCTCAATTATTTAATATTTTTAGGTAATGCATGACAACTTTTAATACTTTAATCTTCGAAGTTTTCCCGAAACTGTCAAGCTAATAAATCATAAACCAGAGTCCAAGAAGGTTTAGTAACAATGAAAAATGACGAAAAAAGAAAGAATTGAGAGAAATAGATTTTAATGTTTAACAATATATTTTTTTTTACCTGAATCCAATCAACTTAAAATTCCCCAGCATCATATGTGAAAACCCGCTGCTTTCTATGAATAATGTAGATACCCCGACAGAGGACCTTAGAGGAGCACGAGACCCGGGGAAAGAATAACCGACCGGAGTTCACTCAGGGCTAAGACACCCACAACAGCTGATAGTTTAGAAGTCTACAAAAGTTACACTGAACAAAAGGATTACATCACTTAAAAATAGTGAAAGTCGGAGATGTCCGGAGAAAGCACCTGAGAGGAACTCATGACCCGAGGGAAGGATCGCGGACTGGAGTTCAACCAGGGTCGGAAAATCTACAACAGGTGAAAGTGTAGTTAAAATAGTAATTTTAATGTAATTTTAATGTAATACTGTTCCAAAAGGTTGATTTCAAAATTTAAAAAAAAAAAAAAAAAAAAAAAAAAATGGAAGAAATTTCGAATACAAAACTTTAAAAGGATTTCAGATATAAACTTTTGAAAAAAGGTGAATTGAGCAATTGAAAAAAGCACGCTTTAATAACAAACGGAACTAGAAAGTGTAAAGTGAGGTAGTTTATATTGTAACGCCGGCTGTCCACTACTTCACAACACTACGCGACGAATAAACATCACCAAAATGAGCGCGGCAGAACAAAGCGACTTCAGACAATTGTCGAAGCTGTGTAGTGTCAGACTCGTTTATAAGAAGGTTTGAGAAAAAGTGTGTTTTACAGAAAATTCGTCTGGCAAATAAAAGCGACAGAGCCTGGAACGAAAAGTGAATTACAAGTATTGAAGAAGTCTTCAAGTGAAGCAGTTTTATTGAGTGTCGAGTGAGTGTATCGCCGAAGCCATGTACTAGTAAGACAACGAGACAGCGGAGTGTGAGTCAAGGTTACGAAGGGTGATAACAGAAATGAGTTGCAACATAACGACGAATTGTAGATTGTCTTAACTATGAAAAAACTGATGTGTTGCACTCTGACTTTTGAGACAGTATATGTATATGCACCCCCTATAGAGAATAATTTAATTTGTGTTTGACTCTGAATTTATGTGCCACTACACTTAAAAGGATTATTAAATTGTTTAAATACTCCCAGACCACTTTTAGCGATTCTTCGAAAAGTTAAACATATTATCTAAACTAAGATAATACCACTGAAAGAGGCGAGAAAAAGAAGATAGTTTGTATATTGTGTGAAAACTCGCTAAATCTTACGATGCACAATCTCGAGCTCGCTAAAAAGTTTAAGCGTGTCGCTAAAAATCAGTAATTGTGACTTTCCATACAAGTCTATAAAGTATAATGACTGAATTAAAGCATCAGATTCAGAATTGAATTTGCGTTATTTCGGTATTTCGCCTGAGATATGAAAAGAGTATTCATCGTTCCTGCCGACTGACGCTAACTCGTCCTATAGACGCAAAAGCAATCATCCCTACCAAACGCCCGTCACACTCTTTGTACTCTTGCACCAAATATTCTTACAAGCACTTATTTCTTATATTAGTAGATATAAACTTTTGCAGCAATTCTCTTATTGCTAATTTTTTGTACGGACAAGGACAATGCTTGAATACATTAAGCTTTGAACGATAGTCAAATGTGTTATAAAGTTTCAAAATTCCCGTCTCTTTGCATGGCAAAGATATACTAAAATTAATAATGCATTTGTGAAAGAATAATCGCTGTAAAATTAACTCAAATAACAAGGAATATCTCCGAATGGTTCACGGCACCCAAAATAAAAAAAAAAAAAAAAAAATAAATAAATAAAAAAAAAAAGGCATAAATTGTGTGTTTTAGCAAGATGTACATTTTGTGCAGTCAAATTTGGTCTATCTCTTACGGTTTACCAGCTATGCAAAAGTGATCAAGAGTAAACAGGACTACATAGGTTATAGCCAGAAAATTCAAAATATACATTTAATTCCCCATAAAAAATATATCAAACGCATGGTACAAGTACAAAGTCTTCCTAAAACACAATTTATGCGTAAATACATTTTTTGATGAGTGAACCATTTAGGAGATATTCCTCGTTATTTATGTAAGTTTTGGAGCACTTATACTTCTGTCAAATGGGACATCGCTATTCATTTTTTATATGTTAACGGTGCAAAGAGAACGGAATTTAAAAGCTTTAAAATATTTTAATATCGCTCAAAGCGATATTATATCGTGTATTCCCATATTTCCGTTGCACGTGCAAGAAAACGAGTAATAAGATAATTTCTGCAAATATTTATCTCAACTAACACGAAGAAGAATTGAAGAAGTTTGTAAGAATGGTTAGTACAAGGGTACAGAAAGTCATGTGAGTGCAACACATCCGATTTTGTGTTATACTGTTCACACACAAACAAGCACGCACGCACGCACACACACACACATACACACAAACATTTTTCTAAACATGCTTTTTAGTTTCTCTACTCTACGTACAAGGACGTATTGTATTCCACCCAAAAATTCGATGTCGAGATTTCACCGGAAAGATATGTTTTGGAACACCCTCAATCCAAAAAAGCATTTTTAGAACAAGGTGTGTGTGTGTGTGTGTGTGTGTGTGTGTGTGTGTGTGTGTGGGTGGGTGGGTGGGTGGGTGGGTGGGTGGGTGGGTGGGTGGGTGGGTGGGTGCGTGCGTGCGTGCGTGCGTGTGTGTGTGTGTGTGTGTGTGTGTGTGAGTCTGCGTGTCTGTCAGTCTGTGGACAGCATAACTCAAAAACGAAAAGTGAGTTGAAACCAAAGTTGGTATTTACGGTTAATGTCTTTCAAGGATGTAACACGAAGATTTTGAAGAAACTAGCCCCACCCTAAACTACTCTTTACATGGAAGATTTTTCGAAAATTTTGATCTTCTTAAAAATGGCTCTAACGATGTTGATTAAAATGTCAGATGTTTAAGATATTTGTATGATAAACGAAATGTATATTTTGAGTTTTCTGGCTATAGCTTATGGACAAAATCATACTCTATAAAAATGTAGGTTTCGCTAAAGCACAATTTATGTCTCAATACATTCTTTGTAGAGTGAACCATTTCGGAAATATTCCTTGTTATGTATGCCAGTTTCAGAAAACTTAAAACTTTCGCGAAATGGTACATCGTTGTGCATTTTTTATATGTTAAGCGTGCGAAGAGAACGGGATCTCAAAGCTTTAAAGATTTGACAAGGAAGTTGCAGTTACAAGGAAATAAGCAATAACAAATCTCTGCAAATATTTATCTCAACTAACACGAAGAAGATAGAGGAATAAGAGATTGTAAGAATGGTTAGCACAAGAATAGAGAAAGTCATGTGAGTGCAATACATCAGAATTTTGATTCAGGGGACCTCAAAACATATTTCTAGTGAAATCTTGACATCGAAGAGCAGCACTTCCCCTCCTTACTATACGTAGTGGACAAAGTAAAATGGGAACTATGTTTCTTGTAATTCAATTTTAGGATAGAAACAGTCGGAGAGAGGTAACTGGAAGTGTCACTTATCGCTCCGTTGTCAGTTGTGAGATTTGTCACACTTTCGTTTTTTACAATACATTTAAATTTCGGCTCATAGATGAAATTACATTTGCAAATATTGGGCTTCCATGTAGAGCACCGCAGGTACGGCAAATTGCTATATAGAAAATGCCCAGAATTTTCGACATTTTCAGAATCTGAAATAACATACAAGAAAGAACTATTCCGTGAAATAGCGTACAATGCCCAGAATACAAAGTTTATACATACGAACTGCGTGGTATACAAAACAGCGCTTTATAAACACATGAAATAAATGATAAGACGTATATACATGTCAATGGCCTTTGGGGATCCCAGCCTATAGGAAGGAAAATAGTATTAGAATATACAGTAATAGAATAAGTAAGAACATTTAAATACCTGGGCTGTAATGTAACTTACGTGGAAAATTGTGAGATTGAAAATAAAATCAACTCCTTAAACTATATCTGTGGAAGTCTAAGGCGAATAGTCGGTAAAAAGGTAACGAAAGAAATAGTTTTAAAACTTTATAAAGAAATGGTCTTACCGGCACTTTTTATACGGCAGCGAGACCTGGACGCTAAAAAAGAAAGATGAAAGGAAAATCGAAGCTGCTGGGGTGAAAGTTTTAGGATTCATTGTAGGTTCTTTTTGATAAATAGTCGTGAAGAAATAAGGGCTGAGTTAAAAATACAGAGTATATTAGAAATCATAAAAGCATATAAAATGATGACTGAACCACATTAAACGAATTCCAGTAGGAATTGTAACTAAAGCAGTCCCCGAGGAAAGAGATGTCTAGGAAGACCCAGGAAATGATGGCAGGATCAATTTATTGGAGATGGAACAGGCCGATAGGCCTAACCCAAGAAGAAGAAGAAGAAGAAGAAGAAGAAGAAGAAGAAGAAGGAGGAGGAGGAGGAGGAGGAGGAGGAAATAGTGTTCATGTAATGCTCACTATGTGAAATGGCGCATATTAAATGTTGGTTATGTGAAATTTATATTTAAATTACCATGACACTGTATTTACAAAAATGTTTTAAACGTGTAAATAAGGCACCGTTTTTTTCTGTTTCATAAGCTGGCTGTTTGAAACCAACACACTTCAGTTACTAAGTGCAATAAAACAAACTGGAAGGTTGTTTTCTTTAACTAGCAGAGTTTACATGAGCCAGCTGAACTGTCTGGCGCACTTCCTTTGTCTCTATCAGCGATTTCCCGTTTGCGGATATTTGCGAATCACAGCAGATTAACTGTAAATACTTCCACGCTGTTGAATTTGTGCATTCAGTTCCGCATATTTACTTAGAAATATACCCGTGTCATGTGGCATTGAGCTCTATCTTCCTTCAATATGTATAATAATTCGTTTGTAATTAAAACATTGAGTTTAATAGATTATTGACTTAATAGATTCACTAAGTCCGTCTTTATAGTTTTAATGAATGGTTTCATAGCATTGTCGGGTCAAGCACTGTCTGTATTTGTGCAAAACCCACTTGGAAATTACAATAATGCAATATTTCACGCACTTTCGAGGTTATATACCGAGTGTTAAGGGTGCTTTCATCACCACGTGCAATGCAGCTTATACATGAAATATTTATGACACCATAAGCATAAGCATCTGTGCGAGATTAAATATCCTGCTATAGACCCACAGAAAGAATTAAACCAAATAAGAATGGTGTAAGAGTAGGTATTTTGATAATTGGTATCTTAGTATGTATCCACTTCTGTGTATTAGTTGTTTTTTCTCTCTTTGTCAAATAGTTCTTCCACAAACCAATCTCAAAGTTTGCCACCTGCTGGTTTTTGCATGGTCCTAACTGCGCCGCGAAATGAAAAAAAAAAAAAAAACTTCCATATATAGCACCATGTGGTTTTTCTTCACCTTGAGGCGTGAGCTGCCAACCTGCCTAGCGAGGTCAGTGGCCTCGCCGAGAGCGTTGGCACTCAGCTCCGGTACACCGTTCGTTATCATGACAATGCCATGCCTTCTGTGTCACGGCTACTCGCCAACTTAAAAACATACTATTCTCAATAAACTTATATTAAGCAAATATTGATATAATACCTATTGCTCATTACAATACCCTAAATCATCAGTGTAAGCATCTACATGGCAGAAAACGGTAAAAATCAATGACAGTTAACTAAATATGGGTTTTAATAATATCATTATATTCATTTGTTGTATTAAAACTAAATAGAATAAACTTATGTCATGAACCATGTTCTTGTGCAGGAATATTTCGGAAGATTTTTATTTCTTTTGACACACTTTCTGAACCAAAACATAACGAGAGCTCTTAGCCTACGTTTTTGAACCAGAAAAGAGATGATTTTCGATATTTTTGAGATTCCGTATATGTATTCAAAAGAATCCATTTGTTGTGTTTTTTAAACTTGCGCCTGAACATGATTCAATCGATTCGACCTACAAGGGGCCCAAATGACCCAGCTGTCGACGGGCCCTTAAACTCCACACTCCACTCGACCCACAATTCATTGCATTTGCTGTATACCGTTTATGTCAACTTGCAGCTACGGACAGCTTCAGTCATTCGTGTTGTTTATTAAAGTTTTGCTCGTCTATAATACACGAACCCATAATTTTGATAGTCTTGATTTATTCCTGTAAATTTTTTTGAAATGTTATTAACATTCTATGGACGTATTTATAAGATATTTCAAAATATTATACCTACAGGAGTAAAAACTCACCTTATATTTTGAAAAGAACTCTTATTTCGGTATCTCTTAAGGACAACAGAAGTAATCTCGAATTTCAGATAAATTACTTTGTATCAGTTTAGTCTCATATTTCTCGACCACTGTCAGAGCTATGATTATATGTGTTCCATAATCATTGGATTTTTCACTTATGTACGTCTAAATTTGAATTTTCATAATGTTTATAAAACTCAGCTTCATTAATTAAAGTCTTTCCCGAAAATAGCGAAAGTAGAGGTTCAGCTAATCACCACTTAAATGGATAATTTCAACATTTGCACCTTGGTGAAAGCAAGTGAAAATAAGCTGGCGAGATTCTTCAGCAAGGCTGTGTTCTTCACGAGACCTGTTATAGTCGTCAGAAATTATGTGCTTTGAGACTGCACAGTAACAAAAAGGTTGTTTTGGTCTTTATTGTAACAAACATTTCACATGATTCGTTACCTTACTTCTTATTTCCTCCGGTAATAACTCCACCTTCAAATAACAAACAGTATCGCGTTTAATACCATTCTTATAAGATTTCACACAAATCTACTTCATTTTATTAACGAAACTATTTGACGACTATAGAATAACAAAACTAATAATATCTACTTCTAGTTTGCTGAGACTATGCTCTCAGATTTTTCATGTAGTGCCAGGCCTAACCGTCACACGGTGCTGAGCATTGCATAGCTCTTCTATGTCAACATGACGCATTTATTTGCCTTCATCTAAACCAGTGGTCGGCAAGAATCCAACTTATGACGTAGGAGCGGGCGAACGCTAAGGGAGCATTGTGTGAGGAGAAGACACGAGCAGTGCACATGCAACAGCGGTAAGCTGATGTAGTACCGTGAGGCTCCTATTATTTCATTTGTTGCTAAAAGTAACCTAATTCTAGATTATTCATACTCCAATGTGAAATGTTAGTTTATGATAAATTAGAATTTATATTACCCTTGTTTATAATATATAATTTAACTGGAGGTTAAACTTCCGAAGAGTCCTGGACAATGGCTACTATGTTATGTTTAACGAGCTAACCTTATTATATTTTGCTATAACATTGGCGTGTTTTTCGTGTTTACAATGGCCTTTATTAGCAAGAGCACTCAATTAGCATAAATAAGTAAATAAGTAAGTAAATAAGTAAATGAGTGAGTGAGTCAGTCAGTCAGTGAGTCAGTCAGTGAGTCAGTCAGTCAGTCAGTGAGTCAGTCAGTCAGTCAGTGAGTCAGTAAGTAAGTGAGTCAGTCAGTCAGTGAGTCAGTCAGTGAGTCAGTCAGTAAGTGAGTGAGTCAGTCAGTCAGTAAGTGAGTCAGTCAGTAAGTGAGTCAGTCAGTCAGTGAGTCAGTAAGTGAGTCAGTCAGTCAGTGAGTCAGTGAGTGAGTGAGTGAGTAAATAAATAAATAAATAAATAAATAAACAAGCAAATAAGCAAGCAAGCAAGCAAACAAAAAAACAAACAAAACAAATATATAAACAAATAAGTAGGCAGACAGCCGGATACATAGAGATGATGGATGGAGGGTTGGACAGACGGACGGATAAATAAATAAGTAAATAAATAAAGAAAAATCTATATAAGTAAAAAATGAGTAAATGAATAACTCACGTGCAGCAGTTTTATCTAATGAGAGGCTCTGTATTAGTACAAGGTACGCATTTTATTCTTCCGCCAGTTATCGGCATTTTAGAATGTTTTAGAAAGATATATTAAGGTTTTAAGTAAGATTGTCCAACAATTGAAAGTATGTATATAACTTTTAACTGAAGAGGTCTAAGATGTATCTATTTGCTCGATGTGATATATTTGTTGTTATGAAAGTGTTTATTTTGTTCTGAGTGTATGACCAGGAAATTGTTTCATTAAACAGGGTTTGATGAAACAGTACTGCAAGAACATCTTCCAATGCTACTTCAATTCGTGGTACATGAAAAATTACTAGCTGCAGATTCTGCTGTCCTCTAGTCCACAAATCTATGAAGGACAAAATGTTTGAGATAAGTACAAGAAGGTTAAAATATGTAAGCTAACAGTAATGTTAGCCATAGAAGGACCAAGTAAAAGAAAGAACTTTAATAATATCGGAAGCTTGAAATAAGTGTTCTAGTACAAAAATAGAAGTCACTACTATTATTTTTGTGTTCCAATATCGCTTAGTTTACACAAGATTAAACATACTAAATTTAGCAAAGAGCGAGATCCATACTTTCTCCAGGAATTTTACGGCAAGGAGAATTTACAAGGGAGGTAGAACCAAAATATTAAAATTTACTCGACCTTTTTTTTCTTTCTTTTTTTTTTTTTTCAGAGCAGCGATGTAACACTAGGGCATAGCTTAAGGTATTTATTTTAATGTCTCGTTTGTGAAAAGATGAGTTTTAATATACCTAATACCCAAAGATCGTATGAAGAAAAGAGAGCGAAATTAAAATTTTGGATATGAACATGACCCTGTGTAATATAACAGTCAAATATCTTATATTCACGGAATAAGTACGTAGAATAGTTCACGAGTTGCGCTTATCCTGTAGCTCCACACTTCTCTGTAAAAAGCAAATTTCAATATCGAATTTGAAATCTTTTAAAGGCTAAAGCAGATCAGTGTTACCCATCCTTTTACACCGTGTCTGAATAATGACGCAAGCAGGTGCAGTGGTGCTAGTGACTGATATCAAAGATTCAATTAAGTGATAATGAAGGTATTGTCTCAGTTTTCACTGCAGAATCAGTAGAGCCAGTTTACCTTTTACGCTGGAAATGTTTATCGATTCAACTTCTACTTCCTTGCATACTTAACAATATGACGGTATTTTATAAAAACACGGAGTTGGACGAGCTGAGGATTTTTTCATCTAATACAAGGGGAATTTGCTAAGTAAGGTGCGATGCTTTATACACACCAAACCATCATAGAAAACGGTTGTTTTATTTAATTCCTTACTTCTTTATCTGCTGTTCTACTTAGTTGCCATATTTGTTTATACATTTCTCGTAACATTCTACAAGCTTATGTATGGCGACTTCATAGATGTCTGCCACCTACGAGGATAATCAGTCATTGGATAACTTTTGGATAACCATTAGACAGGCAGGCAGGCAGGCAGGCAGACAGGCAGACAGACAGACAGACAGACAGACAGTCTATCATCTCTGTCCTGACCTCTAGTCGCCCAATCAGGACAGAGTTGCCAACTAATGTATTGCAACATTTATATTCCAAATGGAATTTCAATAAAACACCAAAAAAACTAAAAAAGATACAAACTAAATAAACTATAATTTTTTAAACAATTAATTCATGGAAATTTTCAGGGAATTTAATTGGATAATTCTTTTTTGATGGAATAGTAATTGGGCAAGTGTACCTGAACATGCTACGCACATCCGTCTTACCCGTGGTTCGTACACTTGAGGGACTTGACTTGCTATAGGATGTTGCACCGTCACATTACCACCAAGGTGTACATGTGTACCTTAATGGCAATCTTCCAGGGCACTGGACAGGACGGAGAGGTCCGATTGAGTTTCCACCGCGTTCTGCGGATCTAACTCCGCTGGAGTTCTCCCTATGGTGAACTCTTAAGGACGTTATACACCGTGGAAAACCAGTCACACTGACTGGAAGAAATTGAAACGGTATGTGCTGCAGTCACTGAGAACGCTTTCACAAACGTTACCCGATCAACGTACTCTGACGCCAATGATGGGCATTTTGAGCAACTGTTGTAAGTGTAAAAGTTTAAGGTGATAGGTGCTCATCATTTCTGTTTGCGTGAATTCAGCTTTGTTACGTAACAGTTTTTTCTTTACTTGAAGTGTGTAAATTTTCTTGGAACCGTTTATATTTATAAGGTACGAAACATTAACTTTGCTCAATGTGCTTCTACATATCCCTGCTCCTCTCAGAATCTGAAAATAGTTGTAAAGGAAAAGATTAGGTAGGGTAGGGGTAGAAGGGAACTGACTCCAGCATTCGCCTACCAACCTAGAGGAACCACAGAAGACGCATGTGTCAACGCCGATCGAACACAAATGCACACGTTACCGCAGTGTTATTTCCGCGTTAAGAATAATTTTTTACACGTATCCAGGCGAGTTTTAATGGTTATTTTTAATATTCAGCGTGTCGCTAGATCTAAGGTTCGTTAGGTTCATTCAGATTTTCTATGCATCATATCGAATTGATGTAGTTACTGAGTTACTGTTTGGGGACTCCAAAACTACCTTCTGATAACTGTCCCTTTGAATAGAGTGAAAAATTTCGTTTTCATCATTACGTATGGATATTGCCAATATTCATATTATTGAACGCCTTGAATCAATTTGATTTGCTTACATTTTGACTTGTATTTTTTCAGCTGCCTAGAATTAGAGCATTTACTCCAAAGAATCCAAGAAGAACGCAGATCCGTCGTCACGTGGCAGAATTACTCTCCATAGTGTGACCACTGATTCATGTTGAGATCTCCACATGCTAACCATATAGTTGTTCACTTTACAACATATAAGGCCATTAAAATGTATGGTAACCCATTGGTGGGCTTTCTCCACTCTGCAAGAGAGCTGAAAAAGGTGCATTATATTCATTGTATCACAAACACGCCACATTGTTTTATTGAACAAATGAATTGGTCATATTATTATTCTAGCAACAATCATTCATTCCAGTCTAATTCTCAGGTCATAATGAGGCGTTTCACGCAAGGGCATAGTTTCTTTAATCACCATGCTCACGTTTATTTGTTCAGCTGGTTTGTTTAAGATTTTCGAGGTGATCGCTATAAAGTGGTAGCGATTTAATCTAGTTTTATTTGTGTTAAAATTGATATAGAATGTTTCTCTTCTAACACCGAACTCGAAACTTCAAATTTATTGACAATCACGTGAAACGCCTCACTATGACTTGAAAGTTGATGTGTCACTGCGAGAAATACTATTATAATATTGGAACCCATTTTGTTTAAGGAAACAATAAGAGATATTCTGTTCTGCCTGATTGTGAGGTAAGGAATTTCGCCGCCAACTCTCGGTTCCTGTGCGCCATGGAAGGAGGCTGCGAATGGATTAACGTATATTTTGATGACCCTCTACTTTGTAGACCAAAAGAATATAGAGCAGCCACACGGTAGATTTTATTTCGTTCGGTGTTAAAATTAATACACATAGAAAAACAAAAACTGCAGCAATCATAAAGAAATCATCTACAACATAGTAAGTCAGCATCAAGGAGAATCAAATTTGTAACTACCTATTAAAATACTATCATGTCTTGTGACATTGTGGACTAGAGCACGGACTCCGGCTCCCAGTTACGCTATACTAAATAAATTCAAAGAGGTTTAAAACAGTCATAAATAAACGAAGGCTTTTACGGCCAGAGTAATGTTGTTGTAGTGTTTAACGCCCGATTTTACTACATACGGCACCGCAGGCGGTGACATGGATGATGCACGGAATGAAGATGGAGCACCGGTGGAATGAGTTCGCGGGAGAAACCGGAAAACCCGGAGGAAACCCGCTCCAGCGCCGCTTCGTCCAGCACAAATCACTACATGGCCATAATTAGTAAAATATGCTTCCGGGCTAAGCCGTGGTCCACTGGGCTGCTTCATTCCTCTCCAGACGCTTCGAGAGGGAGAGAGGTACCTACCAGCATACATAAGCCAGCTCTTTCTGCCCCTGTACGACCTGTTCTCGAATGTTCTGGAATGCTGGAAATTCAGTAGCGACTGAGAGACATAGGAGAGCTATACATCGCCGCTGATGATGCTGTTCTCGAATGTTCTGGAATGCTGGAAATTCAGTAGCGACTGAGAGACATAGGAGAGCTATACATCGCCGCTGACGATGCTTGCCGTAGCTGTAAGCGAAACGTCTGGGAGAGGATGAAGGAGCACAGTGGACCACAGCCACTTAGCCCTGAAACATATTTGATTAATTAGGCATAAAAGGAGTCTTGAGAGGCTTTTTCTGGCTCATTCTGGCGCGTTTTTTTAACGTCCTCCAAGGTCATGTCATATGTCAACGTCTTCTCAGTATAAGGTAAAACCTCGGAAAAACATCTTACCTGGATAACTTACCCTAGGCGAGATTCGAACTCGCGACCTCTTAAACGTGAGGCAGACACGCTAACCATCACGCTACCGAGGCGGGACATTCTAGTGCATATTTGTGTGTATGGTATATGAGACTGTCAGGTAACAAGTTATTTTTACTCGTATAACTGCTTAATACGGATTTGCATGAAAATAAAGGAGAGAGAGGAATAACACGAATTTTGTATTTATTCTGCCTAACTGCATATAGAAACAAAAATGGAATAAAGCAAATTAATGGGTGTGTTTACATTAAATTAAATATATACTTCTTAAAGGAAAGTAGTTCGTATTTATATGAAAACAAAATAGAATAAAGCAAATTAATCGTTGTGTTTACATTAAATTAAATATTTCTTAAAGAAAAGTAGTTCGTATTTATATAAAAAATAATGTGGGAGTAATAAAGGTAAAATATGAATCTCATCTAGTGATTGTCTGGTGATTTAATTGAACTGGCTAACACATCACTTTTGGACTTTGGAACTAACTCGTATAGACCGACCCAATGGCCACCTTCATGTAGTTGAATGAAGATCAACAGTAAGGGAATGCAGTTTGGTTCAATGAAATCATCTGACATTTTACAAGCCGTAGTGTTTCTCGAAACAACTAATTGTGGAACACAGGATCTAATTAAAATCACATATTAATTTAAACTACTGGTGGTACACCTACAACGAAACACCCATTATTTTGGTTATCAGGAAGCAGGTAAATTTGCAGTTTTGATACAACTGTAGCACCTCCTAGAAGAGAGAATAATTAGAAATCCTCTGGCGTCAGAAAAGCTGTAATGGCAGACCAGCTAGAGTTAATATATAGTTTTTACTGGGTAGTCCCACGTGCGCCCTCATAATTTAAATTAATTAAATTAAATATAAAAAGTTACATTATTACAACCATTTAACACCAGGACACCTGTTTTTTCAAACCTTCTAGAACGCCTGAAGTGAGAATGCTGATTAGTTCTGCAGGTATTTTTCTTCTAATAAGCAGTGACTATTGATATCATTTTTCGACTTACAAGTTTTATTTCTTTTCAATACAGTTTCCTACTTACAGCAGAGTTGAACGAGGAATCCCCTGCCTGGGGAAATGGCGTTGTTGGTATGATTTCCAAACACAAGTATTACTGTGCAAACATTAATTTTATAATGTTCTCTCTCTCTTTTATTACCATCCTCCGATAGAGAGACACACATTTCCTATGTGGGTAGATTGGAGTGGAAGAAGGACGAAAAGAAAATACCAGCATGCATTTGGAAAGGTAGTAATTCACAAAAGTGAGTATCAGATAGTGAAAATGTGTTAGGTAATGTATAGGAAACCGATAAAAAGAGCAAAATTAAGTTAACCGTGTTCAGGTTTGGTAGGAGGAAAGGAAATAAAAGTTTAGGAAGGAAGTAAAATAGGTATTATAAAACAGCGGACATTAAGTGAGGAAAGGAAGTGGAAGTGATAAAGAGATAAGAAGATAGTGAATCCGCGATGTGTAGAAAATTATTAGCAAATGATCATGAAAGATACAAACACATGAGGGGAAGAGTGTTTAGAATAGAATGGATAATATAAAAAATAATGGTTTTAGAGAAATGGAAAGTTTAACAAAATTTGGTGAAAATAAATGAATGAAATGACGAAAGTTAAAAGAAAAGACAAAAAGTTGAGTAAGGTTAATTAACAGCAGTAGCACACTTCTCAAACTATACGTAGGGAATCTCAGAGGGGTGTACAATGACAGAGGTGCTAGGGCCCAAGTTCATGGGGATACCAAGATTATGTGCTTGAGTATTCAATAAATTCAATTCGATGTCATATGGGACGCTGAATGAATGAAATGTACGAAATTATGATCAAATGTGAAGTGATAATTCCAACGGTACAAAAATAACTCATTAAATGTCAATAATAAAGTAGTTATGGACAATTAATAAGCAAACAATTTAATCAAATATTATAATATCTGCCTCAGACAGACAAAATAGGTATCGTTGGAACGCCCTGAAAGAATCATATAATTGTGATTTTTGTAAGCACGTCAAAATAAATACCATATACTACCTAAAAATGCACCGACATTCTTGCAAGATTTTGTAAGAAATCGTAAAGGAAAAAAAAAAAAAAATGAAAAAGAAAGAAAAGAAAAAACCAGTCGTTGGAACCGTTTTGTACTCGTAAACGCGTGAGTGAGGAACTCAAGAGACTGCTTTGTGGCGCCACCATAAATAATATTTCGAATTAAGAAGTGTTAAAAGTGGTAGGTGAGTAGCCGCGCAGCTGAGGAATTGTTACAGAATAATTAAGACTGCTGCTAATTAAGTAATGTACACAAGTAACTTGTGTCTGGAGTGAAGTCCTGAGTTGACATTAAAAGCTTGGGAAAGTGAAATGTGACAAGTTATATAAAAATCTTGCAGGCAATTCTGTGCGTGTAAAGTGATGGAACTTGAAACACAAGTATATTTTTGGTAAAATCCAAAAGCCTTCATCCTGCTTCCCACACCTACGCTCCCGTACGTAAGCCACGAAAATAGACCCTGTGACGCGTGTAGAGCAATCTAGGTCCGACGACGAAGAAGGTGGGAGGTCGCCGGGCATAATGACAAAGACATCACGATATCATAGCTCAACAACAAGAAGAGGACATCGCTTCAAATAGGCCTGAGGTCCAAAGAGCTTCAAGTTACCCGACATTCATCTTCTCAGAATGATATTACATGAAACGGATTTAACTTGGCAAGTATGCAAAGGTAGGTATATTTTGGCATAAAGGGATCAAGAAATTTAAGGTAAATACCATTACAGGACACAATTGAATACCAGGAAATATTTAAAAATAGAAACTGTAGTGAGCATATAAAATAAATAAAAGTAAAGAAGAGGAAATTGTGTTTTTTCTACCAAAAGTCGAGATTAGATTATACTTGGAGTTAAGCCGGCACCTCCCTGCATTCTAAAGTTCAAATCCTGTTGGAATTCTACAGAAGGGAAATAATCGTTCAACGTTTAGGAAAAGCGGATCGAAAGGGAGAAATGTGCACCTAGATCAAGGAAATTGCCGGATTTCGGACTGTAGTTAATTACAATATCATCTAGAGAGAAAGGGTAACGGCACCATTAACCGAAATGTCGATGTTCGAGAGTATAGTTAAATTTTATTACTGGCGTTTATGGTTCCATTTAAGCTGATGAAACGTTACTACGGAATCCTTTGTCCCCTAAATGATCTTCTACACATTCCTAAGTATAAAGAGAAATTGTAGGGCCAATTATGCCATGAGGAAAATAGGTAATCGTAAGCCTCGGAGATACTTTGTTCAGGTTATCTGAACATTTACTTTTCGCTTTGTCTACTGTATAAAGTAAGTACGGGAAGTACTGTATTCAACCCAAATGTTCCATGTTGAGATTTCACCGGATATATGTTTTGAGACCTCTGAATCTAAAATAAGCATTTTTTAGAAAACAGGACCTTGTATGCCTGTGAACAGCTTAACTCAAAAACGAGGAGTCGATTAAAACCAAAGAAGATTTTGAAGAAAATGTCTCCACTCTAAACTACCGTTTACATGGACTATTGATTTTCACAAAAATAGCTCAAATGTTCCAAAGTAAAAAGGCCACCGACATGACCGCTCTAGTTAACGATAAAATATAAATGGAACAATAAAGAAGAAGAAGGCATTGTTCAAAGTGATATTCATCTTACACCGTAATTGTGCAAAGAATATAACTTGACGTTTAAACAAGGCCATAGGAAACTACAACCGCAACTAAGCTTGTGTTTCCATTAAATCGTAACCCTTTGCATCCCAAATTGTCTTGCTACTTATGCCGGTCTTCCTTTAATTCATCCATATGCAAGTAGGCATTGCCTCATGCAATTGACTTGAACTGCCAAGATCTTTATCGAGCGGCATCCATTGAAAGCTGTAGTTCGCAAGCTCAAGTATCAGCAACTGCAATTCAAATGTGCTTGTGGTAAAGAATATGAGAGGGCACGTAATGGTACGCAAGGAGGATGATGGGGTATCATTTGACTTGCAGTTACATGAGGTTTTTTTTCATTAAAAAGCACTATCATGAAAATTGTAAAAATATAACAATTTCCAATTGAAGACATCTCAGATTCATATGTTTTAACGGTTAATGCAAGTATAACAAGAATGTAACAGAAAAAAGAAAAACATTAACATAATTTGAAATGTTCATAAGCAGGGAGCAGGGTTTTAGTAAGTAAATATAGGAATAATATTAACAGCATGGAGTATAGAACTGGCACGTAGCATGAGGGCTACACTGCCTTTCACTCCACTTGTTTACAAGAGCGCTGCAAGGTCCCTGGCGGGTTGTAGCTGCACCGTTAACTTGGTGGATTTCTTACTAAAACCCAGCTCTCCGCTCATAACACATGAATGTCTCCATATGGAATCAGTAGGCCTGGAAGGGTTAACGAGATAAGGGGTATGGTAACAGAGGGGAAACGAAGGACCATCACTGCAACCCGGTATCTAATGTGGGAGGGAGATATGAGGTGTAAGGAGATCACAAGCCGAGCAAGAGTGGGGACAGATCAGTTCCACAGAGACGTGAGGAAGTCCCTAACAGTTGGACATTTAGCCACTAAGCGTTGCTCACCTCTGCCTAAAGAGGGATCTAAGCAATCCGAGCGGCCTGGACGACAGCCTGTAACTGCCATCAGCGGAGCCAGGATATATCTGAAGCCTCCAGCATTATGAAATAAATAGGAGGACCAAAAAAGTTGCCTATTTGCTTTTCCGTCGTTGGCAGCGTTTTCGTGCAATACAGTCTCTGGAGATAGAAATCAATTATTCATTTCGCCTGTGGAGGAGAACATTAGTTACATAAGTGGCCTCAAAAACGAAACATCGGATAAATATAGAAGTATATTGGTATTTAAGTTCAAGAAGTCTTTGAGCAGTTATTATAGGACCCAAATGAATTAACTAAGGCTTTAAAAGCAACTCCTTTCAAGCACCATCTAGAATTAAGCACACGTAAGGTAAAACGGAACGCAGCAGTTGATCGAATTATTTTTTTATATAACTTCTACTTTTGGTTCCGCATTTTCTCTGAAGGCTATCATTTTGATGACGTTGTTCGTGTGAATAGCATGATGTCAGCGAGTTGAAGCCCCCTCTCTTCCATTGCATCGATCAGTTGGGAGAAATCAATACAAGTAATGAAATATTCCAGAGAAAACCAAAGGGGGCTAGATTAATCGCTTTGGAAAACTTAAATTTAGTCCACAGACTCGCTTCCTACTGTTCAAGGAAACGCAATATAAATAAGCAATAACTCGTCCTTAAGGCCAGTGAATTATCATCTCCTGGAGTTAGAGCAGGTGCCTGCCTCAGCGTTTCTTATTCTTCCATGGAAGTTTTATTCTCTTGCTGGTTCCAGGATTATTTCTAGAAGCTTGTGTGTGATTTACGTGATCCTCCCACACGGCACTGTCTACAGCCCTGCATGGCACAATTTATATAGAATACCAGGTGCTGGCTACTGTATGTACATTGCTGTACAATAGAAATAACATTTTACCAGTGGTGAGTGGCACAGTTGTTCACTTGTTCTGCTGTACTTACAAGGGTTTCACTTAGACCCTCAGAATGACATGAAAATATGTTTATCACAAAATTAGTCTTGAGCCCTACTTCTGAATGATTAAATGAAGTGTCAGAATGTTGATTCTAAGAAGGCAAAGAACCAAAGTATCAACATAATAGAACAAAAACTCGGATGCACTAGACTCACATGTCTTTCTCCACCTTCTTCTTCTTCTTCTTCTGCTTCAAGGTTTTGGGCTTTTTAATCCGTTCCGGCTCCAATTTTATCTAGCCATTTATTGTTTGGTCCTGCTTGGTTTCTTGTGCCTTTCGGCTTATAATTATCGATATTTTAGGAATTCTGTTATTATTCATCATTTGAACATGTATTTCCCATTGATTTCTATTGTTAGCAATAATACGATTTATTTCTGTTACTTTTAATTCTTTCCTGACAGCGTTTTTGTCCCGTTTGGTATACTCAGCTCTTACAAATTTCTTGTCTGAAGTTTGTATTCTTGTACTTATTAATAGCTATGTTTCTGAACCATATTTCAGAGTTGATGCTATACAATTTAACAATGGAGTCTTTACGGGTTTTATTTTTAATGTTCCTTTTTAAGGTCGTTGTTAATCAGTTGAATTTATTTTCTCTATTTCATCAGCTTCCCCCTGGAACTAGGCATTACATCCTAAATACCGGAAGTGTGAAATTTGATCAATTGTTATATTTTCTACCACTATTTGTTATCTAAAAAGGTAGTTTTGAATTTATTTGCTGATATTTTCATTCCATATTCAACAGAAATTTAATTAATTGGTGTAGCACTTTCTGCAGGTCATTTTAAATTGTGGCCATTAGTATCTGATCATCTGCATATCAGTTGAGCATCTCAGTTTCACTCCGAATACATTGATACCTCCAAAAACTTTATTTGACCAAATTCATACTATTTCGTCAATATACGATTTAGAAATCTGATGTGTTGCACTCACATGACTTTCTCTACTCTCGTACTAAACATTCTTACAAACTCTTATTCTTATATCTTTCATCGTGATAGTTGAGATAAACATTTGTACAAATTATCTTATTGCGCATTTTCTTGTAGGTGCAAGGGGAATATGGGAATACAGTAGGCTTTGTGCGATAGTCAAATCTTTTAAAGCTTTGAAATTCCGTTCTCTGTGCACGGCTAACATATAAAAAAGTG
This sequence comes from Tenodera sinensis, assembly GCA_030765045.1. Lineage (NCBI taxonomy): Eukaryota > Metazoa > Arthropoda > Insecta > Mantodea > Mantidae > Tenodera > Tenodera sinensis. The sequence goes on along the minus strand of CM060965.1, from coordinate 150,202,746 downwards.
AATAACGATCTTCCATTTGACCAAAGTTTAAGTTTTCCAAAACTCATGAAAATAACAAGGTATATCTCCGAAATGGTTCACTCTAAAAAATCTTAATTCGGACATAAATTGTGTTTTAGCAAGATCTAAACTTTTAGTAAGCTTTGGCCCATCTATTATGGTTTACCAGTTATGCAAAAGTCATCCAGAGTAAGCAGGACTAGATGGGCTAGAGCCAGAAAAAACAAAATACGCATTTCATTTGTTAAACAAATATCTTAAACATGTGGTGTTTTAATCAAACCGTTAGAGCCTTTTTCGAGAAAATCAAAATGTTCGAAAACTTTTCCACGTAAAGAGTAGTTTAGAGTGGAAAAATTTTCTTCAAAATCTTCCTGTCGCATCCTTAAAAGATGTTAAATACCAACTTTGTTTTTAACCGACTTTTCGCTTTTGAGTTGTGCTGTCCACAGACCAACAGATACACAGATAGGCGCGCGCGCAAGCACGCACACACGTACACACGCACGCGCGCGGGCGGGATTTTTTCTAAACATTTTATTTTTTTCTTTTATTCAGGGGTGCTCAAAATATACGTTCCCAGTGAAATCTCAACATCGAATTTTTGTGTGGAATATAATACTTCCTCTAGTTACTATTTAAGAGGTAGAGAAAGTAAAAGGTGCAGTTGATGGGAAACAGGCTTGTCTTACACCGCCATTAACGGTCATTGGTTCTTTTTAATTTGTTTTTTAATCTTTGTATCAGTGTAGATACATTTTATAACTTCAATTGGTTGTCGTGGTATGCTCTGTCTTTCAACATCTTCCACAGTTGGTATCGTTTGTGATACTTTGTCAAAAGCTTTAAAATACTCAATAAATATTAAGTGCGTCTCTAAATTTTGTTCTCTTCTTTTATCAATAGTGTTTCTCTATTTTTCAACAAACTACTCTTACAAAAGCTTATTCTGGTATTTACTTCACTATAATGGAGATAAACAGTAAATGATTCGACGAGTGCAGCGATGTACTCATCACTGCTAACCCGTGACAAAATTATATTCAGCGTGGGTGAAATATTTGCAAACAGTAAAGAATGAACAATTCTCCGCACTCCACTTTGCACTATTACATCACATTGCGATAACTTAGCGTTTTTTTTTTTCAATTTACCGCCCTTTTTGCTTTCTTTTGCGATGGTGTTCTTAGAGGTCCTTTCATTACTTTCTTTTTAATCTGTACACTACTGCTTCTGAACACCCGATATCCTTAGCTGTTCCTTTTACTGCCTTACTTGAAAAATAATCTAACACATTCATAATTATTTGGCGTTCCTTACATATTCATTTACCAATATATGGTCTCTTCCTAGCTTCTCCCTTCATAACTACAAATACTTACGGAACATATTAAATAAATAAATAACGCAATAACAGCTCACAGATTCCACACAGTTACACACACGACTTCTTTCGAACTAATACTCCTGGTCCTTATGCTATCTTCTGTGTCAGGCCTGGCGCGAGAATACGCTGAATAGTTGAATACCTTTTGTTTGCCTTAGACGGTGAAAGAAAGAAGTTACAGCCGTTTGGTTTATTTTAAAAACTTTCTCCAGCTGTCCTAAACATTTCTTCTCGCTTGGTCCCTGATGTAAGCTCAATAACAAAAAAGTTTCAAACTGCATAACTTTTGCAGTGCACAGACATACAATTTTCCGAAAACATTTAATTTAATTTAAAAAATTGTTGCATTTAACTGAGTAAACATAGGGAATTCAAATTGGGCAGGAAGTAGTACTATAGTTTACTCTAGCTAAGAAAAAATATAGATCTATTCTACCAGTTTGTTAGTTAGTGCGTGCTGAGCACAGAAACAGCAAATATCGGACTTCTATTGAAAAAAAAAAAAAAAAAAAAAAAAACGGTTTCTGAAGAAATATGGGCATATAGAAATTTATAATGACTCTAAAATGGATATAACCTGATAGAGAAAAAATCTCTGTGTATGATGTGTTTAATTTATAACAACTCAATATTTACACCATGCTATTAGGAACCTGGCAACAGCGCGATGGTAGAAAAGGACGAGGCTAATGGCAACTTTTATGCGCTAGATAGAGATAAATATATCCCATTTAACTCCATCCTGTCATCTAAGGGTGAGACAAGGTATAGGAAACTGCGTGATTCCATAACACTAACTCTGCCATTGCAAATTGAAGGCCCTATTATAGCCAATATATTGCATAGAACTGGGGCCAAAAAGGCTTCATATTATATAACAGGATATATTTTTTTGATGCATCTGATGATAGAAATTCACACTATAATCTACCTTTGTGACACACAATGTCAATCTTTTGTTTCGTCACACGCCAGTAAGCGGTTACGAGAGAGCTTATAAATAGTTGATAGTGGTTTTCGGTTGCGATCAATATTCTGCTGCATGTACTGAAACAATATACAGGAAGCGGGACGGCGGCCACTGTTTTGTTCCAGATGGGGGTATGGCAGCCGCTACACAAGGTAGAGCAGCCCACACTGGCTGGACTGAGAGAAAAGCCAGCAAGAGATTACCTCTCCCCACATTTTAAATCCCTCGGACACTGTTGAGGTTTTCGCCTCCGTCACAGGATACATTTACTAAACTCAAGCATCGAGTTTTGTTGCAGTCAGGATAAGCATTATAGCCTTATCAACAGCAAATGTTACACACGAAACACCAGGCATATATTTATGAAATGAACTGTCGCCAGAGAGTAAGACTTAACATGAAACCCACACACAACGGAGTGGACCGCATTACCGAGACATAGCTACTGTCATTTACTTAGGAGAATGCCTTTGTCCTTGAACGCCCAATCGCACGGTGGAGTGGGGAGCTTCTTGGTAAGATGTAGTTCAAAATTGTTGTCTACAAGGCAGTTGAACCGTAAGCACTGCCGGTGTTGCTACCATATCATATCGTGTGGTTTGTTGCATTGCCTCCGTAGCGCGCCTGCCTCTGGTGTGGAGGAGACGGGTTCGACCCGCGGGACCGGGGTGGGGATTCTTCTGCTGCTCCGATCTTTGGCATGGGGTGCGTTAGGCTCTTGAGGGGTCAACTGAGAAGCTGCTTGACTGAAAAGTAGCGGCCCCTGGTCGAGAAGATCACATAACCGGCCTGAGTGACCGGGATAGTTTTTCGAAGTCGTCGTTAAGTGTCGAACGAGACAGCTGTCAAAAATTTGTTGTGGGCGTGCATGTGTGTCTGTGTGCGTGTGTGTGTATATGTGTGAATGTATGCGCACCCGCGTTTACAGTCTCCGTTGAGAGAAATTTGGGTATGTGATATCAGAGACAGTTTTGGGACATTTAATTGTCACGTCCGAGATGTTTGTTATGTGAAACTGTTTTAAGGAGTGTGACCGTTGAAGCAAGCTGTTAGAGAGAACAAAGACAGTGAAGTCCGTGTCAAGGTTAGGATAAGACAGAAGCGATGAGATTCAAGGTCATGAAAAATTGCATACTGTGTTAAGGATAAAAAATTGTAAATTTGTGCTGCAAATTTAGAAGATAGGTAAATAAAGTCACCAGAAAAGGTAACTGGACCTGCACTGAATAATAAAATTAAGTGATACAGGAAATTTCCTAAGAAGATATATTGTAGGAGATGAAGCAAACTTTTCAGAGGATAACAGCTCATTTTTTATTTCATTTTTAGAAGGCAACACGACATGGTAGTATCTCCACTGAGAAGATAAACATGTAAAAGAAGGTATGAAAACTGTTTAGTAGTGACTCGTATGAGAATTATTGTTAATGTTGGAGCATCAGTGAACCTCCTACGCTGCCAGTACTGAAGGAAAACAATACCAGGAATTGTAATTGAATATTAACCTGATCGCTTTCACCAAGAGAGAAAATCCAGCAGCAGGATAGCTGTCCTATTTTAGTGTTGTCATAAAGACACAGTCTGCTAATAAATCTGTAGGAAAAGACAATTTAAAATATGAATGATAAAGGGCAAAAATCTTAGAATGTAAGAATATTTGGCAGATAAAGTGTAATAGGGTATAACATTATTATAACATTTGGAAATAGGATAGCTAACCATTTTAGAGTTATTTATTTATTTAATTTAGTGGAGCATAAAGGTGATTGTATATGAGGTATGAAGTATCACGGATAATTTGGAGGCCAATATCTTCTAAAACACATAATTGCATTTCAAAACGAGAGGATAAATTAACAATAAATTTAATGATCACTCCACGACCACCACAAACACTTTCCAATTTCAAATTTTGTATTTGTCTCTTAAATAAGCAATGCAAGGCTCATAATGTAGTTTTTTTTCCTTAATAATCTCCTTAATTTGATCTACATTTCTTTCAAGTCGAATTGTGGGGTCAAGAATTAATCGTTTATCATGTTGTCTATCAGTGACAAGTATGTCTGGCTTTACAAGAAAAACATTCATGCACATTATTATTATTATTATTATTATTATTGTTATTATTATTGTTATTGTTATTATTATTGTTATTATTGTTATTATTATTATTATTATTATTATTATTATTATTATTATTATTATTATTATTATTATTATTATTATTATTATTATTATTATTATTATTATTATTATTATTATTATTATTATTATTATTATTATTATTATTATTATTATTATTATTATTATTATTATTATTATTATTATTATTATTATTATTATTATTATTATTATTATTATTATTATTATTATTATTATTATTATTATTATTATTATTATTATTATTATTATTATTATTATTATTATTATTATTATTATTATTATTATTATTATTATTATTATTATTATTATTATTATTATTATATAGAGAATGTCCCAAAAACACCGGCAACGCTTAGTATGTTGTGCGGGACGGCAAACTAACCAGTTTTGAAACACGAATCCTTTCCCGGAAATGCACCGTTTGGACGCTGTAGCATATTGTAGGTTCAAATTTCGTCAGTAAACGCAACATCGACCTGTCTACATTAGAAATGGACGTTAAAGTGAGTACGTTCTACGTCATTGCAGAGCCTATATCAGCGAGCCTTATGCAATTGTGTTTGAAGATTTTCAATCGCTCCGTGGACTTGAGCCATAAAGTCCTCTGCGGATATTACCAAAGTGCCATGCACTATATTCCTTATACAACTCCACAGAAAATACTCTAGAAGTGTCAGATCTAGTGACTCTACTGGCTATAGAACTGGTCCTTCTCAACCAATCCATCGATTTGGAAATACGACGTTGAGGTGATTCCACACATTTAGATCAAAGTGTGCTGGAGCTCAACTCGGCCATTTCAGCAGCTGCGTTCTGGCACGTGTCGCACTGCTGTTCAAAACGTTACTACACAACTAACACAGTAGGATGTACACAAAGACTCTATGAAGCAATTTAACGCATCTGCAGAAATGTTATCACGCTCAGCTTGTTCATTCCAGTACACCAATGGCTAAACGGTTACATATCTCCGTATTAAGATACCAAAACGACTGTTATTGAATTACCACAACCGTTCGTGTTCAAACTTCGACGCTCTCCAACGTCCAAACCGTGCATTTCTCCTATTTGAAAACCGATCAGTTTACCATCCCGCACAACATATGATACTAGGCATTGTTTTTTTTTTTTTTATATCGGGGGGGGGGCACCCAGTATATACACACATTCTATGTTCAGATTTCACCGGAAATATATGTCCCCAAAAAGAATGTTTAGAAAAAGGTACGTGTGTGGTGTGGTGTGGTGTGCTGTGGTGTGGTGTGGTGTAGTGTAGTGTAGTGGGGTGGGGTGGGGTGTGTGGTGTGGTGTGTGGTGTGTGTGTGTGTGTGTTTGTGTTTGTGTTTGTGTTTGTGTGTGTGTGTGTGTGTGTGTGTGTGTGTGTGTGTGTGTGTGTGTGTGTGTGTGTGTGTGTAAATAGTATAAATGACAAGTCGGTTAAAAACCAAAGTTAATATTTAACTGTAATATCCTTCAAGGATGCGACACTAAGATTTTGGAAAAAAAAAATACCATTGCTCCACTCTAAACCACCTTTTACATAGAAAATTTTCCGAAAGTTCTTATTTTCTCGAAAATGGTTCTAACGATTGTGATTAAAGGGCCATATGTATAAAACATTTTTATGACAAATGACATGTGAATTTTGAGTTTTCTGGTTATAGCCTACGTAGTCCTGTTTACTCCTGAATCAACGATGACTGATGATTTTTGCATAACTGGTAAACCGTAACAGACCAAATCTTACTATGCAAAAAATGTAGATCTTGTTAAAACACAATTTATGCCCACATAATTTTTTTTCTTTTTCTTTTTTGTGTGGAGCGTAACATTTCGTAGACATTACTTGTTATTTCTGTTGGTTTTACAACAGTCATTCCACAAATTGAAGATCGTTATTCATTTTTTCATCTGTGTAAAGAGAACGGAATTTGAAAGTTTTAAAACATGTGACTATCACTCAAATCCTACTGTATTTCTACATTCCTCTTGCACCTATACGAAAACTAGTAGTAAGATAATTTCTACAAATCTTCATCTCTAATCACGAAGATATAAGGATTTATAAGTATGGTTAGTAGAGAAAGCAGAGCAAATCATGAGATTTTTACTTTCTCTATTACGTATGTGGGGGAGTTGTGGTATTAGGCCCAAATTTCGATGTCGAGATTTCACCGGAATTGTGTGTTTTTCGGCACCCTGAGGCTAAGAAAAAGCATTTTTAGAAAAAAATGTCGATACTCGAGCGCGCGGCATGAGTGAGTGGGCGAGTGAGAGAGTGTGTATGCCTGTGAACAGCATACCTGAAAAACGAAAAGTCGGTTAAAAACCAGTTGTTGTTTACCTTTACTATCTTTGAAGAGTACGATTTTGAATTGCCCTTTATAGGGCTCCAGCAGTTTTCATTAAAATGCCATAGGATTATGATATGGTAAATGAAATGTATATTTTTAATGTCCTGGCTGTAGCCCATCTAATCGTATTTACTCTTGATGCCTTTTGCGTAACTGGTGAGGTAGACCAAATCTTAGTCTAGAAAATATGTAGATCTCGTTAATGTACACAATTTATGTCCAAAGGATTTTATTTTAGTTTTAGTTTTTATTTTTACTTATTTATTTATTTTTTATTTTTTTTTATTCTGGTGTGAACCATGTTGGAGATATTTAGGTTACTTGTGTAAGTTTTGCAATACTTAGACTTTTCTCAAATGGAACGCCCATTTGAAATAATTGAGAAAATTTGAGATAATTTCTCCAAATCTCGACTACCATGAAGAAGATAAAGGAATAAAGGTTTGGTCAGTACAAGAGTAGAGAAAGTTATGGGAGTGCAACACACAGAGTTTTTAATTTGCAATAACATCATCTGAAAGAGATGGCTACATTATGAATATCCCTTTTCCTGAAATATGTTATGTTAATGTTATTGTATGTTGCGAATTACCTTAATTTGTTTCTACAGTTTATCATAGATCACTGGAGTGTTGTTTTTCCTGCCTACCTCAGGAGGATAAATAGCTTTTAATGACAAATAACATCTTTCACTTTTAAGGTTACATAGAACGACCCTTTAATTTATGAAACTATAGCTTACCATCTTCATTTAAATATTATTAAATTTTCTACTCTATGGCACGTATGCAAATAAAGGAACTCAATTATATACTCTTGAATGCGGTTTTATGGTTGACGAAAGTTTACGCCTTGTAGTTCCACATAACATCCAATTAGAGGCTTGTCATGCCTTGCACTGTTGTATACTTAAACACGCTGTGAAATTACGCTGTAAAGTCTATGATATAAACATAGTCTGCGCCCACAGAAGGTATTTGCACAGCAGCAAACAGAACAGAAATGCTCAGGTATCAGCCGCCATTACATTTTGTGCCTGCCATAGTTTGTTTATTGCTTCTAATTTATTAATTTCAGTTGTCACACCTACATCAGTATGCTTGCTTTTCAGATCTAGTTCCTGTTCTTTATGTGTTATTTCTAGTATCCCACATGGATATTCGTACTCTTTTCATTAGACCCAATTATGTATTCCTTTGCACGTCAGTCGTCATCCTGTGGATTTATCTCGCTTAACACTGAAGAATGGGAATATATAAACATTTCCCCAAGTACAGTTAACAACCCTACGTTGAGTATTCTGAAGAGACTCCTCCACAGTTGTTTGCTCATGTAAAACACCCCCAGAGCAACGCCACCACAGCTGTTGAGGTGTTTGTCCTGGTTACGCTGGGCATGGGTTCGTCTTTTGGACTAATTAGTTTTCCAAGTTAGCAGAATACCTTCTTGTTCCCTTTCATTACAAGTGATTACTGAACTAGGCAAGGTGAATTACTTACCCCATCGGTCTCTCTACTGGCTGATTGCAATATCTGTTAAACACTGGTCGATGGGTTTGCCACATCCTTACGCCAGTGCAAATATACACACGCAGGTTGGTACATTCTGAAACGATGTTTAAAATAAAGAAACAAAATAATGTATTGCATTCATGAGTTTCTCTTCTCACTTTTCTACAAACTATTCTTATAGAACCTCATTCTACTATCTAATTCTTGTTAATAGAGGCTTTAGTTGCACATTAACATATTTTGTTGCAGATATAAGAAGGATAAGTCGCCTTAAGCATCACTCCTTTATGGCCCCACCGATCATCATACTGATAAAGCTACACACGGAAGCCAAAGAAGCCGAAGAACGCGAGATTGAAGAATATCTCAATGTACTTCTAGGTTAAGATGAATTTAGGAATTAAGAGCTATTGCACATTGTAAACAAACGAAAATTATAACCCAACACAGACCTGCAAATACCATATTTAACTCATTGGTGTATATTATGAAAAGAAAACAAAACAAAAAATATAAAAACAAACAAAATACAGTTAACAGAATAAACCAAACAAAAATAAAAGCAATAAATACAAATAAAAGAAAGAGAAACAAAAGAGCCCAGTTGGCCCTCATTGATTCAAAAAAATTAAGTCGAGGCTGAAGAAGGAACACCCTTGTAACAGCCATAGAGCGAAATAAGTCCTGGATGAGATAAACCCAAGGACCAATTAGCCTTAAAATTCCCTAAAAAGCAATATTGAGATTTTTAAAGTTCGGGTCGTAAAGTTTGGCCTTGAAACTCCATAGTGTTTGCATCACTACGAGAGACAACGAATAATTACTTAGCATTTGATGAAATTTTTGTAAATTCAAAACAAATACGAAGACTATATCACAAATAGTTATTGCCACAAGCTTTTACTTGGGCTGATGTTTTAATAGTGGCAACAATGCTGTAACAATACCCTGAAACTGAGCCAGGCAATATAATTTATACCAGAGGTAGGTTAGATGGCCACCCTCTCTGAGCAAACGAACTCGTCCCCCACTCCATGCACGTGTGCAGCAACAATAGCAATGATGCTAGTTTTGAACAAGCGCTAGTGAAGTACAGCCACAATGATTTCGATGCAAGATCAGAGGAGCTGGTTGAAGTCGAATGTAAATACCGTACCGCAGAATAGCTAAGAGGGGGTCAAAGCCTTCAAAGAAGGACTCCACCAGTGACAGAAACGCCTGTTCCTGGTCATCCTGCAGGAATGAAAGAGGATGTGCAGAACATGAACGGGTTAGTGCTCGCGGATCGGAACGCCATAATTCGTGAATGGGTAACGATGCCGGATTGGCGCCCTCGATTGTACTTAAATTCCTCAAAAGCTGCTGAGCTACGCTGAACATTGGCTACGACTGGGACGCTGTTATCGTAAAGCACACATTCCTCAAAGACCTAAAATTGTTTCTACTATTTCTGTGCTACAATAATGTATTGCTGTAAATTTTTGCAAAATAATCTACAAGCAACTCTAAGAACAAAGCATTGACACTTCCTGAATAAGCCATCCATCATTCTGGATGAAAATGCAAGGACGCAATGCAGCAGCGGCTGTGATTGACTTGTTTAATAGTTGGGACTGGGAAGTGTTTTCCTCCTTATTTTCCAGATCTAAGTGTGACCCGCTTCTGCACAGCTGATGACGTTCATCAGGCATCCGATCGCTCCCTTGACAACATCCAGAGCTTAGGCAGTGCCAACGGTTTCAACGGGTTACATCCTACTTGCTGCACATTTCGAACAAGTAATATTACCATTAGATTAGAGTGTAAAATCTTAACCCCTAACATGCTGACCTATCATGGCATGTAATACGTCCTCTGATTGGTAATCAGGGGGTATGGTCGGTGAATTTATTTTGATAACTCTCCCGGTCAGGTCGGTGAGCATTAGCTAACAACAATATCTCTGGGGCGCATGATGCACAACGGGGGTGATTACATCGATGGCCTGTAAAACTTAAAACGTTGCACGTATGCTGTGCATCTAAATAAACATAGTTGCCACTATAAATAAAATCTGATGTGTTGCATTCACATGACTTTCTCTACTCTTGTACTAACCATTCTTACAAACTCTTATTCCTATATCTTCGTGTTAGTTAAGATAAACATTTGTATTACTTATCTTATTGCTTATTTCCTTGTAGGTACAAGGGGAATGTTAGAATACAGTAGGCTTTGTGCGATAGTCAAATGTTTTAAAATTTTGAGATTCTGTTGTCTTTGCACACTTAACATATAAAAAATGAACAACGCTGATCCATTTCACCAAAGTTCTAAGTTTTCCGAAACTCACACACATAACAAAGAATATCTCCGAAATGGTTCACCCTACGAGAAAATTTATTCGGATATAAATTGTGTATTTTAGCAAGATCTACATTTTTTGTATAGGAATATCATGAAAAATCAAAATAGTATCCAGTGTAACATTCCAACATCTTCTATTTACCAACATTTTCAAAATATTTTTGAACAGGAGAATGAACTAACTCCCTTACCAGAGATACCAGCGGTATGTACAGAGATTGATATAGAAATAAAGGAAGCAGAAATTAATGCTGCTCTTAGCCAGATTAAAGTGGATACGTCTCCGGGTCCTGATCGAATCATTGTAAAAGTTTCAAAAGAATTTAAAACCACTAAACTGTTGTGTCTTCTAGCTAATGCGATGCTGAAATTTGGAAAATGTGCTGAAGTATTTAAGGCTGCAAGAACAGTTCTAATATTCAAAAGAGGAAACCCTGATGAACTAACTAATTGGCGCCCAATATCAATTTCTTCTGTAATCAGACGTGTTATTGAAAAAGTAATTGACAGAAAACTGAGATCATTTATCGATTTTTGCGCTTATCAACGTGGCTTTGTTGCGCTCCCTGGCTGTCATATAAATACATCAATCATGAATGGATGTCTGACAAACTGTAAAGCTAACAAGAAGGACTGCTGCATTGTTTTCCTTGACATCTCCAAGGCTTATGATAGCATAGGTCATGAACATATCAAGAGATGCCTGATGCGCACCAATATGCCAAACAACTTGAGAGCATTAGTTCTGAATCTCATTCAGAGTAATAGCATTGCAGTAGAATGTGGCATAAACAAAACATCGCCTATTTTTCTACAAAAAGGAGTTGCCCAGGGTTCACCCATCTCTCCCACACTGTTTAATTTAGCGATTGATGACACAATTAAAGATGTAACGGACCATGAGATTGCAAAATTGCATGGATTTCAACTTAGCTCTGAAGTAAAAAATGTATCGGCCATGGCTTTTGCTGATGATATTGTTTTAGTAGCAAAGGACGAAAAATCTGCTCAATCACTTTTAGACTTAACTACCAGCAACTTGGCTGCAATTGGTTTGCATATCAATCCATTAAAATGCAATGTCATAAATATCAAACATGGTAAACTTAGTGAAACTTCTAAAATAAAATTTGGCTCAAATGTTTTAGAGCCAATCAAAGAAAATGAAAACATAAAATATTTGGGTGTAAATTTCACGAATCAAATCCAGTTGGATAAGAATAAGATAATCAAACGTTTGGAAAAATATTTGAATTCACTTTGTTATTCCAACTTGCTCAAAGCAGATAAAAAATTAAATATCATTAATCAATATATTTGGCCTGGAATAGTTTATTCCCTTCAAAGTACACCACTGAATAAGATTCCATCCTCCTTTTTAAAAGATATTGATAAATTAATAAGAACATCCGTCAATGAAATAGTTGGGCTACCACATGATTGCCCCAATGATATGATATACGCTCCACGTAATCTTCGAGGAATAGGACTAACCAAAGCTGGTTGGGAGGCTTATATACAACATTTCAATATAGCTCAGAAGCTTTCACAGATACAAGATGATCATCTACGCTTGTGTCGAGATACTCAGAAAGAGAAGAAAGAAGCCCTTTCCAATTTGAACATTGACATTAATGATGAAATCATGTCAAAATCAGGACGATGGCTTCGAAAACAATTACAACTTAAATCGTTTGATGCATGGTGTCAGCTACCTCACAAGGGAAAGGGGATTGAGACATATAAAGAGAATCCCAGAGCCAATTCGTGGATGAGCAACAGAAAAATCCTGTCATGTTCTGAATGGACTAATGCCATCAAAATGTCATGTAACACGTCAGCAGTAAGATCTGTGCCTGGAAGAAATCAGCGAACAACACTATGTCGGCACTCAAATTGTAAAGAAGTGGAAACCCTTGGGCATGTACTAGGATATTGCCCAAAGGGAGAATTACTTCGCAACACTCGTCACCATCGTGTGCGTTCATCCATTTCTACAGCCCTTCGTAGAGCCAATTGGGAGGTCTATGAAGAGGTCCATTGCCTGTCTGAGGATGGTAGCCATCGAAGAGCAGATATCGTAGCCATCAAGAGGGATGCAGGAAAGGGTCTCATTCTTGATCCAACAGTAAGAATGGAGCAACATTTACAGCAGGCGACACAGGTGAACGAGGAAAAGGAAGCCATCTACCAACCATGCATTCCTCACCTTAGTGAGAGATATAATGTACCTGAAAATGCATGGGAGGTAAAAGGACTACTCTTTGGTGCCCGCGGAACATGTTTTAAATTCACAAGTACCTGCCTCAAAGCACTGGGTGTGCAATGATCCGAAATTGTAAATATATGTTTACATGTCCTAAAAGACTCTTTATATATTTTAAATAATCACTTGTATTCAATGTGTTAACTGTTATTTTCTTGTTATAATCTTTTAATGTTTTAGATATTTTGAATATTAATTTTAATCATTTTTTTTTCTTCTTCTTAAAATTGACTTTGTCATATATCTCTGTATTCTGGATCTTTATGGTCACCTGCAATGTCAGGCAGATGTCATAATTTTTGTTTGTGAAATATATATATATTGGTCTATCTCTAACGGTTTACCAGTTACGCAAAAGTCGTCCAGAGTAAACACGACTACAGGGGTTATAGCCAGAAAATTCAAGATATACATTTCATTTGTCATAAAACTATCCCAAACATATGACATTTTAATCAAAATCGTTAGAGCTATTTTCAAGAAAATAAAAATTTTCGAAAAATTTTCCATGTAAAGGGTAGTTTAGGGTGGGGCTATTTTCTTCAAAATCTTCCTGTCGCATCCTTGAATGACAATAAACTTAAATACCAACTTTGGTTTTTAACCGATTTCCTTTTTTGAGTTATACTGTCCACAGACTGACACACAGAAACACAGACACACGGAGCTTTTCCTAAAAATGCTTTCTTTTGGATTCAAGGGGCTTCAAAACATATATTTCACGTGAAATCTCGACATCGAATTTCTGGGTGGAATACAATACTTCCCCTACTTACCAATAGAGAAAGTAATAAAAATGAACGTATATCTTTTATATTTTATATAAGCTGTGTGCTTTAACCATATCTAAAATTATTCTAGATAGATATATCCCTCACGGTTTACTAGTTAAACAAAGCTCGGAGTAGTACTCTTTGAAATCATAAGAGGAAATTTAAGAAAATCAAGACTAACGAACGTTTTTTCAAGTAAAAGGTGCTTTCGGAGAATTTATTGAAAATATTCGTGTATGCCGAAATGAAACGCCAGTTTCATGTTTAAGCGTCTTTATATTTGATAGACGTAGAAACAGACAATTTTCTAAGAATTGATTTTTGGTTTCAACGAGCCTCTAAACGGGAACTGCTGTGAAATATGAGTATAAAATTGGTGTATGTGATACATTACTTAACAACTATAGGCTAGTATAAGAGAAGGTAGAGCACTCAAGAAGCTTATGGACAGTTAGTAAATGAAATGAGTTGGAAATAGCGAAGTTTCTAAGTGACCTCTTATTACTTCAGCAGTTAATCAAATCACGATAGTAGAAGACACGTTAGAAGGACATAGAATAGCTAACAGAATAGATAACCATATTTGGCATACGTTTGAAAATGCAGTGAAAGCTGAGAATTAGAGGTGCAACAGTAGCAAATGCATAAGGTTTACTTTGCAGTGGTATTATAAAGGCTAATATATTTCTTTAAATATATTACAATTCCTGCTGCAATATAATTGTTTAACAGTGAGCCGTATCTCAAATATGTGCTATTAAGACAGCGAAATAAGTTAAATAGTATAAACATCACTTTTTTTTTAATCTTGTTGAGTATAAATTAATACTTTGATAGCACAAAACACATCTTCATCATTCTCTTTATCCTTCTTTAATGTGCTGGCTTTAGGATTTAAATTTGTTTCGACGTGTTTATAAGTGTAGTGGTATAAAATATTTGTTTGTCAGCATAAGTGATCGAATTAACCGATTATTTGTTCTGTGTAGATATAAAGTAAACTAAATAAGTTTTGTGGTAGCTAATCTGTATGTTTATGGAGACCGTGGTACTGTATTTAATTAAACCTGATTTAAACTACATACGATTCTATAATTAGGATGCCAGCAGAGAAAAGCAATGCACAGTATAATCACCGAATATAAATGAATATAACCACCGAATAATATAAGAATCATAAATATTCACAATAAAATGTAATGCATACGAGAATTGGAACGTGTAACAGTCATGCACATTGCTCTGTTTGCACTGTGGATCTGGAAATATTAGGACAGCAAACGATCCGTGGTGGAGCATGCTAATTGACGTAGTAATTACCACGTTAAGTAGAACGCTACGAAGTCTACACAGAGATAAGGTTCCCCCCCCCCCTTTTTTTTTAGGAAACGCAGATAAAATGCACTTGGGCATTCAAGATGAAGTGATAGAGCAAGTAGATATACAACTGGCATGTACCGTATCCTCAAGATATCAAAAATCCCCACATTGGATTAGAAATATCGTCTGCAGATTCTTCTAGGGGGCGAGATTAACTAGTTTTGCATCACTGAAGCTTAAACTTTCCTTAACTGAAGAAAAACCATTAAAAGCAATTAAGATTTGAACAATGAAATTAATGTTCAACTAATGAAAAGAATAAATGAGAATAACTGGTTGAATAAGTAACAATTCTAAAACTGTTTAGGACAATAAGCTGAGTGAAGTCTTATGCGAGATTAACTGCTTGCTAATGTGAATTAGAAGGGATGGACATTATACGATACCCAGTGTTATGATGGTGAATAGGGAAAAGAGGGAAAAGAGGGAAAAGAGGAAAAAGAGGTATGGTTGCTGGGACTACAACAGTCACTCAGTATTTTTATGTGCATCCTACTTTTGCAGCTTAAATGAAAGGAAAATGGAAAAAAAGCATCAAACAAGAAAGAAAGAAAACAAAAGGAAAGAACTAGTGAGAACTAGTGAGGCTGCATAGACGAAGGTTACTGAAGTGCAACTTTGAACACCTTTCCTCTAGTATGGTTGAATAAGTGGGTAGAGTCTGGCTACAATTGCATTGTTACGTTATATTCATGAAGGGGAGTTTAGTTATACTGTATCCGTTACTCTGGTGCCTTGTTTTCATATTCGCAAGGGTTTACATTGTTAGCATGCAAAACATACTGATACAGATTTTAATATTAATTATATATAATATAGTGAGAGACATTATTATTATTATTATTATTATTATTATTATTATTATTATTATTATTATTATTATTATTATTATTATTATTATTATTATTATTATTATTATTATTATTATTATTATTATTATTATTATTATTATTATTATTATTATTATTATTATTATTATTATTATTATTATTATTATTATACACTGACCCACTCATATCTGTAACTCTCCCATCTACTGCTTCCTGGCCTCCTTATGTAGCGAGAATGATGTAACATGGATTTTTCTCGGCTTTCACAAACACGACAGCAGCCGAATGGCCTTTAAAGGTTCCAGAAATCCTTTGTTTAAGTTTATTTGTGTATACAAATAGTGTTAATTAGTAGGTGAATTATACGAGAATGCATGTATATTGATCGGCAATATCCCCGGTGAAAAGGATAAAAAACATGATCCTTCATTGAAAGACGTTACATTCAGAATTTGTGTCATACTTTCGGAACTACTCGCGCCAACCCCTAGAGAGGATTTTCCTCGCTTCTATCGACGGCAAAAGGGCTGATTCAAAGGAAGTTCTAGGCATTGTTAAGCGGCGGAAGACCTTGTAGATTAAAATAGTTGACAACGTTTGACCGACAACAAGGTGTGATCCTACTTCGGGGTTCACATCGAGGAGAAATGATATAGGTTAATTTTTTTTTTTCTTTTCATTCAGTATAGTATAAATACATCACTAGAATTGAATTCTAGTATCACACCTTGAATGTAAAAACACTTGGCAAGAGAGATCCCCTTAGCGAGCTTCAATACATGTTTCCAGCGAAACCTCGACATCGAAATTTTGGGTCAATGTAATACTTTCCCTATCTACTATGCGTAGTAATGAAAATGAAAATTAGAAATCCTATAATTTTGCCTTCTAATCCACTCGCACCAAAGCAATTGAAGTTGTTTGTGGTAGTTAGATGGACGGCCACATTGTGAAGCAGGTGCAGAACGTGAGTATCTCACTTGCTTTACAACGCAGAATGGCAGATTTATTGCCCTCTTAGACTTGCATATGAAACAAAACAGCGCAGTGTTATAAAAAGAGCAGCAATCCACGAAGGTACAAAGTTTTTGTTTGATGTGGCAGAAGCCAAGCCAAGTTATAAATTGCCAAAGAGGGGTGCTCGGCTCTTCGGCATTTAACTAAAGTAACCCTTGCTGTATGTAGCAAGCGGGTGTCTGACTATGGAAATTGATTTCACGGCGGCGTCCTTCCACTCGCTTTAAAGTAGACATGACAACAGGTCGGGAACAAACACCGACCTAGGCAACAAACATCTGCACAATTTTGTAATTTTGCAGAGACCTACATTTAGCCACTCTCGCAATCTTTATAGTATGTTATCTCACATACATTTCTTCATTGAAAAAAGAGAATAAATATAATAATGTGGCACTGATCACACAACAATATGTGACCTTGAATACCGGGAGCGGTTGTGTGTGTACCTGGCCGTAATAATGGCGGTAAAACACAAAAGAAAGAAGTCGAGAGCCTTCTCCAATTCTCTTTGAGTCATCATTGCATATGTGCATGGACAGATCTCGAAGGTCATGTGACGCCGGCTCCAGTATAAATAGAGCTTGCGAGAGCAGCTCACAGCTACCCCTATCAAAATTCTAAATTAAAACCTCAAAACTTTTTTTAAAAAAAGAATTTATTATAAAACTTTTTCATCTTCCATCGGAATACAGATATTGCTGCATCCTGTGTGTCATTTGTCAAGGGGCATAGCAGCTTCCTTCTATATAACAATAAACTAAAAATCTAAAACATGCCGCCCTTATATACCCATGCCAATGTATTTTCCTACCTACTGGTAGGTACGCAGCAAAATCCATCGGGCTGAACCTCAGTCTGCCAGCAACTCGTCGTCGTCGTCG
This sequence comes from Tenodera sinensis, assembly GCA_030765045.1. NCBI lineage: Eukaryota > Metazoa > Arthropoda > Insecta > Mantodea > Mantidae > Tenodera > Tenodera sinensis. The sequence continues at coordinate 150,184,865 of CM060965.1, read as the reverse complement.
TCGTCGTCGCTCGCAGCTAAAGCTGAGCTCCATTTGTAGTCCCAACAAAGAATTGTTCGCTCTCTAAATTACTCCCCAGTCAAAATTCTAAATTTAAAACCTTTAAAAACTTTTAAAAACTCCATGATCTATTTCTCCATCAGAATGCAGACCTTACTGTATCCTGTAAGTCATCTGTCAAGAGGCATAACAGCTCCCTTCTATATCAAAACAACTTAAAAGTTATGAAACACCACCTTATATATCCTTCTAAATATTTTCCTATCTGCGGTTAAACTCTACGCAGCAAAATCCATCGGGCTGCCAGTAGCACGAGCGAGCGAGCTCAGTTTAGTTGCGTCAGTTTAGGGTTAGCTCAAGTAGAGTTAAAGTTTAATTGTGTAAGCCGTATTATACAGTTAGTTTTGGGTTACGAGAGTGAGTTGGCCAGCCCGTCGGCGAGTACGTATGTGTCGTCGAGTGACTGTATTGTAATAGTAAAGATGTAAGAGACAGTGAAAGTGGAAAAAACATCGAAAGACTGAGAAAGATTTTACTAGCCTGCAATAGTTTCCCGGTTTTGATGAAAATTGGGTATTTATATGGGAAAAACGCGCTAATTTCGAAAATGATAGTCTCTCCATAACACCTACCATTTTATTAATTGAGCTAGGCACTAGACCTATAGAATAATATGTATGAAACTATACCTGTGATTATTATATGTCTATAATTTTATAACTCAAGATGAATAACACTCATTGTGGATCTTCAGAGCGTAAATACTGTATATTTACAAAATTAGCCATCCCTTATGTTCTTCCGTGATGAGCTGATAACTAGCGTAAGGAGTTTGAGTGCGAATGGCTAGTATTTATTCTTCTCTGCGCGACCATGTACAGGCAATAAGCTTTCAACCATTGAATCTTAGACAAACATCCGTTAATTACTCGCCCTTATAGGGACACATCTGTCTTAAGATATATTTGATCTTTACTTGCTGCTTATAACTCGCATTGATCGGTAGTGCGATTTCCGGAAAAGGGTTATCATGTCTATTTGTTTACTTTTAGTTCGCATTGTGTCATGGTGCATTTCTAACAATGGCTTCAACCTCTTCTAGCAGAAACTGTGTGAACAATCCTAATAACTTCTGTTACCTACGTGTGTGGTTCTTTCTTGCTACAGAAGCAGAAAACTAACATTACATCATTTATTTAAAAGGTGTCTCTTGTATATTTTAATGTTAAGCTAAGAGATCAAAATCAAACATGGGCTGCACATACTTTTTGAAAACAGGTAGTGGAGGATTAAGGTAGTGGTACAATGGAAAACAGAAATCAGTGAAGTTCTGGATTCCTATGATATGGCGTGAACCCCCCCCCCCCAAAAAAAAAAAAAAAAAACAGTATGATGATTGTTACGTATCTGGGAACAGTAAAAAAATAAATCAAAAGTTAAATATACAGATGGTCTTGCATCAGCTCTAAGACCTGTGCCACATGAAACAGATCTCCCTATTCCTGTTCCACCAACTCAACTAGAGGATACTGAGAGTTCAGTCTCTGGGTCAACAGAAAATTCCAATGTTGATGAGTATTTCCCAGCACACACTCTTGAAGACAAGTCACAGCATTTTAGTCTAGAAGAGTTGAACGACTTAGTAAGAGACTTAGGTCTTACCAAGGACAAGAGCGAATTACTAGGATCGAGAATAAAAGAGAAAATATGCTGGGCCCAGACACCACATTTTCCTTGTATAAGAATAGAGATAAAGAATTTTCCAATTTCTTTAAGATGAAAGACCAGCTTGTTTATTGCAGTGATGCACCAGGTTTAATTCAACAACTGGGAAGACCAGTTGGTAACGACTGGCGTTTATTTATTAATGCTTCAAAACGAAGCCTAAAAGCCGCTTTATTGCACAATAGAAGCGAATTTGCCTCAATACCACTTGCACATTCTGTTTTTCTAAGAGAGTTTTATGGAAACATTGAAACCATTTTCGAAAAGATTAATTACCAGGAACATCAATGGTTATTGTGCAAGGACCTAAAGGTATCCAGTATCTTACTAGGGCAACAAAGAGGTTATACAAAATACCCATGCTTTTTATGCGAATGGGACAATAGAGATAGGTTAAACGTTGGGCAGCGAGAGAATGACCTAAGAGAAAAAGTTTAACACCAGGAGAAAAAAATGTAATTCGTGCCAGTCTAGTTGATCCAAAGAAAACGTTATTAACTCCTTTGAATATAAAAGTAGGCATTATGAAACAAGTCGTGAAAGCATTGGACAAAAATGGCTCGTGTTTCAAATATTTGAGTAGTAAATTTTCTGTGATGTCTGAAGCTGAGATAAAAGAGGGCGTATTTGATGGACCTCAGATAAGGCAGCTGATGATGAACAGTGCATTTTTGGATGTAATGAATGCTAGAGAACTTCAAGCATGGTGTGCTTTCAATGAAGTATTCAATAAGTTTCTGGGAAATACAAAAGATCCACTAATTAAGTATTTGTGAGAAATAGGTTAGAAAAATTACAAATACTTGAAATATGAGTTTAAAACTTCATTTTTTGTATTCGCATCTAGACTATTTTCCTGATAATTTAGGATCCCTCGGTGATGAACAAGGTGAAAGATTCCATCAAGAAATCAAAGAGATGGAGAGCAGATATCAGGTTCGGTGGAATGTTGCGATGCTAGCGGACTACTGCTGGTGCTTGAAAAGGGAAATCGCTCAACCAGGCTATAAACCTAAATCAACGCAGCCATCCTTCCGGGCAAGAAAAGTGTAACTTCATACCCGCTTTTACAGGTATTTAGGTATTTATTTTTCTTGTTTAATGAGAAATTTTTCATTCTTTATTATTTTATAACGCACTTTTTTAACATAAAACATGCGACTTTTCATTATTTTCATTATAATATTTAGTGATCTGTAGAAAAACCTAACGTGATAGAGAAAAACTGTTATCACTATTCAATTTAGCACAAATTAGTTAATATCACTTTTCAGATCTCAAACCGCGGAGGAAAAATATTTTTGTAGGCTAGTGTTGTCTGAAGAGCAATTGTGAATTGTAATAGCAGAGAAGACTATAAACTCTGTTAGCAACGAGAAGGAAATTGTGCATTTATTGTAAAATTTAGAGGAAAATAAAGTGTTAGAAAAGTAACAGGGATTTGGATTTTGCCGTTTTGTTACAATAATATAACGTAATTAAAGAAAAATGCAGTCTTAACTTTATCCATGACTCAAGATTCTCGCCAAAATCTGCTTTATCGTAACCAGGAAGTGTAAACCCCAGTACACGTAGCAAATAATGCAGTAGTATACATTTTACAGTATAAATAAAATGGTTCTAAAGCTTTTAAAATGTTTGTGAGAAATGTTTGTGAGAAATTAATTAATAATTTATTAGAGATGTGCGGACATTTTTAGGGATACTGGATAGTTGTAAGATAGTTTTCGACTGCTGCTTTACTGTGGACCTTCATTTCAACTGCTCAACATAATAACATTGACACTGAGTAATTTACAAACTAAAGTTGTGTAAAATTACACATTTACGCAAATAATTAATACTACAGACATATCATAAGCAACATTCAGGTGGAATTTCCTCTAAAGCTGTGTATTACTTTTAGTGAACTTCTGGATTATCTAAAAAATTCAGTATTTGGAAATTTCACCTAAATTTGCTTCCTGCATTAAAGTTGTCTATCACAAGCACTTTTTATATTGTGAAGAGAGTTGAGAGAATTTGTTTATTTTTAGTAGAATATATTGTTTTAATAAATTATTATTAGAATGCGAAGATTGATTAAGCTGTAATACGTAGCTCTTGGAGTGAGAAATAACTAGTAAACATGTCAGCTGTCTAGCTTAATGGATTACAGAGAAAAGTAAAAAACACAAACACAAACGCCAAACTACATTGCAGATTTTTCCGTGAAGGCGCGTGCTCTTTGCCGTAATTTTTACTTTCTCTGCTAGTAAGTAGAGAAGTATTGTATTCCACACAAAAATTCGATGTCGAGATTTCACAGGAAGTATATGTTTTGAACCCCTGAATAAAAAAAAAAAAAAAAAAAAAAAAAAAAAAAAAAAAAAAAAAAAAATAATAATAATAATAATAATAATAATAATAATAATAATAATAATAATAATAATAATAATAATAGTAAGTAGGTAAGTAGGTAGGTAGGTAACTAGGTAGGTAGGTATAAAATATATAACTAGGTAACTAGGTAACTAACTAAGTAACTAAGTAAGTAACTAAGTAAACAAACAAGTAAACAAACAAGTAAACAAACAAACAAATAAATAAATAAATAAAGATACACACGCGCCTGCGTGTCTGTGTTTGTCCGTCTCTCAATCTGCGGACAGCATAACTCAAAAACGAAAATTTGGTTAAAAACCAAAGTTCCTATTTTAAGTTGAATGTCTTTCAAGGATGCGAAGATTTGAAGAAAATTCCTCTACCCTAAACTTCCCTTTACATGGAACATTTTGCGAAAATTTTTATTTTCCTGGAAATGACTGTAATGAGTTTGATTAAAATGCCGCGTGTTTAAGATATTTTTTATGACATATTGAATTTATATTTTGAATTTTCTGGCTGTAGCCTATGTAGTCCTATTAACTCTGGATGACTTGAATTACTCCTAAACCGTAAGAGATAGACAAAATATTACTGTACAAAAAATGTAGATCTCACTAAGACACACAATCTATGGCCAAATAAAGTTTTTGTAGCGTGAATCATTTCAGAGATATTCCTTGTTATTTGTGTCAGTTTCGGAAAATCGGAAAACTTAAAACTTTCGTCAAATGCAACATCGTTGTTCATTTTTTTCATATGTTAACTGTGCAAAGAGAACAGAATCTCAAAGCTGTAAAACATTTGGCTATCACTCAAAGCCTACTGTATTATCATATTCCCCTTGCACCTACAAGGAAATAAGCGATAATTTCTGCAAATGCTTATCTCAACCAAGAGTATATTGAAATAAGAGTTTGTAAGAATGGTTAGTACACGAGTAGAGAAAGTCATTTGAGTGTAACACATCCGATTTTTAAATGTGCAAATCCATACCTGTCATGAATAGAAAATCCCAACATCACATGTATATTGAAAGCTGAGTGTTTCAGCGAAAAAAAACCGAACAAAGAACAACAAAAAACGCAAATACACAGGGTACCTAATTGTGTAATGGAAATAAACACTATTTGACATCGTTTTTAAAAATAAAATGATAATAAATAACTGCAAGACAATAATTTCATAATCATGCCTTTTCTGAAAGGCCATTGCTAAAAGTAGAATTAAAGTTATTTTTAATTAAACGTATATAATATATATCTTTGTGAATTACAATATATTTGTAAGTTAGTTTTTTGAAAGGAGTTATGTTTAAAATGTTAAATTCTATATATTCATTTGGGTATTCTAAACTAAATTAAATCTAGACATTTCAAGTTCCCTGTATGGTGTGTTACACGTCATTCATGACAAAGAAATCGGATGTGTTGCACTCGCACCACTTTCTCTACTCTTGAACCAACTATTCACAAACACGCTTATTCCTCTACTTCGTGTTATATAAACAACAAAATAAAGGATTTGAAAAATGGTTTGTGATAAGAAGTACATTTTTTCTGTGGAAGATTTTATCTATCTCTTAGACTTACTACCTATGCAAAGGTGATCCAGAATAAAGAGAACTTCTAAGACATTCCCAGAAAACTCAAGCAATACACATCCTTTTTCACGTAAATATCTTAAAAATATGGTGTTTTAATCAAAATTGTTTGTGCCATTTGTTATAAAACCAAAGGTTTAGTAAATGTTCCGAGTAAAGGGTAGTCAGGGGTGAAGGCATTTTCTTGATAATCTTTGTGTCGCATCGTTGACAAATAGCGAACTTGAATACCAAGCTTGCACTTATCCAACTCTTCGTATTTCAGTTAAGGTATTCACAGAGAAACAGAAAGACCAACGGATAGACAAACAGACAGGCAGGCAGACCGACAGAGAGACAGGCAGGCAGATTGACAGACAGACAGACACAGATAGACACACCACATGTTTTTCTAAAAATGCTTTCCCTACCTGATATACGTAGCAGAGAAACTAAAAAACCTTTCCAGTTTAAATGGAATCCTTCAAGAAAAATGCGTAATTATATCACAGTGATTTTAATTTATAAGAAAATATTTATGTAAAATCCTTAAAAAGTGTTATGTACATCAAACATTTGCGCACACGCTTAAACCAACATGGAAGTGAGTGAACTGAGATAGTTCTGGTAGAATAAATTTTATTGAATTACGCAGACGTGTGTTTTCGTGAAGAATCAACGCAAGAGATCCAGGACGTCCAACACCCTGTTTCATAGACAAGAGTCAACCATGCAAGAGCGACCCAAGGAAAACCCTTCCATCCTAAACAACAAATTATGTGGTGGTAAGTTGGATGACTCAATAAAAACGGGCAGCCCACTCAGGAGGTTATGCAAATCAGACTAGGGAGTAGCGATGAGATTGGCGGCATCAGAAATACTGTAAATGAAAATGTAAATAGTATTTTAGAGAAAGTGCAAACAGTGACGAAAACTGTTTGTGTTTTAGGGGACAAACAAAAGTCATTCGAAGCTGGTTTAAATGCTGAAATAAAAGGAATTAAGAGAATAATACATGATGTTCAAGATTCGCAAATGAGCGAAATTAACAAATTGAGAGGCGACATTACACAAATATTCGTAGTCGCCGTCCAGGGCGGAGCTTTGCACGCTAGGGTAAGAGAAATTGCAGTCACAGAAGTGCGGGACGCGATGGAAAATTTTAATGTTGGCAATGTACAGGACCACGCTTCTCCTCTTCCCGTAGCCTGAGGTAGTGGATTAAGTGTTGAGGAGAGGACGAGAGACCAGCTATGTGCTCCCTAGTTACCCCCAAATGCGAGTTACAATCTGTCCAGTGTACCCGAACCACGACAAACAATGACAATGCTGTTTTTAAATGAACTACCAGTGCCAAAATTTGACAGTGAACATGACAATGCAAAACAGTTCAAAAACGATATTGAGACATACTTTGGTTTGAGGCAAACTCCCGATGATTATCGGATGACTAGTATACAGAGAAGACTGACAGGATCGGCGCTGAGTTGGTTCAGGTTAACCATTGGGGAACTGGCCCAATATGAGCATTGTAGGACCTCATTTTTACAAACATATTAGAGCGGAGCTGCACAACATGTCAGAAGCCAAATAAACAATGGAAAATATTATCAGGGAAGCCGAGAGTCAACGACCGATTACTTCCTGCGAATAGGTCAATTGAGTAAATTGTTAGTCACCAATGGCAGAACCGGAATTCATATCATTAACGGTAAGGCACTATGCTGACGTAATCCGTCACCACCTGGTAGTAGCCAGACCGCGAACTCTCAGTGAAGCAATAGAATTGTTAGCAGCTCTGCAGGGTCACGGACCACAGTTTCCTGAATAAAGCTCCTGGGAGAGAGCAAACGGTCACAACCAACCGCCACATCGCAGTGATGGATGAGGGCACAGGGATCTCCAAACAGAAACAATAACGCGGGTCAGTCAGGAAGGCCGAGAAATAACAGTCCATGCGACAGAAATGCCGAAGTGATGTACGACCACAGGAATGTCCGACATAACCCAAGGGCATATCAGGATTATGCAGAGAACTTCTTGGCATTCTAAATAAGAATAAGAATAAAGGTGGAGGAAACCAGCAGAGAAACTACCGAAACGAGTGGAATAGGTCTGATGCCGGGACTAGAACCCAAGACAACAATGACATAAAGGTGATCGGTCATGTCGATACATTAATAACAGCCCAACGCCACATACGCAGGAACAGACGCTCTCCGACGCCGAGCAACGAATATCCAATAACAAATGAAAACCAGAGGGCGCAATGTCCACAAAGGGCCTAAAACTAACGTAAGGGTGCATGACCTCTCCACATGTGACCCGAAATGAAAAGACGTGTAAAGTCCGACATCCCGCCGGGTACCTCCCAGGATTTTAATGTTCCGAAAAAAATGGGCCTTGTCACTAATAGAATTACCGGAAGCGAGTTATCAAGTGCCCTGTAATCAATTATGAAAAGTCGAGCGTAACATTAAAGATATCTGGAGAAACAACTTACTACCTTTTACCTCAGTCATCTCTGCTGACGTTATAAACAACCCGGAGAAGAACGCGTTTTGCATTAAGAGTAATTCTTTGTCGAAATAATGAATATTGAAAATTGCACGAGAGTTGTTAGAATAATGATGCAACGGGTATAGTGCACAGTAAAGTATAGTGACCCAAAGAAGAAAACAATTAGCATTTTCGTTTGCGTGAATAAGGTCAGGAGCCGTGAAACTGGTTTAGAAGGGAGAGAGAATATTCGACAAATACAAAGAACTTAGGACTTTCGGAAAAATTATTCTCCCGCCGCTTTAAGGAATGTATCACTCAGGTAGACAGATTAAGCGAGAAATAAGGGAAAGAACGTACGATAACCTAATGACTAGAGCGAGGATAAATATCCCATCGCTTACAATGTTCGCGCGCTCGTACTATATACGCTCCGTGGTGACTGGCAGACGGCGTAGCACGGGTGTTCAGAACATGTAAACAAAAGGGCAGGGCTGTGTAAGAAGCCCTAGTCCATTTACATCAGTTCATATCGTCATCTATTCGTTCCTCAAAAACATTGTAGTGAACAATAATACATTTTTAAATTGTTCAAAAGTAAAACTTGTCATCTAAACAATGTTTATACAGCGAGAAACTTCTCTCAACGTCACATGATGTAACGGGAGCAAACGTAAGATATTTTGCATTGTGTTCGTCATACGTAGATGACATTTTGTCTAGCTGCTGTAAACCAATTTTTATATGAACCATTGTAGCGTAGCCAGGATCATTACATGATTTTACATGATCTATTTTGCACATGTCTTAAAAAAACTCCGATTGAAGTGACAAATGGTCGTGTTCTTTATTCTTTGATGCTGCAACAAGTGCTTTATGTTTTTGGTATTACAATGTTGCTTCAACAATTTCCGTTTCTCCTTGGAATCTCTAATTTGTGAATAACATAACTTACAGTGTATCGTATCGCCATTCAATACGAAATTATTTCTTCCAAATTCTTCCAATAACTTATTTAATTTACCATCACCTAAAGCTGAAGACATTATTCACCTCGTATGTAAACACGGATCGCACAGAAAATAACACTCCCTATCTGTACGGTACAGCTGTCATACTGAACAACAGCACGCTGTTCACCCCTCAGTCCGAGGTAGCAGCGATGACGTCAAGCAACCAATTCACCGTGCAGTCAACCTGATTTCTTCTTCAGTGGATATATGTCCTCGCTCTACTAATGACACAGAGTCGTTTTCACAGATAAAACAGGCTTCTGCAACTCATTCTAAGATTTGTTTGAAATAGCTGATAGGTCGAAGTTAAGACATAAATATAGGACGTACACCCTGCAGCACATTAAGACTGGGAAAGGTTTAGGAAATAATATACGCTCTATGCGTCAAAAAGCTAAATAAAGCACTTGTAACTATTATGCAGTGCAGTAATACTAGAAACAAGCTTAGATAGAATAAGTTTAGCGTTAAGGTTGTTACTTGATTCTTATGGTTACATAAAAACAAAGTGTGCATAGGAATAGGGCTACAATAGTCTGAAAACTAATTTGATGGGAGTTGTTACACGTTCAAGCACGAATGATGGAAAATAGTAATTACATCACTAAAAGGCATGTGCCATCGCTGAAGGTGATTGAATGAATGAATAAATGAATGAATACGATTAAGATTAAAGTAACTTTAAACAGAGGTAATTGTTACGACCGAGAAAATTGGCGATAGGAGCACCGACGCAGAGTATAAATGACAACTGTTGTATTATGTATGATTGTTAGAAAAATAAATGTGTAAAATAGCTTAATGTATGCTGAGTAAGAATGACGAAATACGATTTGTAACAATTGCAGTTATATTTTATGTACATGCATGTAGATGTGGGAAAAAAAATTTTGATAATACTTTTGTTGTAACCACATATGTATGTTCCATATATGAAATTATTGTATGCAGAGAATAACAGCTAAATTTGTGACAATATCTATAACTCAAAGAAGAAAAAAGTGAACCTGGACATAAACATGGTGAAGCCGAAATTGTGAATGCCATAATTATGGATATAATACTGCATCACATGGCGGAATTAAATAATCACACATATATAAAGGTACGAGATCTGGGAGATTAGTTGTGGTTAAAATTGTCAAAAGGCACGAAATGTTACAGACAAGTCATTAGGGGCGAGCTTCAGGTAGTCAAGCGAGGACTGGTAAGACCAGTTTTCCTGGAAATCGCTCAGTGCCGGTGTTGAGCAGGAAAACAAGGGATGGTCGTTTCTTCGAAACCCGTTTTAGGGGAATTTAAGGGGGTG